>CM056994.1:318110989-318745989 GCA_029891345.1 Dryococelus australis
CCGAATCCTACACAACTGTCAAAGTCACATGGTCAACAGTGATGAACGTGTTTGTTTACATCTTAATTTTTAAATGACAAGCACTATTATATTAATAAAATTTTTGTACCAGTTTGAATGTAATCAAAAAGCATTTCAAATTGATTAGAGGAAGTACAAAAAAATCTCAAAAGCTCTTGTTTACTAAACTGTGTTCTAACCTCAAACCCAATCCACGCCATTTTTGCTAGACGTCTAGGCAGAAGAAGTGTTCAATGTTGGGACATGGAGATTGTTTGTGCGCAGCCAGCGAGATCGGTCTACCTTATCTTTAGTCTATGTCACACCCCGTGAGCAACTGTAGGTAACTGTGAAATTCCGAGCGACTGGCAGGAGTTGTAAAAAACATGGAATACTCAACAGCAATCTCCAAGGAATCGCTCTGCAAGATCATACCTGAAACTTGCCGTGCGTTGTACACGGGCCTGAAAGAGAACCATATAAAGATAAGAACTGCGTTTAATTGTTAAACCAAAATAACTTTATTGGAAAATTGCATTCACATTTGAGAACCGTGCTGTGAATGTTTTGACACAACAATATTTAAAACGTTGGGTACTCAGGATTATCCCTAGAAAAGTATGTTCACAGGCTTTCACTGTCAATTTCATGTGTTGTGGTTGTAGGCCGACACCCAGCGTTCGAGGAAGTCGCTGTGGCAGTTCCTCCTGACACTGCACACTGTAAAAAAAAATTCCTGGTAAACTTGTTAAACTGGAATTGAAGTTTTTCACCTACGCAGTGTATTGAAATAGTAGTACGTGCTAGACTGAAAATATGGGAGTGTTCAGCATCGCTAGTTTACAAAGTTGGGAATTTTGATCTTTCCTAAGCAACTGTAGAAACATTACCACGCATGTATGAAAAATATTTTACCATTCGCGCTTTGCTACTGTACGTGTACACTGATATCGAAAATTTACAAACAATTTCTTAGAGTGCCGGATGTCCGTGCGGAAGTACCTGGGATGTTGTTGACTCCCAGATACCTGGGGTTGCAATATTACTGGAGGTCCGTATATTTTGGCCCGATGTGACACTTGCATCTTTTGTGTCAAGTTCTCCATTTTTTGCAGTAAAAAAACACACAGTTGATCAACTTTCGGGCTAATATGCCTTGTGGCGAGTCAACTACTCGAAGTGTGTGGCCAACATGTTTACCGTAAATGTCGAAACAGTCGTCCTGTGCAGAGTTTTCAGTCGCCCCCCCTGCTAGATGGAGCAGGCCTGGTATTTGTTGCCTGGACGTCGTCCCACGGATGCTTCCTATTACACCTTGACCGTTGATATTCGGAAGTTGACGAGGTGGCTCGCACCGCTGTGTGGTTCCTTCCACATCTGTCGAGGACGAAGACAGCACGTGATCTTCTCTTTGACTCAGTGTCTCCTCTGCGATCTGAAACATGTATATGTGACAATTATGCGTTGTTGCTCACTAATTTCGACTTTAATAAGACTAGAGAGAACTGTTTAAATATGCAACTCGTCAAAACATTTACGCGTGCGCTTTGATTACTTGTGATGAAATAAAATTTAGTAAACGCTGTTCACGATAAAGTGAGCACTTTTGAAATCAACCGTTGAAAAAGTCACTACTCCTACATGCATATATTTTAACAGGCGCACTGAATAACATGCGCCCAGTAAAGTTGGTAATGATGGATGGTAAGTGGGCAGTTCTATAACTTAACGTCGAATAAAAAGTGTTAGATAACCATTTGTGATAAGTTAAATTATTTTTTCGCTTTACGATTTCTTTATGCATTGAAGTGTAAAAATGAGCATATTTGTATAATAATTACTTTTCTAACTATTTCAGTTTCACGTGACCGACGCGTGAATAAAGTGCTGAGGGCCATGGCAATGTTAATTTTACATAAGGCGGAATAATACACAACGTGCATACAAGTAGATCTTAAGCAGGGCTTTCAAAAGTGCTCATTTTACCGTGAACAGCCTTTACAAATACGTCACCACATACATTCCAGGCTTATATTTAGTGTGGTCTGTTTGTTCCGTTGTAGTTTCCGAAAAACGAAAAAGACAGGTATGCTATTGTACAGGAATTCGAACGAAAGTGGCAGTTTCCATATTGCCTTGGCTCTATGGATGGTAAGCATGTGAGGATAACACCACCTCCACTTAGTGGATACCGTACTATTTTAACTACAAACATACTCACAGCACTGTACTCATGGGCATCGCTAGTGCTAATTGCGAATTCATATTCTGCGATGTAGAAACAAATTGCATATCTAGGACGGAGGTGTAATTGCAAATACTACATTTTACGAGACTGATAAAATTCCTAATACAGATACTATTCTCCCGCATGTTTTCGTAAGTGATGAATCTTTTGCACTGCAACCTGACTTTCTCAAACCATACTCGATAGACCTGTTGGATTCAGAAACCAAGGTATTTAATTACCATCTTTCAAGAGTTCGATGCGTTATTGAGAATACGTTTGGTATAATGGCTTCTCGCTTCCTAATATTGCAAACAGCAGTAAATTTGGATGTTGCGAATATTTATTTTATAATAATGACTTGCTGTGTCTTGCATAATCTTTAGAAAAACATGTCCTCAATATTATGCATCTAAAGACGCACTCGACCGCGGAGATATAGCGACTGGTTTTCTTGAACTAGGAGAAAGGTGTAACCTTGAACTAATTCATAACTTCAACATGGAAGACTTGGTAATGTCCTAGAGTATGCAAAAATTAACAAAAGAAATTGATACAGTATTTCAACGACGAAGGCATTGTACCTTGGCAAAATCGCGCCATTCAACTACAAGAATAAGTGTATGCCTAGTGTTAGGCCTGCGAAGAATATACTGTCAAAAGTAATTTCGTTATCACTAAACCTGTTGTAATTTTCTGTGTGTGTGTGTTTTCGATGTATGTTTTTAACATGTACTATAAGTGCCTTGCAATAAATGTATTCCCTGAAAACAGTGCGTGGTTTGCCCGTAAATTTACTAATACATGCATGTATGTTATTATGCTCAAAATAAATGCAACTCGGGATCTAGCGAGAAAGCTGGTTCCCTAACGAGTGTGATCTTTCGTGTGTCGAGTAACAAACAAATGCAATTTTTGTTATTAGAATTAACAATTTCGACCGTAAAACAAGCCTAGTCGTTTGGGCACTGCACATAAACAGACAGACAACATTCGCGATAATTGGGCTAATCATTTACATATGGCATGATATGGTTACAAGGCAAGAATATGACGACTTCTTCAGAACCGACTCCTGAACGTTCCGACTTCTTGACATAAAACAGTTCTTCCCGGCAAGTGGAGCGAAATGAGTTTATAATCTTTGCAACGAAATCCATACTGACCGTATGGAAAATTTCCTGCAATTTTTTTTCCAAGTGTTTCATATGCGTCATTATTGTTTTCCAGTCCACACATTCTTTGCTTCTTAGTTCCCACAAGCATGGATTATTTCTGTACAGTTAAAAAAAACTCGGTTAAAAATTACTTTGAACATCTGCCATTTAAAACAACACACACTGCCTAGAGACAGCAACAGACACGCGTCGGTACTCCAGTGGGACTGCCCGTGGTGCTTGGGAAATGATGCAATAGTGAGGCCGGATACGTCAGGTAGGTCGGGTGCTTGTCCACGCAGTCACACTTTCAGACAAGGAGTCTCGGGACTTGAGAATTTTCGCCTGCATGCCACTCCATTTTTACCGTCAACTCCCCTGCCCGCTAAGAGTTTGCCTGTCCTGTCGGCTGATCGCCGGCCCAGCTTTATTCATCAATACTACGCAATTCTCTACACTTTAATACTCCCTAAATTGTAATATTTTTACTCATATATTAGATAACCTTCTAATTTACCCAGCTGTATTAAGGGGCATTTTTTTTTTAAAAGAAGCCAAGACTTATATAAGCTATTTTTGAAATGTAAGAATTTTCGTAAAATTACCGTTAGTGAAAACTCAGAAGATTCAACCATTATTCTGGTTGGGTAAGTGCAATACGACATCAAAAGAAATGTGAACATTTCGGCAATTTTTATTCATACCACTTTTGAATGTACACGCTTTTCTGCTGGCAGGATTATTGAGAGATGACCTAAAAACTAACTAAATCTAACATTACCAATATTCTATCCGAGACTCGAACTTACGATCTGTAGATGTACAGGTAAGAATGCTAAATCCTATGCCATAGACGCCAGCATTTCAGCATCGGGAGGGAGGGACAGGCCCGTGTGATTATTGCAATATATTTTAATGTGTGATGTATGCTGCAATTAACTTTTGGATAACTAATAATTAATTAGCAATATCCGCTGCGAAGAAAAATTGGTAAGTGTATAAAAATTAAGCAAACTATAATCAAGGAAACCGATACTTAGTAAGACTAACAAGATGATTGAAATTATTACTGACCTTGTAGGCAAAAACATTTTCCGCAAATAATACACGCCTTTTTTTTTTTAACTGAAGCAACATTTTTTAATATTTTTTTTAATTTCTATTTTTTATTTTTTCAGAATTTGTCTAATTTTCTGACAATATCTTAGAACCATATTGTCATTTAATTTTCGGACATCGTAACATTTCACACTATAAAATATTGTATGGCAGCATTGTCCCCTAGTCTTAATGAAATTCCATTAACATTCTGAAACAAAAATTTGACTTAGTGTTCCAGGAATGGTGAAGTTAGATATTAAAGTTTTTTTTAACCCTATTTACTTTTTCCTTTCAGCAATTTCTTGTCCTTTCACCACCTTTTTAAGTAAATATTGCCATGTAAGTAAGAAACACAGTGCGTGTATTCCACCGCACTCAGAAGTTAACGTCTAAGGTTAAAATAAAATTTATTTATTTACTATTATTCCAAATAAGATAAGAGGGCTTTCAAAAGTGCTCACTTTACCGTAAATAGCAACTGTGAACCATCTTCGCTGGACGCAGCAGGTAGAATGATTCAGCGCGCATCCAAGACTGGGCACTTCTTTCCTATCTCCCCCCCCCCCCCCCGGCCCCACCATTTTTCCAATGGTGGAAACCATCCGTTTCGGCTCCGCCCACCGGACCCCTCGGCTACGTGCAAGGCAGGGCGCTGCCCTGATAAATTTTACTAGGAAGCCCCATTAAGCTATTAATGTGACCAGACCAGACCACACCTTGTACTGAATGTGAAGTGCGAATTTTAATTGCTATGAAGGTGGTTATGTGTTATGAATTATTTGTGCGTAACGTCTCATTGAATATTTTCGGATGAATCGACTTTCTGCAATGTGAAATGTGATGTATATCCCTGTGGAACAATCTTTGTATACCAGTGTAATACCATGTAAACTTTTTGTAATATATGGAATCGCAGCACAGTAATATATCGTGCAGTCGCCAGTCAGGTAGGTTTCGATTTGGGACAAATTTCTTCTAAATATTTCCCAAAACCGAAGGAGGTTACGTAATGTTGCAAGTAATAGTGATTGATATGTACGGGAAATATGTTATTTTCCTATACTTTTGAGATAAATGTAATTTACTCAGTGTTTAAACTTGGCGATAATAGTAATTCCTTTTTAGTTTATATATTTTCGATTTTAGAAATGTATTATTTGTTTTCCAAGTTGTTTGACAGTAGCGATAATAATCATAAGGCGATGCAACGCCCTTTTCTTCTACTAGGAAGAAAACATAGGTAGGATGACAAGGGCCGCGCTGCGGCGACGTGATGAGATACACGCCTGTGTTGCAATGCGCGCGTGTGTGTGTGATACGATCGCATCACGCGATTCCCCGATTGGATGATTTCAAGTGGTGAAATAAAGCTTTGAGAAGATACTTGGAGTAGGAACGGCCTGCTAGTAGAGAGTAGTAATCCATTTCGAGCGCTAGATTTCCAGAGCAGTAATCCAGTGTCCCAGTCAGCGAAAACCCAAGATGGATGTTGAAGAGTTCACACGAGTCGCGATTGCAATTCACAACGACAGCGCCCGCTATCTTCCTCTTAATCGTATTTTGGACTAACCAGAAACTACTAAGGGCCGGTTTCACCAACTAAGATGAACTTTTCGGAATATCGAGATAAAATTTATCCAGATGACAGGTTTAACTTCGATTTTAATCTCGATACTGTTGAGCGTGTTTCACCATGTTTAATCACCGTAAAGAATATCTCGTTAAAATGATCTCGATATTCCGACTTAATCACGATTTTCTCTTGGTAAACATTAGAGATTTTGCTTTGAGGTTGTACGGAGAAATAATTTTGAGAAAATTATGGCAAGTCGTGAAGGTATTTTGGTCGTAAGTACACAGCGAAGCAGAAATTTCTCAACAATGAAAAACACATTTTGTTAGAGTTAGTAACAGAAAATGTCAATATCATTGAAAATAAACAAACTTATGTTGTAGTACAACAAAATAAAGGGAAACAAGTGCAAACGATTATGAATAGTTTCAATTGTACATCTTGTGTTCACCACAGGACAGCAGACAACTTGAAGGCGGTGTGGGATAACTTAAAAATACTTACGCGAAAAACATATGCAGACGAACGTGTTAAAATAGTTACCGGAACAGGTAATAAAATTAAAGTTTGTTTGAAAATCATATGTTTTACTTAAACAGACAATCAAGTGGTTGAAGTAAGGCGAAAGTTATTAATATCCTGGATTAAAATCATCTTCATCATAAAGTTCAAAATAATTTATTCTTTCATGTAAACATCGTGGACTATGAAAAATGAAATCCTTGTCATCACTTTCCTCTTCAAAAATTAAATTGTACATCGCCTGAGACATTGTATCTTTATTCTCAATTAAATAACTTTGCCCTCCCGCCACCTTCCCAAAATATTGGTTTATGTTTTACAGTTAAATCCCGATAATTTGACTTAAACCAACAAAAATCAGCAGAATAATATTTTATCTAGACATTCAGCGAAAATTAAGAATAATGTGCATGGTGAAACCTAAAATACAGATAATCGAGATTATTTGTCAGTTAATCTCGATAAACTATCATTATCTCGCGTGGTGAAACCGGCCCTAAATTATTTCCGCTGGTGTGAGGGGTCATTCATTCAGGGCGCTGGGAGAGTATTTATTTTCTCTTGTGCTTATTTTCCCTCCCGCCTTCGTAAATACCCTCGTGATTCGAGTATTTTCGACTGCAGAATAAGATACTGTGATTCTCATCTCGTTTGTGCTTGTTTGCTGTGAAGAATTTTTTTTTGTGCCGCTATTGTAATTTAAGTGCAAAGTATAAATAAATACATTCGAAATATATTTCCGGCTCATCCGATTATTTTAATTTGGCGCCTTTACAAACTTGAGTCTCTGTGTTCATACCCGACAGAGTTAGGCGAGCTTATGTTCGACTGTGCCACAACTGGCACGTCTCTTTAACATTACAACTTTTACATACACCTCTTCCAGGCCGTTGTACAATGCACGGCATGTTTCAGGTATGATCTTGCAGAGCGATTGTTTGGAGATTGCTGTTGAGTATTCCACGACTCCTGCCAGTCGCTTGGAATTTCACAGTTACAGCTCGACAAACTTAGTGAAGCCACGGGGTAAATGTGAAGTAACATCCTCCTTCTCTCTCACACACGCCACATCTCCTTCCAGCCAATAGCCAGTAAGCGGCCTTATCTACAACCTGTGCGTACAGTCAGATCCGTTGTAAAGTGTTGTTAATTGCTGTGGTAACTTACGTTGTTTTCCATCTAGTTTCGTGTCGCGCTCATTTACCTGCAAGTTATAAGTATCACCGCCATCGTAATGTGACTTTCAATGTATACATTTGTTATCTTTGCTGGATCAGCAGCCAGTTCGATTCATTTGATGCTGGAGCGTGCGAAGAAAAGTGCAAGAGTTTTACGCGATGAAAAAATTATACCCACTCTGAAAAAAAACTTGTGGGCGGTGTTGGCAAAATAAGTTAATTCCAGAGGTGGTATGAAAGCTTTGCGAAGATTAATCAAATCAAAGGCTTCCAAGATCAAAAAATTTAAAAATAAGCAGTTATAATTAATGGAAGGAAACGAGATCGTCGCTTGGCGTGCGAAATATCATCGCTCTATAAGGAAAAATGACAGACAAGGAGAAAATTAAATTACCTGTAATATACCTCGATGAGACATGGATTCATTCTAATTGCATTGCGAACAAGTGTTGGCAGCATAGATGTAGTAGGAGTGCAAAAGAACAACCAGCCAGGCCAGCGATGAATTATAGTTCACACACGTAGTGAAAATGGCTTCATCGAGGGAGCAAAGTTTATTTTTAAAGCCAAAACGAAAAACGGAGAATATCATGAAGCAATGAATAGCAACCCTTTCATGAAATTGTGTGAAACACAACTACGACCCAACATTCCTCCCCT
Organism: Dryococelus australis; assembly: GCA_029891345.1. Classification (NCBI taxonomy): domain Eukaryota; kingdom Metazoa; phylum Arthropoda; class Insecta; order Phasmatodea; family Phasmatidae; genus Dryococelus; species Dryococelus australis. The sequence continues at coordinate 318,119,408 of CM056994.1, forward strand.
AAGCATTATTGTTCTTGATAATGCTCCATACTATAGTGTGTGTTAGAACAAACCTCCAAATATATCTCTTACTATTACCAACATAAGAAATTGGCTGATAAATAACATTGATTTTTTTTTTTGCCGACAAGAGAAAATTCGAGCTGCTTGTAAAGGTTGGGTTACATCAGCAACCTCCCATTTATAATATCGATAAAGTGTTTACGTACCAAGGACATACAATGACATACAATTGTCCGATTGCCGCCATATCGTTGTGATCTAAACCCAATAAAGTATAACTGGAGCATGGTGAAATTCCCCGTTGCTAACACAAATGTTAATGTTGCGAATTCGGACATTTTGCAATTGACTCATTCAGTTAAGAGATTTGGACGGCTCTTGACATTGAGGTCTTGAGAGTTGACTCATTCAGCAATAGACAGTATTTCACCAGCAGACTGGAAAAAACAATGCGATTATAAGAAGGAAAAAAAAAAAAAAAAAAAAAAACTAGAAAACGATTATTGGGCAATTAACGGACTGGTGGAGGAGAAGATTCCTCAAGTTTTGTTGAACCTACAAAGTAGTAGTATCAGCAGTAGCAACAATGACAGCACAAGTGACATTACTAAAGCCAAACGCACCTCTGATGAAAACGTGTTTGAAGTGGAGGAAGTGATGTTATGTTTCTAAAGGTTGTTCACGATATCAAGTGAACACTTTGGAAATCAACCTTAGAGAAATGTCACTGCTCCTAACTGCATGCATTTTAACGGGCGCAATGCGTGACATGTGCACAGTACAGTTGGTAACGAAGGAGGGGAAAATAGTTCCATATATTAACGTTGAATAAAAAGTGTCAAGTAACCATTTGTGATAACTTAAATTATTTTTCTCGCTTTATGTTTTATTTTATACATTGAAGTGTAAAAATGAGCTGATTTGTACAATATTTACTTTTATAATAATTTCACAGTGCCACTTGACCGACGCATGAATAAAGTGATGAGGTCCATGGCAATGTTAATTTTACATAAGGCGGAAGAACGCACAACGTGTATACAAGTAGATCTTAAGCAAGGCTTTCAAAAGTGCTCATCTTACCGTGAACAGCCTATAGCATTCTAACAGTTATTAATCAAGATATAAAATGTTTCCTGGAAGTTATATTCGACAATATTATATATACTGTGCTTTTTTTCTTTAAGTAAACCACACTATTTCCCGGCTGGTACGGACGGTCTCTTGCATTTTGAACGAAGTGTATGAGGAGGGCCTGTCCGCCTGTCTCTGGATACCTCTCCCACGCTGTCGCGAGGCGACCTGGCATCACGAGCGCTCTACCACCTCCACCCGGGTCTACCCGTTGATTTCGTCGCACGGTACCGTCATGCGCTCATGGCGTGTGATTGCTTTCCGCATAACATTTTTTCCTGATTTCGTTTCTCTGGGGTGACCAACGACAATAATTGCATGCACGTGTCACTGTCCACGAAAATAAATGCACCAGTCATCAGGCCAGTCACTTAGTTCCTTCGATAAATTAATATGCAAGTTTTGACCCCTTTTCAGAAGCCACTCTCTTGACCATCTTCTACGTTTTTATTTTAGTTTTTCTTCCCTGACATGTCACAAGCAACGCCGTAAGCACCAATGCTTCCTCCGTGCTAGAACACTATATTGCAGGCATGTAGGATATACTTAAATCAATTGGAATGGAATTCACAAAAACAAAGTAAACTCGGATATAACCACTGGAGTTCGATCGACGACGACTACTGCAAACCTCGCAAGGTAACTTGGATGTGTATGGACGCAAGTTCTCCGCTCCGCCTGGTCGTCAGTTTTTACGTCATGAAAGACGGACAGGTTTGACGGATCGTGTGGACCGCCCTTAATATATAGTCACCTCATCGTTGTTATTCATCTTCATTTTTTTTTAGTACTAAGTTCCCTAAATTATAGTTTACATTATTTTAACGAGAACAACAGAGAACGTATTGAAGACAATCTGGTAGGACTGCTGCGAGGGCAATGTTGAGCGTGTGCAAGCGCACGTAGTCATTAACCTTTCATCAGTTCCATTAGCAGCCACGAGCGGCAGCACTGCAACTGTAGAGAAAATGTCTGAGGTCACAAGGTTTCCTTTCGAGCAAAGTGTATTATAAAAATTCATTGTAAATTTGAGAATATGTTTGAGGCGCAGAGACGATGGAGGGCAGTGATCGTTTCTGTACCACTGTCTGACGTAACAATGACACGATTACGTGACAAGTTTGAGAGGGACGTAAATGTGTCTGATGTGAAGAAAGGACGATGCAGCTGGAAGAGAACGAGCCGGGCGAAGGAAGTGTGAGGGTTGTCTGGCCAACATTAACGAGGTTTCCGGAAATTCTAAGTCCATACGGCCAAGCTGCGTGTGAGACAAGCGTCAGTGACTTAACAGTGGCGTGTAGTGGGTATTTTTACAGGGTAAGCAGTATAATAGCCCCACATATTTGAGTGTTTTAGATAAAATTTGCTAGTGTGTGGTTCTATTTTCTTTTTTACTAACAAACACAACTACCAACTTTGCTTAATTTCCACAAGTATTTGTCGTTTTATAATACCTAGCATTAGTTATAAAACGGAAACAAAATTAGTGTAATAGTAATTAAACTGAATATTATTTAGAGAGCATATTACAAATTATAAGAAAACTCCCGTTTTTCCGAGCAATTTCATCCACATCAAACATTTTATTGACGTAATTGTTACGATGAGGATACCTTAACATCACATCCCAATTGTGTACTGAGTCAATGAGAACTACCGCATCTGGTAGAACAAGCAGTTAATGTTCCTGAGGTGACAGCGTGGTGCGGTATGTCTGCCAGAGGAAGTGCTAGGGGAATTGTATGGCCATTCTTCTTTGACGGAATGTTGACAGGTGAAAGTTGCTTAGCGATGTTGCAGTTAAACATTGTGACAGCTATTCACTAATGCTACCCAGATGACGATTGATTTTTCCAGTAAAAGCTGTTCACGATAATGTGACCACTTTTGAAATGAACTTTAGAAAAAAGTCACTGCTCCGGCATGCATATTTTAACGGGCACACTGAGTGACATGGTCCCGGTAAATTTGGTAACGATGGATAGTTATTCCATGTCTTAAAGTCGAATCGAAAGTGTTTGGTAACCAGTAGTGATGACTTAAAATTTCTTTCTCTATTTGTATTTTTAATGCATCGGAGTGTAAAAATAAGCAGATATGTAAACTATTTACTTTCTTAATAATTTCACAGTTCCATTTGACCGCCGCATGAATAAAGTGATAAGACCAACGGTTATGTTAATTTAACATAAGGCGGAGGAATACACAACGTGAATACAAGTAGATCTTAAGGAGGGCTTTCAAAAGTGCTCATTTTTTCGTGAACAGCCTATAGGACGGTGCACCGCCACATTACCATCGAAATGTACAGTCGTCCTGGATGGAACATTTGTTAGGTGGATAGACCGACGAGAAAGTGTCGAGTATCCACCCAGATCTCCAGACGTAGCGCCGTTGGATTGTTATCTGTGGGGAACTCTGAAAGATACTGTATACGCCACAAAGCCACGGACTCTCGAGGCCATGAAAGCCGTGACTGTGACCGCCTGTGAATCCACTCCTACGGAAACTGTAGACGTGACTGTGACCGCTTGTAAATCCACTCATACGGAAACTGTAGACGTGACTATGACCGCCTGTACATCCACTCATACGGAAACTGTAGACGTGACTGCGACCGCCTGTGAATCCACTCATACGGAAACTGAAGACGTGACTGTAAGCGCCTGTGAATTCATTCATACGGAAACTGTAGACGTGACTGTGACCGCCTGTGAATCCACTCACTGTAGACGTGATTGCGACCGCCTATGAATCCATTCCTACGAAAACTGTAGACGTGACTGTGACCGCCTGTGAATCCACTCACTGTAGAAGTGACTGCGACCGCCTATGAATCCATTCCTACGAAAACTGTAGACGTGACTGTGACCGCCTGTGAATCCACTCATACGGAAACTGTAGACGTGACTGCGACCGCCTGTGAATCCACACATACGGAAACTGAAGACGTGACTGTGAGCGCCTGTAAATTCACTCATACGGAAACTGTAGACGTGACTGTGACCGCCTGTGAATCCACTCACTGTAGACGTGACTGCGACCGCCTGTGAATTCATTCCTACGAAAACTGTAGACGTGACTGTGACCGCCTGTGAATCCACTCATACGGAAACTGTAGACATGGCTGTGACCGCCTGTGAATCCACTCGTACGGAAACTGTAGACGTGACTGTGACCACCTGTGAATCCACTCCTACGGAAACTGCAATTTGTCGTTCTGTTATACGGCGTTGCAGACGATGTCTTGTTGCTGATGAGGGACATATTGAACATTTGCAATTGTTATAAACGTTTTCACACGCCTAATGTTGTCCATATAGTACCAAATACAAGTAGTCCCATTAGAAGGTCTTAAATGGTTTTTCTGATATTCCCGTTAAAAGAGTGTAAACATTAATTTGGGACATTCTGTAAACATGTAAATGTATCACTTCCCAAGATATACTTGCCACAGTTCAATGGATGTGCGAAAGACTGGGTGAACTTCTCTAACTTGTTCAGTGCTCTTGTAACTGATCACACCGACCTAACTCTAGTCAAAAGGTTGTCCTATTTATATGCTTGGACTGACTCTTCAGTTGCACTTTCGTGGATTAGAGCTTCACCACATGTGCGGAAAACCTTTGTCGAGAACAGAGTAAGTGAAATTCAGAGCTGCACCTCTGTTGATTGGTGGCACCATGTTCTGAGTGAACAGAATCCAGCAGATTGGGCTTCTCGTGGCCTTACTCCTGCCCAGCTTGTCGCACATCCCCTCTGGTGGTCATGACCTGCCTGGATCTGTGAAGATAAGAAGCATTGGCCACAGAGTACACTTCATGATTTTAGCCCCACCTGCAATGAAGAGCGTCGAACTATTGTGCTGCAGGCTACCTTGACACAGTCACCTTTCCTAGACTTAATGGAAAAACAGTTAGAATTAAATAAGGTAAAACGAATATTCGCACTGAGTTGCAGATTTGGGCAGGCAGTGGGTGCAGGTGGGTCACCTACCACAGTCCAGTTCAGTTGGATGAGATGCAAAGGGCCCTAAATATCCTAATCAAGATCTCGCAAATAGAATTCGCTAAAGAGTTTGTTCGTATTGCCAGGCACCAACCTTGTTCTACATTCATCCAGAAGCTGGCTCCTTTTGTAGATTCTGAAGGCATCCTGAGGTTAAGTGGTCGACTGCAAAAGGCTGAATTGCAATTCAAAGAGAAACATCCAATCCTTCTCCAAAAAAATTGTCGTCTTGCAGTGCTGCTGATTGATGAGCTGCATTTAAAGTTTTTTTCTCCCAGAGTCCCAGATGCTGCAGTAACTGCTTCAAAGAGAATTTTGGGCTCTTGGTGTTAGGAATATCATTCGCAGCCACATTCATAAATGTATACACTGCTTTCGAACCCATCCCAAACCCCTCACACCAATCATGGGATATCTTCCAGCTGAAAGGGTGTGCCAGGCCAAGCCATTTATGAAACTGGAGTCGATTATGGAGGTCCCATCTCCATCGCCATGGCTAGACTTAGAAAACCTCGTGTTCTGCAGGCATACGTATGACTGTTTGTGTGTTTTACAACAAAGGACATACATCTAGAGCTTGTTTCATATTTATCAACATAGGTATTTCTGTCAGCCTTTAGGAGGTTCGTCACTCGATGTGGACAATGTGCCAACATTTACAGTGACTGTGGCACTAACTTCATTGGAGCCAGCCATCAGCTGGAAGAAGTGCAAAAATTTCTCGCTGATAGTGACACTCGCAAGCAGAGTGTAGATAGTTTAGCAGAGCATAAGATTACCTATCACTTCAACCCTCCAGCAGCTCCTCACTTCGGTGGACTTTGGGAGGCAGGTATCAAATCTGTCAAATCTATTCTCAAGAAAGTTGTGGGGACCCAGTTGCTGACATATGAAGAACTGAGCACTGTTTTAGACCAGATTGAGGCAACACTCAATTCAAGACCTCTGTGCCCATTGTCGAGTGACCGTAATGACTTCTCTGTACTAACTCCCAGTCACTTTCTTACAATGGGTCCAGCACAGATATTGCCTGAACTGGACATGTCGTCAATTCCAGTCAACAAGTTGACTATGAGGTCACTCCTACAGCAGATCCACCAGTCGTTTTGGAAGCAGTGGCATTTGGAATATCTCCACTATCTTCAGCCCAAGGTTAAGTGGACCAGTGGAGAAGAAAACATAGCTGAAGGCAACTTGGTTTTGGTAAAAGACCAAAATTTGCCCCCCTTGAGGTGGAAGCTTGGCAGAATAGTAAAGATCCACCCTTGGGCAGACAGTGTTGTGTGCGTCACTGAGGTTCGTACCCAGCAAGGCACCTTCACCAGGCCAGCTGTTAAGTTGTGTCCTCTTCCTCTCAACTGGTGCAAGACTAAGAAATCCATCTGTGTATATAGAACCTGTTTGTGTAAATATTGATTGTTCTGTTTTATATTTTTTGTGTACTGTTAACGGGACTAATTAGTGTTGAAGTGTGGACTCTTCAAGGCGGGCGGGAATGTTTGGGCCATGGGTCCGTTTGAACTAGTCTAAATTTCCCGCCACATTGTGGCAACACTGTCGATGGCGGCGCCATCGGGCTGGAGCGGCGCTGCCAGAATCTACAAGACCAGTTCAGCTTTGTTTTCGTGTCGGTAAGTCGCAACTCTAAACGTTTTTCGTTAAAATACAATCCACATTGCTCTCGAGCCCAAACAATGTGTGTGTGATATATATACATAAACACACATTCTTTTTTTTTTGTGATTGACTACATACATAAATTAAAGGGGAAATACTCCGTTTGACTGACTAATTTACCAGTAGCATTCTTCTGCTATGGCGGGCTGAAAGCTAAACGATTGCATGTCTGAGAGGTTTTTACAGGAACGCTCTGCCCGAGGGGAGAACTGAAGGCACGAGGGTGGTGACGTCATACGTAGGAGTGTTGGACAGCCGAACAGTTTCACCTCCCTTTGTTCCCACCGGTGGGCCATAGCGGCGCGGCGCGCAGTGTAATTTGAGCACGCGACGCGTGTTGTGTTTGCGAAGAGCGAGAGCTTTCACATCCCCCCTCATCACACACCCCTCCCATCAAAGGCGACGGAAAGCGTGTTTACACGTCGTGTCGTCTCGGCATGTATTTCGTCTCCGGCCCCATCCCCTTCGTTTCTCGTCTGCGAAAGCAGCGCTGCTTCCCTCCTCCTCTTCCGGCTCGTGCTCGCGTGCTCATTACCATGACGCGTGAGAGAATAACTTATTCTGACGTTAGGCAGTTGCGTTCAGGAAAGGTTTATTCTACTCAGGTTGGGAAGCTCAATGCTTTAAGTTTGGCAACTAGAATTTTCCACCACTAGGTAAGCGCTAATGTCACATGTGTACCGTAGTTTCTCTATTTTCTACGTAAAAAAAAAAACAAATGATTACAATAACCTTAAATCAAATATATAATAACTACATAACTAAGTAAAAGTAAAATCATCATATTTTATTATTCACTTGGCTTAAAATTTTAATTGACATTGACCTCTTTGGAACACTGCGCTCCTAGCGGCAGAAATTTTCCTTGTGACATACTCTCCCATAAAAAAATCTCATTTGTTCCTAACATGAGTACAATTAACAATAATTTATGTTATGTTAGTGGTAGGGAATTGGACACTGACGCTTATCAGCACCTGGCACCGGAGCGCCGGAGCCGACCGGCCGCCGTGTTGATACGTCACCGTCCGCCATCTTTGAAACCAGTGACCGTTAGCCATTGAATTTCCACCTGTAACCCTTGACCCCTGACCTATGACCTTTGACCCCAAAAACAAAAAAAAAAGTATAAAACTATATTGATAAAAATTATTTTTAAATTATTAACGCATCAAATTTAATTTAAAAATTCGAATTCCACGGTGGCAATTCTCTCTAACAATTTCCCTTTTCCCCTTTAAAATTTCCCTTAAGATTTCCTTTTATCGCTAAAAATTTTTAAAAAGTCCCAAAAAATTTATTAAAAAACTTATGTAAAAATGAATTTTACGAAATTACATTCCGGAGGTCCCCCCAGCACCACGCCCAGTGGACGTCTAACTCCCTCACCCCCACTCCCCCCAACTATACTCATTCTATCGTATGCCAACATATTTGTTTTTTCGTTCATCATTTGTTTACATGTTACTGGAGGCAGCCATATTTATTTTTCGTTCCTTACATGTTTATATATCGTACTGGAGGCTGCCACTTTTGTAGGAGTTATCTTTTATGTTATTGGAGGCAGTCATTTTGGTCGGTGCAATCTGCTATCTTGGTAGGCGACCACCATATTGGTAGGTGACCGCCATCTTGGTGGACGTCACCCGTCCACCATCTTGGAAGGCAGTGAGTAACCTTCGACCTTACCTTGACCTTTTACATTGACCCCATGACCTTGAATGACCTTGAAAACCAAAATTCGAGAAAAATGCATGTCAACAAGCATATAACATTACAAACTACTAAAGGCAGTTCACGATAAAGTGAGCACTTTTGAAATCTACCTTAGAAAGGAATACCTACTGCCTCTGTGTGCATGTATTTTAACGGGCGCACTGAGTGACATGCACCCAGTGAAGTTGATGATAATAGAGGGAAAATACTTCCATAAATTAGCGCCGAATAAAAAGTATTAAGTAACCATTTGTGATAACTTAAATTATTTATTTCGATTTCTATTTTGCTAATGCATCAGAGTGTAAAAATTACCAGATTTGTATGATTTTTTTCCTTATAATTCAATAGTTTCACCTGACCGACGCATGAATAAAGTGATGAGGCCCATGGCAAAGTTAAGTTTACATAAAGTGGAAGAATAAACAACATAGATACAAGTAGAACACAAGAAGGGCTTACAAAAGTGCCCATTTCACCGCGAACAGCCTATACCACCGTACGAGATTAGGGGCACCATGATCTTGAATCCATAACCTTGAACGTCTTTGAAAATAAATCTCGAGAAAAAATTTACATAAGTCAGCAAGCATATTATGTTATTGACTACTGAGTTAATTTCTCGATTTCACTGCCAAGCAAGCATTCGGCACTTATATTTATAGACATAAGAAATCTGTAATTTTCATCCAATTAAATTTTTTTTCTAATCACCGGTTACCTGCATGCATCTTTTATCAAGTATATATTTTATATTAAAAACTTTAAGGCAGACAGAAGGATACAATGCCCAAAAATAGAGAATAAGCAATTATTTCATAATAATAATTTATTTGTATTTTGTAATTTCGATTTAAGAAGAAAGCAGTTCACCACATCATCTGGCGATCGAAACCACCTCTTTCATACCCGAGTAATCCCCGCATTTTTGAATCTCAAGCAAAATTTGAATCTATCTACAAGGTTATTCGGGTCTTTGGTAAACATGTCGTTAGTATTCTCGACGTATTCCGCCTATAGCAGGTGTTTCTACTATAAATCTCGGAAAAGAAATTTCTGAAAATATGAATGTTATTAATGAAAAATTTGATTTACAAGGAGTTGGTCAAGATTCTGAAATTGGTGATACCAAAGTAAAAATAGATGGTGATTTTTTTTTGTCAAAGATAAAAACTATACATTAACAGAAGGTCTTATTAATTTGTTAACAAAAAGCACCTACGAAGAACTAGAAGGTAATTTAGATATTGTTGTTGACCTTAAAATTTATAAAGATATTACTTTAGCAACCAATGCTATATTTCAAAAATATATTCCTAATAAGAAAAGGAATAATCGAAGTTCAAGTAGTAATAAGAAGAATATTAAAATAATTAGTCCAATTTATGAAGAATATATAAAAAAAATTCACAGTCAAAATCATTACCAAATACACCAGAAAGAATTACTTCTCCAAGAACTCCTAATTCCGGAGAAAGTATAAAAAGTATAATCATTTGCCCAAAGAATATGTTTGGATGGATGATTTTAGAAAATTAATTGATAGATTATTAGTTATTCAGGGCGAAGAAAATGTTGGAAATAATAGTTTTTACAGTGAAAAAGTGAGCATAATGAATATGTTATGCAAAAAAGTTTTCTGAATTTGTTATAAATAACAAAAGAAAAGGAATATCATATCTAATACGAGTTTTAAATGTTATTCCGAATTCATTTTGGAACTCAGAACACCATGGAAAAGGTGTGATAAAGTGAGCATTAAACAATTTAAATCTGCCCGAATTACATTTGCCCGGTTATAATTATTGTGGTCCATTTACAAAATTAAATGAAAGACTTGTAAGAGGCGATAAAGGAGTAAATAAATTATATGAAGCATGGAAATATCATGATATTGCTTATCGAGATCACAGAGATTTAGAATCTAGACATGAAGCAGATAAAATTTTACAAAAAGAAGCAAAATAAATTATGTTAGATAAAAATACTCCAATTGGTGAAGAAATTGCTTTTGCTACTGTTGCCTCAACTATGTTTTAAAAAGAAATTTATGATGGGGCATTAAAATTTATTAAACTATTGTTATTTGTTTACTTATAAATGAAGATATCAAATATAACCTTTGATATTCCTTATGAGGAATTAAAATTTTTGGATATAGATAAAATTTTAACACATCATAAAATTGCAAGAGGGGAAAAATTGCAAATTAACTATACCATTACTAACAGTAAAAAAATGGCTAAAGAAAAAACTGGCAATAGTTTACATCATGGAGGAATTATTTCCATTGTTCTCCCTGCATTAGGAGCGGCTGCTGCAATTTATAGTGCTGTTGAATGAAACTAGTAAAGATAAAAAATTATTATAAGAACAGCAGAGACATAATTTAGCAAAGGAAAATAAATCAGGAAGTGGTTTAAAACTAGGATGAACAAAACAATTTGAATTTATCACAACTATTTAATATCGACATTGAAAAATATGTAAAAAAATTAAATATTTAATATTTCAGAAATGTTTATATGATTAATGAACTGCCAAAAAATATGCACAAAAATGAATGTGCTGTGGTTAATTTCGATATTTAAACAAATCCTGGCACTCGTTGGGTTTATTTATTATTTTAAATTTTGTGGCAATATTCCCACTAATTTAATTAATTACTTCAAAAACAGAAACTTTATTATAATGATGATTGAATTCGGAATTTTAATTCAGTTATATGTGGACATCTAAGTTTAATTGTATTACATATTTTTTACGAGAGATTTTAAGTTTAACAATATGATTTCTATATTATTAAATGACAGATATATATGGGAAACCATTAATCAAATATTTTAATAAATACTTTGATAATATTGCTGAAGATTTAAAAACATATGTAGATTCAAATGCAATTCGAGTGTTTCTTCTTTACAAAATTACAAAATGAGTTAAGCACTTGTTTTAATTTTACAAAATGGCAGGTTTTATTTTTTGGAGGAAGAATTGTTAATATAAGTGAACCAGAACCAGTAGATAAAGAATTTGCAGTCAATAAATTTATATATAAATATATATATATATAATATATATATATATATAGCAGTTTATGTATTAAGAAAAGATGTTGATTCAAAATATACTCTAAAAGAGATATTGATTTACAATTCAATAACACTTGCTGATTATATAAAACGAATAAATAATGCAAAACTGACATTAAGAAAAGGAGTCGATTCAAAATATAACACTATTGTTGCTGATTATGCATTAAAAACAATGTAAATTCAAAATATAAAACTATTGTTTCTGACTATGTTTTAAAAACTGATGTCGAATCAAAATACAACACAAGTGTGACTGATTTAAAATCATACGTAGAATCAAAATATTATATAATTGTTTCTGCTTTACGAGATCAAATAACTAAATTTTTTCTTTACACAACAGACAATGCTTCTATTCGTAATCGCAGAATTAATAATATAAATGAACCAGTAGATGGAAAAGATGCTGTCAATAAAATATATTTAGATAAAGAAATAGCTGATAAATTAAAAAATTTAAACAAACATGTTTTGAATTACTGCGACACACTCGTTACACAAACGTCGAAAAAAGCAAAGAATCTCTTGATAAATTTTTTTATGTCAAATCAAAAAAATTTAAGCCAAACAATTTAATGATTTAAGGAAGAAAAATCTCGTTTATTTTATTTAACTACAAAGTGGAATAAAACTAATAAATAATTTTCACTTAGAAATTAATTCGATTTTCTTTATTTTTGTGAAATATTGTACTGTTTATAAAATAACTGCTGATGATTATGTGACTGTTATTATGGGAAATACAAAAATAGATTATAGTAAGCCTTTTGATGCTAAAAGAGGCGATAGTTTTTCTTTTAAAATTAAAAAAATATCTCTTCATATTAATGCTTAGGTTATAATAATTGGAATATTCGTGGGATATAAATATTAAACAATTTTTTTATCTATTAAATGGATAACACTTGGTGCTTGAAGTGTAAGAATACCACTAAAAATAATAAAATACAAAGTGCAAATACTAAACAATGGACGATTAGTTCAGAAAAGTATATACACGTTGTGTAATTCTAAAAAACCAAAATTCTTAAAAAAAAATTGCTCAATGTGAGAGAAGGAATAATTAATTATATAAACCTCGGCGAAAACATTTTCCAAGTAGTAAAATAATTTAGTATGGAATTGATGATTTATGGCAATTTGATCTTGTAGAAATAAATACTGGCAATTTAAAAGGTATATCACATATAAACATTGGTTACGAATATATTAATGCAATTATTAAAGGTTTTCCAAAATTTTCATTTGCTGTACCAATTAAAGATTAAACAGGTAAAAATGTATCAAACATTTTAGAATCTGTATTAATTAAAATAAAACCAAATAATATACAAAATGATCATAGTTCAGAATTTGATTGTAAAACATTTAATGTGGCCATGGAAATATTAAATTTCAACCATTATTCTTCATTTTCTGAATTAAAAATGACCATTATTGAAAGATTTAATCGAACTTTAAAGAATATAATGTGGGAATAATTTACTTTGAGTGGTAATTATAAATGGGTAAATATATGAGTTGATTTAGTGAAAGAATATAATAATTCAAAACATAGAACTATTGGAATGAAGCCAATAAAGTTAATTAAAAAATGAAAATAATTTATTGCAAACAAATGTTGTGTTTTCTAAACCAAAATATAAAATTGGAGATATTGTTTGTGTGAGCAAACTGATTTTATTTTTGAAAAAGGTTATACTACTAATTGGTTGACATAGTTATTTACTCTTATTAAATTTTTAAATTTTTGTGTACCAACTTACAAATTAAAAAATATTAATGGAGAAGATATAAAAGGTAATTTTTAAGATTGGGTAATTACGAAAAATGACTATCCAAATGAATATTTAGTTGAAAAAGTTTTAAAAACTAGAGGCGAACAAATTTTTGTAAAATGGTTAGGTTTTGATAATTAACATAACTCATGGATTAATAAAACTGCCATTTATGCAGCCGAGTCTGCTTTAGCTGATGTTTTATAAATTTTAAATATTTTTATTTATAATTAGACAATTTCATAAACGCAATAACGTAATGCACATCACATTTAATGGCCTTTTTAATGTTCGTTCACCATTGCCATTGTCTTCTGGTCATTGTGTCAATGTTGTTGTGTTGTTGTAATCATGTCATTGTTGTTTTATTGTCACTGTGTTGTCGTTTGTCAACTTAAACAAGTTTTCAAAAAAATTTAAATTTAATAAAATCTTTAATTTTATTTCTACATTTTCCATATTTTATTTTTACTACTGAAATGTATTGTAACAAAACCACAATCTTCGTCCCAACATTTTGCACTGTACTCTTCAAATTTCTCATAAATCATTTCATCTCCAACAAAGATGTTATAAATGTATTTTAAATTTGTATCATCTTGTCTAAATATACATAAAAAATTTGTATTATCTCTTACAAATTTTTTAGGTATTTTTGAATATGCTTGAGCTAAATAAAATACGGAAATTTTTTAATGTCTGCTCCAAGTAAAATAATCGTGAATAAAGTCTTGACTTTCTAAACTAACATAATCAAATATAGCTAGTGAATCGTCTTCTTTTGTCTAAAGGATACATGTCATCAATATTATTTAAAAGGGAGAAATTTTTCTTTAAGTTTTAGTTTTTTTGGCTGCCTCATCAATATAATTTTGTAACTGAATATATTTAGGCTGGTTTAAAATTTTTGAGGAAACATACAGTTTATTAAAGTTTAACCAACCTGTACCACAAATAAAATTAACTATCAAATTTGTTTTTCCATAACTGCTTGGGCCAACAATTATTGCATGTATATTATCGGGTAATAATTCACCTTTTTTCATGCCTCTTTGGAAATTAAAGCGCCATCACACTAGTCAGTTTTTTACATTTATGTGTTAATTTTTATATAAGTGGATAATAAAGCTTTTACGTTTCCAAGAAAAGTTATATTTTAAAGAAAAATCGATTGGTTTGATCAGTGTTCATACACAATTTTTAACACCAAATATAAATAATAATACTATAACAACAATTGAAAAAATGAGTCCTATTGTTGATAAAACTGAAGTTATAACTTTTCCAAGAAGTCAATATGATATTTAATTGACAAAAGAAACTATAAATTCAATTGATCCATTTTCAACAAATAATATTGAATTAATAGCAGATAATATAAAAAATGAAAATTTATCAAATATAAATTAGATATTAAACTTGATGATCGACTATCTGATATTCTTGGTTTTGATAGAAAATTAACTATTGAAAAAGACAAATTTGCTGTAGGCACTAAATTACCAAATTTTAATCAATTTAGAAAATAAATATGCACTGTAATTTAGCATATGGTATGTTCATAAAATATTATGAATCTAATAATGTTTATGTTAAATTATGTAAATACAAAATTTTTTTCAATTTTTTTTACATAAATATATATATGGGTTTAATTACATATATGTAAATATAAAATTATTTTAAATTAATTCTATAGATATTTATGTATATATAAATATGGGAATGTAAAATTAATCTATATGTAGAAGATAGGAATATATATATATATATATATATATATATATATATATATATATATATATATATATATATATATATATATAAAATAAAGGGTGGTGATATGGACCCCGCTGATTATATGGACATGTGTCACGTGAACTATCTCTTCACGAAGCACCAACACCAGATAGATGTCGCAGCGACTCAGTAGAGCCGCATTATATGAACAGTGAGTCAAAGAAATTTTCGAACATTCTGAAAAGTTTTGCAAGGTACGTAAAAGATAATTATAATTCATGCTTATTATATATAATAAGCAAATGTTGATATCTTATCTTCAATTGCAATGTTAAGACTGTAACAACACATTATCAGAGTTCGATATTTTCGGTTTGTGTAAATTTTGTTGAATCCCAAAGTTAAAATGGCGTTGTCTGTATTATGGACCTACTGGCATACAGGTAATATGGACCCGGGATCCATGTTACCAACTGGGGGTCCATATTGTCTGCATTGTAGTGGGTCAGTTTCTTAGAATGAATAGTGAAGAGTCAATTCTTCTCTTTGTGTACTAATGTTTGTTTTTTCTGCGTATATTTTGTAACTCAAAACCTAAATTTTGCAGATAAAGATAAAAATAACATAATTACACTGTTAATGAAGATAATTTCATGCTTTATTCAACATAACTATTGTGCATATTTTAGTTAAGTATCATATTTAACTGATTTTTAATTATAAATGGACATAAAATAATTAATGGATTTACGATTTTTTTTCACTGGTTTAACACAGTGGATTTATGGGAATTTTGTTTTATGCTTTTAGATTAATTTTTAAAGAGTTTTGCGATACGAGCTTTCCGTAGATGTAATGAGGCGATTTTTTGGTCAAAAAAAGAAAACAAAATAAAATTTAAATTTGTTGCAGGGTTTTCTTATGGGGGGTAACGAAATATATATTTTTTTATGGTGTCTAGTATGAATATTTTTAGTTATTTTTTACTTTGTTCTTTACTTTTAGGGGCCGCGGTGGTCAGGCTGTCAGAGTGCTTGCCCCTCCCCCCTCCTTGGTGATCAGGGCTCAATTCCCGGCCGGGTCAAACTGGATTTTCGCAAGTGGGAATCGTGCCTGACGATGCTGCTTGTCGGCAGGTTTGATCGGGCATCTAGCATTTCCCCCGCCCTAGCATTCAAGCACTGCTCCATATTCGCATCGTTCACCCTAGTCGGCTCTCAAGAACATAGCTGTTAAGAGCCGCCCAAATCTCTTCACTTCACTTCACTTTACTTCTTCATGGATTTTTTTATTTCAATGTATGTAGTATAGTTGTTAACATAAATAGCTTAGTTGTATTATCTCATTGTACCTAGCCTTTTTTTATTTGTAGATGCCTAGACGTACACTGGACCATAAACCTAAGGTATGTCGAAAAACTTGGAATAAGGAGGACATGGCAGATGCTGTGAGAATGGTGCGAGAAAAGAAGATGAGAGTAAAAAAGCTATCAAAGCATTATAATGTCCCTAAAACGACATTGAGGAGGCTTGTATCTGAAGTCAGGAGTGATCCTGAAATCGCCATAATGAAAAAATTAGGGAGAAAACCTGTTTCCTGAGAATATGGAAAAAGAGCTGATACAGTAGTTATTGGAAATGGAATCCATGTTCTTTGGTCTAACAAGGCAGTATGTGAGATGGCAAGCCTTCCAGTTGGCTGTACGCCTTTCAAGATGAATCTGCAGGGAGAGCTTGTCTTGATCATTTGCTTCGTAGGCACAAGGAACTGTTGTCACTCAGGAAACCCTCTAGCACTTCGTATGAGCGAGCAGAAGATTTTACTCAAGAACAAATTTCTACATTCTTTGACTTGCTCGAAGACCTTTACAAAAAACACAATTTGACAGCTGAAAGAGTGTGGAACATGGATGAGACGGGAATCAGAGTGGTTCAAAGCCAAATTCCCAATGTCATAGGGTCAAAAGGAAACGTCAGATCGGTGCACTCAGTGCTGCTGAGCATGGTTCGATTGTTACTGTAATATGTTCCATCAGTGACAGAACAAAACGTACAAAGGAGTCTCCAGTCCTCCTAATCTTGGACGGGCATTATTCACATTCGAAAAACCTGGATGTTATCAGTTTAGCACGAGCCAACCATGTTCTCATCCTATCTTTGCCAGCCCACATTACACACAAACTTCAAACACTGGACAGTACATTCATGGGGCCCTTGAAAACATATTATAGCGAGTTCATTTGACAAGAACTACTCCATGGGGAGAAACATCTGGGACCATTCGACATTGCTTATCTATTAGGAAAAGCCCACTTGGAATGCACAATTGGATCCATTGCAGTGAACGGATTCCGAGTGACTGGTAGCTGACCATGTAACTGTAACATATTTCCAGAATCTGATTTTCTTACACCACAACAAACTGCTGAAATGCATAACGAATGCAGCCAAGCTTCCAGCATCTCACCAACTTCCAATCCTCCACCATCCTATAGCTCCATGCCTATGCAGTCTTCACTAACTGCATCATCGACCACTGCCACTAGCCCTACTTCTCAAGTTGGCTACAAGCCTACCTTGATTTCACCTATGGATATTCAGCCTCTTTCTCGACCCAAACAAAAATCCAAACGTGGCAGAAAACCATCATCCACAAGTGTCATTGCAGGGTACCCGTACAAAACCACAGTAGAAATCGCAATTAAAGAAAAAGAGGCAAGGCAATCCAAACGGGAAAGAGGTCGAGGAAAAAGTCGAGTAGGTGTCTCTTAATGCCAGTGTTCAACGTATACACTAACTCGGTCTCAGCCTTCCACCTCTGGTATTACCCTTCACCACACAAGAACTTTAAGGCTTCAGAAGAATAGGAAATTGGTATTTGCAGGATCACGTTCTGATGGACTCTTATGCATCAGGTGCCTTAGCTGATGACTTGCCAGAGTCATCCATTCAACTTTCAGTGGGAAAAAAGGCTCCTGATAACGAAGATTATCTGTGCATGTTTTGTGAGATAGCCTTCACAGATGACTATAGGGGAGAGCTGTGGGTAAAGTGTGAGATGCGCAACCAATGGGCACACAGTGAATGTGCTGGTGCTGTAAAGGACAGTTCCTATGAGTGCGACTTTTGTCGCTGAACTTTTCATTTGCGTGGAATTTTCATTTTAAACATATTTATTTCTTTGTATGCAATCCTCTTCTGTTCATTATTGACCTACACTTGACTATTATGTAATGAACTTGAGTTTCCATGGACTGTGTTATTTTTAAAACACTGAAGTCTTATGTAGAATGCTCGGGGTCCATATTACAAGAATGTATGTGTCATGAGGTACTTTCGAGGTTTGCAGAACAATTCATACCTGACCATTTCTGTGTCCATTTAAATATCAATACAAGCAATTGAATGTACGGGTGATAAGTTAATGAAGTTTTCCGTGCCTCAAATAATTGAACAAAGGTGTAAAGTGAGATGTAACTGTCAAAAAACAAAATGGGGGTCCATATTACAACTCTTTCCTAATTTTGTGTATATATTTTCACACATTTATATAATACTGGATTGTACATAATTGTATACATGTTCTCTTCTGGGGCAAACAAGTATTTTGAATTTCTCAGAGTGCTCCCATGCTGCGAAGATTATTTACGAATACAAATGTATGCCTGCCTTTGATCTCGACGGCCATGGAACCGCGACCTGCATCAGCGCTAAATGGTTGTTGCCAGTGCCGATACTGCGATCAGGTTTTCACTTACGTTCAAAATGCTTGTAGGCATGAGGGGGTGGTCTGGACGATGAGTCATTTTCACGCGATGTAGCATTCGTCCTATCCAGTTTGTGCATTGGACAGCATGGTGGTTGCCTGTCATGGTGCTGCATTGTTCAGTACAAAGTCCGAGTTGTGCGTCGACCAATGACGAAGTGTGATGGGAGCCTGCTGTAGTTCTAGATACTTTTATGGCAAAATGCAAATACAGTTTACCCAGTAAGCGCTGAAATATAGAGAGGGACCTGGATATATACTTTTTAAAGCGACATTATTAAGTTTTTTGAGTGATCAGTCTGGCATGAGTCAGAGACTGACTACCACAGGTGATGTTTCAGTGCCTTCACGTGATTGGTCAGTTGCAATCATGAGGCAACTCCATGATTGGCTGATCGGTGTCCGAACAATGTATTAATGGTGCAATATGTTGGTTCAAAGTTAATATGACGTCATATGGCTTGCATACTCGTATATTATAAGCAGTACAGAGGTCAGACGAGAGGCTTAATTTGACAGCAGCTCCCGTGAAAGATACATCATCTCGGCTAGCTTCTGCATCTTCGCATCTAAGTCTTATTAGGAATCTGCCATGACTTTGGGTAACCCAGAGCTAATTGTAGCTATGGCCATACCATCGGCTTCTTCGGGAGTGGTACCTAGAACGTCATTGCCGGTATTACCTGCTTCTTTACCTCCAGTACCTACATCTCCAACAAGCCTGTTCGAGTCTTTGCCTGAACCACGATGCAATTATCAGTGTTACTTTTGTAATAAGACATTTTCTTTCGACCATAACGTACGGTGACATGGGTGCCTTAATTATGCCAGGCCTCCCTGTCGTATGTAATATTTGTATATTTGTGAGACACCTGCGGTGAGCAGTTCAATCGTACCAATAGTTTACTCAGTCATGCAAAGACTTGTAAAGGTGAAGTGCATTTCTCGTCCAGTACCTCGGTACCAGGTTTACTGCAAGCAGGTCTCTTGTGATTTCGGTATATGTCCTAAAAAGTGTAGTTACCTATATAACCTGCCCTGTAGTGTGTCGAGGTCACCTGCACATGAGATGGTGGTGGTAGTAGTCTGTAATGTAATATGCTTGCAGATATTTATGTGTTTTTCTCGAGTTTTTGTTTTCAAGGTTATGGGGTCAAGATCAAGGTAGTCTGCATCTAATATGATGGTAGTAGTCTGTAATGTAATATATTTTTTGACTTTTATGTATTTTTTCTCGTGTTTTTGTCTTCAAGGTCATATGGTCAAGATCACTGGCTTACAATATGGTGGCAGTAGTCTGTAATGTCATATGCTTGCTGACTTTTATTGGTTTTCTAACATTTTTGCTTTCTAGGCCTTTAAGGTTATTGGGTCAAGACCAAAGGTCAAAGGTCCTGTTTTCCTGGCTCGGAGTCATTGATCCTGGTCACCTGAGTCACATTGAATTTGTCGATTTGCTTGCTTTTAGATTTTTCGGGAATACAAAAAGAAGTCAGCATGGAAACAATGGAGCATTGCATCAATGAAATCAGCTGTATCAGCACTAATAAATAGAGAAATGGGCTACTTTAAAGCTGCAAATCAATTCGGAGTACCACGAACAACACTGGAGCGGTATGTGAAGAAGGAGCAAGGTAATCCTGGGGTTGGTGTTTCCAAGACTATGGAACATTTCAAAAATGTTTTTTGTGAACAGCAAGAAAATTAACTGGTTCAGTATTTGATAACAATGGAGGAGAATCTTTTAGGCCTCACTCCTAAATAATTAAGGTCTTTAGCTTTCCAGCTGGCTATGAGAAATGAATGCATAAATCCTTTCAACATATCTGATGAGCTGGCTGGTGTGGACTGGTTTAATGCTTACATAACGAGACAGCCATATCGGCGGCTCGTGCCATGGTCTTCAATAAAGTAGCAGTATCGAAATGTTTTATTGTTTTAACCGATGTCTTGATAAACATGGCCTCACTTTAAATAAGATTTTTAACATCGATGAAATAGGAATCACTGTTAACCCCAAAGATCATTCCCGAAGTATTTCTCAGAAAGGCAAATGCCAGGTTGGTAATGTAACTTCAGCTGACAGAGAGGAAACTGTTACAGCGAAAATGTGTCTTTCGGCTGCAGGTGCCTACCTACCACTTATGCTTATATTTCAGAGAAAAAGAATTCAACAAGAGTTCCAAATAGGACTACTACTTGGATCCTGGGCTAAGGTTGAAGGTAAAGGATGGAATACAACGGAATAATTTATTTCATGATTTAAAAATTTCGTTATCTTATCTGGAGCATCCAAACAATCACCTGTGCTACGCCTGCTCGATGGGCATGCCCCTCATACCAAAATCCTTCAACTATTTTATACAGCTAGGGAATATGGCGTTATTCTATTGTGCTCCTCCGCCCCTTCCCTCCCTCCCAAACACACACACACACACACACGCTCACATTTTCCACCGTCTCCAGCCACTGTACGTCTCTTTAATGAAGTCACTCAGCAAATATTACGAGAATGAAGTGAAAAATGGTTGCGTTTCCATCCTGGACGTTTACTAACGTTATTTCAGAATGCATCCTTGTTAGGATCAGCACAAGAAATTGAGGGAGACAGCTAAGAATCTCCTCAATTTAGATGAGCGGAAAAAAAACAAAGAATAATATTATATGTCCTCCTATCAAGTCCTCAAGTAAGAGCAAAGAAAGTAAAAACGACGATGCAGAGTATCTATACTGCTGCGACCTTTACTCTAAGTCAAATGAAGGTTGGAAAAGCTGTTCTAGAAGTTTAAAGTGGGCTTACAATGCTTGTGCTAGTGTTGACAGTGATGACGATGAAGTGGTTCATATCTGAGGACTCTGTGCAGGCAAATTACCAGAAACCTATTTTTCATTTCAGCATATTTAGAAACTTGTATTATGTCCTTAATGTGAACTATATATTACACTAAAAAGTTCTCAGAAAAAAAACCTAACTAATTTTTTTACCATTATGTTAATTACATCCCATTTTGACCATACCTGCGGCAAAATGGGGTAAAATGCCATTTATTCTTTTGCAGTGAAATGATTCAATACTATCACACTTTTAAATTTAAAACTTATTATAAAATTATACTTTAAAGACTAATATATATATATATATGGGTGTGTGTGTGTGTATGTGTGTATGGTATTTTCTACACTTCTTCTTTGACATGAATGGTTAATGCCAATATCATAGATCATCGCAGCATGTTGTTCACTGGTTGTACGAAAAATTAATGACTATACGAAGATTTTTGGACATTCGCCATTGCGATGCAGATGTGTCATAGAAGGTTTAGTTTGACAAAATACGGCGTCTCAACTTGTGAAGGTAATTTTTAAATATTGTGGTGACAAATGTTGCGAGTCTAGCAGCAGTACCTACAGCAGTATTGCCATCGACTTCTTCGGAAGGAACTATTACAGCAGTGTCGTCATCGAACTCTTTAGAATGGCGACGGCTGCACCACCGACTTCAACGGATGGATCACCTACCGCAGTGTCACCCTCGATGACTTCTTCAAGGGGCAGTTACTGTTACTGTGACGATATATTTGTCTACAGCCAAAGCTCGATAAAATATGAGAATGCTACTTGTGTGTAAGATCCTTCCTGTGCTATGCAACGATGTGAAAAGTGCAAACATCTGTTCAAACGTGGTGATAACCTAAAGAGATATAAGAAGAACTGTAAAGGTAGAGTTTCTGCAATTAAGAAACAATATGTGCTAGCTGTTTGTAAAACTACATTGAATTAATTCCACCTTAAAAAATTAGCATTCAAAGGTACTTTAAATGTTTATGTGACTGGGAATAACTTTGTCGGATAAAAATCGTATGTATATACCTGACCAGATGAAGTAAAGGATAATCAATCAATTAACAGAATAAGCTGAATAAGGTCCTATACAGAATAATGTTTCGTTGGAGTGTACCTACAAAAAAACATAACCTTTAAATGAAGCAATTAGTCGGTGAGCATTTAAGACTGCGAACGTAGCATTGTACATTGGTGATAGCATCCCAGCGGCTGTAAAGGCCTTGAAATAATAACTTTGTTGCGAAGAAGAAGAATATTTGGCCAAGGGTTCTGGTTGGACGCTTGCTAGCGTAGACTGTCTTGAGCTGCGTACAAGCAGATTATATTTAGTATGTGAAAAGTGAGCATGCTGCTGTAAATACATTACATGTTTACATGGAATCTATAGAGATTCTGTTTTCTTTATGGTTGTTTTCTGAAGTGTGTAAATATATATTATTTCAATGAAAAAAATGTTTTATTTCTCGCTGGTGCTGTTGTACCTTGCCCTAGCATGCCTACTTCGCTGATATATGGAATACGTTAGCCTTGGTTTTCAGATCTGTCACAACATGATGGTACTGTAAGTAAGCATGATAAGAAAAAGGAAATGATATGAAGGATGGAGATGGCGAAGCTTGAGTCGGGCCTTGCCAGACCTGCTTCAGTGCAGTATATTACGTAGATAGGTCCTACATAAATTTCTGCATGACTCGTTTTGTTCCAATACAGCACAGTTATTTTTCTAGCAAACACAAAAAACGAACTAAATTGAAGATTTAGAAGGGTAAAGGTCAAGACCACGTGGCATAATCAAATATTGCGAAAGTAATGTAACCCACGATATCGGTTCGAGGGGACCGAGCTACTGCAGGCTACTGCATCGAGGTGGAAGGACAGAGCTTGAATAAAATCTAATACGATGGCCTGGTGACAAAATCAAGAAGGAACGAACTAAATTAAAGATTTAGAAGGGTAAAGGTCACGACCACATGGCATAATCAAATATTGCGAAAGTAATGTAACCCACGATATCGGTTCGAGGGGACCGAGCTACTGCAGGCTACTGCATCGAGGTGGAAGGACAGAGCTTGAATAAAATCTAATACGATGGCCTGGTGACAAAATCAAGAAGGAACGAACTAAATTAAAGATTTAGAAGGGTAAAGGTCACGACCACATGGCATAATCAAATATTGCGAAAGTAATGTAACCCACGATATCGGTTCGAGGGGACCGAGCTACTGCAGACTACTGCATCGAGGTGGAAGGACAGAGCTTGAATAAAATCTAATACGATGGCCTGGTGACAAAATCAAGAAGGAACGAACTAAATTAAAGATTTAGAAGGGTAAAGGTCACGACCACATGGCATAATCAAATATTGCGAAAGTAATGTAACCCACGATATCGGTTCGAGGGGACCGAGCTACTGCAGGATACTGCATCGAGGTGGAAGGACAGAGCTTGAATAAAATCTAATATGAAGGCCTGGTGACAAAATCAAGAAGGAACGATAGAAAATTAAATGAAGGTAACTAAGAAAAACTAAATAAAAAGCGGCGAACATCGTATGACAGAGGACGAAAGAAATCTGTTGTTGACAGCTCGTCTGGTGGCTAAATCGAGAAATTAGCACCGCTTAGGTGATGCAAATAGAATCCAATATGGTGGTCGCAGACAGCACCACCTAAACTTTAAAAACATAAATACGGCTGCTGCTTGGTGGCTAAATAGGAAGCTTGCTTGGTGACAAAATCGAAAATTAGTACACTATTGCTACCTATACTTTGAAAATATATTAGAATATGGTTGTTGCCCAATGGCTAAATTTATAAATATTACACTAGCAAAACCTATACTTATGATTGGATCCAAAATGGCCACCTACAAGGATTCAAACATATGACAAAGGAAAAAAAAAAAACAAGGTGACAGTTGAACGAAAGTGAGAGGCAAACTCCAGCAATATAAATAAATTACAAAAAAATCGAGATGGCATGACGAACACAGACGAGAGAGAACGGCTAAATCGATAATTCATACACTGGCATCACCTAGTCGATGAAAAAGTAAGCCTATGAAATCCAAAATGGTGTGTCGAGCATAGGCTAAAGACAAACTACAGCGACATAAACAAATTAAAAACTAAAAAACGAAAATGGTGGATGGCGTGCAGACGACAGAACGAATGTAGAATATGGGAGGGGGAGGGGAATGTTAAGATAATGAGAAACATTGGTGGTTGGTCGAATGTGCATGAGTAATCACAAAATAAGGAACACTGATCGAAGGGAGGTGAAGCGAACACAAGTAATCAACCAATGAGAAACATTATTGAAGAGGGGGTTGGGGAAGGGGAACCGACTAACTTACCAATGCGATAAATTGGTGAGGGTCATTACTGGTATGGCAATAATTTTTTTAAATAATTGTTTTATAATATTTTTATAATTTTTTTGAAAAATTTTGAGATATTTTTGATATATTTTGACAATTTTGGGTTCAATGTCATTCAAGGTCACATATACGGGGTTAAGTTCAAAGTCACTTAGATTCAGTATGGTGATTGGGGGACATTATCACATGGTTACTGGTCAGCTATGGTCCCCCATATGCTATAAACAAAAATTTCAAAATTTTAATTTTATAATTTTTAGAACAAATTTATAACAACTTTTTATAATATTTTATATTTTTTTAGGATTTTTTGAAGATTTTTGAGTTTAAGGTCAAAGGTCGCTGGGATCAAAGTGCAATGTCAAGGTCAACATCAGAGATATCAAACATGGCGGTTTTAAATGGCTGACCGAACCAATATGGTTGATGATTAGGTCAGACTCTGTATCCTGGACCCTTTGTAACGATTTGGCATATCCTGTGCCAATAAAACCAATATGGCCGCCAATATTTGTGCCCTCAAGAAGCGAGCCTCCCAAATCATTCCGATGGATCGAAAAATGTCTTCCTGCAGCTTGTTTTTGCAACTGGGGGGATCGGTGCTTTTTTGAGGGAAAGATGGGAAATTTCGCGGGGAAAAAAGGAAAATTTTGATGGAAAATGGCCCTCAGGGAAATGGAATAACAGAGCATGAATAGTTCCGATACTCCGATTCCACATCTTGCCCCAGATTTTCCTTTTATATTCGACTGCCCTGTCCCGTGCACTGGAGGTGGAGTCAGAAAGACTGTGAGCCATACCACATCAGATATAGGCAGTGATGCTGAATGGAAACTACGAAAGCAGCATTGATAAGACACTTAAGGAGTTGCAGTTGGCCGTGAAGGACATCACTTTCAGGATCCGTGCTGCAGATCTTCGCCGCCTCCCATCCAGACGGCTTGAATGTAGATCATGTGGACAGCCGGTGCACCTGAGAGCCTACTGCCCACAACAACAGCAGCAGCAGTAGCAGAAGCAGCAGCGGGAAAAGAGGCAGCGAGAAGCAGGTGAGAAAACAGTACATTTGGAGAACATGTAAACACCGTTCTTGGTGATCAAAGGTCGACCTTTCCCTCAGCGCTCGCCTCATGACAACATGGAAAATCGCTATTTGAATACAGTAATAGGCGAGACCACGCCAGTTAGAGGTAAGAGGAAAGTGACCTTGAAGCTTGGTGACCTTACCATAGAGGACGATGTTAACATAGCAGAAATAGAGGGTGGATGATTTTTGGGGCTTGATGTACTACATAGGCTGGGGTACTGTACCGATACTTGACTTGGTGTGCTAAGGGTAGACAATACAGAGTTGGATGTGTCAACATGGCATGATTTGTTCTCCCCAATTAGCTGTCCAGTAGTCTGTGGTCGACCCACCATGCTACCTGCTTCTAATGAAATTGTCATTACAGGCAGATGTAAAAAAAAATGCCAGGCATTTGGTTCTAATTGAGCCAGTAGTAAGTTAGGTATCCTGCAAAGTAAGTCGTTGTAGCAAGGACTTTGATCTCTTCTAATTCTGACAGTTTTTCAGGTAGAATGATAAGTTTGTCCGATTGTGACATTCATCTTGATGATGGGGCCATGAAAGGTGTTTGCAAGCAGGTCACACAGGTACTTCCAAATGTTCCAGTAGATTCTAGAGTAAAACAGATAGAATTATATTTACGAAAAGTATTGGATGAACTGCTACTAAGAACAAAGAAAAATCTTAACTGGTGACAGGAGAAGGCTGTCTCTGAATTATTGCAGAAAAATAGGGCCTGCCTTCTAGTGTGGACCAAATGACATTGAATAGACTAATGTGACATGCCACTACATTGATACAGGATATGCCATGCCTATAAAGCAGCCACCAAGGCGACTGCCACTAACTTCGCATGAGACAGTTGAGGGAATTTTTAAGGAAATAAAGTATCTATATGCGATAGAACCATCAGTTAGTCCATGTTCATACCCATTGTTCTTGTTAGGAAGAAAGGTGGCTCTCTGAGGTTTTGTGTAGATTGTCACCAGCTTAATAATGTGACAAAGAAAGACTCTTACCCACTTCCAAGGATAGATGACACATTGTACAGCTTGGAAGGTTTGCAATGGTGTTCTAATTTTGGCATGAAGAGTGGGTACTGGCAGTGCGAAGTTGCCACAGAGGATTGAGGGAAGACTGCATTTTGTGTCCAAGGGAAAGGAACCTGGCAGTTTAAAGTTATGTCTTTTGGGCTGTGTAATACCCCTACTATCTTCGAATGCCTGATGGAATAAGTTCTGCCTTTAGATATCTGTCACGTTTACCTAGATGGCATTGTTGTTACAGGGAGGGCATTTGAAGAGTACCTATCACACTTAGATTCTATTCCAGAAACTTGAAACTAGTTCCTAAGAAGTGCTGCCTGTTCCAAAAGAAAATAAATTTCTTGGGACATGTAGTGTTGGTGCACGGAATAGGAACAAACCCCAAGAAGACCAAAGCGATAAGAAACTGGCCGACACCAACTGACAAAACTGAAGTGCAGAGTTTTTTGGAATTGTGTTCCTATTACCACCGATTGTACCTGGGTTTGCCACTATCGCCAAGCCACTATATGAGCTGACTAAGGCAAAATGGAATTTTCATTTGTCCACTGAACGTGGTGATTTTAGTAAGCTAGAGTAAATACTGATACATCCACTAGTCCTGAATTTCCGAAAAGAGAGTGCATATTCGTTTTGGACACAGATGCTAGTAATGTAGGTATTGAAGCTGTGTTATCCCAGGTTCAGGATGGAAAGAAAATAATACTGTAATACTTTACACATTGCAGCCAATATTAAAGTGGAAAGAAGCTGACTGTCGGTCAAAATGGAAAGAGCTATCTAGCTTGAGCGCAGCAGTCAAAACATACTGGGCATAATGGAATCCACTAGTACTGAAGAATGGCATACTTTACAGAAACTGGTAACGTAATGATGGAAAAGCTACAGGGTTACAGGTGGTCCTCCCAGAATGTAGGGTTCCTGAAGTCTTAAATTAACTGAATAATGCAGCAGCCAATGGGCTCTTTGGTGTTAATAAAACCCTTGACAGAACTATATTGAGATTATACTGGCCTCATTGTCGGGAGGATACTGAGAAGTGGTGGCGAATGTGCATCACTGAACTGCGAGGAAGGGTCCAAGGATCAAGTGACAATGTTACCTCCATAGATACAATGTTAGAGTGGCATTCGAGAGGACAGCAGTAGATATTCCAGGACCCTTGCATATCACAGAGAGGGGTTATCGGTATCTACTGGTGGCCCAAGATTACTTTACTAAATGCCATGAGGTTATTCTCCTCTCGAACCAGGAAGCACGTACTGTGGCTGAGGCACTCATAGAACATATCTTCTCGAGGTTTGGGGTGCCACTACAAATCCATTAATACCAGGAAGGAACTTTGGAGCTATGGTGTTTCAGATAGTAACAAAAATTCTGTGGATGAAAAACACTAGGAGACTACAGCCTCACACCCTCAGTCGGAT
This sequence comes from Dryococelus australis, assembly GCA_029891345.1. NCBI lineage: Eukaryota > Metazoa > Arthropoda > Insecta > Phasmatodea > Phasmatidae > Dryococelus > Dryococelus australis. Next base: position 318,148,088 of record CM056994.1, read on the forward strand.
GGAATGGCCGAGATGCTTAACTGCACTCTTGAGCAGTACTTGTCAACATTTGTGGCAGACAACTAAAAGTATTGGGATTCAAAGCTGTCATTGTTTCACCTTGCTATTTGCTTGGCAGTTCACGAGTCCATAAATGTAACACCATCAAGGATGCTTATTGGAAGAGAGTTACACCTCCCTAGTGATCTGCTGTTTGCTGACCGACAAAAGAGAAATCTGCAACACATGATTATGCCAGCGAATTACGTAACAAATTATTTGGCAGTCATGATTTTGCTCGACAGCACTACGGAATAAATAGTGACAGGGTGAAGATGCATTGTGATAGGAGAATGTCGGGCGAGGTATTTCAAGAAGGACAACTGGTGTGGCTGTACAACTCCAGAGGCGAAGAGGGACTGCCCGAAGCTATAGAAATATTGGGAAGGCAACTACAAGATTGTGAAAAAGACCAACAATGTGGTCTTTCGGATTTGTCATCAAGGTTCTCGGGCAAAGACGAAAGTTGTACACATAGACCGACTAGAACTCTATGAAGGTACGGATGCGGCAGAGTCTGTTCGGGACGAACAGACTTGACGAGGGGGCAGTGATACCCACTCACTGCTTAGTCCCACGCGAGCGAGTGGAAGTGAAATACAGAGCAATTAACCACGTATCTGTTTCAAAAAGTGCGCTGACACGATAATACTTTTTTTTTTTTGCGGTGGACGCTGCTGGCCTTGGTTGTATTAGGTTTATGCGTTTATCTGAAAAAAATTCTAGTGGTTTTCTGCTCCAGTTTTTATCAGAATGGCTCGGGGAGCGTCGAACATACCAGGCGATAAACGACGAGCGAAACGAGTGGTGAGATAAGTAACCAGTGGAAGGAAGATCTGCGACTACGAGCATCGGCGCAATGACGAGCACATTTCGCAGGCTGGACTTTTGGACTTGGTGCTTGAGTGAAATACATTACAAATGATAGCAACAGACAGCCTGAAAGTGCGTTAATGTTAAGTATGGGTCAATTGACTTTAACCAAACATCAAGAACGACGTTACTTAGGGTTAGAATGGACATTAAATATTTGGCTCACTAAGAAATTAAGAGAGTAACGGTGGAGATAGATGGATAGATTAATGCTGAAAATCAAAAAGAAAATCTAATTATTTCATTTTTATTGAGACCTCCATTTTTCACGAACTCTGATACGTCCCTGAAGCATCTTGTAACAATATACTCTGTTAAAGACTGATGTAGCTATACACAGTGCAGTGTCTTATTAGTTTCACTTTCACTTTGTTTACCAGTGTCACAGTCCATTAAATGAGATGATAATTACAACTAAGCATCGTAACGTCTCGTTAAGTAGCGCATTTAATTAGCACTGTTAAACTTTACCAACGTATGAAAATCTAGGATACGAGTACACACATGTTTTATTATAAATAATAAATACTATTGTTGTCTCGTGTTCTACATATAAGTTTATTATTCAGAAATTTTATTTTTATTTTTATTTTCTGTTACATATTTACTATAGTACATATATTCAATATTACGTATTTATTTTATATTGTTAAATTTTGGGTAACATGTTAATTTGTGTAAGTTAGCAATGATTGATAACACCGTATTGATTGTAATCTTAAGGAATGCACCCTGATATAAGCCCTATGTCACACAGGTTAATTCAAATCAGGTAACCGACGCCAGGAATAGGTGTTGAAAGAATATTCTGGTATCCATCTTGTTTGAAATGGGTCATTAAGGTAATAGGTCAGGTAGACCTGAGCTCCATGTAAAAAGTGAATAATTGTAATTTAAAATTGAGTTTGACCCCGAAAAATATCCTCCGCTTTGTATTGATAGCCGACAGAGCGTTACTAAACTGCTTGAAGAAGGCTCAGGAGCTTAGTAACTTCAATTATTCAGCAGATATGTAAGGTATCTTTATCACCGCCATACTAAGTGACAGTTGGTCCAGCGGTGAAGTGCTAAAGACGTTTCTTGTTAAATACACACTGATTTCAACATGGTCTTGCTCTTCACACAGTGTCTGAGAATAGGAACTCGTATTTACTCTACCAAATTTTGACATTGCTAGCCAGGAACAATTCTTATTAAGTGTAAACGTATAGGCAGATATTTGTAAATTGCTACGTGTGTGTGTGATTATCATGTGAATACTAACCAAACTTTCTGCACACAAAAATTTTTAATTCTTTATGAACTTTTAAACACTGCAAAGACTTTAATTATGGTTGCCAAGTACTACATACATAATTGCTATTCTGGCAGGCATACTGAGGTTTAAATATAATATTCTATTCTGGTGGCTGCGTGCTATTTGTATATATTCTGTTATCACAATATATAGTTGGAAGCATTATTTAAATTGAGGAAAGGTATTTGCTTGCATTAAACGCCACTTCGCCCTTGGACTTCTTTGAGTGAAATTATATGTTGGTAGTTAGTTTCCTTGTTTTCCCCAGAGCATATTTACAGAATGACATATGTGTAGCTATGTGGAAGCAGAGCTGAGCCTGGATATTAAGGAAATATGTTGGCAATCTGCAAGTCGGTTGGTTTTTTGTGGTCGTTTGCGGCATATTGCAGTGTGAGTGCTGTCTCTTTCACACTCAGTTGTTGATTTGCAAACCCTGCCTGCATGGTGTATAATAATTGCACCTATTAATCTACACACTTATTTTAGGATATGTTAGTCGTCCATATGCAACTAACATTTAATATCATTCCACAGCATAAATTAATAAAATAATATAACATCTCACATAGATCACAGCAGAACCCCAGAATCACCCAATTCTTTTACAGCATATAAAATCCCTGACATAAAAAATTAGTTCACACAATTGAACTACGTGCTCACATATTTATGTTCTTGGCCAAATATATAGGCTATGCAAACAACCACAACATTAGCTTGTACTGGAACATTCGATAAATTGCCATCCGGTTATACCCTTTATACCTTCCTCTTTCATCGATACGGTGCTGCGCTCTTAAGGCATCGAAGACGTGAATAGCATCTATCAAAAACAATGTACTTAGCACTTGAAGATACAACAAATTTTATGCAAGTGCTTTTAAGTGTTTGTACACTTCCTATAATCTAGGTTTAATGCAAATAGCATATACTCAAGTTACAGTATTTTATTCATATAAAAGGATCGAGTCTGTTGAAAATTATTATCTAAAGAAACACGTTCGTCGCTGTTGACCATGTGATTTTGACAGTTATACTAATGACGGGCCAGTATGAACATTGTGTATCTTTCCGCTATACGTAAAATTAACATTGCAATGGGCCTGCACGCTTTACTCACACGCCGCTCAAGTGAAACTGCGAGATTCTTGACAAAAATAGATATCTTAACAATATGCTAATTCTCACACTTAAATGCATTAAAAAATAGAGAGGGAAATAAATAAATTCTTTATTCGCAAATGTTAAATGAAAACTTTTAATTCGACGTTATGACAGGGAACTACTTTCTCTCTGCCATTACCAACTTAACTGGGCGCACGGCAGTCGGCGTGTCCGTTAAAACATACGCAAGTATATCACTGCCCCAGTGATATTCTCCGAAGGTTGATTTAAGAAGTGCTCAATTAACCGTGAAAAACCTACACCTCGTTAAGGTTTATTCTACTCATGTTAGGAAGCTCAATGCTTTTAGTTGGCAACTAAAAATTTTCGCCCCTAGGTAAGCGCTAGTGTCGCATGTGTACCTGATTTTCTTTATTTTCTACGTTAAAAAAACCAAACAAGTTATTTCAATAATTATAAATCAAATATAAAATAACCATATGCAACTAAGAAAAATCCTTCTTTTTTATTTTTCACGTAGCTTTATATTTGAATATAAAGTGACCTCTTAGGAACACTGTTCAGCTAGCGGCGGATATTTTTCGTAAACCAAACTCTCCCATTAAGCCCCTGTCACACTGTCAAATTTCCACCTTCAACTATACTGGGCAAAAAAATTTGAAGACAAAATACGGCAAATTTTATCAAATAATCTTGAATGTGTTTGAAAATGTGTCACAGTGTGAATTTTTTTTTTTTTTTTTTTTACTGAGTGTATCTAATTTGAACTATAATTGAAAAACTATTTTCATAGTGAGATACTGCTTTTGTTTTTCCATGCACACCATTACAGGAAGAAATGTAAAGGAATGTTGTAACTTATTTTCGCTTCTTTACTAAATTCTGATTTTTTTTTTATCAGAGATGTTTCATGCACAATTAAATTTAATGCCTCCGAGTTCTTAATATTATGTGAAATATTCACTTAAAACAGCATTCACGCCCAGACAACTTGTACATAAATTAATTATCTCCATAGCCTACTTCGTTTCCAGCAATTTTTCGTTATTTTAAAGTTTCTTGACGTCCATCTTTGTTGTGCACAATCCCGATTGGCCGAGACCGTCAAACATCAAATCAATTTTTAGAACCGGTCCAATCTTCAAATGTTTGACGGAAACTGAAATCATTTAACTTTCTCAGACAAATATGGCGGTGCTTATGACGTTTCGATCACGTCATAATTATCTAACGTTGTTCGACCAAACTTATTGGAAGCAGTTCGACGCAAAATTTCGCCGGTGCGACAGGGTCTTAAGGAAACTCGTTTCGTTTCTAACCGGAGCGGAATCAACGCTGTCCGAAACACCTGATCACGTGGGCGTGACTGCGCGTAACTGCGGCCAGAAGTGCCGTTTCATGGGAGACGTACGCGTCGCTGGCGTGTGAAGTGGCACGACAAACAATGGCCGCGTGATCGCTTCTGTTCCTGAGACTCATTCCCGGCTCTCACCCATCACAATAGACCGAGAACGTTCGACTCATTGGCTTGTGTGTTGAGTCGGATAACTCGTAATACAGCACTAAAACAGTTACGTCAACAGTGATGGGGTTTTTTTTTTTTTTTTTTTTCGGTATGTGTTACCAAAAATTACGCTACCAAGTTACCCACACTTGCGGTAATCGCAGAGGTCAGCGCAACCGAAGGGCCTCTTATCACATACCGAAGACACAACGCACCAGATTATAACATGTGTGCCACCAAGGAGAAACCATGATTTTATTTATCCCAGACCATTCTAAATGTGCCACCGGCCACTCTCTCATAGTTCCTCTTTCTACCGTTGGAGGCAGACGGATAATCTCATGTTTCGCAGACTAAAATGTGCGACGAATTAGAGTGTGATTTGTCTAAGTTTGAGAATCATTATAGTTGAGAGGAGGTTCGGCCTAGAACAGATATAGAGCGATGACTTATCCCAACTAATTTGCTTTTATTTTTTAAATAATGTTGCTTTTTAAATCTCTTACTTCTGTTGAGGGCCGTAAATTTTGCAAAGTGGGAACCTACGATATCCACACCTAAAGTAAAACTCCTTGCCGAGCACCATTTTTATCTTCACTTGAAAAATTATGCTTCTTTCACCCAAAAAAAATTTCCTGGTGAAAGTCAGATTATTCAATTTTATTCTCCTGCACGCACTCTGCCGACGGTTTAGGGGACCGCGGTAGCTGAGCGGTTAGACTGCTCGCCTCCCACCACGGCGAACCGGGCTCAACCCCCGGCCAGGCCACACCCGGACTTTTCGAAAGTGGGAATCATGCCAGACAATGCCGCTGGTCGGCGGGTTTTCTAGGCGATCTCCCTTTTCCCCCGCCCAATGCATTTCGGCGCTGCTCCATATTCGCCTCATTTCATCCTACTTTAAATCGCTGTTAACAGCCGCCAAATTCTCCACTCACCCGGCGGTTTACTCGCTTGATATCCGACGCACTCACACAAGCACCCACGCAAATTTTTGTTATTTCAACGCTTACTTTTTTATGCAATGTCCAATCAGTTTCACGCCCATCTAATGTTTATTTCCCATTAAATATGTTCAAACATCTTTTACATAGAAATATTTTACCAGAATGTTTACTATTCTGTATTGGAATAAAATGTAATAAATCTTCTACACGACAATAATAAATATTGTATCATAAGTGTACATTTTTTGAAATTTGCAATGTATAAATATTAAATTTTCTTATAATTATACATTTACAGCTGTTTTCACCTCCAAAGTTGTGTATCAGTTGTATTTTTACATTTCAATTTTCTAATATTTTAACCATTTTCTAAACCAACGTTTTATGTTTTGTTGTTCTTTGTAGACTTTTATTTGGAGTATATTTTATATATTTATTATACTAAATTGAACCATTTTATAAATATTTTGTACATTATAGAATGAATTTTGTCTTTAGCTTGTATTGTTTATTCAATATACAATGACACTTGTACTTTACTTGAAAATATTTCCTAAATTATTCAACACATTATTTATTTAATCAGATATGAAGTAAATCGATATAAATATAGTATACTTATATTACTGTAAAAAGTAAGAGAAGTGAAACCAGAATTTTGAATAATTTATTTACTTTTTTCATACTGTAAATAAATTCCTTCATTATATGAAAGAATACATAATTGATACTCAAAATTTTAATTTAACATAAATATTTGTTCTTTTTTTACATATGATAATATAATCGTACATTTTTGTGCACATCTAAGAGAGAAAGAAAAAGGAATTTTGCGTTTTTTTTAAAATATGAATATACTTATGTGAATAAACCTTTTTGGGCATGCGTGTGAAATAAAGGGAGGTGAAAAAAAGGGGGGGGGGGGTGGAATAATTTTATGATTTTTAATGAGAGTTAATATAGTTGGATATTTTATATATATTGGGATGAAATAGGCAGTAGACATTTAATGAACTTACATCTTATTTGGTTATTTTGTCATTAAATCTTACTGTTATAAAAACCTTTTTAAGACCATATTTTTGCCATAGGAGTTGCACATTATGTATCCTCATGTAAGTTCTTTATGCGGGAGGTAAAATAAATTTATCCATGAAGAATAAATTCTTTACACTTTAGTGGCATAATTCATGTGAAAGAGGGGGGAAATGTGTAAACGCACGAACTCACAGTGTTTTCCCTTAGCGGGTGGAAAATAAAATACGAACTCATATTTTCGCATTGATCTTATGGCTTCCTTTACGAAGTGTAGTAACAACAAGAAGTTATCAATATAAATAATGAGTCTACTTTCCTTTACATGGGCGCAAATAAATTTGATGATGTAATTAGGTTAGATGGTAGGTGTGTCTTGACGCCAAATATGGCATGAATCAAATGTGTAGATACCAAGATATAACATAAAAACTTTATTTTTCATGTCGTACTATATTCCAAAATAGCCGGTTAATAACGTTATTACTATTCATTGTGTACATCATGCACTGTCAACGTATTAAATTAGGTTTGAATTGGTTAAATTATTTCCGAAATATACTGCAAAAGCTTTATTTGATCAACTGGCACTATCTCCCAAAATGGTGAACCAATAACATTATAAGTTTCTTAATTCAATGCTTACATCATGCGCTGTAAATGTACAAAATTGTGTTTAAATCGGTTAAATGATTCCCGAGATATAATGGAATAGCTTTGTATATTAAATTTGGACTACCTTCTAAAATTGCGTATTAATTCCACTATCGCTTTCTAAATGCAATGCATACAGAAAGCACTGTCAATTTTCAAAATTTGATTTAATTCTTATTACTGGTTCCCGAGATAAAACAATGGATTATATCAGAATTGCCGCCATTTTGAAAATACGCACCCGACGAGATTAAAAACTATAAAAGTCTGATGCACTTACTAAATATTATTTGTGGACTTAGTTTGGTGAAATTCTGTTGTCGGGTTTAAAAATTATGAAGGGGGACATGTATATTCCAGACAGACAATCTTTCCTTCGGAAAGAGGGCTACAAAATGTCAGGAAGTCCAAGATGTGATGTCAGGACCACTCTATGCTATCCACGCGTCCGTGGACGGGAGCTCGGGATTACTGATGGATGCTGTGGTTTCTGTGCCCGGTCGTCGATTCTGCGACCTTCAAGAGTTAGTGAAAAAAAAAAGGGGGGGTGGGGCAGGGGAAGGTACAGAGTTGCGCGAAATCCCTCTCTCAGCTCCTCAGTATATTTTCTTGTATAAAAACTATACCGCTCCCATAATCATAGACGTAATACTCAACATGTTTTCTCTTTCAGGCTAGGTAGCTTTTGCTCCGCATAGTTATGCTGGTAAGTTGCCAGAGAAAAAACTTGTAGCTCGATGAAGCTATCGAAGTGGAAGAAATACAAGGTTGACTGGCGTTAATTACCAACCCACGTGCCAGATTTACCTGTTCTTTACATCCTGTTGCTGTGAACACATTGTAAAGCCTTCCAACAATATCTTGAAAGGCTATGAAGTAGACAGGGTTGTGTCTTCTGCGCACCCAAACATTTCAAGTACGGCCAAATCAACCGTCCAATTCTCATGTTCCAACAATAATGTAACTATTTCTTTTCGTTTTTTACATTTTGGTTTAACAACAAACCCGAGCGTTTAGGGGAGAAAACATTTGTCATAATTTGATTACAGTATTACGTTACAACTTAGTCAAAAGTACCTAATGAACGTGTATAGGGCTATCACAAAACCTATTTAAGTCAAGGATATTCACGGTAAGGTGAGCACTTTTGAAGTCAACCTTTGAAAAATGTCACTGCCCCCATCTGCATATATTTTGACGGGCACACTGAATTAACGCCGTAAAGAAAGTAGTCACGTATTTTAAAGTTAAATTAAAAGTGTTAGGTAAACAATTGTGAGCATTTAAATAAAATGAATTGCTTTCAACAAATTTTAATGTATGTAAGTGTAAGAATAAGCAGGTTTGTAAATCATTTACTTTCCCGATAATTCCACAGGTTCATTTGACCGACGCGTGAATAAAGTGATGAGGCCCGCGGCAATGTTAATTTTGCAAATGGTGGAGGAATACACAATATGCATACAAGTAGATCTTAAGGGCGCCGCCTACTTGGAGGTTTTTTTTTTTTTTTAGCACATTTAAGGCAGGCAAGTGCGGAAACGATAAGGACTACAATGACTCGCGCGCCTGATGGCCCTTCGCACCAACACGCAAGGCACTGAACTGGCGTGCGGTGTTTCTGTTGTGCTGCCTAGGGTACTTTAAGTGGTGACCCTATCATTCTATGGTGGAAAGTTTGTATAGGTTATTCACGGTAAAAATTGGTACTTTTGAAAGCCCTGCTTAAGATCTACTTGTATGCACGTTGTGTATTCATCCTTGTCATGGGCCTCGTCCCTTTATTCATGCGTCGGTCAAGTGAAACTGTGCAAATATTAGAAAAGTAAGTATTTAACAACTCTACTCATTTTTACATTTCACTGCACATAAAAAAAAACATAAAGCAAAAGAAATAATTTGAGTTACCAGAAATGGTTTCCTAACACTTTTAATTCGCCGTTAAGATACAGAATTATTTCCTATCTACCATTACCAACTTTACTGGGCGCGTGTCAGTCAGGCCGCATGTTGAAATATATGCAGGTAGGGGCAGTGACTTTTTTCGCAGGTTGATTTCAAAAGAGCTCACTTTATCGTGAACAGCCTTTAGCAAAGTTCAACGCAGGTCCCTGTAATAGTTTCGTATGTTTCCAACCAGTATATTACAAGATACAGCAATGCGGGAATGCCGTTTTTAGCTACGTTGGAGGGCTCGGAAATAGTGTGTATAATGTACACGTTGTAGTGAGAGTATTATACCTACAGGTTGTTCACGGTAAAATGAGTACTTTTGAAAACCCCGCTTAAGATCTACTTGTATGCACGTTATGTATTCTTCCTCCTTATGTAAAATTAACATTGCCATGGGCCTCATCACTTTATTCATGTGTTAGTCAAGTAAAACTGTGAAATTTTTTGGAAAGTAAATATTACACAAATCTACCCATTTTCACACTTCGATGCATTAAAAAACCAGAAAGCGAAATAAATAATTTTAGTTATCAGAAATGGTTACCTAACACATTTCAGTCGACATTAAGATTTGGAATTATTTTCCATCCATCGCTACGAACTTAACTGGGCAAACGTCACTCAGTGCGCCTATTAAAATATATGTGTTCAGGGTCAGTGACTTTTTTCTAAGGTTCATTTCAAAAGTGCTCACTTTACCGTTAATAGTCGTGTGTAGGGAGAAAAATAAGTTTTTGTTGGATCACGGAGATGGGTAATGCGCAGCCGGTATGCGCACTTTCTCCCCGTGTTCACTGTACGGCTTACACATCATCACTATTTACCTACAAGTTAACGTGTTGGAACAGTAAAATTGTGTTCGTGGCATTGATTGCTGGGTTACCGGAAAATGAATGGCCGAACACCCGAAGATATCAGTTTAAAGTGAACGAATAATCTGAGAAAGAAACTTAACGTCGTCACCTATTATGCTGCAGATTGATGTATAGGCCTACTTACGCCTTCAGTCATTTTTGTTGTTCGAGTTCTTTCAAAGGTACGAAAGTCATAGTGGTCGCTTGAAACACCTGCTTTTAGAGGAAATAGCACCTAGCAAAATGGAGACAGGAATAAATATTGAAGGAGTGTCTTGTTTAGTAGAAGCTTTGTGAAGTTATGCGTATTGATCCATGCACATGAACAGTACAGGTCAGTGCGCCATTTGACACGTACAGACTCGAACCTTATGTGAGTCAGAAACGAGTCAAACGTCCGCCACTGCCGTGTTGAAACATTATAAAAATTAAGGGTTTTCTATTAGGGTAGACAAAAAAATCTAGGTTTTACTCTGCACTACAATGCGTTGAAATGCTAACGACAACAGAAACTCCACGATTAGAACACCCTGAAAAACTTGTTATCCAGAGTTAATTTTCTGTGAAATGCGATGTTTTCAAAGTGATACCTTAGTAATAAGCGTAAACATTGTCTGTATTTTATTGACTACGGGTCTTTGTTTGCCTGTAAGTGGCTCTGTAAATGTAGTAAAAGTTTATTTTTGGATGACCTGATTCATCCACACAGAAAAAATTATATTTGACTCGAAACTCGATTGGGTACTTGTCTCATATCGTGAGACATCTATTAAGTTGATATTTGATCATGATGGTAATCTCAAAGATGATATAGCAAATAAAAAAAATTCGTTTATAATTTAGGAAGTTTAAAACCTTAGTTTTAATAGGGTTGATAGCTATCTCCAATTAATGTAAAACTTACTTCATCACTGTCGCTGTAAAAAAATTACCATTTTGAATTTTTAATTACATTTAGTGTTGAAGTAAGTGTTCCGCTATATATGCAACGAGTTTTATATGTGTTACTGTACTTAACTAATGTAACAGGAAAATTTACATTTACAATTTTAGCCATCCAAGTGAATACAGACGAAAACATCATTGTTACCTTCATTATTTAATAAATTTTCTTGTTAGTTCAGATACACTGTGTAGTTTTTATCTTCATGTAATTACGATTTAAAATATCATCATTACTACATGACTGTGCTCATCACTCACTAAGCTATGGAACCAAATAATGCAATATTAATAATTGAAAGAGTTTCGAGAAAAATGTCTCCAAACGTGAGCACTACTTTGCTTGAAATCAATTTCTCTGGATTGAATAAAATATTCACAGGTTAGATTTACACGGAAAATGTAGAGTTCGTGTTAGCTTATGCTAAGTTTTGCACTTCTCCCTTGCGTGGTAAATTGACAGAAAATCAAGCGATGTAGCCTGAGCTTGTACGAATTCGACTCCCGGTTATTTCACGAAACTTATAACGTAAAACGTAAAATGTGTCCATCTGAAAACGTCCGCTAATTTTTTGTCGGCAACTCAAAACAGCGCAATTTCGATACCGCCGATTCTTTGAAGTCTTGTAAATTTCTCTACATATATGTATAATGCAAAAGATAAATCACCTAACAACAGAGAAAACAAATTATTTTTTATTTTGCAAAATGATTTGTAACACTGATATCGAGGAGAGTATTTTGTATTATTTTATCAATATTAGGTCCTCGGCGACCGTGCCTCCCTCAACGCGATCCAGGTTCAGCAACGCGGACCCCAGTCTGAATTGTGAATTGTTGTATGCAAGGAACATGGCAAACCGCAAATGTCGTTTCTCCACGCCTCTTCGCGCCTGCGGTGGTGTGGTGGTTAGACTACTCGCCTCCCACCAAGGCTAACCGGCCTCGATTCACGGCGGGGTTGCCCCCAGATTTTCGCATGTGGGATTCGTCCCGGACGTAACCGCTGGTCGGTGGGTTTGCTGGGGGATCTCCCGTTCCCCCCGCTCTGGCATGCCGGCGCTGCTCCATACTCACCTCGCTTCACCCTCATCGACTCTCAAGACCTCGATGTTAAGAGCCGCCCAAATCTCTTCACTCACTCATTCACTCCAAGCCTCTTAGCACTAAAGCTTTAAAATAATACTTCCATATTTCCACATTTCCGGTACACCAGCAAAATACATATCTCAGTACAAATGAATTTTTACCACAGATGTATATAAACAATTTTATAAGTATCGAAATACCAGCAAATATAATGACAAACTGTGCAGGCGTATTGAAAACAGAACATTTTGTTATATTGGCCACAATGATTCACTGACGTCGAGCTAATAGTTTTTAATGCTATTTCAGGTCGTCACTTTTGACCTAAAAGCAACAAAGATACATAAAACGACCGTAACTTCACTCTTAAGGTGTTTACATTCTCAAGCTGAAATCAGGCTGCAGGTGCCTGTTCATAGCGTATGTTGTTTAACTTGCTGATGACAGCCAAGAAGCGCTTATGTTGCACAAATAGACGAAAAGCGGAATGTATTTTGGTACTCGCGTTCACTTTATTCACTGTCGCAGCTCTGTGCCCAGAGTATAGAACACGCCCGGAGTATTTCCAACTGTGCTGCTTATAATCACATGCAATTAAATTAATTATTTTAATTTAGTAAAAGTGTATTGCTTTTGTATAGAAATACATTTTACTCTAAACTAGTTTGGAATTTCGGTCAGGATTTTACTACATATTAGTTATAACACAAACATTTAAGCTACTTTGAAAATTAAAGTTTTGGGATGCTCATTTAGATGTAAGAGAAAATCATTTGAATCAGAAGTAACATTTTAATATTCTTTAAATTATGTTCATGTAATGCTTTTTCCAGTGGCGGTATCGAATTGATTCCCAGAAATTAATTTTTGTAATCCGAGATATCTTCATTACTTGTGTACAGCAAAGAGATTTCTATGAGAAAATAGTAAGGAGATATATAACGTCCCTTAATCTAAGACGATGAGATGGCAGTAGAATACAATTTTTTTGTTAAGACATACACGCAGCTCTATGCCAGAAGCGTGAAAGAGGAGCAGCTTACAAACTAGCCTAATCTAAACTTATCACGATTAATGGTAAACATATCCATGGCTTACCCGGAATCAGAACCAGAGAATATGTCATAAAGTAATTGCCTGCACTCGTAAGACACTGTTTACGAATTAATATCACTGTATACACACACTGAGAAAGGACCAATGGAAAAGATACAGCTACGGTAACTTTCATGAATTCTTTCAGCAAATTTTCAAATGTGTAGTGAAATTTTCAACCTTCTATGGTAGCGATTGCAGCCTGACACTGTAATATTTTCATACTATCCACATTATTGCAAACTTCCATTACAATTCAGGAATGTATGTACAGGAATATAGAGTGTGGAACTCGTGTCTAGAAGGTTATCGGTAACATAATTTTGAACCACGTCACATGTACGAAATCGATGTGCTCCTCAGTCTATTAAGTGTCAAAGGCTGAAAAAATTAGATTTACTTGGAATAAAGTAATGGTAAGAGCAAGAATAGAAGCACAATTCGCATTTAAAACACGATTCATTTCTCAGAAGATTTGTTTTCTAAGGAAGAAGACCATTTGTACAAATAACAAATATTAACGCCAATTTATTCGCATTTAAAACACGATTCATTTCTCAGAAGATTTGTTTTCTAAGGAAGAAGACCATTTATACAAATAACAAATATTAACGCAAATTTATTTTTTGTAGAGGGGTATTGTCATACTGCTTAAACCATGAATTGTGTTTCACTAAAATATTGAAAATATTGTTGAATGCATTAGGTATTACTTCAATGTACTTTGACAATTTGGAACTGCTGGTTTTGTAACACATGTGTTGAGTGTTCAAACCCATCCACTCCTTTTTTTCTTTTCATTTTATTTTTGCAGTTTTTACGACTGCTATGGCAGCGTATACATTTCACATGTTTGCAAAATTATTAATCGAATTTGCCTGAAAAACTTGACCCATAAAAAATGTACCGAAAATGTAGCCATCTAGGCAAAGTGAAGAGTCATGTAGCCACATTAAGCAGCGAGGATTTTCTTGATATATTTTCTAGTAATTTCGGTCGGATGTAAGGCGAAAACATGGGTAACATTATAAAGGAAAGAGAGGGGGAAGGGGGAAGATCTTAAATATTCAGACAGCTATCTGGTGACGAAATCTAAGATGGCAAACTAATTATGATTCCTATGCCCCTTACCCTGTTCCAGAATTGGCTATTTATATCTACTCTCATACTGTCCAACCACGTAATTTTTAAGTTATTTCGATAGTTTGGTTAATGTTCGAGACATTTGCAGAAGACCAATACAAGTTTATTTCGTATTTAGTCGATGACTTATAAGAACTGTTGTAAATATTACAACTTCCTGTATTGTATCCAATAAAATTATGTAATATATTTAGAAGAATTTTTTCTTGTTTACCTTTGCTAACGGTTTTCGTGGATTCGTGGATGATAAACTTAAAAGTATTAGAGCTTATCCGTTTATGCATATATATACAAATGAATATTATGTAATACTTTCAAGTTACATGGAAATGGTCCACATGAGTTGCAGTGAAGGAATTCCTTTAATCTGATCATAAACAGACTAAACATTACTTTAATGTATATAGATATCTGGGAATTACTTATCCCTACCACATTTGCAGTGTAAAATATATCGTATTCGACAAACCGCACAGTCGTAGTAACGGTTTACAAATGGGACTAAGCAAATGTACCTAACAGCCTTGAAATGTCTTGAAAGGAAGCGACGAACTGTTATGTTTGAAAGATGGACAGTTATACAGCGTACATTCTTGTTTAGATGTTTCGGCCCTTGCCCCCTTCGCCGTGTTTTTCTACGGTAGTTTATCAGTACTTGATGCATTTTCCGGGGCGCGAAATGTTTAGACAGCAGTGTATTTCGTGTCGCGACGAGGACGCGCGACGAAACGGCAACTGTGGGCGATGTTGATGTGTAACAGCAACTCGAGAGCCGTGACGGATACGCGAAACACACACGTGAACCTATCCTCGTCGGAGGCGCCGCTCGGGTTTTTTGGACTTTCTCGGAAGGCGAACGTCACATTCCAGGTAGCAGCGACGCGATGCGATGCTGACGCTGTACCTCTGGAGCGGCGGCGCGACGCAATACGTGGGGAGCGTGAGGGGGGATCTGTAGCAAACATGTTGTCGCAGTGCTTGGTCTCAGCCAAGGGACTAATAAACTAAAGTCTCCGTAAGAGTAAGACTACTTCTGCTATACAGGTTGGGATGATCGATGTTAGAAGTTCGGCAAAGAAAAATCTTCGCCACTAGGTAAGGAACGGCAAGGAACCAGATGCTCCCTATTTTCTACGTTAAAAAACAGGATAGTTACAATAATCATAAATATAAAATACCTTCGTAACTAAGTAAACTACTTATTTATTATAATTCACGTAGCTTAAAATTGTAATTAAAAGCTGCCTTTTAGAACACTGCGCACCTAGTGGCAGACATTTTCCATATGGCAAACTCTTCCATTAAATAAACTAAGTTTTATTACGAACCTGTATAGGCTATTCACGGTAATATGAGCACTTTTGAAAGCCCTGCTTAAGATCTACTTGCATGCACGTTGTATATTATTCCATCTTATGTAACATTAACATTGTCGTGGGCCTCATCACTTTATTCAATCTTCAATCAAATGAAAATGTGAAATGATTTGAAAAGTAAATATCTAACAAACCTGCTCAACCTTACACTTCGATGCATTAAAAAGTAAACACATAGCAAAATAAATAATTTATGTTATCACAAATGATTGTCTAACACGTTTTATTCGACGCTAAGATATGGAAATATTTATCATCCATCGTTACCAACTTTACTGTATTCATGTCACTCAGTGCGCCCGTTAAAATATATGCAAGTAGGAGCTGTGATTTTTTTCTTGGGTTGATTTGAAAAGTGCTCACTTTATCGTGAACAGTCTTTAGTAGAAATAACCTTCGTAAGAGTCACTATTGTTCCTGGCCACACTGGCGTGGCCAACGCCAAGAATAAAATGGAAATTTATTCTTTCTTAAAATTTGTAAATTTCGGAACAACCAATATACCAATATATTAATTTGCTAATTTCAGGTTGTTAGAAAAATAATTTCAGTTGTAATACACGGTATAGCAAACTATGCAAAAACAATTTTGCGACTTGGAACGATCGTTGCGCACTGCGCAGTATCTGCTTTGTTAAACTTGATGCGGTGTGTCGTACCCGTAGATTGAGTATGGGGTAGAGAGAGCATGCTGGCTGCACAGAACCAGTCTCCGTGTCCCGATATTGAACTGCTTTTCCGCCAACACAACTGTCAAAAACGACGGGGGTAGGTCTATTATCATTATTATTATTATTATTATTATTATTATTATTATTATTAATAATTTGGCCATCTATGGACCGCAATGAACTCAAGGCTTCTGGTTCGTCTTCTTCTTTCTTCCTTCCCAGAACTTCCTAATTTTTTCTCCAACTGTTCGTGTCTCTGTTCTTCAGTCCACACTCTCTTGGCTCTTGCTTTCGGTCGGTCCTCCGAAAATCTTGCGTTGTCGATCAGTAGAGGTAGGGGTTTATAACACTGTTTGGTAAACAAGTGCTTTGAGATGATTGAATACTTCCCCTAACCAGTTTGTAATACATTTTAATTAAATTCAAATCGGTAAACGTATTTTATTCGTATAAAAGTGCTTGTCTTTTGAAAAAAATATGATACAAACAAACACATTAATCGCTGTTGGCCATGTAACTTTGACAGCTGTACTGGTTTCGGGTAGGTCAATGTTGGGTATAGGCAATTCAAGGTAAAGTGAGCACTTTTGAAAGCCCTCTCATTGGGAATAATAGTCAATAAATATATTTTATTTCAGCCCTAGACGCAAACTTACGGTGCGGTGGAATCTACACATAGTGTTTATTAGTTACACAGCAATATTTATTTTAAAAAGTTGTTAAAGGATTAAAAAATGGCTGAAATAAAGAAGTAATTAGGGCCTCGAAAGTGCTCACTTTACCGTGAACAGCCTACACATGTACAGAAGACGAACGATAATCTGCCCACCTCATCTTTATAGTCTGTGGTCAGGCCAGCCGATATCGTTGATTTATAAATCGGTTGGTGAGAAATGAGTGAATAATATAAAGTAGTTCGCGAAAATAAGGCGTTGCCACTCTTCAACGCCTAACAGTAAAAACGTTAACGTTGGCGAATATGAGTTCTCTAGATTCGTTAACGCTCGTTTTATTTTGTGTACGTTAGGCTTACAGGGTAGTCGAAACCTGAATCATTAATTTTTCATCGTATTAATGTGCTTTGACGAATGCCTTTATGTTGGCAATAATACTGATGTTTGCAATGTAAATAAGAGCACTGAAAATAAAATGTAGCAACCACAGAATGTCTTGTTCGTAGATGAAATTATGTTTACATTGCCCAAATCACTACACATTTTAAATCATGATTGTAATAAAATTTGTTACCAATTTGAAAAACCAACTTAAAAAGACCACAACATGAAATGTCTGTGTCAACACAAAAACTTTCAGTGTGTTTAAATTATTTTTAAGAGAGTAGTCTCACGTAATGAATGTAGTAAATTCGAAACGTAATTTATAACTACAGAAAATATTAAAGTTTTGATTGTTTTGTTTGTAAATTATAATTAATTGAGTTTCCAGTAAATAGTGCTCAGCGACTTTAGCACTCCTTCGAATTCACAGCAGAAACTTATACGATACCTACTAAGTAGTTTGTAAACTACAATGTAGGCTCTCAAAAATCGATTGAAGTTGCAAGGAGGTGTTCTTAGGTAAAGGTCCATCTGAACCCCCAACCCCCTGACCCAGATCTCACATATTCTATTTACAAAAAAAAAAAAAAAAATTGTGGTTACCACTAAATAAATTAATTGTCACTACTAAGCTTTTGTGCCCAGTACAAAATTATTTAGTAGTGCCTACTAAATAATCTGGCAGTGTGACCTCTCTACAAAATATTTTTCTCCGTGAGCTTTGACGCAATACATGGACGTGTAGTCTCTCTGTAGTAGTTGCTCTGTGATTCCTGCTAGGGCTCCGCCACTCGAAGAAGAAATCCGATTTAGAGTTTCTACAAAAAAAAAAAAAAAAAAAAAAAAAAAAAAAAAAAAAAAAAACAGTAAAATAAAATGCTTACTACGTGATCAAATTGATGAATATTCGCATGAACTTGTTTACAAGTAGAGACCTGGAAAATTCTAGGAATCATTTGAGAACAATTTATACTTCAAATACGTGTAGGTTTGTGATACTTGTCCAATTGACCCATGACTTACAAATAACCTCCTTGGGAAAAATAAACAAACATCAAATAGCAGGACCAGTCACAACCACCCGCTGTGGCAGCAAGTTGCCAATGAACACCTCGTATAATCCATTCAAGGTTACTTCCAACATTTCCGAAGCCCTGCCAATGATCTACTTTCAGGATATTCCTCCGCCTCATGCAAACAAGGCTTAACTGAGTCTAGAAAATTGCGTCAAAGCGGCAACGAACCGTATTCGTTCGCACTAAGTTAAATAATATTTTGAATGAGAACTATTTCTTACTAGACATCACCAACATGCATATTTTATGTTTGATTTTATTCATAATAATTATGGATAAAATATTTTAATTTATAGATAACACGTAAGTAAAATTTAAATTTACCGAAAAATAAGATCATTTTATACAAACAAAATACAAAACGCTTGTGCTACATGACCTATTTAGGAAACAACCAGGCAAGTAATACATGCGCGAATTTTTCTCGCCTCTACTTGTAAGTTAAGTTTTTCAGATTCGCGAGTAAGACTCATATTCGGTGAAATGAGTTTATGTTGTAAAATAACTTTAAATTAACAATGCAAACAATAGTATTGCTAAAAAATAAAATCAACAAAAAACACACGGGTGACGTAATACGCAGTAACTCTCGAGAAGAAATTGAAAATTTATGGTCAACTGTGTGTTATAACGTCGGCAGTTCCATAGACCCTTCTTCGGCAGATAAATGTGAAATGTAAGGTTCTCTCTTTATACTAATGTGTTGCAACTATTTCCTTGTATTCATATTGGTATATGCTGTTCACGGTAAAATGAGCACTTTAGAAAGCCCTGCTTAAGATATACTTGTATGAACGTTGTGTCTTCTACCAACTTATGTAAAATTAACATTGCCACAGGCCTCATAAATTTGTTCGTGCGTCAGTCAAGTGAAACTGTGAAATTATTAGGAAAGCAAATATTGTAAAAATCGGTTCAGTTTTACATTTCTATGCATTAAAATACCAGAAAGGAAAAGGAATAATTTAATATATCACAAATGGTTACCTACAACACTTTTTAATCAACGTTAAGACATGGAAATACTTTCCATCCTTCGTTATCAACTTTACAGGACGTATGCCACCCAGCGCGCCGATTAAAATAGATACAGGTAGGGGTAGTGACATTTCTCATAAGTTGATTTGAGAAGTATTCACTTGATTGTGAACAGTCTTTAATCCCATTGCTGGTAGACAGCCAACAGGCTTTGAGATTATAGCGATCCATCTAAATAGCTGCTACCTGATTAATGTCTTCGTATCTGGGCAGCCATCTTCGTAAACCGACATGTTTAGCTTTTCTGACTGCTTACAAAGTAGACATCATTGATAAATATGGAACAACGTATTAAAAGAGGAGAAATACGGGTCGGTGGGCCACCTAGTTCGGTCTGACTCGAGTGTGCCGGAGATTCCCGAAGATGGGTCAGCGGATACAACTGGTAAGTCTACAAGCAGCTAGCCACATCAGAACAACGTTTGTACACTTTAAAGGTTGCCGTTTCAGGAAAAAAGAAAAAAAGAAATGTGGACTGCAGACACGTGCGTTCATACTCACTCAAGGTATGACGAGCTGATCGTCACCAGTTTTAATGTTTTTGAGCGTGGTGGCCGTTGTTTTAAGTTGGCAGCTGTCCATTTACTGTGTTGCTCACTAGGGTAAATAATTTTATACTGTGTGTTATGCACCGGTGCAGTATATTTATTATTTTTAATTAGCGGATTTATTAATCAATATTTGTATTTGAGAAAGTATTATATTGCTTGAAATAGATTTTGTATTGTATAATCCGTTTAGTATTTATAAAGTTTTTTTTTTTGCGTCTGTGTTTGTTGGAGCTGCCGTTTGAGGGCGCTGGTGGCGCGGAATAGGCGGTGCGGTCGGTCTGGGAAGGAGACAGGCATGGCGAGTTATCTCTTATGGGCTATTCGCTTACAGTCCAATTAGTTCAAGGTACAGCCGCGGGAGTTCGTTTGGGCGTTAGTTGTGCCCGGTTCAAGTTCGTTTACAAAAATGGCGCTTGGCTGACATGTTGGATTGTGTGCCGTTCGTGGAAGGTTAAGTTAGTTTATTGAAACAGCTGTAATCCGGTTAATGAGAGTGTTGCGGCGAGGTTACTAATTTTATATTAAATGACATAGTTTCGTCACATCACTATGTACACGAAGAATCGTTGTGTGCCGGGGTGTGAAAACCGGAAAGAAAGTCGTCACAGATTCCCTCGTGTTTGTGATGCCGAGAGTTTTGAGCTCGGAAACGTGTAATAGCGTCGCCGAAGTTCGCTCACATCAGCAACGAGCATATTTATAAAGTATATAGGATTTGCATCTGCCACTTCAGTACTGATTGTTTCGGTCCTGGGGACGAAGAAGCTCAATGCGAATTATGTTCCAACACTGCTTTTGCCAGGTTAGTATCCCATTTATTTCTAATTAGTGTATTATTTTATACGTAAAAATATATTAGTATCTCACGTCATGTGTCCCGGGTTGTATGTGCGTATGTAGATTTGTTTTCGCAGACATCAATTTAAGGTAGAATGTATTCAAGTCTTGCATTTTTCCTAAGGTTCGTTTCATCCACTAGAAATCGCCGTTTATGTGCCGCGGTTCTAATTATATAACTTCTTGGACGTTTTATACAGTTATTTCGAAATATATAACTTGTCTAGAACATTGTACAAAGTGATAAAGAGTAGAATAACAAAGGCACAGAATGAATAACCATTTGGGGAAAAAATAAAAACAGTCCAGAAAAGAAACAGTGTTTGACAAACATGGTGGCAGAATAGCAATTTATGTTAATTTCTTTTTTATATTTAACGATTTCCTAGCACTTGCAGTTTTAATTAATTATCTTGCAGGTTCTAGAGAGAGAGAGAGAGAGAGAGAGAGAGCGAGAGAGAGAGAGAGAGAGAGAGAGAGAGAGAGAGAGAGAGAGAGAGAGAGAGAGAGAGAGAGAGGATTCGCAGGAAAATATTGTTGTTGAAGTACATTCAATTCCCTCTTCCATGAGTGAATCAAGGGATCAAAAATGTGCAGGTGAGTTTCCAGCTGCAACTCCTTTCCAGTATGCAGGCAATTGCATCCATTATAATTTTTAGAATAAACTCTGCAAAATTTCAACGGAAATTTTTTTTAGGACAAAAATGAAATTAATATTTTGTTGCAAATAAAAAATTTGGTTATTGAAATGTAAACTATGTCATTGAAAAGTGTAAATCAGCATTAATTGCTGTTAAGTAGCCTTTTGTTCATGATATTTGTTCCTATGTAAAACAATGTTGTAAATAGTAGTGATAATGCTGTGGTAATTGTTAAGAATTGTGACTTTTCCAAAAAACAGCAAAAAAGATTGTGTGTATCGACATTACTAATCATGCTGAATACAAATTTCACGGAAGCATAGTAGTAATTTCAATACATACTATGAAATGCCATAGTGGGAAGGATTGTAACGACCGGTGAAATTGTGGCGCAAAACTTGAAAAAAGTATATAAAATGTGTATAATTCAGATTGCTTCACCTCATTAGATGCAGGAAGACTTAATGTAACATAAAAAAAAACTTCACAATGCGTGAATCAAGGGGTGTATCTGCTGATTAGCTACGATTGAAAAGTATTTTTGAGTGCGAGGGGGCTACGCTGAACATAATTTACATTGGATAATAGAAATTATAAACGAATTAAAAAATATAGCTGCTATTTAAGTGAAGTTTGGTTGCATATTTGACTTTTGTAAAGCTTACCTTGTTGAAGTTGAAGTGGGGTTTGTAATATTTCCCATGGAAATTGTGTATTTATATTATATATATATATATATATATATATATATATATACACACACTATATATATACACACACATATATAATATGAGGCATTCAGGGCCTTTGTTTACTCGTACTGCCATGGTATGTTGGTTGTATTATGATACATTCATGTTGAGAACAACCAATAGAAAGTTGTTATGACACACTGTAAGAAGTAATTAATAATTGGTTTGGCCGTTTCAGTGTAACATGCACAGAAACCAAGTTATATAAAGCAAAACTTTCTTATAGTAACAAACTTATATACAATATCTTACTGTCCTAAACATGAAATTTGTTGATACAATATTCTTTGACATATGCCAGAAGCTGGTCAAGTTAATATACTTTATCTTTGTTCCCTTGCAGATACCTACAAGGAAATCTGCGAAACCGAAGATACATCAGTATCCCATGAGACTACATTTCTTGAGAGGCGAGATGAAACGACAAGTGTACAGCACTCCACAAGTACGACTTACAATTATATAAGTGTTTGTTAGGCACCAAAATGGAGATCTCCGAATTTTCACTTAATGTGCTTATTTGACCAGTTACTATTGGGTAGTAACAGAATGTAATAATTCACTTTTTTATTGTTTGTCATAAACAGAGTTTTTAAACTATACATTCGCAGTTACTTCAGTCTTTTCTGAAGCCCTGCTGAAGTTCTACTTGTAGAATATCCCTCCACCCCATGCAAAGTAAGCTTGACCAAGTGTTGAAAATGACACCAGAGGACGAAGCACCGTTGTTTCGGCATTTAGTTGTAACGTTATTTTGCATGAGAACTATTTATTACTAGGCACTACCAACACAGATTTTGTCTCACTGCTTTTATTCATGTTCATTATGAAAGAAATATTATAATATATAAATAAAATAGAGGTGAAACCTCAATTTAATGAAAAATAAGATAGATACGTCTGTGTTTACAGAGGTATAAAATGCTTGATACATGGCATATTTAGGAAATAACTAACTATGTAATATGTGGGAAGATTTTTCAAAGGTATGATTCAAATAATGTGAAGGTCAGGAGAATAGATTATAGCAAAGCATTTGCTGGTACCCTGTTTGAGTATGTATTTATGATCACATTTTTTATAATCCATTTCACATGACGTGTGCCCACATTAAACCCTTTCCCTTAGCCTGTTTGCCCGCCGCACCAGGTTCCACAATGCAGTGTTCGCGCGTGCTCTACGAGCGCAAATGCAGTGCAGTGTGGCATGGGACAACACAAGTGCAGAGCAGAGTGAGTTGCGACCGAGTGCACGTGGCTCACTAATCTGGGAGTAGACCCTATGACATTTCTGTTTGTTAATTTTAGCATTCAAAGGGCAAGGTAAGTATATGCAAGGGAACGCAACCAATAAAGAAGTGTCTTTCATCTCCACATCATCCACGCAGTTGTAATGTTATGTCTTAATGGATATTGATCACAGAGTTATTTTTTGTAAGCAATGCGTAACAACCAGCATGAAGGGCACGTGTCCGGTATGCAAATGATGTGTGCAAGAAAGTAGTGCAGCGAGGGGTGTGCTGCGTCACGTCGGGGCTCGTATTTCACGAGCTCGGGCTGCCATCATCATGTTGGACTAATCACTTCACTGCACTAGTCAATTAATATACCGGAACATTTTCATTTTCAGCTGCCCGAGACTTTACCGCCCCTCGCACCTACCCATTGTTCGCATCGTATGGGTAGGCTTAAAATGCACTAATTACTTTCTGTGACCTAGCACGAGGAGGACTGGGCTTCACCGCCTGGCACAACTGATGACTGTGGCTGGGCTTGATCGTCTGGCATGAGGAGGCTGCGGCAGGGCTTGACCGCCTGCCGCTCTTTCAGTAAGAAAAATATTGTGATTGTTTGCTATTCTGAAGTAGTATCAGTTTAACGTAAAATTACCATGCAGTCATGTTCTTCCCTTTTATTTTGTGTTCATTTTTTCTGTCTTAAAATTTGCCCTAATAAAGCAGCAGGAAAATTTGATTTGCGTATATTTCTCCAGTTCATGCACCAGTTAAGTGTGTGCAATCCTCAAAGTTGGGAGTGTAAAGACTCTTTCACTTACGATCACCCTCTACATACAAGAAATTTGTGTTATATAACTATTTTGGATTGGCGGCCACGGTGGCTGAGCGATTAGCATGCTCGCCTCCCACCAAGGCGATTGGGGCTCCATCCCCGGCCGGGTCACTCCGGATCTTCGCATATGGATATAGTGCTGGACGATGCAATTGGTTGGCGGGTCTTCTAGAGGATCTCCCGTTTTCCTCGCCCTTTCATTACAGTGCTGCTCCATACTCACCTCAATCACCCCCATGTGCTCTCCAGACCTCTATGTTAAGAGCCGCCGAAATCTCTTCACTCACTCTTTTGGATTGGATGATGGTTACTTGGTGTTCTGCAGTGCATTTTCATTAGTGTATATGAATGAACTACATTTTTCATTACATTTAATTAATGCTTAAAAACTTCTTTGCATGGTCCAGGAGAGAGTGTTTTCCCCCACTAGTAAAAAAGACTGCAAGAATTAAAATAATTGCTCCTTTCATATTTTGTGTAAATAAATAGTGACAGAGCTCTGTAGTTTCAAGCACAACATGAATTTTACCTAAAGGTTACTTAAATGACTAGACAGTGCTAGTTTATGTGAAAATAGATTTTACCACAGAGTAAACTGTCATAATACTGACGAGAGCGGGAAGGTTTTTTTACAAATGAATTCTTTTTACAGCCAAAGTGCATACAGAACAATGTACTATGTTAACCTTACATTTTTGTTTTGTAAAATGGCAAATTGTTTAGTTTTTAACATAATACAATTGCATGATCGTAAGCATCGTAAAAGTATCTGCTGAAAAGTTTTGGTGTGAAGTGTGAGTTGTGTTTACTTGGGTATGTGTGCGTGGTGGGAGGGAGGGAGGGGGAATGACAGGGAAGTTGAAAATGATACTAAATGTAGGAAATGCTTATTTGTGCAATTTGTTAATTTTTTGGACAATAGCGAAATGGATTTAATTCAAACAAATGTACATTACACTCTTGTTTGTGTATGTTGTGCTTAACCATCTTCAGCTTATCCGTACCTCTTTGTAATGTTTTACTTAATATTTTCTCAACGTTTTAAATTTTTTTTAAAGTATGAGTCGTGGGTGCAATGGTGAAGGGGGGGGGGGGGGATCTGTAACACACACTCAATCCAGTGCGCACAGATTGCAGCCCAGTGTAGTAATTGGCATAAACCATTAAATCATACAGAATATAAATAAGCAAGTAACATTCATTCTATAATATTTATATGGTTGGTGCTATGACATGCTAATTACACTCAAGTATTTTTTTCTCGTTTTAATTTTTTTTGTAAATTGACAATAAATTTCCATATTGCGAAAAAATAGGGAGAAATAATGATCAAGTAGATGCCACCGCTTGGTAACTGTTATGGCTTTAGTGGATAAGGTTTTTACCAATTAAGTGATGTTTTTAATTTTGAATTTTGTAATATTAAATAATACTGGTAGACTTTAAGCTTAAGAACACTGTTAGTTAATGCGATTTCGTGTTGCTATTTTGCTTTGTCTTAAATTTACAACATTTATTTTAAAATATTAGAATTGAGTTTTGGATAGCCCGCCACGTCCGCCATTTTGAATTTAGTTCAAGGTACAACCACTAGGAGCGCTGCAAGCACTGTCAATGTTTAATGCGTGGGAGATATCCATCTATACTCCCCTTTGTCTATGGAGAAAGGTGTGAGCCACGACCGCGGCAGGTTGTAATTTGGAGGAGCTCCGACAAAAATGTTGTCGCGAGGTATACGACACTTTTTGCGCCTTGTATAAGGAGTAACTAGTTACGGCGCCGTGGACAGCTGTTTTGAGACATTTTGCCTTCGCAAATAAGTTTGTGATCGAGATCATGCCTGGCTCGCTGTTGATGAAGCAAGGGCGAGTCTACGAAGTCAGCTGACTGGAAGGAGAGTTGGCTGTGTGAGGCGTGTATGCTAGACGACGGCACAGCTTGCTGGCTGGAGTATTGGGCCTCTTGTCTTCCCCCTGAAAGCCACGTCTATCTCATCATATGGTCACGATGCTTCGTTTAAGAAGGTATTTTCTCCGTGTTTTGGTCTTTACGCCCGTTTGTCTCGGGGGCGGTTTCCTTGAAGATGACTTACTGATTTATACTAATAATTTTTTTTTTATATCGCTTCAGCGCCGAAACAAACTGCGGCTCTTTGCTCTAAACTTTGATTGTGACTATAACGTAGTATCCTGCTTGTGGACATATGAAAGAGAAACATATTTCACACACAAAGTTTGTTCTAAACACGTGTGAGGTTAATAGGAACTGTTTTACACAAGTGGCATTTTATAAGAAACTATATAAAGTATTTTACGTATGTGCTATTCGTAATTAAAGCTATTAGTTTATGTGTGCAAAACGCTTTTTAATATTGTTTTAGGAAGATGGTTGTACTCTTTTGTGAGAATAAATTAAAGGCTATTTACCGTTAATGAGTTTATCAACGTTGAATATTACCTTCAGCTACCTGGAATTAAATATTGAGTATTGCTACCACAGTAAAATGCATGAAGAATTTTGTGTTGTGTATTTTGTTTAGTCAATACGGCTGAGTGAGGTAGAGTTGACTAACCCGAAGCCTTTGAGGTAGAGGGCGTCTTAAATGCATTCGACTTTTACAGCCGACTTGTCCATAACAACTACTCACTTCGCAATGAAACTCACCGACTTCGCAGAACACCTCTCCCATTCGCTTTCACAGTTTCTTGGTACCCCAGTCGCGTCATTTAATGTTACCCACTATTCGCGCCAGGTGAGGTTTCTCCGTCATCTCAGCAGGGCTTCTGTCGTGCTGCTGAAGAGCCAGTATAGAAAAGTGTAGTTGTACCCCAAGGAAACTAAAGAAAAATTCTCGTCATAATTATGTCTGTGGGTTTATACTGTCGACGTCCAGATTGCTGGGCTTGCTTGCTTAGTCCAACTTGCACTCTGCAGAGCCTGAAGTGTCCATTCGTCGTGGTTTCCTTTCCTTGAGCTAACGAATGCCCACGCAGTTACTGTAGTTTGCCACTTTACCAGTAGCGCCTTTTAATTATATTTAAGGGGAGTGACCCCTAAGCCCTCAGCCACCCCCTCTCCAACACGTCCTATATATATTCTTTAAAGAATGGAGGTATCGATTAAATAAAATAATTACTAATAATGACCTCATTTACGAACAATCCAAAATGTACCGTGGGATTAATATTTTGAAAATAAATGGCTATCATTTGCTATTTACAGCCAATTTTTATATAATCGTCCGTCACGTCACAGAAATAAAAACAATCAATTACTAAAACCAGTTTTCATAAACGGTTTTCTACTCAATTACTATTAAAATGTTATATTATATAATAAACGGTTCTAGTATTTACAGTCAAGCCGGTGTCACTCGCCCATTCATTCCCACATCGTTACAGTTCAAATATATCTAGTCTTTACTGTCCGAGAACTTGTGGAGCATCCCCGAGCGCTCCGGTACACCGCCACACTCTGCCCGTCTGGTACCACGCCGCCCGC
Organism: Dryococelus australis; assembly: GCA_029891345.1. Lineage (NCBI taxonomy): Eukaryota > Metazoa > Arthropoda > Insecta > Phasmatodea > Phasmatidae > Dryococelus > Dryococelus australis. The sequence goes on from CM056994.1 coordinate 318,176,211, forward strand.
AACACTCGCGCAATCCCGTCTGTCATCGCGGTGCACGCACTCGCTCTCACCTTCGCCGCCGATCCTCTTCTTAGTTCACTGCTCGTCGCACATCACCAGGTGGCTAGCACAAGAACTGCCAACCCTTCCCGTTACGGTGGTATTTATAGTGGTAGGCACACTGGTCCAGAACCTTCTTCCACGTGTTGGGTCGAGCTGAGGGAGCAGAGTGCGAGAAAGTTCAGCAAACAGCCCACCGCTACTGACTTCTCCAGAAGGGTGGATGGCGGACGACGCCAGTCCAGGAAGCTGTCAATCACCTCTCCCGTCGGCCGACTTAATGGCGACTAATGCCCCCGCCGTGGCAGGACTGGGTCCATGCGTAGTAATAAAGAAAAATTGGATTTTTCCGGAATTTTCTTCTGAGCTTCACATACAGTATAAAATAAAGCCCCACTGTGACTGCAAAGTTTTCCTTTTTAGCCCCAGAAGAATTGTCCTAATGGAAGATTGGACTCACGAATGAGTCTTTTCTAATCCCTTATAACTATCCTCCTCCATTTACACTGAAAAAAGCAAAACGCACACCAAATTACTAGTCTGGTGAGGTTTCTCCATTTCCACCAACATAACTTACTTGTATGTTTCATGAATATTTTACTATACAATAATGCTGCTGCTCTTTCGTAAGGGCCTGGAATTCTAGTACCTTGCCAGTGATCGAGCAGCTAGCCAAGAGGTCCTTTAGCTGCGCTTAACTGGGTAGTAACCCTTTAATCTTGGACATATATATATTTTTAAAACAATTCTTCTTAATTAAACATTATGATCGCACATCAAAAATGAAAACTTGATCTGGTATAATAAAGTTAAAATGAGAAAATAATCTCTCCACAGATCTGGAAGAGGGAAGGTAGGGAGGTAGTGTATGGGGAGTGCTCTGCCGAGCGACTGCCGCTGGAGGGAGGGAAACCACGGGACACTGCTGGCGTTATACACATCAAACTGATAACATCGCTCTCTACTACCGCGCTGTTAAATACCGCGCAGCGCGACTTACGTTGTCTTGACAGATAATATGCACGCGTGGAGGAGTTCTGGCCCAACCGCTCTCAGCCGCCGTCACTAATGAACTGAACAACCGCACCCCTTTGTGCAATGGACTCTCCCGGCTTGCCCAACGCGTTTTCGACTTCTGCGCATTATTTTCTCACTTGGATTTCACTAGCTGGTACACAGGTGGCCAAAAAAGTGTACTACTAACATGTAACTTTTTTTCACAAACGCCACACGATGAAAGGGCCGGAGAATAAGAGCGAGGCCGAGCCCTGATTTTTCAGTGCCGCGAGGCCTGATATCCCAAGCGGGGTTGTCTATGAGCAGCGACTCGGGTTGTAGGGCCTTACCGACCCTATCCACTTGCAAACAACACTACAACATGTTCTACATACAACACGCCAGTCGGGAGACTGGTGGGAGCTTCACTCTCTCGCCGATAACACCTACACGTAAATATATTAATATAGCAACAATGGCCAAGCCAGCTATAAACACAGATCCGGTGCCCAGCTAAAACATATACACTGCAGCCCGCCGCCGGCTCAATGATTTGACCCAACTCTGTCGGGGTGCATTTTCTGTTGCAACCCACCATACGAGCTATGGGAACTTGGGTTTCTGGTCTCGCGACAGCACGGCCTCCGGGGGCATACGAGAGATTGGCGGCGAGGTTTTTTTTTTTTTAAGTCTGTACGGTTTCTGTTATATCCGTTTTTTCCCCGTGAGGGACAGAACATATAAAATAATCAGACAACCTTTGATGACAGATACAGATGTGAAACGAATCATGTTAAAAATGTTAAGGTGACCCCCTGTGCTTAGACATGATACATTCTTTAATTTCGAATTCAAAAATTAACCCATTCAGACCAAGTGTACACATTTGTGTACATTACACACGTGTACGTAATTTTTGGCCTGTACTGTACACTACGAAGCTCAATGACCAATGATCTTACCTGTGGGTAAACGATTCGCAAACCGTTGGTTCATATTACTGTAACCGAACATATAGCCTGCAGTTCATTGGCTGTGACAACGAAGCAAGTGTTGTTTAGATTTAAGTACAGAACGCATCAAAAATATTTTGTTTGCAACGCCTGAAACCGTAAATTAATTGGGCCTGAAAGGGTTAAGGGTCGGTGGGAGTCATTTTGCCTCCATTTACCACCAATGTTAATATTTACTAGCTGATTGCAATCGAACTATACGCTATTTTGAAACGCAGTTTTCTGGACACACAAAGTGAACTTAAAACCTTCAAAATAGTATTTTTTAAAAGTCTACATTATCATTTTAAATATTTATTTTTGCCACTTAAAATACGCAGTTTTTTTTTCTGCACAGACATGATGTACGAGAAAAGTGTCATTCCATCAAAAACTAGTCAATGTTTTTATCTAAATGGGCAAATAATTGTATTTGTGATTCAATAATGCATTCCCCATTGGCTTAATGTTAATAATTTTTAATTAAATTAACAAAATCTGTTTTAATGTATAATACTGCAAAGTAATTTTTGGACATAGGCGTGTTTTGAACTAAGTTACAGAGTATTTCACGTTGTCTGAAACCTCTGAGGTCGCGTGACAGCTCGACATAGGCAAATGGGCTTACCTTCTCGTCGACAGTGATGTCGTTAGAGACTGTGCAAGTTGCAGAGGGCAGGCGGAGTGGTGAGCGACCACAGAAGCCTGTGAAGAGTATTGGCAGCTCAGGAGGCCTATGCTGGAAAACCCACTCGAGTGTTCACGTACGAGTCGTTTCTCCCGTCGGACTAGTTTTTCGCGGTGACTAGCCAATCAGACAAGTGGGTTATGTTGGTTTGAAGTAGACGCTAACTTTATTGTTGTATCCAACGTGGCAGTGACATACCGACGCCGAAACCGAAAACGTAACTAATATAAACACGTGTTTGTTATTTTTAAAAGTTAGATTTAGTGCCATTTGAATAAATCGACAACATTTTAAAATGTGGCACAGAGAAATCTGAATATAAGTAAGATTCCATCAATACACTTTGAAAACATTTAATTATACTTGCATAATATGCTTAATGTTAAATAAACAACAATTTGTTTTTAAAACGTAGACATTTCGTAAACCTTTCTGTATTTTATAAACTGATACATAAACATTTAAATAATTTACACTTACATACAAATAAAATTCTTTAATAATGATTACTTTTAGAGCTATCTAATTATTTACGATGTAACTATTACTGCTGTATACGAATTACACGTTGTGTTTGCGATACGAAACTATATGTAGAATGACTATATAATCGTATATGTAGTGTTCTAAGTTCCATAAATACATTCTCTTAACAGGAGTGATTGAATTATCAGCCCCATACGAATTGAAAACATTAATTAATGGAGTTCGCTCGCTCTCGACCACACGGACAAAGTTCGTATACAAATCTCGTATACGAAGACCAAGTTGGTGTTCAAGAATACCAAGACTGCAATCAACTCAGTGTGGTGGGCAGTTGGTATACGAATGAGAACTCCAGAATAGGCCCCCCAGGCGTAGAAATCATTAGTAGAGGCTGTTCACGATAAAGTGAGCACTTTAGAAACGAACCTTAGAAAAAAGTAACTGCCCCAGCATGCATATATTTTAAGGAGCGCAATGAGTGGCATTCGCCCTGTAAAGTTGATAATGATGGATGGAAAGTAGTTCCATATCCTAACGTCCAATAAAAAGTGTTAGGTAATCATTTGGGATGACTTAAAATATTTCTTTAGCTTTCTGTTTTTTTTTTACACATCAAAGTGTAAAAATTAGCAGATTTGTGAAGTATTTACACTGTTAATAATTTGACAGTTTAATTTGACCGATGCATGAATAAAGTGATGAGACCTATGGCAATGTAAAATTTACACAAGGCGGAGGAATACACAACGTGGCTGCAAGTAGATCTTAAGCAGTGCTTTCTAAAGTGCTCATTTTACCGTGAACCGCCTCATTTCAAGTGTTGGTACTGTAATATTAAGAAATAAATAAATAACGGAGCGTCAATACAGTACGAAGGGAAGTGGGAAGCGAAGTGCTCAGCCAAAGAATACTACAGAAGAAAAGGTAACACTACGTTTAGTAAGTAATATATATATATAGTTAGAAGTCTCTTATGACTTTAAATAAATGTGTCAAAACTTAACACGATTAACCTGATTTTTTCTTATCTTACAATAGGTAACTACGTTTATAGTCGATTCCAATTTTCAATCCCCGGACGCACTATTTACCTTGGGAAACTGATGTTTACGATTTGTATATTTTATTAATAGAAATAAAATACCGTTATTATTATTTATAGTTTATAAAGAATATAAATCTTAATACTATGCACAGAAATGTGTTTCTGGTAGGTTCGCTTAGTTCGTGGTAACATCTTTTGAAGTTCTGGGAAAAGGTGTGTATATTTTCAACATAATACTAGCTGAAATATTAAAATTGAGTCTTTCACACTAACTTAAATTAACACATGCGAACAACACACACACACATCAATGAGCAGACCTAGATTCGAACTAGAAACCTTGTGGTCTGAAGGCTTCTGGTATTTGCTAGTTATTTTTTTAAAATAATTCTCTGTATACAAAATATTTTATCTTCGATCAATTTATGAATCATTGGAGAATGACTTAATGTTATTTTCTCTATAAATTATTCCCAATAGAGTATTCCCAGTAGAGTATTTTCCCTCCTGTGAAGTAGATGGCCTGCCCATGAACCAAGGACAGGCTCAGGGGCGAAGTGTCCATGGAAGCAATGGAAGCATTGCTTCCCCTTTAATTTCAGTCTGTCAAATAATAATTACTCTGAAAAATTTGCAGCCGAATATATATATATATATATATATATATATATATATATATATATATATATATATATATTTTTTTTTTCTCTTTCAGAACTGGGCTAGTTCACCATCTAACACAAAATATTTTCTAATTGTGCGGTAAATGGAGGTTCGTGTCTCCTGACGTTCTCTGTGTGACGTGGAAGTAATCCTCTCGTTTGCTTCTAGAGTGCTATGAGCTTACGACTGCTGAACGCCAGTGCGGCGATAGAACCAAGGGTGCCATCTGTCACAGGGCGTGGGAATTAGGGCGCCGTGGAAGCAACGAGGCGACCTGCCTACGGCACGATGTTAGTCGAGTGGCGACCGAACTTCTACGAACAGTCAAAATATCGACCGTTTTTTGTCTCGTTTGTAAAACAACCAACTATGTGGTTTTCGCGCGCGTATTGGATACTTATACGTAAAATGCATGTCTGGTGTACGATTCGTGAATTCGTATTTCAATTTTGTTCCTTCTTAAAATGAAACGTAGCTTCTCAACTTTTCTTTTACTGAAAATATCTGGGATACAACTCAACGTGTGAGTGGTTATTTACAGGAATATGCGTGACTGCAACATTCAACAACCAGTTAAGAAAATGCCTTGGTTTATTTTAATTGGAACATATTTAAGGTAAGTGCAGAATGTGCGTGTATTTAGTTAAATTTCAGTTCGCTACCGTACCGCTCTCTTGGCTGCGTAAAGTGTCTCAAACAATCACTACTCCATAACTACGTTAGATTCTCGGGATAAAACATAAAAACAAAATCTGAACCCCCAAACCCATGACAGTAAAAATCAAGCGTTTTGAATTTTGTTGGGGCATGTACCTTAAAACTTATTGTTTGTATTCTAAAATCATTTTCGAAACAGTTCGTTTTTGGTAATTAAGTCATCCACGATGTCAAAACACTATATATATATATATATAGCCAGGACGAGGCGGGGTGTTTTTTAATTGATGGATCATTAAATAAATTGTACTATAATTATAATATTACGTAAGATATAAAGTATCTACATCTATGACCTGACTTTGTTTAAAACATGAGAATAATATTAATAGTCTAATACTTTTGACTTATTTTTAGCAATGAAATATTTCATAAACCTATAGTGCCAATGGCCTTCTTCTGTAGCCAATGACAGGAGCGTTTCGTTTGCATGTTCGCCTCTACCGGCAAGTCATGGAGTTAAATTGGCGTGGCTGTGAAAATTGACCAACATAAGTGCGTGATACATGAAGTTATTTTTTATTTCTATTTAGTTTATAGTTTACTCAACAAAATTAACAGTTCAGACGATGTTCCGTCAAGTTCTGCAGACGGAATGAATATAAGTGGGCCGTAGAAAAAATTTTACAACACTCATTTAGTTCTTTACTATATGAAATTAATAAAGACATAATCAGCAGTGGGAAACAAACTCCTGATCTCAAAATACATACGAAAACAAAACAGTGTGTGCGACATTTTAATGCTGGTTTTTACGAAACAGCTTGGCTTATTGGGTGCAAGAAATTTCAGAAGTTATACTGTTGGCCATGTTTATTATTTTCCTTTGAAAAAAGTGTTTGGACGCAATCCGGGTTTAGTGATTTGAACAACTTTCATAAATCGGTTAAAAGGCATGAACTCAGTAAATCGCATTTAGTGTCGTGCATGTCATTGAAACAGTTTGGTAAAACTAGAATTGAGTTCTGTTTAAGTGATTAGTTCAGGTTAAATACTCATAAACACCACGAAAATGTCAAAAAGAATAGACATATTTTGGGTCGTTTGATTGATGTTACCTGTTTCTTAGCCAAGCAGGAATTAGCTTTTAGGGTACATGACGAGTCTTCAGATTCTTTAAATAAAGGAAATTTTGTTAAACTTGTTTATGCTTTTGGAGAAATGGACAGTAATTTGAAAAGCCATTTCGAAAACGCCACAGTTTTTTCTGGTCTGTCAAGTGACATACAAAATGATTTGATTCAGTCGGTTTGCGATGTAGTGTTACAAAGTATCAGGATGCAAATCGAGAAAACCTTGTTTGTAGGAATAATATTGGATGAAACAACAGACGTGAGTAAAAAATGTCAGTTAACCACTCTTTTGCGATACGTTAATTCAGAAGGGGCAGTTGACGAACGTTTTCTTGGCTTTACTGATGTTAGTTGTGATCGGTCTGCTAGGGCCTTATCAGAGCACGTGTTTCGTGTTTTAAGTGATTTCAAATGCTTTGACAAATTAGTAGCACAAACATATGATGGTGCTGCAGTCATGGCAGGTGAAGTAAATTGACTTCAATCACTTGTAAGAGTGAAATGCAGTGAGGCCATTTCTGTACATTGTTATGCGCATAGACTAAATTTGGTTTTATCAGATTCAGTCAGCCACATCAACTAGTGCCGAAGGTTTTTCATGACACTTGCAGGGTTTGGAACTTTCTTCTCTAAGTCAACAAAGAGAACATATGCTTTAGATCAAGAAGTTAAGAAGCGATTTCCTAGTGCCTCACCCACTCGTTAGAATTTCAACAGTAGGCTTGTTGAAACGGTCAGTGAATAAAAAGCTGAAATAGAAAACGTGTTGGAACTAATTATTGAAAATGCTGACAAATGGGATAGCGAAACTCTGCTAAGTGCTCACGGGATATTATTAGCTTACGAGATTTTGATTTCATTTTCCTATTGCATGTTTTTTCTACTATTTTCCCGATGACAAATGTACTTTTTCAAGTTTTGCAAAATAAAACGTTTGACATTAATTTTTGTATCTTGAAAATAAACGAGATCAAGGACTATCTCCAAAAACAAAGATATAATTTTAATTCAATCTGGCAAAAAGTTAGTGAGCATAAAAGCGTAGCAGAGGTGCACCAAAACAAAAGATTGCGAATCAGTCATATTGATGGGGAAGACTGAAAGACATCGTACAGAAGGCTGTACTTTGAAATTATTGACGTAATAATATCATATTTAACGTCCAGATTTTGTACAATCGAAAAACTCGGATTTTTAGAACTGTTGAACCCTAGAAGATTCGAAACATTTAAGAATGTTTTTCCTGAAGAACGCCTTAGTTGTCTGAAAGCAATTTATGGCTGTCATTTCGATTTTCCCAGGTTGCGAAGTGAATTAACGGTTGTTTACGAAACTAATCAGTTTGCTGTTGCTCCATCATTTTCTGAAGTCAGCTGATCTCGACGAGGTTTTTCCCCAAGTCTATACAATATCTAGTCTTATTCTCACCATTCCAGTTACGAGTGCATCAGCAGAACGATCCTTCTCCACCTTGAAACGCATTAAAACTTATTTGCGAAACTCACAAGGCGAAGGACGCCTGTCTTCTCTGTCCATACTCAGTGTCGAAAAACAACTTCTTAATAAGCTGCGAGCACAGGATAGAGTTCATAATGACGTAATTGAAGTATTTGCTAAAAAAAAAAAACAGACGAATAGATCTGAAGTATAAATAAATAAGTAATCTGCAAATAACAACATGTTCATCAACGGACTCATTCAGTAAGTAATCTTATATTTAATTTCTTTGTGTTTATTTTTTTGTGTTAATTTCTTTGTTTTGATATAGGCCTAAGTGTATCTAGTTGACTGGGAAACAGGATGTTCGACAACATGTGTTATATATGCCTATGTGGTTTTAGTTTTAAATCAACGCACATTTGTCAACTTTGATATCGTCAGCATGTGTGCCTTACATGGGTTAGGCAGTGTCGCAGATGTGAATGTTTTTAATGTTAGCCTGTTATTTGGTTTCGTGCTGTTCGCTAGCTTTTCCAAGACAAAAGGGTTTAACTCCATATTAATTTCGGTTTCAAAATTTTATTGAACTTTATTAAGTGTTGTTTTATTATTAATTTAAATGGCAATGCACCAACTTACTTGGTGCTGAATATCGGCCGCATGTAATGTTCGCAAGTAAAGACTGTTGACGATAAAATGAGCACTCTTGAAATCAACCTTAGAAAAAGTCACTGCACCTACCTCCATATATTTTAACGGGCGCACTGACTGACGTGCACCGAGTAAAGTTGGTAATGATGGATGGAAAGTAGTTCCATATCATAACGTCGAAAAAAAGTGTGAGGTAATTATTTGTGATAACTTAAATTATTTCTTTCTCTTCCTGTTTTTTTTTTAAAATCGGAATGTAAAATTGACCAGATTTGTAACATATTTACTTTTCCAATAATTCCACAGTTTCACCTGACCGACGCATGAATAAAGTGATGAAGCCCATTACAACGTTGATTTTACATAAGCCGGAAACATACATAAAGTCTATACAAGTAGATTTCAAGCAGGGCTTTCAAAAGTACTCATTTGACCGTGAACAGCCTATAGTTTACTGACGTAAGGAGAAAATAATTATACCAACGAGTTAAATTTGTCGATATTTAACTAATGGTCGTTACTTTCAGAATTTTCAAAAATGTACCTTTTCTGTTTTGCACAAATTCTTCCCCTTCTTAAAATCTCATGCCTCGCCACTGGACAGGCTAGTACTGCGGCGTCATGCCACTAGGCATTACTCGCTGGCTTCCGGTGGACTCGCTACCGTGACAAGTGAACTGCGACTTCCGCAATGAATACTCATGAGAGCAATCAACTCTCGAAGACACACCGCGTCACTCGATTCTGTGATTCGCTGTCGTGATGCAACTCGACGTGTACAGACACTGGAAAATGTTTTGCGTTACAGCTAGGTATAGGCTGTTCACGGTAAAGTCAGCACTTTGTAAGGCCTTCCCAAAAATAATTAACCACTAATAAATATATCTTATTGCAGCCTCAGACGTTAAGTTCTGAGGGTGGTGGAATGTATACACTGTGTTTATTGGTCACTTTGCAATGTTTGTGTCAAAAAGCAGCAGGAAGATGGAAATTAGATAAAAGGAGAAATTTAGAAGCGCCCAAAAAAAGTGCTCACTTTACCGTGAACAGCCTATACATTCCGATAAAGGCTGTTCACGATAACGTGATCACTTCAGAAATGAACTTTAGAAAAAAGTCACTGCCCCTGCACGCATACATTTTAATGAACGCAACGAGTGATATTCGACCAGTAAAGTTGGTAACGATGGATGGAAAGTAGGTTCATATCTTAACGTAGAATAGAAAGTGCTACAATAACCATTTGTGATAACTTAAAATGATTTTCTTTTCACTTGCTGATGTTTTTAATCCATCGAAGCGTAAAAAGTGAGGAGATTTGTAAAGTATTTACTTTCTTGATAATTTCCCAGTACCATTTGACCGACGCATGAATGAAGTGTTGAGGCCCGTGGCAACGTTAATTTTACATAAGGCGGAAGAATACACAATGTGTATACAAGTAGGTCTTAAGCAGGGCTCTCAAAGTGCTCATTTACCGTGAACAGGTTATACACTGTATTTCCAGGCGTGAAACTACGAAAAAGATCGAAACAAAAGCAAGGAAGATGACTTGATATGCAGCCGAGGTCGCTAAGGCGATAAATTAAATTTAAAGAGACTAAGTAGAAATCCCAGCCTTCGCCTCCACAATCCCGATCAAGGGTAGTCTATTATTAACTGACAATAAAGTCCGTCAATGAGCCGAGTCAAGAAGGGCACGAGAAAACATCAACAATTTCATCGCGATGAAAAAGAAATGGAGCCGAATAGTATTTCAATTCCATCTCGAAGCAGTGCTGCGGACATAAGAAACATAGACACGGCAGAGAAAAACTGTGAAAAAAATCACAGCATTTATTACACTCTAGTGGCAGGATTGAGCGTTCAGCAAAATATATAAAATACTCTCTGCAATAAGCAACATAGTGAAATGAGTTTTATTATTGCAAGAAATATTCTTAGTCTTTTGTACAATATATGTCTACTATCAAAAATTTTTTACTTTTGATTTAGATTAAATGCTCTTAAATTATTAGCTACTGCAAGTAAAACCAGTTTCATCAATCAAAGAAGAAAGTTTTGTAGTTATGCATAAATGAATGAAAATCCCATACTTCAATTGTGTTGCGGTCACGCAAATATGGATATAAAAGACATTTCCTCAATTAACCAAAGGAAGCTGAAAGGTGTTTGATAATGGCTCTGGTAACAAACATCTATGAGCATTTGCAAACTGAAAATATGAAACAATGTTTTCTACCAATGTTGGTATGTTACTGGAATTTGGTTAATTATAATTATCGTTACAATCTTAATTCAAATATTTTATCGCTCCCTCTCCCCTCACAAATTATGGTTTCTGAGGATTTTGAGAAGAAACGATTATTACGAAGGCATTGCGCACCTTAGAGAACAATAATGAAACACGTTTAAAAATGTGGGGACAGAGAAACAGATAGCCACTTCATTGTCCCTGCCCTTGACTGTATAGGCTGTTCACGTTAAAGTGAGCACTTTTTAAGGTCCTGCTAAATTTTTGCTATGAGGAAATTTCTCTGTTTTTACCATGTTTTAATATAAACACTGCAACATTATTAATAAACACAACGTATACATTTCACCAAACCCAACATTCAACGTCTGAAGCAGCCACAAAATATATTTATTAGTGGTTAAAGCCATTGGGAAGAGCCTTAAAAAGTGCTCACTTTACCGATAATAGCCTATACCACCTTTAAGGGGCGAATGTCACTCATTGCGCCCATTAAAATGTAAGCATGCAGGGGCAGTGACTTTTTTCTAAGGTTCATTTCTAAAGTGCTCACTTTATCGTGAACATCCGCAGTACGATGCTTAGCGGAAGCAGAAATTTATTGCAAGTTATTAATTCTGTTAAACGTGAGGGGATTAACTTTTTGTTGAGGAGTTCGTAATCTCAGTAGTCAGAGTACTCGCCTCCCACCAGGGGGGACCGGGTTTGAATCCCGGTGGAGCTACCTCGATTTTCGGCATTTGGGAAACGTAGTGGACGTCGCCTTTGTTCGGCGGGGTTTTCTCTGGCCACTCCCTTTTGCCACCACCCTTGCGTTTCGCCGTTGCTCCATCTTCACGTAATTTCACCCTCGCCGTTGCCCAAGTCCTCCTCGACGCAATTTAACTGCACTTTAATTTTGTCTCAAACAAAGATAAGGTCGGCTCTCAAGAACTCGATGTTAATAACAATTCACGGTTACTTCAGCCTTTTCTGAAGCCCTGCTAAAGTTCTAATTCCAGGGTATTCCTCTGCCTCGATGTAACAGTATTTTGTATAAGAACTATTTCCCACTAGGCGCTACCAACACACGTGTTTTCTCACAGTTAATTTATTCAAACTATTTGTTAATGAAGTTTTATAATGTATAGATAAAATATGAATAACATTTCAATTTAACAGAAAAAAAGTAACTTTTATGAACACAAGGCTTGACTTGGCGGTACCTTTGATGTTAGTGTTCCCAGTTGCTGATTGGTTGAGCGTTGCTGAGGAACGGGTCTTTTGTCTATTTGGCTTACATCTACTGCCTGCGGATACCTACAGATTAAAACAGCAGATCATGGTTAAAGGTAATTTAATTCACCTTTAGAGCCTTTATATTTCTCTTAACCCTTGTATTTTTGGTGGTCCCTCGTACAGAATATCTTTATAATTAAAGTGGCGTGATAACAGTAATTTAGTATTCTATCAGTGACCCAATTTCTTTATGGAGTAGCGGTAATTCCGATTATTTCTAGAAAAACGGTTTCCGCTGTTTTTCCCTTTTTCAGTAATTCGGAGATCCTTGTAATATGCCTAACAGCGCAAAATGAAGCACTAAAGAGTTTATTTTGCAAGAAATGCTATTAAGGTGTACTAATCTCCCGCCAATTCAAATTACCGTCTATTGCAATACATTTCCTAGCCACAACGATTGATGGAAGTCTTCTGGTCTCATTAGCGATCGTTCAATGCGATTAAATTGTCCTATTATCTTGCCATTCGTGAAGCCCTTTACGGGCCCTATCCGCCGTGTTGGGTTGTCTTTTCACACGTCCTGGAGACAAACATTGTAGGACCATTCGTTCAACGTTCGCAGTTCCACGCAGCGAAATCAGATGAATTTCCATTGTTCAGAGTGTCTTATCTCGTAACTGACTTCGCGCTGGGATCCCTAATCAGTAAAATTATATTTCATTCGCATGAAAAAACATGTATTAATAGCGTCTCTTATTTTTTTTTTTTTTCGTTTCCCTTAGAGCATAACTGTGTAAAGCAATGCATTGGTGAGTAAATAAATAAAACATCGGACTACGGTGGTAACTTAAAAACACGGAACGATAATGTGTATATTTTATGTTCCGCTGAAATTAAGCAGCTATCTTGTAGGTAGAGAATTCACCCTCTTCGAATTGCCTGGTGAAATAACTAATTACGGGTATGAAATACAGAAATGTGCCAGAATATTTATGGGCTAGGAGGTTAATTTTATCACACGGTGAAGCAAAATTAGTTTTTAACAGCTAGATATGTTACACCATTTTACGCATGGAGCATGTAATAGCATTGAACTGCATCACATGTTGCTGGAGAGAATCAGCTAATCACAGTACTCATTCCTGTGACAGTAAACAATCTTCTACTGAGTTTTAGAGAGTTCATTGAACTACACGGTCAGAAAATCGGTATTTTCGCTCGCATCAAGTACTAACCATAGAAGTAGAATTTTCTACGCCGTGCCGTAAGCAATGCACAAATAAAATTTTTCTCTGAACCAGTACTAGTGCTAAGCACACGCTGTGAGTGAGTGAAGATATTTGGGCGGCTCTTGACAACGAGATCTTGAGTATCGACGAGGGCGATTGAGGTGAGTATGGAGCAGCGCCGGAGTACAAGGGCTGGGGAAACGGGAGATCCCCGAGAAAACCCGCCTAGCGGCATCGTCCGGCACGATCCCCACATGCGAAAATCCGGGAGTGGCCCGGCCGGGAATTAATCCCGGTTCGCCTTGGTGGTAGGCAAGCAGGCTAACCGCTCAGCCACCGCGAGAGGAGGCTGACCAGCAAAAGAGCTAACTGCTCCATCAGAATCCAGAATAATTAGCAAAACACACGGAAATATATCAGCGGAGAAGTGACAACAGAAGAGTTCTGTAAACGGGCTTCAGGGAATCAGCAACTAGGCGTCAGAATGTTCTCTTATTTTACTACAGTAATGTTTGCTACGCGAACAGTACAGCTATTTCTGAATTAGTTCTGTTGAAGTAGCTATTCTGTACTGTAGGAGGTACAGAATGCTCTGCTGTAGGAAAAGCGTATGCTTATATGTAGTTGCAGATGAATTAACAGACAAGACCACAACACACAGTTCTGCTGTAGTTAAAGCACTTTTTGAAATAAACCTTAGAAAAATGTCACTGCTCCCACCTGGATACATTTTAACGGGCGCACTGAGTTACATTCGCCCATTAAAGTTGGTAACGATGGAGGGGAAAGTAGTTCCATATCTTGACGTCGAATCAAAAGTGTTAGGTAACAATTTGTGAAACTTAAATTATTTCTATCGCTTTTATGTTTTTTTTTTTTTTTTTTAATCCGTCGAAGTGTAAAAATTAGCATATTTTAAAATACTTACTCTTCTAATAATTTTACAGTTTCACTTGAACGACGCATGAAGAAAGCGACGAGGCTCATGACAATGATCTTTTACATAAGGCGAAGAAGACACGCCGTCCATACAAATAGATCTTAAGCAGGGCTTTCAAAAGTGCTCATATTACCGTTAACAGCCTTATACAAGTCAACGTTAACAATATTTAGATGGTACCTTCAATCAATATGCATGATGGCCCAATATTAAGAGTCTAAATGGGCTGTGATTACAATGCCTATAAACACACTTTTTCCTCAGTGCAGAAGTGGAACAGAGACACTTACATCGGGGACTCCAGCAATACACGGCGGCAAAATGGCGCAACGCAGAACGCCAATCAGCGTCTGGTAACATACTTGCCGCCCGGCAGCCCAGCCAATAGGGAATCTTTCACAGCTCGCAGTAGCCAATCAAACACAAGGCCCGTCACTCAGCCTCGTGGCTGTTCAATACCTTCAAGGTAGGCAAACTGAGTATAGTCTACTCGCAGTTTCTTCACACTTTCTGAAACAAACATTCGAAAAATCACCCCATGTATGACGTATTTGGTTGTTTCCTAAATGTGCCAGGTTTCACAAGCGTTTCATACTTGTGTTAACTTTAAAGTGTACCTCAATTTTGGTTGAATTTAATTTCTACTTATATTTAACAAAAATATAATTATACCATTCGAAATTAAACTGGCTATACAAACAGGGAGAAAATAGTTATATTGGTAATGGCTAATAAAAAATAGTTCTTCTGCAAAATATTATTACACAAAGTGTGCACGAATGCAGTGCGTTGCCTTTTGGTGTAATTTTCTAGACTCGGTTAAGCTTTGTAGCATGAGGTGGAGGAATATTTTGAAAGTAGAACTCAAGCAGGGGCTTCTGAAAATTGGAGGTAACCGTGAATGGACAATAATTTGTGTGAACGTGAAAAGTACTATTTATGCTGCGTTTGAAAGAATATGTTTTGTAACACTGTAAAACATTTTGCAAGAATTTTCTTATTTGAATGTTTAACATTCATTTAATACATGTCTATTTTTAACCTAAATTTAAGCGTAGGTATTTCCATTTTGGTTACATAACAAATCACGCTTTAGCAAGAAAACATTTTTCAAGTAGAGTAATCTTATGTATGCTACTATTGTATGCAAATACATATTTGTACTAACGTTTAAAATAGTTTTAATAATATATTTAAGTACATTAATAATTAAATTATAACCTTCGCGGCTGGAATGGATGTGCATAATTGTAAACATAAGCACTAATTTCTATTACATACAACCAAGGTAATCGTTATGTTGAGAAGATTATTTTGCAAATGTACTTTTTGAAGCATCGAAAATGGAAATTTTGAAGAAAAAAAAAAGCTCTCATTAAAAATAATTTAAAACATTTAAATAAGTAAAGTATAGCAAACCATTTTACAGTATTGAAAAATAAACACATTCTTGTTTCACATGCAACAGTCAGAACTCGTACTTTTGTAACAATATTGTAGCGGGTGTACTACGATTTAATGAATTCGCCATGTTGTACAAATGGATACGGTTTTCGATTGGAAGATATTCTTCTACCTCAAGAATCACTTTAGGCCACAAGTCATACGTCATGTATTTTCCTCCAGATTTACCACGTGGAATCAGACCTCAACCGCCGTAACACGCACGTGAACACGCTGTATACTTTGCAGACGACTCCTCGCCATAAGCAGCGAATTTCGTCCCGGAAATATTTCTGGGAAGGCGCATAGCTAACAAACACGTCCGCTTTCGCTACGGGATGATTTTCCATTCGGTACAGGTCGTAAATTTCTACACGCGAATCGCTACTTTATATTCAATTCTTACAGCTCATGACATGGCGAAAACCACAGCGCGCTCACAGGAAACGCGAAAATTTACTGGCTGCATAAATCGTAGTCACACAATACTGCCGCGGGATGGTTGTCCCATTGTCTTAGTGCAAGTGTCGTGGGTGCAAACTTTCTACCCGCCATCTTGGTCGAGGCGCGTAATGGATGGTTCGTATGTACACACTAAAAAAATTTTGTAAATTTTACTCAGAAATTCTATGTAATTTTACCAATGCTTGTGAGAATACAAAGATTTCTCTTTTAAAAACTACTCGTTTGTAAAACTACAAGGGCCGTGTTTGTAATATACCTCGTAGAAATATTTGTACTATACTAACCCGTTTCCACGAGCTTCAGCAGAATGACGGACACTCAACAACGTAAAACCATATTTAGTTATTTTTGCAAAACTATGGGCGATGTAAATTGTAACTGCGTCCAAGAAGAAATGTATTGAAACTTTGAATAACTTAAAATACTTAAAGCAACTTAAATAATCATAATAAAACGACAATTTCGATCAAACGTGACCGTATTATTCATTAACTGTTAATGTTTCCAAGCTACACAGAACTCTTAAATCGTCTCTGTATACCTCGTTGTTAAGAGTTGTCCAAATCTCTTAACTTAACAAGAGAACTCTTCAAATGAAATACAGTGTTAATGTATCTATTCTTACTAACCAAATCATTTCATTAAATTTTGTAGGTATTTGCGCAGCTATATTTACTATAAAAGTAAGTTTTAAGCTTGTGAGTTAAATTAGTCTTGTGCTTAAGGGTGCCAGTTAATACTGGCAGGGGTGTGGGTTCTTATCTCCGTGCTGACAAAATGTTTTTTTTTTTTTTTTTTTTTTTTTTTCGAAAATTATATATATATATTTTTTTTTTCTTATTCACTGTTATTATATAATTACATTGGTTTACTAGAAGAAAAAAATAATTTTATTTAATCTTCCCAATATTGTCAGTTGTAACACAAGGTTTGTAATATTGCAGATAAATGTCTTGCAGATTTTACTAGAAAATTCTTTATAGATTTACAAAGGATTTTCTTGGCAACTGGATTTCCAAGGATTTTTCTTGTAAAAGTACAAAAAAAAATTAGAGCGTATAGTATACATGCGAGCAACAAAGAGGACATACAGATTCATGAAAAACATAATTCGTTTTAAAGCCCGAAACTTTAGCTTTACGTTGACACGGTTCACATAAAACTCACTTCAGTACTTTTTGCAATAATGCCATTTGCGTCAAAGTGTAGGACAGTTGGGGATTTAGGTAAAGGAAGTATGGTCACGTATTGTCTAAATGAAACACACAATTGCACAATAACGAGGACAATTTATTGTAACAATATTGATGGCAGCTTGTAATCGTTTTTTTTTTTTTTTTTTTTTTTAAATCGATCTAATCAACGTTCTTACGTTGTCTCGAGGAAGTCCGTCCCAATCCACTAACAACGCCGTCATGAGCTCGTCGATAGTTGAAGAGACTGGATTTCTGGCCCGGACCCTTCGTTTAAGTTCGTCCCATACATGTTCGATCGGAGTCATGTCTGGACTGAGTGCTGTCCAGTCCATCGTCCGTATCGGCATGCACGCTTAGAAAGGGTGAGTCGATTTGGTTGTTCGCGAGTGTATATTCAAGGTTACGTAGAACATTTTCTAAAGTCCTGCTGAAGTTCTACTTTTCTGAAGCCCTGCTGAAGTTTTTATTTTCTGTAGCCCTGCTGAATTTATACTTTTCTACTTTCAGGTTATTCCTCCGCCTCATGCAAAAAGAACTGAACCGAGTCTGGAAAATTACACCAAAGTGACAGCGCACCGCATTCCTGCGCATTCAGCTTCATAACACTTTGCATAAGAAATATTTCTCAATACGAATTACCAACACACGCATTTTATCCCTATTTTAAGCATGTTTACTATGAATGCAATGTTATAATGTATAAATAAATTATAATTAAAGGTTCAATTTAATAAAAAACAGGGTAATTTTATATTAACGAAAGTATATAACGCTTGTGATAACGAAATATTAAGGAAACAAATATGCAGGTCATATTACTTGGGGTGATTTTTCAAATGTTTGCTTCGAAAAATGTGAAGAAACCGCGAACAGACTATATATGCCGATCACGCCGAACATACAGAGCGGGAAGCTTCTACAGCCAATAAGAACCCTTCAATGCGTTCATCACTAGGCACGCCGAAAAGTTAAACTCACGCCGAAATTTCTGCTAGCGGAAATAGCAGACTTCGCCGATGTATGCAAGAGATCCACTGGTTTGCAAGTTTTATACGTGTATTGATTTAATATTTTATAATGGCTAGATGAATGCATTTAAAATAAAAAATGCGAAATTAAATGTTAATTTAAAGAACGTAAATATCAAATAAATGTAATTTATTGGAAATAATACAATAGACTAGAAGCATGGCAGTGCCAAATTCGTTATTCGCCTGTTACTTTGGAATCACGGTATTAAAATTAACGGGCGAACCAGCATTGTAAACTATGCTTGCAACCAAACTGCTGAGAAGTGATTCCAAATGTTAAGTCTGGTAAAAAA
Organism: Dryococelus australis; assembly: GCA_029891345.1. Classification (NCBI taxonomy): domain Eukaryota; kingdom Metazoa; phylum Arthropoda; class Insecta; order Phasmatodea; family Phasmatidae; genus Dryococelus; species Dryococelus australis. The sequence continues at coordinate 318,195,070 of CM056994.1, forward strand.
AAAAAAAAAAAAAAAATACGACGTATGACTTGTGACCTAGAGAGATTCTTGGGGTCATGGGCGTAGATCCAGGGGGGGGGGGGCAGGAGGGCCCGGTCCCCCCTGGAATTAGAAAGCCAACTTACCGGGGGTTGGGGGGGGGGGGGCTCGGTTTACCCGGCCTTCAATTCTATAAATAGGGAAGACGAGTAAAAGTTTTAACAATCCGAATCCCTAAACCATTTTCTAGAGGAAAAATTAAAAATATTACTGATATCGTTGGTTATAATTAGGACGTATAAATACTGCAGATATGTAGGCAACATATGACTTTTACTGTGGTTATACCTCGTGCCTCGTGGAAAACCTATCGACAAGAAGAAATCTTTTAGACCTGACTGTGAATTCCTGAATACCTGCCACCCTTTGGTTTGTTAACACGACACCTCACGACCTCCTTCCTAGTTTCAAGAATAGAGCTGCAGTGCAGCAGGTGTATATGTCACGTGTGCATAGAGGTAATCAACTGTTCACTTACAAGGTTCTGTTCTGTTGCGCTGTTTGTGCCTTACAGTGTCCATGTAGTACACGTGTGTATTTTATGTTAAAGGCTGTTCACAATAAAGTGAGCACTTATGAAATAAACCTTATAAAAAAGTCACTGCCCCTACCTGCATATATTTTAAAGTGCACAATAAGTGACATGTGTCCAATAAAGTCCGTAACGATGGAGGGAAAAGTATTTCCATACATCAACGCCGACAAAAAGTGTTAGGTAACTATTCGTGATAACCTAAATTATTTCTCTCGCTTTCTGTAATTTCTAATTCATGGAAGTGTAAAAATGAACAGATTTGTACTGTATTTACTTTTATAATAATTTCACAGTTTCATTTGACCGACGCATGAATAAAGTGATGAGGCCTAGGCAATGCTAATTTTACATGGAAGAACACATAATATGTATGCAAGTAGATCTTATGCAGGGCTTTCAAAAGTGCTAATTTTACCGTGAACAGCGTATACCAAAATGTCAGTTCACAGAAAGATGAAATTATTAGATAAGTGGCTGAAAATAAGTTGTGACACCGACGTAGGTAGTAATTTAACATAATTTTTTCAATTCTATATCATTTAGATGCTGATGCATGAATTCAAGGTTAATTTTATGTTTGTCTTCTCTTGAAATACCGCCAATAGTGGCAACTCCTACCTCAGCCATAGTTAAATCTTTCAATATAATTATTTGGCCTGTATAAAAAAAATGACAATGTGGTTCATTCTATATATTCATACTTTGGCCTCTGATAATAGAGACCGCAGAGAGGTTTGCATTTATCAAAGTTGGGTTCGTAAGAAACTGTATTTTTTAATGTTTTCACGTTTACAATTTGTATAATTACGTCCACGGCACAGCTGGATTTCAGTTTCTTTAACGTTATATATCACAGTTTCGCTGACGTATTGTCTAACCTAACTTTTTAGGCTTCATTCTTTGTCACAAGTGTTGCTTCAACCGCAAACTATGATATTAAAGAAAGTCGAGATTGTTTTCGATGTCATAAGATTCAGTTCGCTGTTCAACACAAAGTGGAGGAAACAGCTACATTTATTAATACGTTTACATTATTAGAAACAAAAGAAAATTTAGTTCTAATCTAGCTCTCACATGTTGTGGGCGAATTTCCCATTTTCGCCCCAAAACATATGTGTCCGGATAATTAGATGGAAATTTGTCGTTATAGAGAATTCATAAATTACAAACCTCCTTCAAATTTAGGCACTAGATGTGAAGTTATCTTGCAGCTGTAAAGTGGCAAGTATGTATTCATATTTTAAATACTGTGTTTAATACCGTTATAATTACATGGAAGTGATGGTAAATTAATGTTTATACTGCAGGATAATATATTTTATCTGCCTATAGAAGTATTTTCTAAATGTCCTCCTAAAACACTCGAATAAGCAAAAATTCTTGCCACCCAATCTGAAATTAGAATCAACACTTTTGACAAATATAAATGTTTGGGGAGAATGTGATAAAATGTTTTGTGCGTTCTTTTTCTTTTGTTAGAAGGCAGGAATTTCTTGTAACAATGAGACAATGTTATCATTTAATTCAAATGAATAGATTGAAAATCGCAATATATATATATATATATATATATATATATATATATATATATATATATATATATATATATATATATATATGTGTGTGTGTGTGTGTGTGTGTGTGTGTGTGTGTGTGTGTGTGTGTGTGTGTGTGTGTGTGTGTGTGTGTGTGTTACTTTATAGTTGCTAGGTTAAAGTTGTAAAAATCTATCGCTCTTTTCATTTAGTGAACAGGATCAAAATTTAAGTATTAATTAAAATTAGAAAATTATGTTAACTCCTTCGTCCTATGAAGCTGATTACTGATTCGTATTATTTATTTGTTTGAATATACATTAAACAATTACCCACAATCTGTGGGAGTCAAGAAAAAGTACAATAAATAAATTAAAAAATAGAAATAAAAGCTACCATTTTTTTGATTATTTAAACTTTTCGTATAATACAATCTATAAAATAACTCTTGCCCTTTTAAACCACATATTAAAAAAAAAAAATTGTTAACCGAGGCTAGGTTTAGCTTCCAATAGCAAGCCTCATCAATCGCAAACAGTCCCGGCACCCACCCACCCTGAAAAAAAATAGAGATTTACTCGCCTGCTTAAGGTAGAAGAAGAATGGCTTCCACTCGAATAGAGCCCGTAATGGTGAGTTCACAGTCAAGATACACAGGCACAGAGCATAGAACATAACTGTAGAACATTGCACACGGCCAGAAACATTGTACGTATTATTTGTAATAAGGAAATTTTGCAACGAGTCTGATGCCAGTCGGCAGTTGTTGTTTTTTTATTTTGACTATATTTAGACCTACGTACATAAAATGATTTAAATAACGGATTCAGTGTGATTTCGTGTTGAAAATGGGCAGTGTTTAAAAAGAGGCGGCATTTTTGCTCATTAAAAAAAATATTTGCTTTACAATCGTAAATATGTGGCAGACCTTTATAATTATCTACTTATATACTGTCACCAGTTCTATACCTCACGACATTTCCTAGTTTCTGTGGCGTAATAATATTCCTTCATTTCAAATAAGCAACTTCGTCGACAATTATTACACTCTACCCGGATTGTATGCTGATCCATGCGCCTGCATAACAAATGAAATTTATAACCATTTACAGATTTGAGATATGTCAGGATCTCTCATTCACAAGACCTGTTACGGGCAGTTGTGAATCAACAGCTTCGGAATCATAGCGCTCTATTTCTTGTGCACGCGGCCTATGTTCTATGGCAATTGTGTATAGGCTATTCACGGTAAAATGAGCACTTTGAAAGCCCTGCTTAAGATCTACCGTAATTGTATACACTTTGTGTATTCTTCCGCCTTATGTAAAATTAATATTTGCACGGGCCTTATCACTTTATTCATACGTCAAACAAGTGAAACTGTGGAATTATTAGAAAAGTAAATATTTTAAAAATTTACTCATTTTTACACTTCGCTTCATTGAAAAAACAGAAAGGGAAAGAAACAATGTGTAATATGTAAATGCTTTTTAACGTCCCCCGGTTTTCTGCTTGAAAGCTTGGCAGGCGATAGCTTACAGACTAACTTATAACCTAACTTAAATTATTAACACCCATGCTTTGCCCGGGATTCGAGCCCCCAGCCCACCCAAATCGGAGGCGCACCAACCGACTGCGCCACGGGAGGTCGGCGGAAAGAAATTATTTAGGTTATCAAAAATGGGCAGGCAGGGGCAGTGACTTTGTTTTCTAAGGTTGGTTTCAAAAGTGTTCACTTTATCGTGAACAGCCTTTACGCAGTTTAAAGCTTCTTACACAAATAGGAAACTTTAGCATTTGTCTTTACGTTTCCTTTCCTCTGACGAAACCACCAATACACAATACAATTGTGAAGTCAGAGCTTAGACAATTGAACATCGGTTCTGCGAACTTCGTAAAAATGTGTATCTTGTTATATAAATAATGTTGATATTATCCAGGAATACATTTTACAAAACTTTTTTTTTAATTGGCTTCAAATTTATATTAAAAGTTTATTTCGAAACAAAAAACTCATTTGTTTACTTTATTAAAATATGTCAAGTCATTTATTTCCTATTCACATTATATTTGTTTGCCATTTATTTAATTTAAGACGAGCTTTGTTTAATACACCGAGATTAAAATCGCCCTACAATAAAATAACGCACTTTCCACATAACCTCTGTTAAATTCTCGGCAAAATGACTGCTTGACTTTGACTTTAGATTTCAAATTTTCGAAATCGTAAAGTCAAGAGTGTTTGACTTTACCTTTGACAGTTCCACTGGTTCAAGCTCCATAAGAAATAACATGTCGGAGAGTAAACGTAATGTCAAATGTTAAAATTTTCAATTGCGTAAGAGCCTCAACACATACGAGATAGGAGGAGACTGATGTAACCGGAAAGTATAGTGAAATGGGGGGAGGTAAGAATGGAGGGGAAGTATGGCTGGAAAAAAAAGGGGGGGGGGGGCAGTGGTAAGGCGACGCTGTCAGCCGATCGCCTCGCCAGTCTTTACCGACTCCTCGTCGTGTGCTTTCAGTTCGCGGTCGACCGCCGACAACGCTGGGTCGTTGGATCCTACCTGAAGCGCCGGCCCGTTCTTCCGTCGCATCTTTAACTTCACTACATCGTCCGCTGCGTCGCCTCCGCAGCCAGCCCGGCACTACCTCATAGGAGCTTCCTGTCAGAGCGAGAAGTAAGCCGTTGCGTTCACATTTAAAAAAAAAACTAATAATTTCTCATAACAAAACGATCGTGGAAAAAATTTTCCAATCCTCAAAACACCCGAGAACAAAATACAAAGTATAATTTGAGACCTGCGGGGTCGCGGTGGCTGAGCGGTTAGCCTGCTCGCCTCCCTCCTCTTCGAACCAGGTTCAATCCCCAGCTGGGTCACTCCCGGGTTTCCGCAAGTGAGAATCGTGCCGGACGATGCCGTTTGTCAGAGGGTTTTCTCGGGGATCTCCCGTTCCCCCAGCCCTTGTATTCTGGCGCTGCTCCATTCTCACCTCTTTTCACCCTCATCGGCTCTCGATTTCTCATTGAGCCACCGACTCAATTAGAGACCTGCAAAATTCACGTTGATATTTGAAGATTTGAATAGACTCCAAACCCGTGCGCGTTTAATTGATTGTATTATTGGTTCGCGACGTGTTTGGCAACTGCCTTGGCATCTTTGAACCAATATCAAACTCCTAGCGATAGGACTGCCCAATAAATTCAACTGACTAAAAAATTAAACTGAATCTTAACCGTTGCACAAATCAATAACCAAATGGCGCCAACTTGAATATAAAAATGATGGTAAAATTTATCGTGATACCAGATAACTAAGTGAATTTTGCATGCTCCTTCTTATTAGAGACTGTCATTTTTTGCTGAAAAATCTTTCTACTAGAAATATTTCAAAACAGCATAACTTTGTTGTATTTTTAATTTTATATTAATTTTTAAGCGGCATATTTCCATGCGCGATGGTTAATATTTTGGTAACTGTGTCATGAGCAGCAACGATTAAATACGCAAATGTATTTCCATGAAAAGTTGTAGTAACTGAAATTTGTATGAATTCCACAGAGCGACAACTTTATTTTCAACGGATAATAGCTCACTGCGTCTATCGCAAAACAAGTAGCAGAAGTGAGGTGTTGTAGTACTGCACTCAAAACATTTTTTAAAACGAAAAACCACCGAGTACACTTACAGAAAAACAATGAGCCGGAGTGTAAAGTGTTGTAGTTAAAAGGTCAAAACCACATGTTGTAAACACGTAGACCCTATGTTTGAGTTTGGCGAGCGTCTGGAGGAATTATTTTATTGATAAGGGCAAAATGGAAGAGAAATCACTTCCGTAGTCCGATCCTTCTTATTTGATCAATATTTGCCTTTCATTATCTTACTCCCGTTAATTTTCATGTATGGTAAATAATATGACTACTTTGCTTTGTGCGTGTAGATTCCTTAATGCGTTGTGTGTAAAGGCTGTTCATGTTAGAGGGAGCACTTTTGAAACCAACCTGAGAAAAAGTCACTGACCCAAACTGCATATATTTTAACCGGTGCAATGAGTGACGTGCGCCAAGTAAAGATGGTAACGATGGAGAGGAAAGTAGTTCCATATATTAACGTCAAATAAAAAGTGTTAGGCAACCATTTGTGATAACTTAAATTATTTCTCTCTTTTCTGTTTTTTTTTTAATATACCGAAGTATAAAAATGAGCAAATTTGTACAGTATTTAATTTGTAATAATTTCAGAGTTTCACTTGACCGACCCACGAATGACGTGATGAGACCCATGGCAATGTTAATTTTACATAAGGCGGAAGAACACACAACGTGCAATACAAGTACGTCTTAGGCAGGGCTTTCAAAAGTGCTCATTTTACTGTGAACAGCCTTTAAGTTAATATATTCCAGATTACAAAAATATTTCATTAATATGTTTTAACTTTATGGGTTGGCTGGTTGGTGCTTTCTAACGTTCCCGTTTAATGTTGATGAGAATTATATATGTGGCACGGACATTTCTGCGGTTGGTAGGACGCGAAGCTTCGCCTTTTCGTTAACAAAAATTTTAACCTTTAGGCCAACAATGGCGGATCCACGCCAAAGAAGAGAAGCATCTCTATTACATATTCACTAGCGTCTCATTAAATAATTCTAGTGAAATATAGAAAAATAGCATAATGCATTATAATCGCGAGCATTTCGTATAAGACAAGTGCAAACATTTACGTTATTCGCTAAATTTTGCTTTTTCGAAACTTGTAGCTAGCATAAGATCTCTGTGTTCCTAATTCTTCAATAAATGTGAAACATTATCGCTCAAGTTTACAACATAAAAGAATCACAAGCTACCCCTCTGGTGTAGAGTGTAGATTCTCGCGGTTAAGCTACTGGGCTATCCGCCATAGACGCCACAAGCACTATCTTGTACAGTTTCTACAGTTCTCGAAAAGTACTATTTATCTAGCCATTTATTACCACTGCCATATTATCTCGGTTAAGAACTCCCACGCACTCGAGACTACCTCCACTGAGAGCGGAGAATTGCTTAATTCGGATTTAAATTACCACCCCTGGTATTATTCAAATAAAACCATCAGCCGTTGGAGTAAATTATCGATATTAACTTAAATGCAACAAGATACCTCCGTGGCCTGTTTGTTGAAACTTAAAAATATACGATGGCTTTTGGCTTCGAATCCTGAAAAGGCAAGCTATAAATGGCATGTGATAATGGATGACAATTTGTGCATCGTTATTACAGAAATGATTAACATTAATCAGAGTTTATCAGTTTTTGATAACGACTAACATTAATTTTTAAATAAAATATACACCAATAAATATTTCCTTTTTAAAGACAATAGTTGTTTCAGAGTTATTAAAACACTCTAGTTCGCCAAATCATACTTGGAACGGACACTTGAAAAAAATTTTTTAATCTGCAAAACATATGTAAACTTAGAACTTAGTCATTTAAAGTCTTGGGAGAAAACAGCGCAAGCAGTTAAAAAAATTCAAAATACTAACTATATGGTTGTGATTGCAATATAATAACACGTACGTTATACACATTCTTGAAAAAAAGTCTCACGGAGTATTGATTTTTATAACTGAAAGTGAATGTTAAAATACTGTAGAATACCAAATTTTAAAAGCTCCTTCACCTTAATATTCAAATAATGTTTGCTATAAAAATGTATCTGGTTTTTGTTCAGTCTCTCTCCAACATCTTAATAAGGAATTGTTTAATGAAATTAGATATGCTATGTTTGACTGATTATTTTTTGGCAACAGACTAATACTTCAGAATTTTTTTGCGCTGGCACTGCTGTTGTCACTTGGACCACAGTTTATTTCGCAGGCCCTGGAGGACTGCAAACTAACAAGGAACAACTACCGATGAGGTGGTATAATTACGGGTAACCATGTTACAAGAGTAAATCGGCTCTTATTGTGAGAGAAACCAGTAGGCCCTGAACAAAAGACGGCGAATGCAGGATACGCGCTTCTTCTTGAAAGGTTTTCCGCAAAGAGTTAGATAGTGAGGGACCTGTGAGGTTTATTTATACTTTTATACAGGTCGTTCAAGGTAAAATGAGCATTTTTGAAAGCCATGCTTAAGATCTACTTGTATAGTCCATGCACCCTTTCTTCGGCCTTTTGGAATAGAACCTTTGAAAAATCACCCTAGGCGTATTATGTCAACCTGTTTTTCTAATAACTTGTATTTCACAAATATTTAACACTGCGATTATCTTTACAGTACTGTATTATTGCATAAATGAAACTTTACCTTAGTATCTTCTATAACTTGTAATATTTATTTCGTACTAAATATGAATTAACAACAGCGAGAGCAGCGACGTGTTGGCAATGGCCGGTAAGAAATAGTTAACAGTTACAATATATTTTAACCTCGTTTTATGTATACTATTTGTATGTTAAACGTTGCCAATTGATATATTTGTATTGTTAGGTAGCACTGACGTAAACACATTTCATTGCTGCAGTTATAAATATCCACGCAAATTCCCGTGTGTAGGCTGGTGTTTTTTTTTTCCGTCCGGAATAAAGATTCAATAAGCGAAGCAGAGCGTGTCTCTCTCTCTCTCGTTCTCTCTGTCTCTCTTTTCTCTCTCGGTAAGATCGTAACACCTGTGCAGGAAAGGTATACATTTTGCTATTTCTAATTTCAGCACATTTCATACTAATTATAGTAACAGTAATGATGTCTGAGATTGTAATCTACAACTGAAACGAGATCTTATCGTTTAAATGCCTATTATATGTTATATAGATGCGACAACTTCAGCCACCCATCTACTTACCAACTCTCGGCTCGGTGGCCCCACGCATTTTCATACTAGCGCTAGCCTTGACGTGGAAAATTTGACGCACCCCGAGTCATGCCGAGAGAATCTGGGGCAGTAAAGCACTTGGAAATTCTTCAGATAAATGCAGAAACTCAATACAACCAAGGTCAGCAACGCGTGCCGCAAAAAGGATTATCGTCTTGGATTATCGCTGGCCTGACCTTCCAAACATCACTCGTGACTCACCGCCACTATCATATAACTGCACTGTCCTTCACTTCCACTCGCTCGCGCGGGATAAAGCAGCGAGCGCGTACCAACATGTCGATGGCTGTCCCGATTTTTGACGTGACCACGTCTTTAAATTTGCAACTATAGAGGGAGGCAATCCAGAAAATCCGATGAAAACAAAATCGGGGGATAAAGTTCGGCATTGCAGCTCAGAATCTATCGTCTACATTCAAAATTCAATTACACCACTCGATTGCCAAAGGCTCAAAGAATATGTTACATTGAGCGTGGACTGTGAAGCATCGCACCGTGTGGGGGGGGGGGGGGGGAGGGTGCAATCTTGAGTTCGTTTGTCTATCTTGGTCTATATATACAGATTGTCTCTAAAAAATACTAAGTATTTTATTAATTCGTTAAAAATAATCGAGAAGGTATTTTTGTTGTGTGTTGGTCATTATTTAAAAAATGTCAATTATGTGCAAATTTAATTGGCTATTTCGTTATTGGGTAAGGAAATTCTGGATAATTTCATATTATTCCTTTCCTGTAGAAATAGTTTCCATGTATTAATAAGGGCAGTGTAGGTTCCAGAGTATTTCACTCCCAGCCCTTTCCTTATTCAAGGCGACCGCCTCAATATGTGGCACCTCTCTCCTCTTGGTGACTAGCAGTGGGGCCAGAGCCTGCGCTAGACTCTCCTTTGTCAGAATTTCTCCGTTCGTGCGTCGCAAGGACGCTTTCTAAAGTCACCGTGACGGCCTTGTCCTACACCGAAGTTTATGACGGTCACTACATCCTTAAACGAAAATTTCCCCGGGTTAGTAAAAATTCAACAGTAACTCAGCACGAGATGCTCCGCTTTAATAACTGAAAACAAATCAATTATTTCCGTGACTGAAAATAACTTTTTAACGGCGACTTTCAGTGATTTGCAGTTATTCCACTGTTACTGGTCACTGTCTTCCAGTGCAGTTCGCCAATGATGCCAGTCGGTTGAAGCTTATCAGCTGAATGGACAGTGAAATAGTATACAGGATGACCGTCATTTTCTGCAGCCATCCGCTTTGAGTATGGCGGTTCACAAAGGCAACAAACAACCGCTGAAACGGTATACAATAGCATCTCATTCGAGAATACAAGCACGCCACTAACATAGTTAGCCAACTTAAGAAACAAATTTAACTAATTGCCATTAAAATTATCTCTTCTCTTAATGAAAACAACACGTTTTCTGATTGAAACAGATTCTAGCAGTTCTGTTATAAACAAGTTAATAGATTTCTCATCTCCTCCAAGCGATAACATTACACATAGAGATATCTCGTGTCTTGTAATAATATCATTTTTGGCCGTTCAATTTTCGGGAAAAGCAGTATAATAAGAACAATACCATTTTCCCTGTATACGCTATTGAACTTAAGGCCTTGATGTTTCCGCGTTGCAAATAATAACATTCTTGCTTTCCGAGTTGTGTACGAACCAGAACAGCGCCCGAATGTTCGTTGTGTGTTCCTGATAGCGAGACGTCAGTACTAGTGGCTGTGACTTTCCGCGAGAAACACAAGGTGCAGGATACATGTCAATATCCTGTGCGAACATTTCCAGGTTTTTCTTTTGTTATTTACTCCTGTGAGCCCGAGATACACTTGTAATTTCAGTTAACTGCAGCACTCAGCAGCCGCAATACTTGCTCAGGCAGTTTAAAAAAGTAAAATTGAAATGCATCCAATAATCAAAGTGAAATAATGATTTGGTGTTTTGAAATGCATGTGTAGTTGCAAGGCAATTTCTCTGAACGTTATCCTTAGACATTTCTATGGTTGATATGACCACTCGTAGTAATTTGACCACGTTGCGGTTCATTCGGAAGAAAGTAAACGCGAGCGAAAACGGTTTGAATTTAGTTGCAGAATTTGCTTCAAACACGTATGCGTTTTTATTGGTCTTCTCATTGGATCACAGTTTATTCGACAAGCCTGGGCGGCTTCAAACCAACCAATAATAAGAAACGACAAGATAGCCCAATTGCATACCATCTAGTCAAAAGGGGCCATGCGTCCTCACTTTTGCAAAAGCCAATGAACAAATGACACCGACTCGAAGTGTATACAGGCCAGTGAAGGCTAGCGTGCTACCAAATAATATCGCGAATTTCGCAGGTGTCTACACATTGAGGTCTGCACACATTTACTGGCACTTCAGACAAATTATAAGCGAGTCACCTGCATCCACTATTCCAAGATCACTGGTTGTGTTGGTATCTGTATTAGAACTTACTATTGTCCTATTGGTCCATACCACACCGAACACTACACTGTACTTTACAGCGCTCATTATTGGCCGGTCATCAACCAATGGTGGGCCGAGCTGATTTTGACCAAATCAAATATCCTTTATCGTATAAAAAGATATACAATCAATCATGTCCATTTGAGGGGCTGTAAAAAAATTCCTTCGTTAGCTATATATCGTTTTTACTGCGCTATCGTGTTCTCGAGCGCGCATGTTAAACACTTGCCGGATAAAGACTGCACATCTATGCGAGTTTTTTCTGAACGTCAAAGAAATTTTCAAATTAGCGTTGCTCGAGCTACGTTAGAGCGTAGTCTACAGTGTGTTAATTAATAAAAAAAAGCAACACTTTAGCCTACATTGATAGCTCCAGCCACACACGCCAGCGAAATGGCCTCGCTGGGCAGAAGTATGGCGGGCAACCCGACCTTCAAGGTTATCTTCCGCAGCACACAATAACCAATCAGACACACAGGCGCGTTTCCAGAGCCTCGCATGGCCAATCAGCGAACGTGTACGCCCGTACATCAAAGATCCGCCACGCAGTTTAACTGATGTTTACGTACGATATTCCGTGGTTGAGAGAACTGACATCCGAGGACAGCCCCAGATTAGACCATGAGCGCGATTCTCGTATCTCTCAGGAATCTCCTCATCAGAAATGGCCAGGGACCTACCACATTGTTTGCCGTCAGTAGTGTTTGCCGAGCAGGTTGATATTGGTAGTATTACTACCACTCACTCACAAGCAAGCGGCGAGATACCCGTTAAACATTCTATGTGAAGTCAGCTTTCAAACTGCGTTTAATTTGCTGACGTATCAAATAACAAGTAGGTGTAGTAAATTAGAGCAGTTTGCCTTGCAATCGTATGAGTAGAAACACGGATATTAGGCGAAGTTATTTGAGGACAAGCCATACTTCAAACACGTGTACAGGTGAGTTCCTTTTCCAATTGGATCACAGTTCCTTAGACACGTCTTGGAAAACTTCAAGCTAATAAGTAACCTGCAAGTAAACAAGGATCGGATACTGTGTTATCCTTGTTTGGGGTTAAACTGGAGCAACAGTCGTTGGCTAATTGACGGAAGCTCGAGTACACAGAAGAGTGTGGAGTCTAGCTTAACTGCCGAATAATGACTCCGCGAAATGTTCGGATATCTGCACACGGGAACGTATTCGGCAGCGGAGTGTGGTGAGCTGTTGCAAGGAAAGTTGTGTTTTGCTCAGCTCTATACTTAATAGTTTGCTGGTTTAGACATCGGTCACTTAAACGTAGTAGTGCAGTTGACGTCACAGCACGTGTGTAATGGGTAGATCCACGAATATTTCGCGAATTCATTCGGGGCGAGGTAGACTCCAAACACTTGTTCTTTACTCCTACGGTTGTGAGTGGACAACAGTTCTTTAGACACGCCCCATTTAATTGTGAGCCAGTTATAAGCAGGAAGCAGTAGTGTAAGTGAGTGTTTAACGGCCCTGTACAGAGGCCTCACTTGATCACTGCAACCAATAAGCAAACGATAATGTCTCGAATGTATAGAGGACTGCCCAGCCTAGCTTGCTGCCAACTTAATCCGTGAAATACTCGTGGCTCTAGTAATGGGTAGGGACAGGTGTTTTTCACTAAGATATTTATGGTCGGGCTAGACATCAATATCCTACGTCCACAACCACAACTTCCTTTGGTTATTGGCCGCGTGACTACGTGAGAAGACATGTTCCTATTTGACTGGGCCAATCGTAATAAAGTACTCATTTTACTGAACGTCCATGATTCGCCGGCAAGACACTTGGGGCATGTGACATTTAAAATAATCCTCCACGAAAGTGCAGATTAACTAAATTATTTCGGTGTACAACTGTTCTTAAAATAGTTTCGCGAAGAACACCTGTACCTAGTAATGGGTGTCTCGCCGTTCTCTTGTGAGTAGCCGCAGTACATTCAGTTTCTGTCGGCTCCAATCTGCTGTAGCGTTTATTCCATAGACACAAGGTAAGCAATGCTTACCCTATACATATTGTAAAATGTAAATGTACGACCCTTTGCAGTTTTCGCCTTAACTTTAAACACATTTAATTCTGAGTTTCCCGTTTCCGATTCGAGGAACAGAGTTTTCATAACTCCCTTACTGTACAAGCATAGTGCTGCTATCTAGTATTTATTTCCACAAACGGGAGCGACTAGCGATGAATCGATATCGAAATCGCAAGTAACAACACGTTACATAAAAACTTGTAACTTCCGGCTCCATCATCGGATTAGCTCAGTGGTAACTTCACATTGTTCTGTCATGGGAACTACACATGTATGCGAAATTTCAGCTCAATTGGATAACGGGAAGTGGTTTAAAATCGACTTGCAAGATTTCACCCGAACGTACAAACAAAGGCAAGTTAAACAAAAGCTTGGAAAAATGCGATGTTTCCAATCAGGCCCACCAAGAGAAATGCTGGCCCCCTGAGCAATGCGTGCTGTGCCCAACCCCTACCCCCTCGCCGAAAAAAAACCGACCGTTACAACAACATAAATAGTCGTCATCCATGCAAAAAACAGTTAAATTTTGAGTGTCGAAATTAGGTTTTTACGTAATACATCATTAAACATTTACGGATCGGGCCCGACCCGGGCCGCTGAGCATTGCACCCCCTTGACACTTCCTCCCCTCCCCCCATAAACTCTTGACGGACCTGTTTCCAATCAATATCTCAAATGCCTAATTCCGATAAAAATATTCTTCCTGAAAATTATTTGCGACGAATAAATTAAACCTTCCGGCAAGCTAGATTATCAAATTAAAATGTATACACTTTTTTCAATTCTATTCAACACCCACATATTCTACTTCGCCATGTTATCACTATGGCTAGTGACGTAACTCTCTAACCACCAAAATACTGAACCATCCCCGTTAAAAAGAAAGTAGGGTCCGTTGACGACTAATCAATTTTTTAATTTTCAATTTTGATTATAATGTTGTATTTTAATCTCAGTTCAGTTGATTAATTTTAGTAGCGTATATTTTAACGAAGTAAAATTACATTTGCAAAATGAACCTTATGTTTATGTTACCGCGAGTTTTTCTTGGTTACTAAAACGTTCTCTTATTGGTGCGTTTATTTTTTATTCCATGCCTTTAACGACTAACCGGAAATTTTCAAATTACTTTACGGACATTTTGCAGTACTAAAAAACTTATCTGGATTTTCTTCCAGTTTATGTTACAGCACAAAATGCCCGTTTCCTGGCCCTTTACTTAATATGGGAAGATGGACCGAACATTTTCTTTGATGTAGTCGACACCGCCGCCTACGAGTTACTATAGGCTGTTCACGGTAAAATGAGCACTTTTGAAAGCCCTGCTTAAGATATACATGTATGCACATTGTGTATTCTTCTGCCTTACGTAAAATTAACATTTCCGTGGGCCTCATCACTTTATTCATACGTCGGTCAATTGAAACTGTGGAATTATTAGTAAACAAAATATTTACAAATCTGCTAATTTTATACTCTGATGTATTAGAAAAAAAGTAAAATGCTAAAGAAATAATTTACGTTATCGCAAATGGTTACCTTACAATGTTTATTCAACGTAAAGATACGGAACTATTTCCCTCCATCGTTACCAACTTTACTGGGCGCATGCCACTCAGTGCGCCCGTTAAAATATTTGCAGGTAGGAGCAGTGATTTTTTTCAAAGGTTGATTTCAAAAGTGCTCACTTTACCGTGAACAGCCCTTATAGGCTGTTCACGGTAAAGTGAGCACTTTTGAGACCTTAGTTACTTTTTCCTTTCAGCCATTTCTTATCATCTAACCACCTTTTTACAGTAAATACTGACATTTACGTAATAAACACAGTGTGTATATTCCACCGCACCCAGAAGTTAACTTCCAAGGCTACAATAAAATATTTCTATCGACTATTATTCCAAATAAGTGGGCTTTCAAAAGTGCTCACTTTACCGGGAACAGGCTATAAACGCTCATAACTTAACAGCTGCATCTATGTTTGATGCAATTGGGAACGTAATTAAAGGTGCACGCGAAGACCTGTTCACATCCCGACTTACTTGTGGTTACGGCTCGATGCTCCGCTCTGCGTGAAAACACGCCTGAGCCTTATAGTCCGAATGTACGCGCTCACCGAGGCGTGACAGCACGCACATACTGTTAGCGCCTCAAGTCAAGGTGGGTGCGCTTACAGTGAGCGCAGCCTGACGCAGCCTGATGCCATGCTAGAAACATCAGTCTCCGTATAGAGCCTATTTGCGGTTTCTTCAAACCTCTGAAAAATCTCCCCATGAATGACGTGATTAGTTATTTCCAACATATGCCATATACCACAAGCGTTTTAATTTTGTTTTCATAAAATTTATTTATTTTTGTGTTAAATTGAAATGTTATTCATATTTTATCAATAAATTGTAATGATTAATTAATAATTAGAATAAAAAACAGTGAGAAAACACGTATGATGGTAGCACCTAGTAAAAAATAGTTCTTTTACAAAATACTGTTACAACTGAGTGCGCCCAAATTCGGTGCGATGTCCTTTGGTGAAATTTTCCGGACTTTTTTAAGCTTAGTTTACACGAGGCGGAGGAATATCCTGTAAGTAGAACTTTAGCAGGGCTTCAGAAAAGTCTGAAATAATCGTGAATGGATTATAATTAGTTGCGCCTTTATCGGTGCTCAGGTTAATTCCACTCAGGTTGGGATGATCAATGATATTAATTTAAATATGACGTATGAATTAAAAAAAGAAGCAAAATGGTTAAAAGTGTAATATTTGAAGGTTTCCTACGCAGTTCATATTAAGGAAAAAAGAGAAAAGTACAAACGTGCTTTGGTGGCACCTATATTCATTCCGCACTTCCATTCAAAGCATTGTCTCATTGAAGTAAGCTTACTTATGAACACTCAGTGACAAACGCTGTTGTATTTTTACTGTTTGCTCTTGTAAACGCCATTGGAGGACGCGTATGGTAGCTACGAAATGAGTGAGTGAAGATATTTGGGCGGCTCTCAACAGCGAGGTCTTGAGAGCCGAGCTACTAAATGAAGATAATTATTATTATTTTGTCTTGAGCAAGTATGTATTACAATTCCAGCCAAAACGGAACTTCCGCAAACAAAAATATACATAATTTCTCCATTTACGGCTAGAATAAATGTGACCTCTTTAAAACACCAGCGCGCCTAGCGGTGGAAATTTACCCTATGCCAACTCTCCCTTAAGAAAATTCGATTTGTTCTCAACCTGAGTAGAGCAAACCGTACCGGTGCGCACCGAACGTTTTTTGCAATAATTTGCGCACAGCCGGGCCGTCACTAACATCAGCTACCGCCACCCGGGCCGTGCCGGCGGGCCTAAAGGCCGGGTTTGAAAACTGTGCAAGAAACGGAAGCACGTGAGAAACGGAAAGACGCAAACAGTCGAATGTATCTATTTCAGAGGTACAGTTTATTAACCACGCAGGATGCGAGAACGCAACACAAAAAGTTGGCCAACTTTCAACTTTACGTTTTTGCTTGCGTTAGAGCCTTCTAAATTAGCAGTGATTGTTTGCAAAATCGTTTTACACTGGTACAGGAGGCTATGGTATGCAATTATTATTATATTATTTGGTTTGCAGTGAATGTATGCTAACATTTATGCGTCCAATCATAAATTAAGATTACAATGACGTATTTAAATATTTTGGTACCTCCGCCTTCCTGAGAAAATTTTAAAGTATTCTCGGAAATTCGTTTTTCAGGCATTTCAAAACCTTATACCAGTAAATAACGAAACTCAGCATAAAAAAAAAAAAAAATTAAAGCAAATATGTTTAAAAAAATAAATAAAAATTAAAAAAAAAATAAAGCAAATATGTTAAAAAAAAAAAAAAAAAAAAACGTATCCTCTAAAAAGCATTATTTAATGTATTTCGTTATACTTGTTTGGCATTTTCATTTTTCAATGCGTAGCTCAATGTTTATAAAATATCGCAATTTTCTAGCGTTACGTCGTGTTGCGTTCGTACGATTGTTGCGTAGTTCATAACCCCGGCCTAAGAGCGGGCATCTAGTGCGAGTGCGTGAACAGATTTCGGCGGCTCTTAACATCCAGGTCTTGAGAGCCGACGTTGTGTGAGTACGGAGGCGAGTGAGCCATGGAGCGGCGCAGGGATGATGGCGCGGGGAGGAAACGGGAGATCCCCGACGAAACCCGCCGACCAGCGGTATCGTCCGGCACGATTCCCACTTGCGAATATCCGGGAGCGATCCCTCCGGGAATCAAACCCGCTTCGCCTAGGAGAGGGAGGCGAGTAGTCTATCCACTGTACCACCGCGGCCCCGGTATCTAGGAAGGCAAGCCGCCAGCACTTGCGACGCTTATTGGTCTTGGCTCGGTTGGGTTCTCGAATTCCGTGAAAATAAGCGACAGCCACAGAGTGAAAACACGCGCGTGTTTCCTCGGCCTAAAGGTGGTTTTACGATTGACTTAACAGAATAAGTTCGCTGTGTGCTTAAGATATGATTATGTGTATTCTACGGTATTCGTTTATGACTGACGTATGAGGGTCTAGACGGGTCGTGTGCGTTCTTGGCGTGACTTAAGATATCGTTATATTTAATATCTTAAGTACAATTCAAGACGAAGTAGCCAATCAGAGCCCAGTGACATTATTTTTTTTACGAGAAACTGTATTTACATCTTGTATTTAGGTTTTGTCATATTGTGAAATCGTAATCAAGTAACTATTTTAATCGAGATACGGTATCCTCTTAATTTAAAGAACTGTTCATGACCATGTTTTTATATCTTGGATGAGTTTATTGAATTCGAGTTAATTAACCTTTTCAGATTTATTTATGTAAATGCCCAATGTTGGCATTGGCTTACCCTTCTATAAGATATTACGAGTTTTTCAAAACGAGTACATAAACAGTAACCACAAATAATCAAATATATGTAAATAATCTCCACTCTAGTCCATATTTCCAGGTTATGTCGGTTGATTTCGTCTCCTACGTTTCTGATTGGCTAGACTTAACAGTTAACAATTCAAACATAAACTGCAAATCTTCTTATTGTTCATTTTCCGTGTGCTTATCGAGTCATTAGGTGCAATTCTTAATTCTCCAGTCTTTAATCGTAAACCCACGTTAAGGATACTTTCACACCGGACCACGCCGGCGTGGCAGCGACAAGACATTCGATGGCGGAACTCACGGTGGCAAGTTACAATCTACCACAGCCACCAGACACGCTTCTGACAACGGGTCGTGGAGTTGGAAAAGGCAGGCGCGCTAATTTTTCTGCTTTTTCTGTATACGCAAACACCGAAATTAATGCAGGTTGTGGGTGCACCCAGCGTTGACACGCCGATCAACGAAACGTATTTTGAACACTCCACGCAGTGACTCTCGTCGAAATCCCGAAACGTATGCGCGAATGACCATGAGATCATTTGACGATATGCAATGCTGTTTTAAAGAGAAAAAAAACGCTTTGATGTGTACACCTATATGAGTAGAGCTAGTGATTTTTCGCGAAAAAATATGAGTACACGGTAGACTTCAATACTATAAGTAGAGACATGCAAAATTCGCGTTATTATTTAATAGCACGCTAGACTTCATTGTCCTATATACATTCAAGTCGGTGTCATTCGTTCATTGGCTTCTGCAAATGTGAGGTCACGTGGTCCCTTTTGACTAGATGGCATATGATTGGGCTATCTTGTCGTTTATTATTTTTTATTGGTTTAAGGGCCCCCCCCCCCAGACTAGTGTCGAATCAGCTGTAGTACAATGACAAAACCATTAAAAACGCATATGTGTTTGAAGCAAATTTTGTCTTCAAATCATAACACGAAATATGCACGTCTCTAAGTATAATCACCCAACAGCAGTTCGTCTATTGTTATTGGTTGCTGTTTGCGTGTGAAGGCGTTATCATATTTGACCAGGCCACAAAGAATTCGGCAACATCAGCACGGCTCCTACGTGATTCGTGTGCAGACAACTAACACGTGTAAAAGAGTAAATCATCCAATCAAGACACGTAAATGGCCCTACAGTGTTTTCAAATATATCTTGCCCTTAAATATCTTCAGGAAATTTCACTGCCTCTAAATATGAGGGATAACATACCACCGGACTACTGGGCAGAAACACCTGCTTCGTACAACATAATTAGATGATGTGGTGGCGCCACCAGTCTGGTCTCCAGTGCAATCGCGCCTTGCCCCCATCACATTTCTGGTGTTGCGGCCAGAGCCACCACCAGTGCAAAATACTCTATTAAAACATATGGGCTAAAGTGGAGTCGCCGGTGGCACTAACGTCCCGTCTGAAAGAATCTATTAACACATATGGGCTAAAGTGGAGTCGCCGGTGGCACCAACGTCCCGTCTGAAAGAATCTATTAAAACATATGGGCTAAAGTGGAGTCGCCGGTGGCACCAACGTCCCGTCTGAAATAATCTATTAAAACATATGGGCTGACGTGGAGTCGCCGGTGGCACCAACGTCCCGTCTGAAATAATCTATTAAAACATATGGGCTAAAGTGGAGTCTCCGGTGGCACCAACGTCCCGTCTGAAATAATCTATTAAAACATATGGGCTAAAGTGGAGTCGCCGGTGGCACCAACGTCCCGTCTGAAAGAATCTATTTAAACATATGGACTGGCATGTATGGTGTCGTTGGTGGCCCCGTTTGAAAGAGCCCCTAGTGGGCAAGATTCCTACAAGGCGAGCTAAATTATTTTTAGTCCAGTTACACAACACAAATGTGGAAAGTCTTTTTTTGCCGCACCGAGTTAATTTTTTATTACTATAGTACCATATCGCCGTCTGTTTGTATACCTTGACTCCACAACACGGGATTCATTTCCTGAAACACTTCGGAGCTGAGAAGTTTGACTGCTTGTATCTTCCATAAGAAGTCTTTGCCTACTAACGAAAATATGGGTCTTTGTAAATTCTGTGGTCAGTATGCTAGTATTAATACTCCTTTATATAATCGAAACGCTGCTCTTTTGTCTCTGGTTACTGCCATAACAAGAAACAACGTTGTATCGTGACTGGGTTCACAAAACTTGGGCTTTCTTTTGTTTGAGGTGTATTATTTTCAAGTGGAAAAATTCTTGTCATCCGATTATAAAGCAACATATGTATCCTGCCATAACGTCAAATTAATGGGCTAATTTTTAATTTATACTCATCATTGTCAAATATTAGATATCTGAATTGGTCCAGAGCTAATAATTTTAATTCAGTCACTTCTTACGCCATCATTATCCAGTGAAAATGTTATATGTTTACAAACGTCAGTAAAGTAAGTAATGTGAGTATTAAAAATAGTTATTACATCTTTCTCTAAAAACTTATCGATATTTTAGAGTAATAGATTTCCTGAATATTTAAGAAACATTTCACATTCAAAGACTAACTTACTGTTTTCTATATCCGCCACTTATGTATTTATAAAAGTTAATGAGGTGAAAACAGTGTTTTCACAACGTTTCATGTATAACAACTACGGTACAGAATATTTAAAGTAGTACAGGAAGATGCATCACTCGTTTATCCGTATTATTATGCCTAGGTTTACCATATGCACCTACTGTTACCCAGAATAATTCCGATTTTGCATATTTTGTTCCGCATACTATTCTTGTCTCCAACAATGCCCTAAATGTTCATTTCTTTAAAAGATTAATTGGGAAACTATACAAAATATCAACTACTTAAAATTTTTGTTGATAATTGTTGCGTCGATTGAAGACATGTGAATTATTTTCAAAGCACACTTTTGTTTTCTAATAATTCATTTCCGAAAGTTTTGTTCGCACCCCCAAAAGAACAAATATAATACTTATTTTCAAGTATAAAAAGCTCTCTTGATCATGAAATGGAGAGATGGACGGAAAAGAAGTTCAATTAATCCTCCGTGAAACATGAGTTGTTTACACTTTCCATTTACAAAGAAACGTGCAGTGACTTTCATTAAAACACGTGCTTGCAGAACAAAATGCTCACTGTTGCTCGTTCAAACAAGTATTTTGGTATAATATTTGGGTCTATTCCGTAAAAGTACTAGTTTATAAGTTTGTTTCAATTAATTCGTACTACATTTATTACTGTAGGGTGATTTTAAAATGCAGTGTCTCCTAAATATGTTCAACTCTTACTTTCCCACTATGTTGCAACCCTAAATATGCCATAAAATGTATGGGTCAGCTCTGAAAGTCTCATAAATGCTCGGTGCCCACGGTAAGACTACATAACACAGAGTAAATTTTGTTTTGGCCAGACAAAGGCCAGTTACGACTGATTTTCACCCCAGCGCCTGCGCCATTTCTGGTTAATGCAGGGGTATAAATAAGTAGTTGCTTCAGCTGATCATCGTGTTATCTATCTTATGACTTCCCATCCTTTGTCTCTATCGGGCCACGTAACTATTACTTTTTGTTTTATTTGTATTACTTTGCGTGCCTCTGTTCATTGACTGATTATTCTTGTATTAGATAGTAAGCTATATTTTATTCTACTGCCAAAGTGCACTGAGGGCGAGCGTGTCGCGGTCGATGAACTGAGCAGATAAATACGCAGAGACGGTAGGGCGTGGCGGTTTCGTTTGTTGTGTGCGTATTCCTCCTCCGATTGGCTGCACGAGTTTCCGGGAGAGACTGGGCCTTGCCTGATTGGCTACTGCGTGCTACGGAAGATTCCTTATTGGCTGTACTGCCGACCGGCAAGTAGGTTGTTACCAGGCTCTGACTTCCGGCGAAAGGCGCGCGTATCGACCATAGACTAGAGATGAGGTAGACCGCTTATTCGTCTTCTGCGCATGTACCCAACATTGACCTACCCCAATCCTGCACAACTGTCAAAGTCACATGCTCAACGGTGATTGACTTGCTTGTTTATATCGTAATTTTGAAATGACAAGCATTATTATATTAATAAAATACTTTTACCAGTTTGAATTTAATCAAAAAGCATTACAAATTGGTTAGATGAAGTATAAAAACATCTCAAGAGCATTTTTCTACTAAACAGTGTTCTAACCTCTAACTCAATCCTCGCCATTTTCGCTAGACGTGTTGACAGAAAAGCAATTCAATGTTGGGACGTAGAGATTGGTTGTGCGCAGCCAGCGAGATCGGTCTACCTCATCTTTAGTGTATGATTTCGACCTGTTGCTGGCTAGTGACGCCATTTTGCTGGCACGTGCAGCTGGCATTCGTGGTATAAGCGGCTATGTTTACCTCTGTATACTTGTAGGCTGTTCACGGCAAACTGAGCACTTTTGAAAGCCCTGCTTAGGATAAAATTGTATGCACGTTGTGTATTCTTCCGTCTTAGATGAAATTTACATTGCCATGAGGCTCATCACCTTAATCATGCGTCGGTCAAGTTGAACTGTGAAATTATTATAAAAGTAAATATTTTGTAAATCTGCTCATCTTTACTCTTAGATGCGTTAGAAAAAGATTGGAAGTGAAGGAAATGAATTAACCTGTCACAAATGGTTAAAGTTGTTCACGATAAAGTGAGTACTTTTGAAATCAGCCTTTAAAAAAGTCGCTGCTCCAACCTGTATATATTTTAACGGGCGTACTGAGTGGCATGCGTCCAGTAAAGTTGGTAACGATGAATGGAAAATGGTTCCATATTTTAAAGTCAAATACAAAGATGGTAGGTAACTATTTGTGATAATTTTAATTATTTTTTAATTGGCTTCCTGTTTTTTTGTGCATCGAAGTGGAAAAAATGAGCAGCTTTGTAACGTATTTAATTTTTTAATAATATCGCAGTTTCATTTGACCGACGCATTAATTAAGTCATGAGGCCCACGGCAATGTTAATTACATATAAGGCGGAATTATACACAACGTGCATACAAGTAGATCTTAAGCAGGGCTTTCAAAAGTGCTCATTTTACCGCGAATAGCGTATACCTGACAATTTTTATTCGACGTTAAGATATGGAACTACTTTCATTCCATCGTTACAAGCTTTACTGGGCGCGTGTCACTCAGTGCGCCCGTTAATATATATGCAGGTAGGAGCAGTGACTTTTTTCTAAGGTCGATTTCAAAAGTCCTCCCTGTATTGCGAACAGCCTTTAAGTAGTATGTGACCGTACGCCACGCCATCTGAGTGCCTTCAGCGTAAAGGCGAAAAACCACGTGACGCACGTGCATGCGTCGCACTTAACTCGAATACGCAAACACGTAATTACAGACAAACCATCTCATTCCTCCTTGTAATCCACTGATGGGCTTCTTGTGGTTGTGGCGTCTCTGCAATGACGGGCTCCCAAGGAAAAAACTCAGTTTTCATGGTCAATGCCTCTGCGGTGACCACAGGTGGTGTTTGTTACTATGTCCCTCAAATGGGCAACGCAGTTGACGCAACATTACATTCTCTATTCACTCACCGTTTCCTGAAAGCCATTCGACCAAAAAATGCGTGCCGGTTGGTACCAGTAGTAGGGCAAAAAAGATTCTGGGCCACTGCCTGCGTGCTGTTATTTCTGACATCATCCTGAACAGCTTTATAGTTGCTGTAGCCAGTAACGACTATAAACCAAATGTAATTAAACGTGTAAAAGCTTTTTGCTGATGTTTTATAGGGCCTAATGGTTTGGATTATTTCTTGCAATCGTTGAAAGTATATGTTACATAATTTTAAATTACAAAATATTTGCAATATATTGCCATTTCGCATAATGATGCACTGGATATGTAATTGTGATGAAGTATGGGAAAAGGAGTTCCTCCTTAATTTCCCCACCAAAAAAAAAAAAAGAGGGGGCGAAAAAATATAAATGAACCAAGTTACGTTTGTTGGAAATACTGTCTCCGAGTACAGAATGCTTATTCGATGGGCCATTCCGCATTATATACTGGCCTATGTTCAGAGATCTACAGAATCTAATTGAATATTTTGCATGAGTAAATGGCATTATCCATGCTACTGTTTTACTTTATTTCAAAGAGTTACGAAACATATTCCGTAAAACAAATGTCTGAAATGAAGGGCTTGAAGAAAGCGTTTCTACATCATTAAATTAGAACCCATATAGGTCTACGTATATAATAATAGTGGCTGGTATGTGGCCTTAGGCAGCTGTGTTGTACAGTTAATTGTTATTACGCATTTGACTCCGATCTTCCTAGATATCGCTCTTAAATTATTTTGCTCCTATCAGGTGGCATGCGAAGACTAGGCCTATAGAAATTGTGATTTTTGTTAACACACAATTTTGAGAACTTAATCTATCTTTACGTAACCTATTCTAAAAGTTCACAGAAACAGTCGTAAACTAAAGGAATGATAGTAAATTCGCGTGTTTTAGATCATTATCATTGATCTTGTTGTGTAGAGGGATGGATATTCCATTGCTCGCCGATACTATAAAATATCGTTGCCTATAGGATAGCCCTGACGTTAAAAATCTTGGCAGCTGACTTACTTTTCCTACTACTGAGGACCAGGAATATCCGTAAGATCGAGAACAAGTTTCTGTTAAACACGTGTACATTTAAAAGGTTTTTGGAGCTGGATATTATGTTGAATGAACGCTTCCTGGAAGACCCTGAGCAAATAACAAACCCGCAAGAAAAATAAAATGGATTGACATGATTCTTGTGGCAGCAGTGAATGAACAAATTACTGATATTTGAGAAAAGCGAGGATTTTTGGAGCCAGGCGTAAAGTTAAACGAACTCGTGAATATCTCTAGGAAGATCTAATGGCACTTGTAACTAGAAAAAGTTAGTGTGTTCAATGACTTGTAAGCTGTTCTCCACACCTGCCTTTCTCCTTCGGCTATTTGCCATGTCTCATTATGGGAGTGTGCTTTGGTATTTCACATGAAAATAAATGCCTTATTCATTTAAATTGCATACCACCAAGGCGAACCAGGTTCAATCCCCGGCCGAGTCATTCCTGGATTTTCGCATGTGGTAATCGTGCCGGACGATGCCGCTGGTTGCGGGTTTTCTCGGGGATCTCCCGTTTCCTCCGACCCATTATTCCAGCTCTATCCATACTCATATTAATCACCTTCATCGGCTCTCAAGACCTCGATGTTAAGAATCGTCCAAATCTCTTCGTTCACTCACTCACTCACTCGTTATAACTTTTATTCCGTAGTAACTGTTGATCCATAACTAGAGACCTGCAAAATTTGCGGTATTATTTGAGGACAGAATATACTTCGAAAAGTTATATTTTTATAATGGTTTTATTACTGTACAGCTGTTTACCTGGCACCTCCCGGACGTATTTGAACCAATAAGAAACAATGAACGACAGCATGGCCCCAATCGCGTCCAACCAAGTCGAAAGGGAAAATGGCACCTGGCTCTGCGGAAGCCAATAAACAAAAGACCCTGACTCGATTATACACAGGACGGTGAAGTTAATCGTGTTGCTATAAAATTAAACGAATTTTGTAGGTCTCTCTCTACCCATAACCAATTTAGAATCGTATTTTATGAATCGTATTTTTACTAACTAAACTTTAATATTATTTTTTTCGCTACATATAAAATGAGAGAAAAAAAAGAGGCAATGCGTTAAAACTTCGTTCTATGAATTTTCTTCTTTAAATAACATAATGAGGCTATTATAAATATGTGTACATTTGCGTGTGTATACAAACCCACACACATAATTTGTCCCACGAACGAACGCAACTTTTTACCTTCACCGACTTAGTACTGAACCATTAGCATTAGTAGCGTAATTAGTCAGAGGTTTCAGTTAAAACCTATGACAAACTGAACTTTATGGCTAGGGATGTACGCATTTCTGGTTATCTTAGTGTTTTATGATGTGGATATATTAATTTATAGTGTTGCAAATTGCCTGATAGTACTACATATCCGTGTTGGTGAGAGACGAAAGTCGTAATAAAATAAAAGAACTAAATTTAATTTTCTAATTCATTTACATTTGCACAAAAATACATACCACTATTTTCTTAAAAATAAATATACCTAACATCATATGCTGTTCACGGTAAAATGAGCACTTTTGAGGCCCTAGTTACTTTTTAATTTCATCTGTTTTTTATCCATTAACCACCTTTTTAAAATACGTATTGCCATGTGAGTAATAAACACAGTATATATTTCACCGGACTCGAAAGTTAACGACTAAGGCTAAAATAAAATTAATTTATTGACTATTATTCCAAATGAGCAGACTTTCAAAAGTGCTCACTTTACCGTGAATAACCTATAACTTTTATAACTTAATATTTGAATGAGAGAGCGCAATTATTATGTTAAACTCGTTTCTATTTAAATGTACTCACATCACTGTCCTTATAATACCTGTAGTCAGTAAAGGGGACTATGTAGCTGCGCATCCAAGGTCAAGAAGCCGGGGAGTGATACGGGCGACAGTAACACGCACTCCTAGCGCTTCATCGCTCTTACGCGCAAGGCGAGCAGTGTTATGGTCGTCACGCTGTACTGTGCAAATTAGATATGTAAAGAGGTTTTTTTTAATACGTGATGAAAGACCACAGATTGAAATACGCTTGTATCGTATTTTTCTCTTGCCGCTTAAGGAAACTATAGGCAAGCTTAAAAAATGCCATATTTTGACACTTTCATGAATTACCCCTCCCCCCAAATTAATACAGTTAATACGATAAAAGTAAAAAGATACTGGCATAAACTATAGCTTTTTAAATTTTTATTTACTGAGATACGAGTTTGCGCGCAAACAACGATTTCACAGAAAACGTTTCCGTACATAGTCCCCTTAACGTTCACTCATAAATACGGTCAAAATGTTTATAGGATGTTCACGATAAAGTGAGCACTTTTTAAGGCCCTCCCAACCGGCTTTAACCACTAATAGATATATCTTTTTGCAGCATCAGGCATTAAATTTTGAGGGCGGTGAAATGCATACACTGTGTTTATTCGTTACATTGTAATGTTTAAATTAAAAAGCAGCAGGGGGATGGAAATAGGATGAAAGTAAAAATTAAGAAGGGTCTTAAAAAGTGCTCACTTTACATTGAATCGCCTATGGTGACTTACATTTATATCGCCAGAATATTAGTCACTCTTGAAACAGGTCCGTTTCCTTGTTTAGCCGGTCAGTCCCAGTTCTGAGAATTGAGCCCACATCAGTTGGTTATTAGCGGCAAGGTGCGTTTCAGCCGTTCAGCCGAAAGAAGGGAAGGGCAATTCCCCTTTCACCTGTTTTCCACGGAATCGGCAGAGATCACGAGACTACCTGTGGCTCGACAGGGTACCGAGAAACGAAGACTCAACTTTCGTTTTAAAAAAGAGTCCGGGTTTGCCGCTTGCAAAACTCCGCAGGCGGACACGGGTGATATACGTCGAGCTCCGATTGTGATTCTTCACTCGTTCCAAACATATTCTCCCCTAAATTTGGTGTATTCTCTTGTTCTGGAAAGGGGGGGGGGGGGAAGTGGCTGAGCGGTTAGACTGCTCAGCTCCCGCCAAGGCGAAACGGGTTCAGTCCCCGGCCGTATCACTCCCCCGGATTTTCGCAAGTGGAAATCGTGCCGGATGATGTCGTTGCTCGTCATGTTTTCTCGGGGTTCTCCCATTTCCACCGCCTTTCAATTCCGACGCTGCTCCATTCTCACCTCCTTCCACCCTCATCGGCAATCAAGACCTCGTTGTTAAGAGCCGCCTAAATCTCTCACCTCACCTCTATAGTCCATTCCCGATTGGAAGCGACTTATGATAATCAACCATTGAAAAAACCCTCTAGGCATAACATGTCACCTGTTTTTTCAATAACCTGTATTCCACAAATATATAACACTATGGCTAACTTTAGAGTACTGTATTATTGAATAAATTAACATTTACCTTAATATCTTCTATAACTTTTAATATTTATTTATATTTTAAATATGAATTAACAACAGTGAGTGCAGCGACGTGTTGGCAACGACCGTCAAGAAATTATTTTAACCTCGTATTTCAGTATGCTGTTTGAGTAGTATAGAAATGCCGATTCGAGCACAGTCCCCAGTTATAGAAAAACAACGGTAAATTAAATGCTCGAGCCATCAGAAAAACAAAGGTAAGTTAAATGCTCGGACCATCAGAACAACAACGGTAAATTTAATGCTCGGACTATCAGAAAAATAACGGTAAATTAAATGCTCATGCCATCAAAAAACCATCAGATAAATTACTCTTAATTTTCTGATCCAAAACATCAAATGACGATTCGGATACAACTGCAAAAAAAAAGTGGCTCATAAAGTTGTGTTTGGCAGCAGTTGCAAAAAAGTAGCTCAAAAATTTGTGTTTGAGCACAACTGCAAAAAAGTGACTCAAAAAGTTGTGTTTGGTCAGATAGTAGTCTTTAGAAAAAATAGTTGCATTAAACTTTGCGTTTGAGTGCAACTGCAAAAATACGCGTAAAAAGTTGCGTTTGGGCGCAGTTGCAATAAAAGTGGCTTTAAAAATTTGAAAATGTAAAAAAATAAAAATATTGTATGTAATAAATGAACACAAATAAAAATCAACTGATGTCTAATATGATGACGACCATGGCAATGAAAAAGGCTAACACAACTGGTAATGTTTGGAAATAATATAAATGTAAGATAGATGTTTTTGCGAAAAGAAAGAAGAAGAAATCTCAAGAGAAGTATGTCAAGTGTGAAACTTGTAATCACTTTTACAAACCATCTCTCATAAGAAGTCATCTTAGAAGTAGATTGCACAAAGGTCTTGCACCAATACATAATAAATCACATGAACCAAAAAATGCATGGGAAATTTCTAAAATATGACAACATTTAATATCAAAACAGAAGTTCCCACGAGAGAAACAAGTCACTATTACAAACCTTATCTCATAAGAAGTCACTTAAGAAGTAAAATTCATGTTTCACACTCAGATTCAGTGTAGAAGAAATCGACACAGCATTTCAAAGTAGGATTAAGACTTATGCTGTAAAGAATGTGAATGCATACAAAGACGCAAATAATTTCCTAAACAATGCAAAAGAGACTGTCACAGGACTAATTAATAAACATTTTAAATCACTCAAAGTGAACATTAAACTCTTCACTGAGTACAAAAGGGAAATTGGTGGAAATATTGAATATGTAGAAAGCGCCTTTAAAACAAAGAACGAAATTATACTGAAACCGACTAATCTGGAAGAATATTATGCCAACAGCATATCGAAAATCATAGATAAGATGGGGGACTTTCGAAGATAAGGGATCTCAGTGGGAACTCAACATAATATTTAAACTATAAGTGCGAATAAATAAATATGTACCATTCAAGGGCAGTTCTTATGTTGATCTCCCAGAAAAACTCAAAGCTAAGTAGGCGGTAATTAATGTTAAGAATAATGATCTAAAATGTGTTTTTGTGGTCTGTTCTATCTGCATTGCATCAAGTACAAACAGACCCCCAAAGAGTGAATAAGTACATAGCTTACGAACATGTGTTTGATGATGCACTTAAGGGTTTGGAATTTCCAATGAAATTGGATAGCATACCAACCTTTGGAAAAGAAGTGGAATCTCTATTAATGTATATGCATACTAAGAAAAAGATAGCGATGAGAAATATATAATCTCCCCATTAAAAACAACAAAAATAAGACGGATAAGCACATTAACATACATTAACATATCAAAGACGAAAAGAACGAGCACTACTGCTGGATAAAAAGTCTTTCGAGACTTATCGCAACGCAAGTAACAAATTATGGTCACTATATATATGTATATATATATATATATATATATATATATATATATATATACAATAGATGTTTGCAACGTTTCTACTCTGTAAGTAAGCTAAAAGATCACGAACAAGACTGCCGAGATCACGATGGCGTTAGAGTTTAACTACCATCTAAAGGAAAAAATTGACATATTAAGGTTAAAAAACAAAAATCATTCTTTGAGAGTTCCGTTTGTGATATATGCTGATTTTGAATGTTTGTTGACTAAACTTGCCAACCAAACCCCGACAAATGTTACACGAAACCATACCAAAAACACGAGCTTATTAGCTTCTGTTACTATGTAAAATACGAACATGGATACTATAAACCACCAGTAACTTATGAAGGATCTGATGCATCTACTATGTTCGTTAAAATGCTAATGGAAGAAGCAAAGTCTATTGGTGATAAATACACAAATGAAAAACCAATGCTTCCACTAACTCAGAAAGAACAAATTGTTTATGATATAGCTACCCATTGTCTAAAAGTGTAAAGTCTTTGAATGGTGATTCTGTGAGAGATCATGATCATCTTACAGGGAAATTTAGGGAGCTGCACACAGAGATTGTAACTTATCGTATAGAAATCCATGTTTTGTCCCAGTGTTTATACACAATCTATCTGGTTATGACACACATTTATTCATAAGAGATCTTGGCATCGATGAAAATAAAATTCATCTAATTCACAACAATGAAGAAAAATATATTTCTTTTATGAAACATGTATGCGAAAGTATAAATCTTAAATTTATTGACTCATTTAAATTTATGGCTAGTAGTATCGATAAACTCTCTAGCAATCTTCCCAGAAGCCAATTCCGAGAAACGTGTAAGCATTTTTCCAATGAACTTCTTCACTTTGTT
This sequence comes from Dryococelus australis, assembly GCA_029891345.1. Classification (NCBI taxonomy): domain Eukaryota; kingdom Metazoa; phylum Arthropoda; class Insecta; order Phasmatodea; family Phasmatidae; genus Dryococelus; species Dryococelus australis. The sequence continues at coordinate 318,226,160 of CM056994.1, forward strand.
ATAAGAAATGGTGTTTATCCATATGATAACATGGATAGTGCTGAAAAATTTCATGAGACATCACTTTCATCCAAAGATGCATTTGACAACAAACTCAATAAATGTGACATTACAGACGAAAATTATGAATTTGCGAGAGAGGTGTGGGTAAAATTCAACATAAAATCTCTAAGAGAGTACACAGAACGCTATAACAAATCTGATGTGTTGATATTGTCTGATATAATGGAAAATTTTAGAGATGTGTGTCTCAAAACATATAAGCTAGATCCAGCATGGTATTTCACAGCCCCAGGGTTAGCGTAGGATGCTATGCTCAAACACACTTAAATAGAACTAGAATTATTAACAGATTACGACATGATTTTGGTGATAGAAAAAGGTGTTCATGGTGGAATTTCACAATGTTGTAAGTGATATGCTAAAGCAAATAAATGCTTATGACAGCACAAAGGAAATCTTTTATCTTACATATCCGGATGCCAATAACTTATATGGATGGGCTATGAGTCAGTATTTGCCCTATGGTGGTTTAAGTGGACAAATAAAAATATAGATGTAACAAAAATAGAAGATAATGCTAGCAAATCGTATATATTGGAAGTTGATTTGGAATACCCACATGAACTACACGATCTCCACAAAGATCTGTCATTGGCATCAGAGAATAAAATACCATAAGGTTCAAAAAACCCCAAACTCTTGACTACTCTGTATGATGAAGAAAAATACGTACTACACTATGTAAATCTTAAGCAATATCTATCTCGTGGAATGAAGTTGAAAAAGATCCATAGAGTTCTGGCGTTTGATCAATCAGATTGGCTCAAGTCCTATATTGATCTAAACACATATGTGCGAACAAAGTCTACACATGACTTTGAAAGAGATTTCTACAAATTAATGAACAATTCTGTTTTTAGAAAAAACAGTGGAAAATATTAGAAACAGAGTGGATATAAGGTTGTGCACAAGTTCTAAGCAAATGGATAAACTAGTGGCTAAACCAAACGTTAAAGATAAGACTGTATTTACTAGCTCTTTGGTTGCAGGACATATGATTAAAACGAAACTGTGCTTTATCAAACCCATTTATGTTGGAATTAGCATACTTGATCTATCGAAAGTCTTAATGTACGATTTTTGGTATAATATAAGGAAATCGAAGTATGGGGAAAATATTGAACTGTGCTACCAAGATACTGATTCATACATCTATTATATAAAAACATCAGACTTCTACAGTGACATGAAAGAAATGGTCGATCATTTTGATACTTCTGACTATAAAAAAGATAATCCATATGGTATACTGTTACTTAACTAAAAAATTATTGGTAAAATGAAAGATAAATGTAATGGAAAAATAATGGAAGAATTTATTGGATTGAAATCGAAAATGTATGCAATAAATTTGGAAGGTGGTGTAAAGAAAAGACCAAAGGGTGTGAAAAACACTGTAGTCAGATATGAGATTAGTTTTGGTGATTAGAAAAAGTGTTTGTTTGGTAAATAAGTGTTGTACAAAAGTATGAATCTTATTAGAAGTAAGAAACATGAACTCTATACGATTGAGTTAAGAAAAAAAAGCATTAAGTTCTGAAGAAGTGGTGAGCAAATCGCTCACACATATGCAACCTAATACTATATTTATCAACAAACCAGAATTGTATGAAATATTTTTTAAATTATAATAAAATGATTACCTTTATGATTATCATCTTAATTTTGAAAACTTGCATCAGAGGTGGAAATCAAACACACTCTGCAATAAAATATTTAAATGATTTTGGATACTTAAAAGTAGCTGACAAAGATATTACACATGTAAATTCATCAGTAGTTTCAAATACTCTTCGACTTTTCCAAGAGTATCACAACATAACAATTAGGGGTGATATAAGTAAAGAAACACTGACACTAATCAAAACTCCTAGATGTGGGGTACCAGATGATATATTTGTCTTTTCTACACCTATTACCAAATGCACATCGAAAGTAATAAAATGGCATTATGTGTTGGTTAATAATGACATACTACAACTAACTCAAGAAGTGTTTCATATGTGGGCGAAACATACTGACATTATATTTAAACATGATACTCAAATCCCACACATAATAATATCAAACAAAAGTAGTATCCATACATTTCAAAAGTCTTGGCATTTATGTAATATTAAAGTAGATGGGAAAGGGGGAATACTTGGTCATGATTCTCCCCCCCCCCCCCTCACGGTAACAGATAACTCACCAGTTGAAATTCACATTGATGCTGAAGAAGATTGATATCTTAAACAAGACAACAAATCTCAAGGATAAATAAATCTTTTCGTTCTGCTATTGCATGAAATAGGACATGCATTAGGATTACATCATTCGAATGTCTACGAGTCTGTTATGTATCCAATTTATGTCTCAGATCGACTAAAATTACAAACTGACAATATTTTAGCAATACAGAGTCCATATGGTAAACCTAAAAGATCTGTGCATTCATTATCCCCTCCTAAAACAAACATATTATTCCCTACAAAAGAAGTAGATTTGTGGTACTTGAAAAACATCAAACACATTTTTGGTAGTCAACCAAGTGATGTATAGTTTTTATAAAAATATGTTTGGACATATGACATAGTAGATAAAATAGTTAGTAAACCAGAGCTTATCACTAACTGGTTGTTTTTCTTACCTGCTAATTTTGAAAGCTTTACATCAATTTATCAGAGACCATCGGGGCATATTGTAATGTTTATCTAGATATATATATATATACACATACATATATGAATATCCTAGTCTGCAACTCGTGTTTGGATATCCGAAGGTTATTTATGATATGGGTATACCTCAGAATTCCAAAATAAAAGCAGTTGTAAACACCTACTCTGGTCGCACTTTTGTATGTTACGGTGAAATGCATTTTATGGAACTAGATGAGTGCTTATTCATATCTAAATCTTTCGGTTAAATTTCAAAGAAATTTCCAGGCTTACCAGTTGGGTTAGATTCTGCTTTTAGATATACCAAAGGATTATTATACTTCTTCAAGAACATACCATACTATGAGTTTACAAACATGTTGACCAGAGCTGACAGATTTAATCTTTCAGTGTTCAATGTAAAGTGTTCTACATTACCATCCTCATACTCAGATATTCTTAATCAGTTCAAAAAACTAGTGATGCAAATGTAGACGATCTCCATACATTAAATTTTACTTAAATATTATTATGTACCAGGGATCTGTTCAATTGTCCGGTTTAATTCCAATTTAAAAAAAACACTCTTATAACACTATTATATAATTTTAAAGAAAAATTATATAACAGTAAATGTTTTTAATGGCTAACCATCCATTAAAAACTAATAACCATACATGTTTGCACACTATTGGACTTCGGTGATTCTTTCACATTTAACATCATAAATTAGATTTCTTTGGTTCACTAGTACCACATTACAAATAGTTGTAGCCAATATTGGCTTATTAGGATCAACTGTAAGTTTCAGATTAGTTCGATCTTTTACAATATGGGATTTTCTGTAAGAACAATCAATAACATACAATGGTCTTCTCCCAATAAATGACCCAGAGTTGAAGCACAGGTCATTATTACAATAAGAGGTATCTAGTTCAGTCTTTGAATTTCTAAAATCATTGTAAGCAATATACATCTTATCGAAAATTTTATCATCAATGTTTAAATTCCAATTCTCTTTGGGAAACACTTTATTCCGTCCATTCTTAATATAAATATTTTTAATGAAACAAGAGTCAAGCATTGAACCGTGTGTGAATTGCCCAGGATCTTCTTTTCTGTTTTGCTGAAAACCAACAATGACAAAGTCTGGCATATCGAATTGGATTGAATTGAACTGAACTGATATTTTATATCAAACTGAAATGAGTTTGCATTAGTTGGTACTAGTTTTTCTAGACATTGTCAATAATTAAAACCAATTGGAATTTTGGGGTATTTGTATAATTTTTCTTTAATTTCGTCTCCATAAATAGGTTCGTATTCACAATTGGCCACAGAATTTCCATTTTCTCAATAACAATTTTAGCAGCATCCGGTCTATTATCTTCATCATCAGACCCATCTGCTTTCTTTGAGTATCTTCTGTAAAAAGAAACATCATAATTAGAATTTCGAATGAATGTGATCTTGTACCCACCTTTCCACAAGATTTCATTACAATCTCTCATAAACCCACACAAATATCTTAATGGATAGGTAATTTCGTTAAGCTTATCTTTCCTAACATATTTACCTAGTTCTATCCCCGACATTTGGAAGTATGAGGATTCTGATTCCGAACCTAGTAATATATGCAGCATTGTTGAAGTGATGCCAGGGTTGTCAATACTTTCGATTATACAACCATGTTTAGAGACCTCTAATCTTGAGAACGGGAATGGGAAGAAATTCTCACGAAGCTCAATAGTTGAAGGTTTTTCACAATCTGCATTTGTATCTCTTTTAGTTAGCTTATACTGTTGGTATACATGAGCTTCATTCGGATGTGAAAATGCATCGCCAATAGGAATATCAAACTCAATGTGCTTGTTGTATTCATTCTAATTATTTTTGTTTGGTCGTTTGCCGGAAACAATTGACGCACATAACTTTCAATTTTTTGTTGATCCATTTATTATATAGAAAAAAAATTTCTTAAACAACTACACTTTTCTTGTCAACCCAAGAATTATGACTAGTATCAAAACCTAACCATTTAATTAGCAGCCTATTAACTTTTTCCACTAAGTAGTATTTATCATATTTGGTCTTAAGCAGCTCTGTCTCATAAAAAAAACCTTTAATAAGTTAATTTTTTAATTTTTTTTTATTCTCTATGTCGTGGGGTTTGTGTGCAATACTTCACACACTTCAAATACTTCAGTGGACCAATTTGGTGTATATCCATTTTCAAAACAAGTTTTTACTTTTACTTATACGAACTTTATCTCCTATTACAAACTTTGGTTTAACCATTTTCTTTCTCCTCCATAATGTTGATTAGAATAGAACTTTATTATACATATACTTTCATATACACTTGTATATTTGGAAAAAAAAATCTATCACAGTTAACATATGTTTAAACCCTTTGTTAATTCTGTGTGTACCTTTTAAAGATCCAGAATTCATCTCAACTAAATCATCGATACCAAAGGATAGAAAAATTCTTCTGGGAAAGTTTTTTCGCATTGGTTTGTGAATTTCATTTACAATATCGTTTTTTATACCCCTACCAGTGAATATCGAGTTGTTAGTAACCCAACATCTACAAACACATTTAATTCTTACTTTGTTATTATTTATAAGTTCATGTGAAATTTTATCACTTAGTGTATTTTTCATACATTTGAGGCAGTATACATTTAAGTTATCATTGTTCATTGTATTTATTTATATAATAAATGAGACAACAAGAAATTGTAAACAATATGGAGAAGACTATAGAGAGAAGAAGACAGGTAATTGAAAAGTTTAAAACGTTTAGAAAATTTTGCCAAGATGAATATGATAAAAATAAAAAACATGAACAACCATTGATAGATATGATAGAAGATTTGGGACAAAAATTGGACACATAACAAATGAGAATAAGAACTCAATAAAATAACTTGTTCCATTTGCTGTTAAGAATTTAGACTACCCACAGACACCAACAGAAACATCTTTTGAAAGAAAACTGTTTGGTACAACAGGCACTGATGAACGCTATGATGATGGTGATGAATACTATGACAATGAATGCTATGAAGATGGCATTAAATGCATTGACTATGCCGATGAATGCTATAACGATGAACACTATGACGATGGTGTTAAACGCATTGACGATGATGATGAATGCTATGACGAAGAATTGGGGCATTTGAAAACTGATATCTCTCAGTTAACTAAATACAAATCAACATTTATTAATAAGAATGTGGCCGATTTCTTGAGTGACTGCAAAGACAATGTTTTTGGACTAAAGGCTGATAAAGGTAGATTGTATATTGGTGTTAGTGAAGTAACATACAACAATGACAAATTTACTGTAAAAGGCCGAACACACACTGGAACTGATGGTTTGATAAAATTACTAACTAGTAAGAAAGTAACAGAAAGTGATTATACTGCAACCAACTATTAACACTATAGTTGTATCCTAGCAGATACAAACACAGTTATTCAAAACAATGATCCAAACTTGGGAACACCAAAATCGAGTAAAGGGAATAAATGGAAAATTATTGTTAAACCTATTTACGATCGATCAAAAAGAAACGCCCCTCACCTAAAAAGGGGAAAGGTATAAAGAGATATACAGACTATCTCAAAGAATACATGTGGATGGATGATGTTAGGATGCTTATTGATCGACTTCTCGTTATTTATGGTGATGAGAATGTTGGATGTGATAACTATTACAATGGAAAATTTGGAATAATGAATATGCTCAACAGCATGTTTTGTGATTTTGTTGTGAATAATCCAAAAGTTATACCATATCTGATACGAGAGTTGAACACAATACCACATACTTTTTGGGAGTCGGAGAATCACAGAAAAGGGTTACTCAATGACATAATAAATTCACTACCTTTTGAGTTGCATGCACCCGGTTATCAGTACTTAGGTCCGGGTACCAAACTAAAATAGAGAATTGAGCGTGGTGATAAACCCATTAATTCACTAGATGCAGCTCTAATGGAACATGATATAGCTTATCATCATCATAAAGATCTAGCTGAAAGGCATGTACCTGACAAAGAACTAGAAAAGAAAGCGCTCAAAATATTGTTAAGTTCAGATCTGATCTCAATGAGAGACTATGGGCTGGTGTTACTGAATCTGCGATGTATATTAAATGTAAGCTTGGCTGGGGAATTAAAATGAAATGATAAAATAGTTCACAAGAGTGGATTTTTACCCTTAATTTTCGCAGCATTGGGAGCTCTAGGAGCATTATCTGGCAGCGCACCATCTATCGCTACATCAGTAATTAATGCTAAGAAGAAAAACCAAGAATTGGAAGAACAACGCAGACATAATTTAGCTATGGAGGAATACAGCAAGGGATTGAAGAAAGTTAACTGGGGTCAGAATGATAAGAAAAGTAACTCCACTCAGTAACTTTGATAATGATAAAACAGTTTAAAAAATAATATTAAAAATTTTCGTGTTTTATTTATGATCGATGAGCTACTTAACATGCCACATGATAATGAATGTGGGATTGTTAATCTAGATGTTTCAACAAACTCTGGTACACACTGGATATACTATTGGAAAAAAGCAAACAACAAATATTATTTTAATTCATTTGGTGGAAATCCACCCCAACAATTAGTAGCATATCTCGGAAGTAATATTTTTTATAATGATGATAGACTTCAATTGTGGTCATTTGTGTGTAATTGTACTAAATCACTTTTCACATAATTTTAAATTTCCAAAAATATTTCACTATTAATAAACAATGGATATATGTGGAAATGCATTAATGAGCTCTTGGATTGAAGATCAAATTAAAAAACACACAGACAATGATACAACTACTGAGATCAATCTTAATGACTTTGTTTCTTACACACAGTTCAACGACTTTATAGCCACACTGCAAAGAAATAAAAGATCATTGGATAAAGCCTATCTTACTTACTTGGAAGTAGATAATAATATAGATTTTGAAGAAAAAAGACTTAAGACATGTGGGTGATCCCATTGTACCGATGGATGCAGTCAATTTAGAGTACTATCAGAAAAACAGAATTAACATTATTCATTTAGTTGGAAAATACAGTTCAGAAGAAAAATATTTTACTTGGGTAGTAATCAAGACAGATATGTTTTTATGAGCGATGGAACTATAGCTGAAATAATAATAAAACCAGAAAAATATAAAAGTGTTATCAACTTTTACCATGAATGAAAAATAATTGACATGAATAAAACTTTTGAAGTATTCTCTGATGATATGATATATTTTAAAATACCAAAAGCCCACAATGTACCCGAAGGTACAATTGTGTTTATTGAAATAGTTATGGTATATTAATACATTTAAATAGATGAGATTATGTTAGTTTTTAATGGAAGTGTTTCCATTAAAAACAAAACTTACAATCTAAGAATTTTAAAAGTCTTTAATTTTATTATGGTACTTGCCATTATTTAACTTACTAGTCATATCTATTGTAACAAAACCATATTAATTATTCCAATATTTTGAGCAAGTCTCCCTAAATTTCTCAAACGACACATCACCACCAACAAAATCACTATGAATATGTTTAAGATTTGTATCGTCTTGTCTGAATATGCAAAGAAAATTGGCATTGTCTCTTATAAGCTGCTTAGGTACTTTTGAGTATGTCTGGGCTAAAGTATGATACCATCGAGTATTCAAGTATGATACCATCGAAAACAACTACAGACTCTTTATGACATTCATTTACATCAACCATTTCTTCATTTGATGAAAAGAATTATGCTATCAGTTCATTAAGTAATTTTGATGCTACATCTATATCTTTCTTTAAATTGATGTATTTTGGTTTGTCCAGACTTTTTGAACACATATACAGTGTACCAAAGTCAAACCATCCCTGAGCACATATAAAATTATCTTTCATAAGTGTAGTTTTTCCACAGTTACTAGGACCCACTGTCAAACATCTAATATTATTAGGTAATAATTCTCCACGATGTTTTGTCGATACAGTCTTGTCTGGTATTCTTATTTTAGTATCCCAGTTTACATGTTTCATGTTTTGCTTGCTCATTTATTAATAGGTTTTTTAAATAATATAATAAATGAGTAAAGTATTCAAACTAAGAAGAAATGACTACATTAACCTTTAGAGATAGATGGGCACTCATTGGCTTTAGTTCAGTTCTATACTACTTATCTAATGCATATCATTATCTCTGGGAAAAATTAGCTATATTTTGTGGGTCAGAATGATATGGAATCAGTAGTTGAAATTCCAGTTGGCCAATATAGCTTAAAAGATCTTGAAAAAACTATAATAATTATTTTTTCATTTAGTGTAGATTCAATGGATGGAAAAGAAAATTATATAAATTTTCCAGCGGGATAAAATAACAAACAGAGTGAAAGTAAAATATACGCTTAAATTACAGCTTGGAAAACGGGGTTCAATAAGAAAACTTTTGGGTTTCGTAGAAAATAAAACTCTGAAAGCAAATGTGGACCATTATGGCGATACAATTCCAACATTTGCTCCATTTGAAACAATAAATATACACTGTAATATAGTAAATTGTATGATATTAAAACGCGATGAATATAATCATAGAGAAACTAACATAATTGCCACTTTTGAACCAAGAACAACATTTGGATTTGGCGACACGATCTATTACGAACCAGCTTATCCATTATTTTTTCGCAGTGCAAACAAATCAAGTTAATGAAATAATAGTTGAAATTAAGGATGAAAAAGGTAAGTTAATTAACTATGATTTGTCCGAAAGAACAGAGGTATTAGAGATGAGACCGTGGATATTTTTTTGGGTTTGAAGTAGTCATATTCGATATATAATAACTTTAATAGTTTAAAAACTATAAAATTTCATCTGATAAAGATGAATAATATTTCTATAGAAAGTGCAATGAAAGATTTAGAAAAATAATTCAATGTTTCGGCTACTTTAATATGTCGAATTTGGAGATGCGTATCTACATTTTTAATTAGACTATATTGTAGCACATTGCCGAAGTCAGAGCGATAATTGTGTTTTAATGATTGGATAACCGTTAAAACTTTATAGAGACATGAACACAAATAAAAATCAACTGATGCCTAATTATACAGCGATGATCATTTACTATTTAAAAACCTAATAGAATGCATCCACCATTCGATCATATGCAAAACTTATACCTCCACGATTAACATCGTTTAAAACTTTTTCGCTGAACATCTGAACATATCTGTCTGGTAAGGTTACTTTAAAATATCCAGAAGTAATTATCACATTGTATCCATACCATGTATCATTTATTTCAGCATGGTTTATGAGATAGTACTGCCCAGTTGTAAGTTCCGAAAGTTTCTTAAATTGTTTGGTTCCGTTTAATACATTTAACAACTGATCCATCTTAATTATATAAAATATTTTATTTTTTTTACATTTTAGAATTTTCTTAGCCACTTTTTTTTTTAACTGTGCCCAAACGCAACTTGTTATGCGTATTTTTGCAACGTTCAACACAACTTTTTTTTCTAAAGACTACGATCTGACCAAACACATTTTTTGAGTCTCTTTTAGGTTGTGCTCAAACGCAACTTTTTGAACCACTTTTTGGCAACTGCTCCCAAACGCAACTTTTTGGGCCACTTTTTTTGTGGTTGTGCCCGAATCGTCATTTGATGTTTTGGATCAGAAAATTAAGAGTAATTTTTTCTGATGGTTTTCTGATGGCTTGAGCATTTGTTTTACCGTTGTTTTTCTGATAACTGGGTGCTGTCCTCGAATCGGCATTTCTATACTACTACATATTTGTAAATAAAATGGCGCCTATCGAAATATTTAAATATTTAAGTATCCCCGATGGCAACATATCTCATTTTTAGTGTTTAAAATAACAGGGAAAAATATCGTGAGTAGACTGTAATGCTACGGTATTGTTTTATCGAGCGATAAAGAAAATAAAAAACTGTCTGCTGGCGAGGCTTGTCGCCCTTTTTCTCTTTCTTCGTCTCTTTCACACTCGGGAAATTTCATTTCGCTAGTACCCAAGAACTCTTATACATGTTTTCAATTGTAGCATATTTCATACTTATTACAGTAAAATAATTATTTTTTATTTTGTAATTTACAACTGAAAGGAGATTTTAGTTTTTGAAAGTGTATTTTAATATATTTAGATATGATGGCGGGGTGTTACCAAGTGAAGTTGGCAGACGTGGCGAGCCATGACATGGCGTGTTGCTTTTTGTCAAACGAAACGTAAATTATTCTTACTCCGGAAAATAGTTCAGATTAATACATCACGTTTGTAGTCGTTGTGTTTTTTAAACCTATCTAGGCAAGTTACGATGTTGTGATAAATCTGTGTTTTCGCGGCAGTGATAAATATACTGTAAAGTGTGTTTCGTTAATCATTGCGTCTGTGAAATGGCGTGACATTGTGCATTGTGGTCGATACGCTGGCCCTGTGTGTGTGCGTGATTTAAAATATTTGATTAGCACTATTTATACGTTTTAAATGTGAACTGTTTCAATGACGAAGTTATTTATTTACATCCACGTCTGTTTATTTATCACAACGTTGTAGCTTTGGCCTAAATGGTTTGAAACACAGCCGTGTAACATAATTTTCCACAATCCCAGAAGAAAAATACTAAGCCCAGCCCGATAAATTCCAATAAACCTAATAAACATAAAGTAGTAATATATAGAAATATGAGCGGAATAAAAATTATCGTAGGCTTATTTGTGTGCATGTTCACCGCTATCTTTTAAAGTTTGTATGATAAAAATGAGCAACACGAGTTGGGTGCTTGAATTTAATGTCCCTTTTTCACTGGCTGTTCCTTCGTTTTAATATTTATTCCAACTGAGGCCGTCCTTTTAGAGAAATGACCCAACACATATCAATAACGAAAAGATAATTACAATTAGTACAGTCCTTTACCTTGCAGTTGTAACAGTGTTAAACACAGTCGCGGCAAAATACTAACGTGCATTAAATGTATTGAGCTACGTCGTGGAATACAAATATGTTAATGTAAAATAACCGTAAGAACTGTCTTCATTTCAGGCATTTTTAAAACGTCATAAAGCTGACATAAATAATGTTAGAGGCCTAAACTCTGAATATTCATACGGAATGGTTTTTGGAATATGGCAAGAATTCATTGAAAATCTGTAAACAGTAAACAACACATTTGACAGGTATGAAAGTACAAGTCACATTTCAACGTTTATTTTTTAGGTGTAGCGAAAGTATACGAACATATGTACGCACACAATGGAATGTAAACATTGATTTTGACAAATGCTACATGGAAGTCACTTGGCAATGTTTGTTTACATTTGGTGGAAGGATACGAAACGGGCCTGCAAGTAGATATTTAGCAGGGCTCCGAGAAAGTTGCTTCCAGTGGGGAATGGACACAAACCTCATCTGTCAGACATGTACGTACAGCCTGTCTCACGAACGAGTGCACTTTCTTTGACAGATCTGAAAGTATAGGCTGTTCAAGGTAAATCGAGCAGTTTTGAAATCGACCTTTGAAAAAAAAAAAGTCACTGCCCCAATAGCACATACCATAACGGGCACACAGTGGGGCATGCGAACAGTTAAAGAGGTGACAACGAAGGGGATGTTGTTCCGTATCTCATTGTTGAAGTAATAGTGTCGAATAACCATTTGTGGATAGTGAAATGATTTATTTTGCTTTCAATATTTATTTATCCATGCAAGTGTAAGTATCAACAAATTTGTAAAATATCAGTTTTCATACAAGTTCACAGTTTCACCTGACCGACGCATGAATAAAGTGATCAGCCCCTTGGCAGTGTTAATTTTACATATGTTGGAATGATACACAATGTGAGTACAAATAGATCTTAAGCTAGACTTTCAAAAGTGCTCACTTTACCGTGAACAGCCTTTGGTCTTGTGTAACAGCTATTCCCATGGCAAAACATTTTCTGCTGATATAGTAAGCAGGCTGACAGTCAGCTGAGGGCTTTTTTTTTAATGCAAGCATCATCTGTGGCGGGGGGAAGACACTGCTGTATCCATGGAAACAGCTGTAAACAGGATGCCTTCGGAGCTGGTCAAGGGTAGCCCGTACGCGGTAGTGAATTTTGCTAAGATATTTTGACACGAGACGTGATCTCGGAACTCTGTAGCATCGTTTATCGTTTACGATTTGGCTACAAAATTTTTGTTAAGTATTACCAGTTTGTAGACTTATCACGAAAGGTATTTGCAATGTTACTAAAATACGAGCGGTCTAGTCAAATGGGGAAATAACTACTTATACGTGGGTCAAACACTGACGGAAAAAAAAAAAAAAAAACTCACGTGTGTGCATATAATATCGAATCGCAGCACACGTTCATAGTGTCGCACTTAACTTCACTGCTTCTCCGGGTGCGTCAGTGAATAAATATAAGTCGTTACCTGAGCATCCTTAAACTGTTGACTCCTAAACGTAAATCAAGAACGAATGTTAGTCATGGAACGGAAAATCTTGCGAGTTCACGGCAGATCGGACTTGTACCACAGGACGACTCGAGGTACCTCTGTGTCGGGAGTATTGAATGATCATTACTGCTGAGTGCGCACGGCACGTGATGCTGGATTTATAATGCCACGACGAGCTCGCCCCGACAGTCGGACACGACTTTTCAGTCCGACCATTTCCGCCACCAAATTTAGTTCAGTGTTTACAATACGCCGACCGTTTCCACCCGACAAGTGTCGGTGGCTTTCAGAAACTGCCATGGAATGCAAATAATTCACAAATCATTGTACACTATTTTGTCTCGGTAACTTCGTAAACAAAGTATTTTTTTTTTTTTTAATTTTAGAGAAGTTATTTTTTCACGAATATTTATTTTCGTAAATTGAACAGCTTTCTATTACAAGAAAACCAGGATGTATCCATAAATAAATAATTCTTAGTGTGAAATTTACCACAGTAGTGAAATACGCACGATATTTTAGTTTGTAAGGTTATGTTTATGTTTTTTTTTCTGCTGCCAAACGAGTACGACCGGTCCGACGCCCGACGAAAGTAGAAATATAATTATCTTTTGATGGGCTATTTGAAAAGAGTAGAAACTGGGGCTGACCGGCTGGACCGTAAGAAAGTGGAACTTTTTTTTCTTGAGTGTTGGACGTTTGGGCGACACAAACGTAGGGCGTTGGACATGCTGATCCTATTGAGGAGTAAACATTAACAGACTGCATGTATAAGGGCAGGTATTAGGACTCTAAACTGTAAATGAGTTTGGCATAACATTGCCCTCACTTATTAAAATCATAATGGTTAGTAGTTATTATTATTGATATTTATTAAACAACAGCGTGGATGTCTTTTTATGCCATTGTAAATATATTTGGAAATTCAATTTAATTATTTTGTTTTATTTAGATCTCTATCCCTCACGGACCTGTATACATAGCCCTACGAGGCAATCTGCAAAAGTAAAATTCAATATGTCTATATCATAAAAAATAAAATAACAGGAAATTCGCTATATAATTCACCCTAAAGAACAGCTTGCAATAAGTTTTAATTGAAACATCTGACCAAATAAGCTACTAATGTTAATGCTTTATCAATGATTCGAGGAAGCAAAACATCGCCTAAGAGAAAGTTTTGTTAACTTCTGCATTACAGTATCGCTAAATAATTGCGGATGAAAATTTAGACATTCGGCAAATTTTATATCTCCGTGAGCGATGAGGACCTTTTGTTTGCAAGATAGTGAAATTTGTGCCACTAAAGCTGCGCGTTCGTGCGTAACAGCGCTTTAACAGCGCGAGCGCGCTGCCAGTTGTTACGTCACTTCTTGCAAACTGGAATTACAGCACATTCACCAGAAAATACTTTATTTTCCATAGGAATCAAGAAGAGGCGCTAAGATTGTTGTGCTAATCATGTACTCCATCTGAAATTAATTTTTCTCCAAGAACCGGGAATTCTGGGTGGCCATTTTGTTAGTACACCAACCTCCTAGCGCAATGATTTTTATTTATTTAACTACCTTCATAAAACTCTAACTCTAACCCGTACTGGGCCAAGGGTGTAAAGCACGTCAACGAAAGTGTACAAATAATAGCACACAGTAAGAAAATAAATGTATGTGTACAAACACACACATATAAACAAAAGAAATATTCATAAATGTACGAAAATAAATACACATTTATATAACATAGTTATACAAGTATTCAAAATGAAAGGCTACAAGAATATAACAAAACAATACAAGTGTAATAACAATTCTATATAAAAAATTGCTTGCGATATTAGGACCATTACATATTAAAGAATTCTTCCAAAGAATAGAATGAATGCCCCTTTAAGAAAGTTCTCATGTTATTTTTACATATTTAGAGATTATCCTGGCTACGTTTTTTTTTTAGGTAACATGGAAATTTATTAAATAAAGAAATAAATGAATTGCAAGCCCCCCTTCTGGAAAAGTTTCATGTTATTTAGTAGTACATGACTGTTCTGGGCATCTCTTGTATATTAGGAATGAATGAATTCTCTGTTTCTTATGGAAATATAACATATTGGTGACAACACCAGGGACGTGTGTGTGTGTGTCTATATATATATATATATTACTATTTTGCTAATTTGCGCACTTATTTGCATTAAAAAACCAAATGCCTAAAAATATGGTTTCAATATTCGCATATATTTACCAAACGTTTTGAATTCAACGTTAATACATTAGAGTAGGAACAACAGTGGAAAATAACAGGACAGATACAAGGAGTCAGCCAGAAACGTATCAGAATTTGAGAAGAAAGGCAAGGCAGAATGCAGCCAGCACATAACTCCGTGCATATATAATACTTAATAAGGAAACCTTACTTTTATAGTTTTCGACTCCGCCTGGCACCTACTTTCAAAATGGTAGCAATTTTAATAATCAGGGTAATATGTCATATCTCAGCAACTATTCAAACGATTTCAACCAAATTTTGTATGCTGACAGAGCATCGTGTAGCAAAAATGTTGAAGTGAATATTGTTTGTCCGCCATTTTGGAAAATAGCGCCAAATTAAAGTAAAGTATTTACATTATATCTCGAAAACTATCGAATCAATTCTCACCTGATTTGGCATGTAAGTAATACTAACATAGGCAAAGTAAACGTAAGTGATTGAATTTGATTAGGTACTTATTTTCAAAATTCAAATATTTTAGATTATTTTTGGTATATCTACTATACCATTTAACAAATTTTGACCAAAATTTGTATGCTGAAAGTAGCTCTGGATTACTGACCTCGTTTCTCTCAGCGTGACTCGGGATGCATTGAACCTTCCAGATGGTCAGACCGACTAATATATAAAGTGTGTAAGGCCCCCGAGCCGAGAGTTGTTATAAGAGGCGGGTGTCTGGGCGATTGCGACGGGAGTGGCCAGCGGGATTAGAACCTGCGACTGCTAGCATCACAACAGTGAAGAGTGCGACTGCAGACTGGACTACTGGACTGGATACGTGAGCGAAAGACATTACAATTGATGACAACAGATAGACTGAACGTGTGTTGATAATGAGTATGAGTGTAATTGACTGTATCCAGGCAGATACAATAAGGACGATAGTTAGAGTTCAAATATGGCTTATGGGCTTACTGTGAAGTACAGAGTAATAGTGGAGATAGATAATTTGAAGCTGTAAATAATAGATGTGTGAATAGTCTAAATTAGAAATCAAATTATTTAATTTAATTTTTATTTAAGACCTCCATCCCTCATGAACTCATATACGCCCCTCGGGCGTCTTGTAGCAATAAGTTTCTGATTTCATCTCTAATGATATTGCTTTCAACGAGGCGGCATGTCCTACCTACCAACTCAGCTTTTGAGAAATTATTAAAAAATTAATTGCACCCAGGTTGAGGAATGTAGGCTTGTTAGTTAGTTACACCAGTAACGTCATGTTATTAACTGAGATAACTGCTCACTAGAAGACGCACAGTTCGTCATCCGTATCCCCCCGCCATCCCACTTTCGAAATGTCTTCTTTTCATGTCTCCATTGTATTAACTAATTTTTTACTTCGTTTCTCGCTTGCCTCCGTCGACCGCAAATGCCTTAATACAGAAAGCGAGGCTTCCCCGTGTCACACGATGCGAAGCGGCGTCACGAGAGAGACCGAATCACCGGGCGCCCAATCACGTTGTCGATCATCACGCCACGCTGCCTTGCCGAAGAAAGTGCATGAATTTCAGCTACCCGTGGGTTGCCAAGCGGCAAGTAACGTAACGTGATACCTTTTCCCCCTTAACACAATCGCAGTAAGGTGGGATGGAAGGTGGAGAGCAAAGCAGGCCTTCATTGTTCTTTCTCCGGGTACTTTCTAATGCCCTTGGCGTTAGGGGGACTAAAGACTGTTCACGATAAAGTGAGCAATTTTTAAATAAACCACTGGAAAATGTAACTGTACCTTCCTGTATATTTTTTGAGGAGCGAAGAGATTTGGGCGGCTCTTAACAGCGAGATCTTGAGGGCCGATGAGGGTGATTGAAGTGAATATGGAGCAGCGCCCAAATGAAATGACGGGGCAAAATGGAGATCCCCGAAAAAAAAACCCACCGACCAGCGGCATCGTCCGGCGCGATTCCCACATGCGAAAATCTGGGAGTGGCCCCGCCGGGGATTGAGCCCGGTTCGCCGTGGTGGGAGGCGAGCAGGCTAACCGCTCAGCCATCGCGGCCCTTAGTCATTCAGATGCACAAAAAAACCAGATACGCATTGTGGTAAAGAAAAGTCACTTTCTCTTAATCGTACAAAATTATATCTGAATTATAGCAATATGCCGCATAATTAATACCGCATATTTATACCAATAAGAAATGCCTTCTTTTTTTTTACAGCTGGTAAAGTCGCAAGAATTTAGTCATCATGAAAATGACGACGAAGTGATACAAGGGGAAACGTGTGATATAGCTCACACAGATAGATGACGCCAAATTTTGGTACGTGATTTCGCCTGATTATGGATTTCTTCGGCCGAAATTGTTTCGCTGGAGAGAATCCGCACGCATTATGAGGATTTCGCATTTGCGTAGTAACTGCAAGCATATATTTACGAAAGTTCTGTTAGTCACATGAATGTTTTCTTCTCGCATTATCACTGAGCCATGATTGTAATTGTTGTTATTATTATTAAAGACTGTTCACGATATAGTGAGCATTCTTGAAATCAACCTTAGAAAAATGTCACAGCCCCGTACCTGCATATATTTTAACGGACGCGCAGAGTGACATGCGCCCAGTAAAGTCGATAATGATGGATGGAAAGTAGTTCCATATCTTAACGTCGAATAAAAAGTGCGAGGTACCATTTGTGATAACTTAACTTATTTCTTTCGCTTTCTGTTTGCTTTTTTTTTTTTTTCTATGCATCAAAGTATAAAATCGACCAGATTTGTAACATTACTTATCCAAAGATTCACAGTTCCTCCTGAACGACGCGTGAATAAAATGACAAGGCCCATGACAATGTTAATTTTACATAAGTCGGAAAATACACAACGTGCTTACAAATAGATCTCAAGCGGGGCTTTCAAAAGTGCTCATTTTGCCACAAACAGCCCACAGTTATTTCCGTAAATGCATTCGTTTTTGTAGCGATCACAAACTAAATTGTTAGTGGCCACGAAAGCTGAGTAGTGACAACCAAACATGTGGGCACCACAAACATTTTATGCAGGGTGAATATCAACTAATCCCTTTATGGCCGCCACAAAATTTTTTTTTTTCCCCAGTGCACAAATACAGTTTTAGTGCATTATAGTGCAATGCAGTTCCGAACAAAATAATTCGTTCGTTACGTAGCCTAAAATTTAATTTTTTTTTTTTTGTATACCTGAAAGAGTTGACCTCAATTGCGAACGGTTTCACATGTATCTCTTTTAAATCAAGATGCAATCGCAGTAAAAACGCACCGGGCTCGTCGTAACTGAGCCCACAAGATTTCAGCCTTCTGTGAAATAACCTTCTTTGTCTGTAGCTCTTGTCTGACTGCATCGTAGTGTCGTAGCTACACCGAGAAAAAAGTTTCCTTGAGTCAAACAAGATTTTTTCTTTTTTTTTGGTGCAACCAAATTATTTGCTTGTGTAGGGGCAATGAAATATTTTGTTGCTGAAACCAAATTGTTTTGTTTTTCTCATTTGGTTTCCCCAAACTGTAATATTTGGTTGGTGCAACTAAAGATTTGTTTGGCTACACGTACATTTAACAGTCTGGGCCGATATAAAATAATTCTGCAAGTTCGGCCAAGTGTCGAACCTAGATCATCTGCGTCCGCGCGCTACGCCTTTATAATCTCAACTAATGTGACAACCGATAACAGGGGAAATATTTCAACTAGACATGGTGCAAATATTGGACAACGTGTGCTAACAAATATTTCAAGATTTACACCTTTGCTTGTCAGTTTCTTGTTGCATTGTTATATTGTGTTTATACTATTGTTAAGCATCAGTAGATGCACTTAAAAACACGGTTACTATCCTAATTGTCACAAAAAAAGACAAACAAATTCTCGAGCTGTATTTTAAAACGAAGGCAGTTAAATGAGTTACCAAACAAATATATACAGTTGATTCAACAAAATATTTATTTGCCGGTCTAATTTTTTTTTGGCCCAACACAGAGGTTTTGCTTATTCAAACGTATATTTTGTTAGACGAACAAAAGTAATTTTGTTGCTTTTCAGATTTTGTTTGCTCAACAACATATTTTGTTAGGTCAACTAAATATATATTTAGTCCTAAATAAACAGATATTTTGTTAGGTTTTCTCTCAGTGTATGGACGAAAAAAGAATTGAAATGGCTAATTACGATTTCCAATTCGTTTCTGTGAAATAAATTTTTTCGACATTAGGAGAAAGATTAAAATTATAGTTTACATCAATCACATATTTTTTTATTATAATTGAAGGCTTAATAACTTTAACTCGAGGCCTAATTGTTGGCAACCCTAGGGGTAAATATACAATGAGGTTTCTTTAACAATAACAAGCTAGTGCCGTTTCGGGAAGGGAGGGAGGAGTTTAATCACGACTCACCTCATAAGTGCAACTAACGTTTCATCATCATACGTAAGTTATCACAATTAATAATTTATTTTGTAGCTGTTGCTGTCTGTGTGAGAACTTATGTCCCCGACCGGGCCGCGGTTAATTCTGCTTTCCCGACGTAGAGTGCTGTGAATTTTTACGGAAACGGGAAGTGTAAAAGGTCGAAAAGAATTACTTTAAGTTATTAAAACCGTACAAAAGAGTTTTCGAAAAATACCTATTTAATTTGATAAAAGTACGGCACGCTATAAACTAGTGATATGCACGTCGTGAAGTAGATAAATACTTTGTCTCCCTTGCCAAATTAAATTCTTTAGTTCCTTTATGATTTAAGCTAATTTTTAACGAACAATTTTGAACACGTGACCATGGTTCCTTTGTTGATTAATTTACCCTGAAATACAGACGTATAATTTGAAATTTTCTACCCAAAATCAATCATATAAAAATGTATGTAAAATGTTATAATACGTCATCACATACTTCAGGAGTACAGATTACACATCAGTACTGCTAGATAAAGGTATGAAGTTACAGTCGCATTTTCAAAATTCTTTGTTAAATACTTAAATCTGCAAAAAAATAAGGAATCAACTACGGTGAAGGTGGCTGAGCACTAAGGAATAGTATTTTAAACATTACTTATACTTGGGTTTCCCTACGCATACATATATCTTATAGAAACATCATAATTGAAAACTTGTCACGTGTTGAGCGAAAGTTAGGAAATCTAACAGAAAAAAAGAACTCCGGTACGGCTATCGTAGGCTGTATTATGTAGAGAGGCGCCGTCAACGGGAAGCTGGAAGCCGGAGATCTCCAGGCGTTATAACACAACCAGACGACTTCCGTGTGGCCGTGCCTAGCCGGTGCTCGTCACCCAGTAACACACACACACACACACACACACACACACACACCGCAGCCACTTTCCCCTTGACCAAGGGCGAGGTTGCCGTCTCGACGTAATCCAACCATACGGGCCCACACTCACGTAGACACGTCATACCTCGCCGGCTTTCACCGAGAATTGCTCGTGGCTTCGGCTAGGTCCGGTCAACTACACGCCGTTCACGACAAACTGAACACTTTTGAAAGCCCTGCTTGATATCTACTCGTACGCACCTTGTATGTTCGTCCACAATTTGTCAAATTAACATCGACATGGACCTGGCCACTTTATCCATGCGTTGCTCAAGTGAAATTGTATAATTATTAGATAAGTAATTGTTTTAAAAGTTTGTCAATCCTTACTCTTCAATGTAGAGCTAGTGATTTTTCGCGAAAAAATATGAGTACCTACACGGTAGACTTCAATACTATAAGTAGCCAACGGCAGTTCTTCTATTGTCATTGGTCGAGAAGGCGTTTTCTTATTTGACCGGGCCATTCATAATTCGCCAACATCAGCACGGCTCCTACGTGATTCGGGTGCAGACAGCTATAGTCTATTTCTTATGTAGTGGGGTAAAATCTGATAAACAATGTAACCAACCTGCACACTATGCAAACGGTAAATGCTCTCGTTTGTAAAGTATTGCAGCAGCTGATGAATTGTTGTGGGATCCATGTTGTTCAGTTGGCAATTTTGATGATGGCTTTGGAAGAAAATAGTACTCAGAACTAAAAGTTGTAATTTAAAATCCTAGTTATACTTACAACATTGACGGTTTGAATTGTGCTTTTAAAGCAATATTAAATTGTCTTGGCTATTAGTGACTGGACTTTAAAAGCACTATTAGCAATTATGACAGAGTATGTCGAGGCACGTACGAACAGTAACCGTTTCCAGCCAATGCCTAGCCATGTTTATGTTTCCAGTTTCCAGCCCGGTGAAAGCCGTTATGCGTGTGCTCTTTTTTTTATGTTTCCAGTTTCCAGCCCGGTGAAAGCCGTTATGCGTGTGCTTTTTTTCTTTTTTTCATCATTTTTATTATACGAATATCTTGCTGTTGTCGGGATATTTAATTGATATTTAATTATTCTTTATTTGCTTTTCTCAACCATAGTTGGTTGTAGGTACCGTTGTAGTGTGTTCTCTTGAGTGAAATGTAATATTAATCAGCACGTGTTTACCGCGCCGTTAAAACTACTCGTTCCGCCATTTTCCTTACCGCCGTCCGCAATGAAGTGACACGAATATCATTTACGTATCTAAGCTTAAGTTTGTTGGTTTCAAGAAACGTGTGCAGTGTTGATTTTACTGAATGATTGTGCAAATAAAAAATGTAATGCTAGCGACGAACAAACATGACCAGTGAAGTAAACTTGGCAAGGATTTGCATAGAAAAACACGTGTTCAAGAGGTTAGAAATTTTACAAACAGTAAGTTTACGTGTTTTGTAAATGTATTTGTAAACCGTTAACATAGTTATTGAAATGCACGTGGCCTGAAAAAGCCGCACTTCCTTCACTTTTGTAGTGAGTTAAAAATATTTGTGTATTTGTCCATATCGCAAATTCAACGAGTGTAAGGTTAACTTCTGTCAAAGAGTGTGCGTGTATATATTGCTGCATCTGTACTAGAACGAAAAGTACGTATGTATCGCGTTTTGTTTTTTCATTAAAGTTAACATTTTCGAAGTTAAATAATCTGAATGTTATTTCCATACGAGCAAAATTTTCCACTGCTCCATCAAAACAATATGTAACTCAAAATGTCACACACTTATAAGAACATCAAAATAATACCGTCTCACGAAAGACTTTAAACTAAAGCCAACCCCCCCCCCCCTTCAACAATGTTTCCTTTTCCCCTTGAAATAAAATTAATAGAACCCCAACAAATTTAACTCGGTAATAACAAAAATAAAACATGTTGGAATGCCAACCTAGCTATAATATCCTGTAGTAATTACTGACGAAAGTTATCTAACGTCAGACTTTCAGTACCTGTCAACGCAGGAAACTCGAGGAAAGAGAAAATTACACAAGTTTGTTTGCAAACGCATTTTCCTTCAGTGACAAAACAGCTGTGGTGGAAGGATACACTGAGGCCGTGTTACTTTTATAGTACTGTCAAAATTTACCCCACTTACATGAAATAGGCCAAAACACGTGTCAAAAAGTAATTCAATACATCGCGACACGTAAACGGTCCTATACAGTGTTTGGAAATATGACGTCCTGACATATTTTCGCGAAATTTCACTATTCCTAGGTTATATGCATTAAAACACATAATGCAAAGTAATTAATTTAAGTATTCACGAATGTTTCCTTAGCACTTTTAATCCAACTAAAGACATGGAACTATTTTCCTTCGTCGTTACCAACTTTATTCGGCGAATGCCAACTAGTGTGCTCGTTAAAATTACATGCAGTGATTTTTTTTATTTTTTTTCGAACGTGCAGTTTCGAAAGTTTTCAATTATCTGCGAACAGCGTATAGTGAGTCTGCGCGCCGAATACACGGACTTTCACCGCCTAAGTCACGTTCAGCCTTGGGCTACGTTGAACGACCACGTGTACCGTCTGGCATCCTTCCTCTACTCGCTCCGCGTTGGAATGTGAAGCGCTATCACTGCACTGTTATAGTTCAGTCACGGTTACTTGCAACTTTTCTTAAGCCCTCCTTTAAGGATATCCTTCCAGGATATTCCTCCGCCTCATGCAGACAAATCTTAACTACGTCTAGAAAATTAGAAATAAGGGACAACGCTCTGCATTCGTGCTCACTCAGTGTAATAATATTTTGCATTAGAACTTCTCCTTACTAAGCACTGCCGATGTGTCTATTTTACTTCTTTTTTTTTATTCACATTAATAATAAATGAAATGTTATTTATAGAGAGAATATGTGAAATAGTTCAATTTAATAAAAAAATAAGGTCGCTTTTATGTTAACATAAGTACACAATATTTGTGATACATGACACGTTAAGGAAACAACCAAACACGTCATGCACAGCTTATTTTTCAAAGGTTTATTTTTAAAAATGTGAAGAAACCTCGAATAGACTATACTGCATCTGTGGCGACTTGTAATGAGTACATATTGCTGGTTCGTCGTTGATTCAATGTATTTTTAATTAAAACTTAGAAAAAAACTTCCATAATCGCATTTGACATAAACTTTGAATTGAACTTCCTGCAGTTATGCTGGCTCAGAATTATGAAAAGTATTTCTCTGTTTCAAGGTCTCAGTAAAATGTGGAGTGTTCAAATTGGTGACACTCGGAAGAATATGAACAACTACAATTTCAAATGTATATTAATGTTTCTGACGATCACAGAAAGTCATTCGGTAGACGTATGGATGCTTTTTTAGCGGGTAGATATGCAAGGATAAAACAAGATTCTAAGCAATTTTTTGGAACGCCAACTCTCGCAATAACGCAGCTAAAGGCTGTTCACGATATAGTGAGCACTTTAGAAATGAACCTTAGAAAAAAGTCACTGTCCCTTCATGCATATATTTTAATGGACGCAATGAGTGACATTCACCCAGTAAAGTTGGTAACGATGGATGGAAAGTAGTTATATACCTTAACGTTAAATAGAAAGTGTTAGGTAACCATTTGTGATAAGTAAAATTTTTTTTCTTTCTTTTTCTGTGTAAAATTAGTATATTTGTAAAGTATTTCCTTGTGCAATAATTTTACAGTTTCACTTGACCGACGCACGAATAAAGTGATGAGTCCGATGACAATTTTAATTTTGCGTAAGGCGGTGGAATACACAACGTGCATACAAGTATATCTTAAGCAGGGTTTTCAAAGGTGCTCATTTTATCGCGAACAGCCTTAATAATTCGTAGTCGGAGGTAATTCTAAGGAGAAGAGTGGAAAATGTCAAACGTATATTCTCTTAGTGTAGTATTGCAGTTGTCTCGACGTAGCCGGATCTGGGACAGGCTGGAGGTTTTAATTAAATTAAACAGCCATATTTAATCCTATCGTTTATTGAAATTGCATCCGATAAAGATAATTCGTAGGGCATTTATTTGTTACTATTTACAATTAAAATTCAGTTAAATGAACTGCTTTAACAGAATGCGGTGATAAAACAATTTATAAATTTATTTATAGAAACAAACGCTCAAATTAAGACAGACACATTAATAAAAAACAATGCACTAATGTAGTGGTTAATTAATAAAAAAAACTGTACGGTAAAATATCTAATTCTTTGTAGTTGCAGTATTAAAATTTCAGTATATCATTAAACCATTCCCACTTCTACGCCATCCCAGAATCAAACGTAAGTTTCCGCCCTCCAGTACTCTCTTGATAGCGGCCCAAGCACATCTCGCAATCTCATTGCACTTGCCTATTGCTGTGTGTAGGCCACGACGACCCTTGCAGTCCACCGCAGTCGCATACACTCGCTATCACTCCAAGGTGTCATTCTCGTCGCCCCGATGTCCGCTGTCCCCGCCCGCTCCGCACACACTGCGCGCAGAAAGCCACGCGATAACTGTCATCCAGTACATGAGGTTTATATAGATGACATGAACCCTTCCACATTGTTCAACATAGTGCCAGTCACTCCGATAAAAGGTAGTAGCTGTGTTAAATCCAATGACGAAAAACTAGCGGCATCCATGCAAAATATTGCGTATGGCGTTTAGGTAAACTGCACAGGTTTGCCAACCGGGAAGGTGTTCCTTTAATTTTAACTACTTGGTAAGCCGGAAGGGGAAACCTTGCAGAGTGAAATACAACTACGTTTTACTCTGTAAGGCATGAACTTAAACTAAAGTAACAGCATTTTATCTGTCGTAGTTAGCAATTACCATAAATTAAATGTCAGCATTTTTGTTTTGTATGACTCTTGGGACCCTGGGAGGAATTGACAACATAGGAAATTGCGAAGTTTAGCGTACAAGTTATCAAACTGATTGTCATTTACTGTTCGGTAATCGATAAAATCGCGAAGGTTTATATCAGAATGGTATTTCAGGAAGTGAATAATATCGTGTGTTCAGTGAACTTGTGTACCAGCACACTCGTGTAACTGTATTTTCTTTTTTATGCCGTTCCATCATAGCGTGTGGTCATTTGCACTCTTATCAATCGGGACAGGAAAATTTCGCGAATAGATATCAGGTAAAGCTAAACCTCAAATACTCTTGTATTTGAGTTAAATTTGCGATTGGCTCATGGTTTATTAGACACGCCGTGGATAACTCTGTGCCAATATAGCAGACCTGCATGAAAACGAGCTCCGATTTTCATGATATCTTGTCAAGGGTAAAAGAGGCTATTTACTAATGCGGCAACCAATGAACGAACAGCTGAGTCCCTAGACTAAAAGGGGCCACGGTGGCTGAGTGGTTAGCCTGCTCGCCTCCCACCAAGGCGAACCGGGTTCAATCCCCGGCCGGGTCACCGGTTTTTCACAAGTGGGAATCGTGCCGGACGGTGCCGTTGGTCGGCGGGTCTCCTCGGGGATCTCCGGCTTCCCCCGCCCTTTCATTCCGACGCCGCTCCATCGGCTCTCAAGACCACGATGTTAAGAGCCGCTCAAATCTCTTCACTCACTCTAGACTACAGAGGACTGCGGAGTCTAGTCTACGTATCGTTCAACTCGCGAAATCTTTCTGTACGTACTTATCAAGGTAACACGTGATTCTGTTCGTTGTTACCTCAAAAGTAGCTGAAACTTACACAACTCGCGAGCTTTTCTGCTCTCTATTGTGTCTTTTCTAAATCGTTTCGGAATATTCTCACTTGAATCTTCAAAGTGCCTCACGGTGTCTTTTTAAGTTTATCTTTTGCAGCTGTTGTCTAGACAAGTAATTCAGTCGTAAGAAACATTTGTAAAGGGTATACTTATTTCAAGTTCTAGTTTACGTTCTATGTACATGACCGCATTGTTTCTTTTCTGTACGTTTGGGCGTTCGGGTTACTTACATGTTCTACTCGCAAACGCCGATCTTGTTCATTGGTAGAAATGTTTGCCCACGGCGTGGGAGGTGATTAACTTCCACACCGAGTTCTGTGCAATTATTTCGGCCAATGAGCATTTGAAAACACCCACTAGTCGCAAGTTACGTTTGGTTAGGTTACGTTATGTTATGTTGTTATGTTCGGTTAAGTTCGCTTACATTAGTTTATAAATTCACTTCGTTTAGGAAACTGCAGCCAGCACAACGCATTGTGGGTAACTTGTTGTGGCCACAAAGCGAAAAACAATATTATTTCGCTACTGAGTAAAGTGCAAATGCTACAACGCGTAAAAGGTATTTTTGAATACTCAGTGGCCGAAATAATTGCACAGAACGCGCTATAGAAGTTTATCATTATCCACTCCGCGGAGTGGATTAAAATGCCGGGAAATAGGCGAATTCGGCGATTGCAAATGATATATGCACGAAACTGCTACGTACCGAGATGTAAGTGAATGAAGACGATGTGAACAACTCTACTGGGGGGGGGGGGGGGAGGAATTTTTTTTTCAGCAGTCGCTTCGACCGTGGAAGCGGGGGGGGGGGGGAACCTTGTAAAAGACAAAAGGAAATAGTTGACAAAGCAGACATGCTGTCTAAAATAACTGTTACATTAGGTCACGTACAACGATAAAATTACTCTGTATCAATAAACATTCTCTTAACTACGCGGAAAAAGCAAACGTAGTAAATATTATCTAGGATACAACATAACGTGACCAGATGTCAAAACATCAGCTGGTGTCTAGCAAAGCATATTATTTTACAACTCACTTCTGGCATAGTCTTCGTGTTTGTGACGTGAGGAAAGGACGATCTCGCGACGTGTGCGCTGTTCCAACCAAAATATTTATTTGTGTCATGCGCGAAGTACAAGAGAAGTAAAGGCTCCTAACAGTTGGTTGGCCACTTCTGATATCAGCCTCTGAAAAATGTCGCTGCCCCTACATGCACATATTTTAATGAGAAAACTGAGTGGCATGTGTCCAGTTAAAATGGTAACATCGAAGGGATGGTAGTTCCGTGCCTTAACATCAAATTAACAGTGCTATGTAAACATTTGTGAATACTGGAATGATTTATTATGCTTCCGGTTATATAATCAATGTAGGTGTAAAAATTATAAAATGTGTAAAACATTCACTTTTCTAAAAAATTTACAGTTTCACTTGGCCAACATATGAAAAAAGTGTTAAACCCATGGCAATGTTTATGTGTGCGTGTGTATATATATATATATATATATATATACACACATATATATATATAAGAAAACATATAGGTATAGGCTGTTCACTGTAAAGTGAGCACTTTTGACGCCCTAATCACTTTTTTCTTTTCAGCCAAATGTTATCCTTTAACCACCTTTATAAATAAATATTGCAGTGAATAATAAATACAGTATGTATATTTCACTACACTCGGAAGTTAACGTCTAAGGCTAAAATAAAATATGTTTATTGGCTATTATTCCAAATGAGAGGTCTTTCAAAAGTGCTCGCTTTACCGTGAATACCCTATAATATAGGAATATTACAGGTATATTAATATAGGTTATGAAAAACTTGGCTGACTGGCATGTGAACTCTCAGTCTCAAACATTGGTCTTAGAAACATTCAATTTTGAAGATAAGTAGATGTTAAATGGGGATCCTAGAGCAGCACATAAAATAAGGAAAATTTCTAGTTTTCGAACGGCTTTTCCATGTTTCTAGAAAAGACTATTTTCAGTTCGAAAAAACATGCAATTTTCATCGAAAATCGAGGAATTTTACCTCGAAATCAAGTTATTTGATCAGTTTTTCAATAAAACGTTGTGCCAGCATCGAAAATCAAGCAATTTTACCTCAAAGCAGGCAATTTATCAGTTTTTCTAGAAACGCTAATTTTGCAAGCGAGCAGTCTAAATCAAGTGAATCTAAGGGGAAAACAAGCAAAATAAGTTAAAAATCAAAAATGAAAATATACAAATTAATACAATTTAAACATTTTAACGGAATTCAATATCATGTACATATTCCATTTTTAATTTCTTTTAAACCTTTATACTTTATACAAACTTTTTCTCGTCTATTAATTTTAAGTCATTTGCATCTAGTATCTTTTCATATCGGTCTGGTAAAGTGTTTATATACTTGCCATCTAGCATGCAAGTAATTTTTTAACCAAACTTAGATTCTTGAATTTGAAAGTCAGTGGCTTCGTACCATTTATCAATATCTAGCTCCTGTAGTTATGTGAATTCAAACGAATTGTTAAACTTTCTGAGCAGTGATTCCATTTTTGTTTTATTTAGATAGAAAAGAAATTATATAAAGAAAAGAAAAAACAAAAATATTTGCTTAATATTAAAAATTTAAAAACTTTCCTCTTGATAGTTTTAATGATTTAGTCTCATTTCACACTTTACATGTTTTTGTTGCATAATTGTCGTATCGGGTTTCATTAAAAATATCTAGTGCCATATTGTGTAAATTAGAAGTTTATATTTTTTTCTTATAAATTAAAAATATAAGCGACACCCTCTAACGAAATGGAGAATACTAAAATTTGTAACAAGTGTAATGAATTATTAAATAAAGAAACTTTTTACTATAATCAAAACACAAAAGATAAGCCTTATAACACAAGTAAAAAATGTTGCATTGAAAAAGGTATAAACCATTATGAATTAAATAAAGAGAAGTTGCTATGTGAATGTGGAAAATATATTATTAATGTATCTCTCGAAATGCATAAAAATTCAAAATTATACAATACCGCACTAGATGTTTTAAATGAAACCCCACACGACAATTATCCAACAAAAACATATAAAGTGTGTAATGACATTAATAAATCATTAAAATTATTTTATCAGCATAAAAATACTAAGGACAAAAATATAAAATGTAAAACTTGTTATAATGAATTTATGAAGAAAAATATGAAATAAATATAATCATAGTAAGAAGTTAAATAATTAATAAATATTGCTTTCGATATTAACGTTAACTAAAACTTTGTGTTATTTGATTAAAAAATCAAGGCACCAAATAGTCCATAAAAATTAAAAAACAGTTAAATTATTTTTTGATATAAATTTAACTATAAAAATGGAGGCTGCAAAACTAACAGCAAAACTAACAGCTGCATTGAGTGGAGAGAGACTGTGGGAGCTAAGACTGTTAGCTAAAGAACTTGGAATAAAACATATGAGCACGCTAAGAAAAGATGATGTTATTTGAACTATTCTACCATTAATTTTACCAATTTTATGGACAGTCAAAGAAGAATAATTGATGGGCAAAGAAGAAGAAACTTTGCAAATTTGCCATTTTCTTATGCCAATATCGACGAATTATAAAAGAAAGATAGAAATAACTTGAAAAAAATATTTCCATTCTCTAATAATCTATTTGTACAGCCTAGAAATAAAAGTAAGCGGGTAACAGAATTGATAACAAAGCATAATTGTACAAATTTACATTTAGCTGATGCTAATATCAATGAATTATACCCCAAAGATAGAAAAGAATTAAAAGACACATTGACATTCTATAATAATTTATTTGTTAGCAAAAGAAGCAGATGAACCAATAAAAATTACATAATTAATAAATCTTTTACAGGTAGGATATCGACACATAACATTGAAAATTCCTTTAATTTAGTAGAGCCCAATCAATTTTTAACTTCAGTAAAAAATAAGGTATTTGAGATCATACACAATAATCTTAGAACATTTAAGGGGCCAAAAACTAACATTAAAATATATATCAACTGTCGCAAACAAGAAAATAATCAAGTAGAACGATTTACATTTCAGTCATTTAATCATAGAATACTAAACGAAGGAAAATTTATAAAGATATGTAAAATTATAAAACAGGAATTACTTACACAATTATCCGAATTTCAAAGAAGAGGTTCAGGATGGACTTTAGATAAAGTAATTGAAATACAATTAGCTATAAATAAGTATAATCCATCAAATGGAGTATCGAAGTTAAGAATAAAAAAGCATGCATAAATGTAGAGAATAATGATCAAAATGCTTTCTTTGGGCAATAAAATCGGCACAATTTCCAGTAGAAAAAGATTCTCAAAGAGTAACTAAATATAAAAATGCGGGTCCTAATATTGAAAAAGCATTAGCTAAATGTGAATATTCAATTAAAATTGACGACGTACCCAAAAATAGAAAATCAAATTGACGCCTCTATAAATTGATACTCTTTTGATGACAAGTTCAATGTATATCCTTTAAAGCGCACAGAAATTAAAAAGGAAAAACATATAAATTTACTTTATTTAAAAGATGATACAAATTCACATCACTGTTGGATTAAAGATTGATCGAGATTGCTTTCAATGCAAAGTGATAATCATAAATGTAAACATTATATATGCGACATGCGTCTTCAATTCTTTACATCTCAAGAGAGATTAAATAAACATACAGAGGATTGTTCTCAAAACGAATCCGTAAGGATCACTTTACCATTTAAGGGCGAAATAAATACAATTTAAAAACATTAAACATACAATGAAAGTTCCTTTAACAATATATCCAGATTTTGAATCAATTATAAAGAAAATATCAACAACTAAACCAAACCAAAGAGAAATAAATAAATTTACCACTATCAAAAATATATCCAATTCTAACCAAAGATGATATTGATAATAGTATTTATAAGGAGATAATTAAAGAAAGATAAAATCTTACTATTGAACAAATAAATAACATTGATTTAAAGTTGAATGATGAGTCATACATAATGAATTATCAGTTACACGAAGCATCTCGTTTTTGCTATTATATTGTGTCTAGTTATGGTGATTATAAGCCTCCAGTAGTATATCGAGGCCCAAATGCACATAAAGTTTTATACGATCAATAAAAAGGAAAGTAGAAGAAATTGGGGGAATATATTCACAAATTTAACCAATGCATCCACTACCAAAAGAAGAAAAAATAATATCTAGGAAATCAAACGAATATACTGTATGCGAATGTGAATATACGGAGGAAAATAAAAAAGTATGCCACCACGATCATATAACTGGAAAGTTAATTGATCCAGTATGTAATAATTGTAATTTACAACTAGAATTACCAAATTTTGTACCAGTTTATTTCCATAATTTAGCTGGGTATGATGCTCATTTATTAATTAAAGAGTTAGGCTATGATGATAAAAATATAGATTTATTTGCGAATAATGAAGAAAAGTTCATCTCCTTTGGTTAAAAAAAAAAAAAACAGAACATTTAAAGGTGTGATTTATAGACAAATTTAACTTTATGACTA
Organism: Dryococelus australis; assembly: GCA_029891345.1. Classification (NCBI taxonomy): domain Eukaryota; kingdom Metazoa; phylum Arthropoda; class Insecta; order Phasmatodea; family Phasmatidae; genus Dryococelus; species Dryococelus australis. Next base: position 318,258,179 of record CM056994.1, read on the forward strand.
GTAGTTTAGATAAATTAGTATCTAGTTTAACTAAAGATCAACTTAAACATACCCAAAAACATTTCCCAAAAGATCAAGTGGTAATTAGAAAAGTGGTTTATCCATACGATTATATGGACAGTTGGAAGAAATCTGAAGAAACAGAACTTCCCCCAAAGAGTGAATTTTATAATAAACTAAGCGAATCTGATAAAACTGACGATGAATATGATCATGCAAAATTTGTATTGACTCAATTTAATATAAAAAAACCTTGGTGAATACCACGACTTATATTTTAAAAGTGATGAGTTACTATTAGCAGATGTATTCGAAAATTAAAAAAATGCATTTATAAATCCATATGACTTCGATCGTGCATGGTACTTTATAGCACCAGGATTATCTTGGGACGCATTGTTAAAAATGACTAAACAGATATTAAATTTATTACACAGTTTTGATATGATTTTAATGGTATAAAAAGGAATTATAGGTGGAATATCGCAATGTTTTAAGCGATATGTTAAAGCCAATAATAAATATTTAGAAGATTTTAATCCAAATGAAGAGTCTAACTATTTAGCATATCTCGATTCAAATAATCTTTATGGATGGACAATGTCTCAATATTTACTATATAGTGGTTTTGATTGGGTTTATTATACATTAAATTATTTAGATTACTGGAGTAAAAAAATATTAGATTTGTAGGATGTATCTGAGTAGGGTTATATATTAGAAGTTGATTTAGAATATCCACAAGCCCTACATAATTTACAAAAGGATCTTCCATTTTGTTCAGAAAATAGAGTAGTGCCCAAAACAAAACAATATAAATTATTAACAACTTTACACAACAAACAAAAATATGTAATACACTATCATAATTTAAAACAGTGCTTAGAGAATGGATTAACACTTACCAAAATACATAGAGTATTAGCATTTTATCCGTCTGATTGGTTGAAAAAGTACATAGATTTGAACACAGAGATAAGAACTAATGCTAAAAATGACTTAGAAAAAATTTTTTACAACATTTTTATGAACTGGTGAATAATTCTGTGTTATATAAAATTATGGAAAATTTAAGAAACAGAGTAGACCTAAAATTAATATCAGATGCAAAAAATGTGAAAAATTAATATCACCACCAATTTTTAAGAAAAGTACTCTATCTAACGAGAAGATTCTATTCATATGAGCAAGACAAATGTAAAATTTAACATGCCTATTTATGTAGGCAATTCAAGTTTAGGAATATCAAAATAATTAATGTATGATTTCCATTATGAAGTAATGAAACCAAAATATAATGATAAAATTGATCTATGCTATCAAGATACCATTTCATACATTTATAACATAGAAACAGGATTTCTATGAAGATATGAAGTCAATGTTAGATAATTTTGATACAAGTGATTATCCAAATTATAATATATATAACGTGCCTCAAATTAATAAGAAAGTTCTAGGGAAAATAACAGATGAATGTGATGACAAAATAATAATAGAATTTGTTGGTTTATGAGCGAAAATGTATGCATACAGAGATGAGGATAAAGAAAACCAAAAATCTAAAGGAGTAAAGAAATGTGCTGTTAACAAAAGAATTTCATTTTACGACTATAAGAAACATTTGTCTGATGAAAAAATTCAATATAGAACAATGAATTTAATAAGAAGCAAAAAGCATGAAACATACCCAGTGGAAGTTAATAAAATACTATTAAGCTCCTCTGACAACAAAAGGATTATACCAGAAAATAATATAGATACGTTACCATATGGATATGGAAACATAAAATCTTAAAAATCTTTAATTCCCAAAAGAATATCGACGTCTGTACCATCAAAAACAATCAGTTTACCATTTTTGTCTCTAATTTCTACGACAACATAGTTAAAATGTTTGTTTATTCAAAAAAAAATTGGATATGTGGGCACATACTTAATATAATCTTTAAAGCCAAAAATAGTTTTGGTGGAAAACTAGCAATTATATCAGTTTCTAAATGATTAGATTTTTCATATTTTATGAACATACGATATGCCGAGTAACAGGGGATATTGATTGTTTTATGTGGATTAAAATTCGGCAATTTAGGGCCCACGACATCTTTGTCCTTTTCGATAGTAATATTTCTATCAAAACCAAGAATATTATATAATCTATCATCAAGTTTAGTATCAAACATAGGTTTAATAGACATTCTGTTTTCCACATTATCTAATGTAAACTCGATGTTGTTTGTTGCAAATTTATCGATTTAATTTATAGCTTCTTTTACAGTTTCAATATCGCATTGGCCTCAAGGAATACCTATAACTTCGTTTTTATCAATGACAGCGCTCTTTTTTAATGGCTACTATAGTATTATTGTCTATATTTGAAGACAAAAATTTTGTATGAATACTAACTAATGCAGTCGATTTATTTTTATAAATTATGTCATAGTGAAGTTTCTTCTTCAGTACAGAAGTATTATTTGTTAACATGAATACTTTACTAACCAAAGCCGCCTATGCTGCACAAAGTTAATTGGGGTGTCTGGGTTTGATTTCTGAATAAAATTCTAAAAAAAATCTAATTATTGCCTGACAACATTAGAGGCTAAGAAATTGTGGGTAAACCAATTTGATGACCAATTTTATTTATAAGACAGGTTGGTTAGATTTTAATAAACTGTAAGTTTGCTCAAAAAGATTGAAACACTCCAAATATATTCTGCTACAAAATGATTTTGACGAGGCATTAAAAAAATTAAAAGTTAAAGAAAAATGGCATACTTTTTCAATAATACTGAGGAAATGGTCCCTTTAGATCAATGTGAAGACTGATCTCTAATTGTATTTGATGATGTTATTTTAGACAGTCAAGACATAGTTAATGAGTACTTTACTATGGGAAAGCATTAAAACATTGATGTATTTTATTTCGAACAAACATATTCGAAAATACCATAGTAACTTGTGCGAGACAATGCGAATTTTCTATGTATATTTAGACAAGTTGACACAAACTTGAGTAATGATTTCGTCAGTGGGGAAATGTCATTTGAGAATTTTAAAGAGATTTGTGCATGTTGCTGGGGCAAACACTATGGTTTTATCACAATAGATTTGAGTAGGAAAATGGACTATGTGAAGTATCGAAATAAAATAAAAGATTTTATACTTTAACTCTCCCTTTTGTAAATAGTATACGAGAATATATATATATATATACACACACACACACACACACTTCTTACTATTAAATGGAGAGTTGCTTGAAGAGTAAGAAGGTCACTAAAATAAATATACAAAAACTGAAAATACAAAAAATTATATAAACCTGCATTATTACTTTTATACCACCATACAGCTAAATAAAATATATATGATTTTTCTCCCTTACTTTTTTCAACTGATTAGTTAAAATTTTGTAATTTAACATATCTTTATCACTCTCTTATCTCTTGATCAATCTTATCTTAACTCTTTATCAATAGCTTCTTTGCTTTTTTCAACTTTCGATTTAACAAGTGTATCGCAATAATTAAAAACTGATTTCTAATTTGTCAGCTATTTCTTTATTGAAATGTATTTTATTGACTGTGTCTTTACCATCTACAGGATCATCTATATTAACAATTCTATGCCCTAAAAAAAGAAACATAAGATTTTGTATAATCAAAACAAGTGCTTAGTTTACTTTGTAAAGCAGAAACACCCGAATTGCTTTGCGAATCTACATATGTTTTAATGTCGGAAACAATGGAATTGTATTTTGAATCTACATCTTTTTTTAAAGCGTAAACAGAAACAATAGTATTGTATTTTGAGTCTACTTCCTTTTTAGTGCCAGCTTTGCATTATTTATTTATTTTATATAATCACCAATAGTGTTACTGAATAGTAAATTTGTATCTTCTTTTAAAGCATAATCAGCTATTTGTTTATTAAAAAATCTTTTATTGACGGCATCTTTATCGTCTTCCTTTTGAAAAAATTTTTTATCAGCATTATGTCTAGATTCTAAATTTTTGTGATCTCTGTAAGAAATATCGTGATATATGCATGCTTCATCTAATTTATTTATTCCAGTGTCGCCTCTTTCCAATCTTTCATTTAATTTTGTAAATGGACCACAATAATTACAGCCTGGCAAATGCATTTCAGGAAGATTTAAATTGTTTAGTGCCCAATTTATTATACCCTTACCACGATGTTCAGAGCTCCAAAATGTGTGTGGAATTACATTTAAAACTCTTATATAAATAGGGCATTCCTTTTGGATTGTTTATAACAAAATCAGAAATAGTTTAACATATTCATTATGCTTACTTTTTCATTGTAATAATCGTTATTTCCAGAATTTTCTTCGCCATGTATAACTAATAATCTATCAATCAAGTTTCGAACATCATCCATTCAAATGTGTTCTTTTGGTAAACTGTTGTATTTTTTATATCTTCCCCCGATTTAGGAAAATTTATCATTCTTTCCAGTGTGTTTGGCTGTGATTTTGGTTCTTTTATATATTGTTCATAATTAGTTTAATTATATTTATGTGTTTCCAACCTCCACTCGAAGCTACTTTTTTATTAGGATTATATTCTTGGAATGCTGCATTATTTTCATAATCCTTATCATCAAATTTTCCCAGAAAAGCTTATGATGAATTTTCTGTTAGCAAACTAGAAAGTCCTTCCATTAATTCATATTCTTTATCCTTAATACATAGTGTATCATTAGTTATTGATACTTTTGTTTTACCAATGTAAAAATATTGCCCAACTCCACGGAAACCAAAATTTTCATCAATAACATTAATTATTTTAGAAATTTCTGTTCCGAGATTTGTAATAGAATCAGACGTGGTACGTGTCGAATCAGGCACTGCATGTGGTAAATTTTTCAATGGTACAATTCCTATTTGCTCTTCTAAATTAGGAGATTTATTGTCTGAAAATAATTCTCTTTCGAATGATGTTTCTTCTGGTGTTGGCGGATAATCTAAATCTTTTGCTGCTACAGGAACTAGTGCAGTTATTACATTTTTGTTTTCTTCACTTATTTTTCTACTTTTTTTTTATCGATATTTCTTAATTGGTCGATTAATGGTAGTTCTTTCTTCTTATTTTTTTAATAATCTTTTTCGTGAATTTTTAATAATTTTTTTATATCTTTCAATGGGTAATTTAACTCGAGAAACCCCCTTTGATTCTGTCATTTATATATAAATTTGTTACTTATAAATGAGTTATGAAAGTATTGAGAGTTTTGAGAAGCAGACTTATCCCCCCAACTGATCAAACTAGAGGGTAATTAAATGTTTACAATAATAGAATCGAATTTGATATTCCTATAGGGGATGGCTTTTCTTTTCCAAATGATGCTTATGTATATTAGCAATTTAGTTTTCTAAAGAGATAAGGTTGGAGATGCGGCAAAATATGATGAATCAGATAATGTTGACATTCGTTCGAACTTTTTTCCTTTTAAATTTTCTAAAGAAGAAATCTCAAAACATGGTGTTGATAATCTATATCGAGATAAATCTGTTTCTGGTGATATAACAGAATAGGTTAAAACTGTTCCTAGTAATACAACAAATTAAATAATCTATCGTCTTAGATATATGTTTGGTTTTATTCGTGATAACAATGTAGTTTATTGGAAAGGTGGTTACAAAATTACTTTTTTTCGTAATTCATCTGATAACAACTGTTTATTTCTTTATGCTAAATATGCTAAAGTTAAGAAACATCGATCTGATCCTAGAAAAATTAATATCCAAAAATTAGAAATTATGTGGCCTATTGTTGAATATGAATCTAACACCACCATTGCAATTAAAGAAAAAATGTACAAAGATACGAAAATACCTATTAGTTTTAATTATTGGCAATTTTTAGAAAAAGATGTTCCTGCTAAATCAACTGCTTTTAGCATTGATAAAAAATACCAGTTTTATAATTTACAATTTGATATGCCTGATTTTGTAATTGTAGGTTTGCAACTTAATAGAAAAAATCGTGCTGAACAGCATAAACACGCTACTATGTATGATCATTGTAGTGTAAGAAATATTTATGTTCATAATTGTAGAAATTTGTAATTTTTCCTAAAGAAAACTGGAATCTAGACATTGAAAACGGTGTTTATCTTATAAACAATTTCTTGCTTATAACGATTTTATAAATCCAAAAACCAAACTAGATACCGTCTATAGAAATAATGAACTTTATTATAAACCAACTGTTAACTTTGATGGTGATATTAGTTACTATTCATTTTGGGGGCGAAGTCCTTTATATGTTATTGATTGTTCATAAAGAATAACAACCGTAGTTAAAGAAAAACAAACATAAAAATTTGTGTTGATTTTAATAAAGACGTCGAAGGAGGTATAATTTGTAATGTTGTTATGATTAGTCGAAGGAATATTACTTACAATTATTTGAAATAAAGAATTACTGAAGATTTATAAATTTTTAATATTATCAAATTGAGGATGTAAACGATTTTACAGAAATAAGAAACTGTTCCTATATTTTAATACCATTTTTTAAATGTATTGTTAAGTTGTTTGATCGAATAAAAAATATTTTTGTTAAACCTCAATGAGCTTTTTTCGTGCCCTTAAAAAATGTTTCTTTTATAAATAAAAATGCCTGTGTTACCTTGCGCTATGATAAAGCTTTCCTATAAATTAGATAATGCTTCTGACGAACTCAGAGAATTGGTTTACACATTTAAACTATTAATTGTCTTTTCAATATTTTTACTTTATTTTATCTTATTTTGCTTGTTTTTCTCTTAAATTCACTTGATTTAGATTGCTCGCTTGCAAAATTAGCGTTTCTAGAAAAACTGATGAATTGTCTGATTTTGATGTAAAATTTCTTGATTTTCGGTGCGGCACAACACTTAAAAAAAAAAAAAAAAAAAAACTGATCAAATGACTTTAATTTTGAAGTAAAATTGCTTGGTTTTTTTTTTTTTTTTCGAACTGAAAATTGTCGCTTCTAAAAACACGAAAAAGCCGCTAGGAATACGAGAACTTTGCCTTATTTTAGCTCGAATTTGCTTGATTTTGATCGTTTTTTCATTGAATTCCCAGATTTTATGTTCTTTAACTTTTTCTTGCACCCCTGTTAAAATTAATGGGGAATTATTATGTTACATTTTTTTTGCACTTTTGGAGTAAATTGTTGGAAAACATGTGCTGCGCTAGAATCCCCATTTAACATCGCCTAAGATACGTTCTTTATGTAATGTAGTTTGCCACTAATGAGGTTTTTTTTAATTCAACCCCTAAAGGGGTGAAATGGTTTTTTAAAGTTTGTGTGGGGAACAAATGTTAGACTGTAATATTAACTCTGAACTTCGTGAAAAAAAAACACATGGTTAACATTTTCTTAGAAATAAACCAATAGCAAAACGGTTAACTCAAATAGTAAAGAACATTGTTTACAAAGAAGTATTGTAAAAAGCCTAACTTACAAGTTGACATGGTCGATTACTAATAATAACTCCAAACTTAACGATCACAATTCTCTTGTTTTTGAACTTATATGTCACTCCATGTATTCTATGTTAAAGACATGCATACTACTTGAAACATATTGTATGGAAAAAACTAATTCCACGCGGACAAAGTCACGGGCAAATACAAGTTTTATATATGGTGCAAGGATACACAATGTGCATACAAGTATATCTATAAACAGTGCTTGCATAAGTGCTCAGTGCAATGTGAACATCGTATGCGTAGGCCACTGCAGTGTGTATGCTTTTTAATAGACATATATGTCGATAGCTGCACTGCATTACGTTTAATCAAATCTTTCATTCACACACTGCTGTTTTGCAGTAAGAACACTTGTCGTTTCAACTGAAGTAAGCGTAATAACTGAAATTGATAGTAAGCTTTAAACGTCGAACAGTATACAATTTCGAGATTTTGATGCAGCCGTGAATTCCCGGTATAACCAAGTATAGGCTGTTCACGGTAAAGTGAGCACTTTTGATGCCCTAGTTGCGTTAACCGTATCTGCAATTTTTTTATCCTTCTGCCACATTTTATAATAAATATTGCCATGTAAGTAATAGTCACAGTGTTTGTATTTCATTGGACTCAAAAGTTAAAGTCTAAGACTGCAACAAAACATATTTACTGATAATTATTCCATATGAAAGGGCTTCGAAAAGTGCACACTTTACTGTGAATAGCCTATACAGCATGCGTTGTTCGTTAGTTATGTGCACCACGTGACGATTTTACAGTACCCATGAGGAATTGAAAAGTCTCTTGGTTATTTCCCAATATGCGCGAGAGGAATAATTTAAGTTATCACAAATGGTTACCTAAGACCTTTTGTTCGACGGTAATATATGGAACTACTTCCCCTTCATCGTCACCAACTTTACTGGACACATGTCACTCATTGCGCTCGTTAAAATATATGCAGGTAGGAGCAGTGACTTTTTTATAAGGTTAATTTCAAAAGTGCTCACTTTATCGTGAACAGGCTTTAGTAAAAATGGTTTAAGCTGTTCACCCGGTGAATCGACCGTGTGGGTGGATGATTTTGGAGGGGGGGGGGTGATAAGGAGCGAGGGAATATTATTTTCAACTCCCCTTCCCTAACCTAATCTGAATGGGAGCTAGATACGATGTGGGAGCCTTAGATGTGCTAACTGCAGACAAGGTCTTCTGTGAATGTTAAAATTATTTGTAGAAGTTTTTGCACCTTTAGTACTTACTGCGAGGGGCCCCGGTGGTGTAGTGGTTAGACTACTCGCCTCCCACATTACATAAGCGAACCGGGTTCGATTCCTGGCGGGGTCGCTGCCTGAATTTTCGCGTGTGATAATCGTGCCGGACGATACCACTAGTCGGCGGGTTTCCTCGGGGATCTCCCTTTTCCCCCGCCCTTTCATTCCAGCGCTGTTCCATACTCACCTCGCTTCACCCTCTCATCGGCTCTCAAAACCTCGATGTTAAGAGCCGCCCAAATATATCTTCACTCATTCACTGTGTATTGTTCCTCGGGGCACGTTGGCGCTGTCTGACCTGTTCGCGTGTGGTTGTGCTGTGCCGCAGGGGGCATGTCGGTGGAAGACTCCAAGGTGGCCAATGACAAGGATGCCGCCCCCGGGGTGGAACAGACGCCGCCCCCGCCGCCGTTGCAGCCGCCACGCGTCAAGCGCGACATCAAGTGGCCGATGGTGCTCTTTCACATACACCTTCACGTCGGCGCCATCTACGGCCTCATGATGGTCTTCAGGGAAGCATACCTCTGCACCACGCTCTTCGGTGAGTGGCACATAGGCATCGCCGGCAACTACGCCGTCAACATTTCATGCATTTTTTTTTTTGCTAAGAATTCTTCGGAAACTAGTTGCCAAGATTATTTTCGTAACACCAAAAGTGAATCACGTCAAATCCTACGAATATTTAATGTGGAATGTGTAAAACTAATGTTGAATTGAAAATTGGAGTGTTTTGGGTGGATCTTAAGATTGGGGTCTTGAGAGCTGATGAGAATGAAACGAGGTGGGTGGTAAGTTACGTTAGCACTTTTGAAAGCTCTCCTTAGGATATACTTTTCTCCTCATTTTGTATTCTTCTGCCATGTGTAAAATTAACTTTGCTATTGACCGTCTGTGAAATTTTTAGGAATGTAAATGCGTTAATATTAAGCAAATTCGTTATCTTCAAACGTGTACAACAAGAAACGGTGATTTCAATGGCAATGAATCAAACATTAGAGTCTTTAAACAATGCCTCGTATAAGAGAACTACCAGATGGTTATAATTAAATTTGCGGTACTCACAGTGGCTTAGTGTGGACAGTAATGAGCGGATGACAATGATAATTGTTAGATATTCTAATAAGGGAGTATCGTCAGACCACCTGGTATGTTTGTTAATTCGCTGGCAAATAGGGGACTACATGCATTGATTGTTCTCAAAGGTTGTATTCTAAAGTGCTCACTTAATCGCGAACTTTATTTGGAGATGAAACAGTGGTGGAATGTAAGAGCGGAGGGAAACGGGAGTTCCCGGAGTAAAATTACCGGCCAACTGAAACGTCCGCCATCTTTCCGAGGGACTCTGCCAGGAACCAAAAGCCTAAATAACCTCGTTGAGAGGCTGTCTCTAATTGCCCTTGGAAACAGGATATGTCTTATTGTGACACTTGAGTTGATGCGGGGTGTGAAGGGACAATGACGTAGAGTGCGAGCGGAAGGTGCGCAGACTTCGTGTCCCAGCATTGGACTGCTTTTCTGCCGACATGTCTAATCATCAGGACACTTTATGTAAACAAGTACTTTGAGATGTTTGTATAATTCCGCTGAGCAATTTTGAGTGCAATTAGATAACATTAAAAACGGTAAAGTCTGTTCACAATAACGTCAACACTTTATAAATGACCCTTAGAAAAAAGTAATTGCCCCTGCGTGCTTACATTTTAATGGGCGCACTGAGTGATATTTGCCCAGCAAAGTTGGTAACGATGGATGGAAAGTAGTCCCATATCGTAACATCGAATAGGCCCTAGATAGTGTTAGGTAACTTTTTATTGTAACTTAAAATTATTTCTTTCCCTGTTTTTTAAATGCATCGAAGTGTAAAAATTAACAGATGTGTAAAGTATTTACTTTCTTAATAATTTCAGAGTTTCATTTGAACGACGAATGAATAAAGTGACGAGGCCCATGGCAATGTTAATTTTACATAAAGGGGGGGGGGGGGAATACACGACGTGTATTTTATTCATACAAAATGACTTGTCTTTTGAAAGTGTTGACCGTGTGACATTGACAGCTGTATTGGCGTGAGATAGGTGCAGTAGACGGTGGTCGGTCTGCGTCACGTTGGCTGTATGTAGCGGGGCTGTTGTGTTTCAGCTCTCGCGGTGGGTACACTATCGCTGCTGGGGGTGACGGCCGGGGCACACCGGCTCTGGGCTCACAGCTCTTACCTCGCCTACACGCCGCTCAAGATCTTCCTCGCCCTCTGCCACACCGTCGGCGGCCATGTGAGTAACTCCCGAAGATCCTTCTCCGTTTCCCTTCTGCGCTCTGGCGGCCCTTCCCCTACCTCTGCACGGCTGTAGGGGTGGAAAAACTGCTTCCCGACCATGGGAGGTATTAGTCCATGGAGTGGAAGCCGAGACACGAAAGTGAAGCCGAAAATTAAATACAAGGACAGTGCTAGTAGTGGCAAAAAGGTGCATGTTTTATATTGCTTACTATGTAACTTTTTCCACTCATAATATTGTGGCTGACGTAAACAATCGGTCTGCGCGTGCGCAGTTGAAAGAAGGAGACAAGGCATCGGCTTTACTTGATAAACGTGGAGAAGATAGGCTGTTGCCACTCCATCATCTATTACCTCCATGTTCCCGACGTCCGAGTTCTGTATTACACGAGCAGAAGAGAAAATCGTGCATTTTATTTCATGACGTGTTCATCACGTACACCTACCTAGATTTTGGAAAATGTTAATTATTTTCAAACGTAGTTAGCATATCTAAAACGGCTTTTCCTATTCTTATAGTGATAGTAGAAGACTGAAAAAAGTAATGTTAAACGTTCATATGTTGATTCGCTGTTTGTGCCACAGATCGGTATATAAACGTCTTTCAGATGAGTATAAAATATGTAACCAACCAGTGATTTTTTCGAGCCCAGTCTATGAGGAGGCTAACAAAAGCAAAAGTGTCGAGATGGTATTCTAGGGCTTATGAACCCACTAAAATAACATGCCCTGAATCAAAATAGTAAATTTTAAACAAAAAGATTCACGCTGCTTGAAAATGTTTTTTTTTTTTTGCCACAACAGCTGATAGACATATGAACATACACTGTAAAAATTGGAAAGTTTTTCTCACTATGTAAAACTTGTGTAATTGTCTCCGCGCACCACATGTAAAATCGTCTACTTCAATTTGTACCACATACCGTTCAACTTTTCAACATTATCAGTAGTTACACTTTCCTCGCCTAGATTCAAGCGTAAATCACAATTTTATTTTCTTAGGAATGCACAGATAGTAAACACTAACCTACGTACAGAAATGAGATAATTCACACTGGAAGGCGAAGCCCAGACCTACTCCATGACGTCTGTCAAATCGCACAAGATAACATTTTTTTTGCAATTTCAAAAAATTGTTGATAACAAGGAAATTCTTGCATATTTCTAATTTATGACCGTTACTGAATTTTTGTGAAATAACTTTGTCACGCATGCCTTAAAATGAATTAAGGCAAGGGCTTTCCCTTACTCTTGTTCATTCATCTGCAAGTAGTTCGCGATTTGTTTTATTTGTGCATTACAAAAACAGTAAAATGTTGACTTTAACATGTTAGTTTACGAAAAATCATGCGACCTAAAAAAAATTTTATCACAGGAAAATGTAGTCACATATAATGTCTGCAATTTCCTTCGTGGCCAATGCTACCAACGCAGCACTGTACAACATACACAGCTCATTAAAAAGTGCAAAACACACAGCCAAAATTGTTAGAAAACTACGACGTATATTGTATTTGAAAGAAGAATATATATTTTATATCACAGCCAAATATTTTGCTAGAATTTTCTTATTTAAGTGTTAAAAAATCAATTACTCAGAGTTTATTTTTAATCAATATTTAAGCGTCGTCTACTCCCAGACACTCAAACAGAGCGAAGAAGCTCAGTTGTATGATTGCCATTTAATAACTATTCTATATTTTGAACGGTGACTACTAACGAATAGTGTTTGAGTAATTTTCCATGCACGAACACTGATACTTCCGTTTCTAATGTGTATTTTTTTAGAAGTGAAAAAACGATTAATGTGAGTGTTTCACAATCACAAGAATGGAACTTGAGGTACAGTCTATTTGACATAGCGCAAACTAGAGACGTGAACTATGCCTTGATAGGATAGGTTCGTTAATTAAAGTCGTATATGGCGAGCCGACGTGGGAAAGATTGCATGCCGGTTCAATGACTTTCGCGTAAAGGTGACCAGACAGACGCTCGACGTGCGTATAGGCCTCAGAAACGGGAAATACCTGCAGCCAAACGGCGCCCTTAAGGGCGCCGCCTACCTGGCTGTGGAAACGCGTTGCAGTGTGTTCGAAATCCACGTGTTTTTTTTTTTTTTTTACGAAACCATTAAACGTATCCCCATGATACCAATATACGAAAAGAAAACACATTTCGGACGAGGTACGTATAATACTCTCAATACATCACGTACATTATAAATGCTATTCCCGAGCCCTCCAACATAGTTAAAAAAAGGCTTTTTCGCATTACTGTAACTCCTAATATACTGGTTGGAAACATGCGAAACTATTATAGGGACCTGCATTGAGCCTTGCTACAGACTTTCCACCAATAAGATGACATCGTCACCGCTTATAGTCCCATAGCTGTACGCAGCACAACGGAAACACTGCACGCCAGTTCAGGGCCTCGCGCGTAGGAGCGAAGGGGCATCAGCCGTACGTGACAATGTCGTCCTTATCGGTCCCACGCTTCTCTTCCTCAAACGCGCTAAAAACATCAAAGTAGGCGGCGCCCTTAAGGTGGATTAACCACAATAGCTTAAATTATACACTGCAGACTGGAATGCACGGGAATTTTCTTATAGCCAAACGATAGAAAATGTTTCAATTGGCAGTTATAATGAGAAGAGTCATGCCATTTTCATATTGAAATTATTTTGACTTGTAATGAAAATAACTTCTTTTCGGGCAGCTGGAAACGCTTTCTAAAAATTTTGTTTGGCATTTGTTGAATTTGGTTCGTTAGAAATAGCCTTAAATCGAAGAAAAAAATTTATCCTTTGTCTAAAATTATAAAGAAAAATTATTATTATGAAGGCAATGCAAGTTTAACAGGACATTAACGAAAGTTATATAAGATGCGGAAGCTTCAGTATGCTAACCAGAGTAGTATTTTTTATTATTTTCTCTTACGAGTCCAACCAGAGATAGGTCGGTTTACGGTGAGAAACGTGAACGTAATGAACGTGTATAGGCTGTTCACGGTAAAGTGACCACTTTTGAGGCCCTAGTTATTCTTTTCCATTCTGCTATTTTTATCCTTGAACCACCTTTTTAAATCAATATTGCCATGCAAATAATAAACAAAGTGTGTAAATTCCACCGCATTTGGAAGTTTACGTCTAAGGCTAAAATTACGTATATTTATTGACTATTATTTCAAACAATACGGCTTTCGAAAGGGTTCACTTTACCGTGGATAGACCATACGCACCAAAATGAAAGAAGGTTTTTCTACGAAATGGTTCACGAACATAGCGTACATGTAAGTCAAGCAGGAACATCCTCGACTTGTACAAGTGTAGGATATGGTGATATTTTATTTCGTGTTGTGTACTTAACGCCTTCAGGCAGAAGAATTGAAGGGGGAAAGTAAAGAATTACAAGTTATGTTTCGCATTCATTACAGGGGTGCTAGCATCAGGGAAAACAGGGAAAACCTGGAGAAGTTAGGGAATTTTAAATTTCTGGAAAAGTCAGTGAAATGTCGGAAATTTGTGTTAGGTCACGGAGTTTAGAAAAAAATAGTCAAAAATGCATTTAATAAGAAAATTAATATTAGATTCCAGCACTTCTGCTACATGCCATCTTATGAATTGTAATGTTACTAGTTTATTCTATCTTCACAGGAAGATTTATGAGCCTAGGGACAATTTTGTTCTCATATTTTAAATTGCAACCATTATTACACATATTTTCTTGCCTGATTTTTTTTTGAAGCAACAAGCAATGGTATGGTGGAAAATATGTTTATACTTGGGTGTAAGAGTAAGATTTTGGAAGTAAATATTTCAAAATTTTAAAAATCATTCAATCCCTTTCAGCGGTTCTTATTGAATAGATACGTTATATTCTCTCTTATTTTTCTAGCGTGACTTTTTTCTGGCTGTGAAAACGCTAGTATTTGACAGCTGTGACACCTTTTCTATTTGCCATCTTTGTGCCTAAAAGTATTTTTGCATAGGAAAGCATTTATAAATTAAGACTATGTTATTGTTACCAATCAAAATTTTTATTTACTTTAGGAAAAAACGCAAACACATTAATTTTTGCCGCCTAAGTTGGTGAGGGAAAGTCACAGGTTACCTGGAAAAGTAAGGGAAATGTCAGGGAATTTTCTGAAAGGATACTGCTAGCCACCCTGTATTAAAATATCTTATTTATGAAAGACAACTCACGACTTAATTTTCTTATACTCATTAAAAAAAATCCGTATAAATATTATGTAATAATTAATTAATTGCATCTTAATTTTCTATTGTGTTATCAAGTTTCGTGTTGCATTTTTGACAAATGTTGTGCATAAGTACTGACAATAAAAATACAATACAATGAATTTTATTTGCAAATAAGTCACTACTTCGCTAAAATCAAGTTAATTTCTAGTCATGTGCGATTGGTTGACCACAAGACGGATAGGTACATTCGCTATGAACCACGCATTATTGTTAACGATTCTATGCAGGCGTCTGTTACGTACCCGGAATTTATCATGAACCGACCTTAAGAGTTCCCCTTTCCTTTTCCTGTTAATTTTCCCTTTCTTTCTTTTGGACTTTGGCTTGCTATCGGGACCACGTAATAACCAGAGAAGTAGAGGGGGCGACAGAAACAGTGTACCTCATTCTCGTAAGCGTAGTAAGCACATATCTTGCGTAAGGCTCTTAACTATTCGCGCCAAGCTTGTATATACTAAATAGAAATTGATACAGAAATATTAATTGTAGTAAAGTTTATTACGGCTGTTCGACCACGTCTTACAAGTTCTACAAATTCTGTAACTACTCATATAATTATGTTCATCTTTTTAGTTAATTTATAAATAAAATCCAGGTTTCAAAAGACTTTTACAGTTAATTAATTTTCCGCTTTTCAGTCTCGCTTATTTTTATTATTACATAGGTAGACATTTATACATTCGCAGACTCGTCCAGCATCGGTATCGCTTGCGATCAGGCGAGTTTCAGTGCGCTCTTTTGGCGGGAAGTTAAACCTGCAGGCTGGATATTCATTATTCATCTTACAAGTGTGTGTATGTCGATGTATTTGACATTTCAATACGAGCTCACGCAGATCAGCATCTTCAAATGGTATTTCACATACACACACGCAGTCGATCGTTTGATTGCCTTCTTGTGTTTCAAAGTTTGGCTGATCTCTTACCACACTAGCGTGGCGGGCAAGGAGCAGCGCCGGAATGTTAGGGCGGGGGGAACGGGAGATCCCCGAGAAAACCCACCGACCAGTGGCATCGTCCGGCACGATTCCCACGCACGAAAATCCAGGAGCGACCCCGAATTCGCCTTTGGTCTCCGCAACTGTACATTCTGACTGATATGCATGATAAATTATTCTTATATTCAACCAAGCTTTGCTCGCCGGCTCCGCTAGCGCCAACCGACAGACCTGTCATCATCCGTGCCCCTGGACCTGGAAAATACCCCGTTGGTTGTCAGAGGCTACTTATCTTCAAATGCTACCCCTTCCCCATCACCCCCTTCCACCTCGGTTAGTGTTGTGCATTGCCTCTCCTGTAATCATAATCATCATAAATTCGAACTGCTCTGGGAAGAGTCTTAGAAACTCAGTACAATTCTTGTCATTCTTCCGGAGACGATTTACCTCCAAGTTTATCTTAAGGATGTTCAAGCGCCAAAAATTACTTTCTATATTCTTGGGATATGTTATAATTCTGTGGTGCTATATGGAACAGTAGTTTGTTAAAAGTATATGAAGCATTGACTTATAAGAATTAATTAGGGAAGTTATGGGGATTTCTAATTTACATGTTTTGCGATACAAATCCCAAGATTTTGCATACGTAGCATGTTTGGCTACAGTTCGAATTAAGTGTTGACAATATCAAAATAAGATAAAGACGCTTCATGCATACTCTTAAGCTGCTTCGGCGAAAATTTTTAGGTTTAAAAAAAAAATTCGAAATAGCTTAGAAGTTAAGCCTTAATCGCAAACCAACAAATCACCATACTTTCAAGAAATTTCGCCGAGGTGTTCCTAATATTTCCAGGAACACTTCAGTTGAAATAAGACATTGTGCTCATAATTTTTTGAAATTTTTTTGCACAGAATTTAAGATCAAAATGCTTAAATTTAATTTTTTTTAAGTAGGTGAAAGTTATTTTTAACTGATTTGACATTTTTATAAAATTATTATTGATATTATGTTATTGATATTATATTACAAAACCATAGGATATGTTAAAAACACAGGAAAAAAAATTCAGAAAGTTGAACAATCTTAACAACCGTCACTACTTCTTGTGACAAATATTCGGTTCACTTCATCCGTCGGCGAACAATTTGCGTCGCCAGACTCTTCGGGCCATAGATAAGTGATCAGTTGACTATTTCCTATATTTATTATATGACTGATTTTTATTTGAAGAAACGCGCATTCTACAAAAAAAGCTACTTAAAATCTTCAGTAGTTCACAAGCTGTAGATACACGTGGACATTGGGAGGGAATGCGATAGCGTCAGCCACAGTGTGATACGCGCAAGTTTTGCATTTCCCCATCAAGTCGTAGTTCTGCAGCTGATGTCTCAGCAAGTGCCTTGGAGCTGGCTCGTGAATAATTGCACTATGCCCAGTTTGCTCCGATGTCAGAGGCGGTTTCAAAACGTAGGTTAGTTATATTACCAAAAATTACGTGTCATCGATTATAATAAAATACTATTGCATGTTGACTGAAACCTAGATATAATCAGTTGTCCAGGATTCATGAGTGAAATTGACGCGTAAGTATATAAACCGCCCTGTTTGAAACTCCTGACTAGGGGAACGATTAGCTTCCTTATGGCGCAATACTGAGGCCGTCTTACGTTCAAACTGCAGACAAGAGCGAAAAAAGGAAACACTCCACAGAGCATGCATGATTGTGAAATAAAGACAATCACGTCGTTCTGTGCACTGCTTTAACACACCGTCTGCTACGAAAACAGCATTCCGTTCAACGTCTTAGTCTTGCTTCAATATTTCACAAGAATCTTTTTGTGCCACGTCGGGAACCACATCAAAGCTACTAGTTTTCAGTTCGCGTATTGCCGCGTACGTACGACAGTACAGGTAGGTATAACGAGGTGTTAAAGTCGTGGGGTGTAGGAAGAAAGCATCACAGAATTCTCCTTGAGTGACTTCGAGTAACCATGGTAAACCGAAATAAGGATGGCCGGACTGGGACTCAAACCCGGCTCCTCCCAGATGCGAGTCCAGTGTGTTACCACTGCGCCACCTTTCTCGATATGTACGACGGTGATGCCAGAATTATCCAGTACAATTCTTGGCGCAGTAAACCGTCGTTATCGTTGAAAATATACGAATGCTCACATACTCTCAGATTCTGAATAATCATATGTAGAGCAATATACCAATTACAGGAGGTAAATTAAATAAAATTCCACTAAGCTCTTCAAAATAAGTAACTAACGAAAATAACAACCAATTAAAAGCATTGCAGACGCAATGCACCACAGCCGAAATTCGAATGCGAAATGTGATATTCCCTCACACGTGTCATTACACCAAATCCTCGTACATGTACAGTTGCTGGTGTCTGGAATGCGAGATCTTAAAAATAGCGCCCGCTTACCGTCGACAAACAACTGCGAATACACCGTTGTAATGTCGCATCCTTTGTTACGGAACCTAACCTATAGGGTTTTGCTGTGCACGTCAAGCGTTCATCGTAAAGCTAAGATTCACTTGTGGATGTCAGGGTCGCAGCATTAACGGAGAAGTTACGGAAAAATTACAGAGATTCATTGATTGGCTGTGTTTCCTCGATGCGTGAGGTCCGCCAACTTAACGTCTACTAAAGGCTGTTCACGATGAAATGAGCACTTTTGAAATCAACCTTAGAAAATGTCACTGCCTCTGTCTGCGAATATTTTAACGGGAGCACTGAGTGACATGCGTCCAGTGAAGTTGGTAACGATGGATAGAAAGTGGTTCCATTATCTTAACGTCGAATAAAAGGTGTTAGGTAACCATTTGTAATAACGTAAATTATTTATTTAGCTTTCTGTTTTTTTTTTATTGCATCGAAGTGTAAAAATGACCAGATTTGTATGATATTTACTGTTATAATAATTTCAAAGTTTCACCTGACCGACGCATGAATAAAGTGATGAGGCCCAATGCAACGTTAATTATACATAAGGCGGAAGAATACACAACGTGCATACAAGTAGATCTTAAGCGGGGCTTTCAGAAGTGCTCATTTTACCGCGAACAGCCTATACTAACATAACGACTCAAGTATGCGAACAAAAAAAAGACATCTTTGCTTTTTGCGTGTCTCGGCGTTGAATGTTTTTTTCTTAGCAACCGGCAAATTAGCATTTGCTAATTGAATTTAGCATGTGCTAATTGGTAGCAGCTCTCTCCAGAGGGAGAGGGAGAGTGAAATGTAGGTTGTCATGAAGGCGTTCTTTGGCGTCGTGGTAGCTGGCACGCGCAAAGTCAAGTGAGGAGATTTGGGCGGTTCTTAACATCGAGGTATTGGAGAGCCGATGAGGGTGAAGCGAGGTGAGTATCGAGCATCGCCGGAATGCAAAGGCGGGAAAAACGGTAGTACCCCAAGAAAACCCGGCGACCAGCGACATCGTCCAGCACGGTTCACACATGCGGAAATCCGGGAGCGACCCCGCCGGGAATCGAACCCGGTTCGCCTAGGTGGGAGGCGAGTAGTCTACCCACTACATCACTGCGACTAAGTACTTGAGCCGATGATAAAAACAAACGAAATGTCTGTCCAGCCACACTTTAAGCTCAGCTTACACACTATACCGTATTACAGCACATTGCTACATAACACTGTTCATAATATAGCACGAATCTGTTTTTTTTTTTTTATGCGGGTCATACAGAACTTTGTAGTCATTTATTGCGTCTCAGTTTTCCGTTGTCCTCACGAAGATTATTATATTGTGTATTTTAGATACCAACATTCATATTCCTTTTGTGCCTGCGAAGTTGCCGTATTTAGTTTTATTATTATTATTGCGTCTTTATTGATGGCATTAGTTAAGGCTTTCGCCATCTCTTACTCTTAACCACATAGCCTACATCATTGTGAAACAAATGGAACAATAAAACTAGGTTATATATCCTGAGTATTATATAAAATGTTTCACTGAAACAGTTTTTTTTTGTGCCAGGAATTAGGCCTACAGCTTTTTCATGTTAACCCACGACTGTCTTCAGCTGTGGTTAACCCAATCCCCTTTTCGAGTATGAGGTTGTTGGCACATCTCAAACCCCACTAAGAGGAAAATCGGAATATTGTGTGACGGTCGATTCCTTCAGCTGGGAAGCTACATCTCTGATACTTCTCATTCATACATGGCGGGAGGGAGCGAGGGGGGGGGGGGGGTGAAATATTTGTGTGTATGTAAATAAATATAAAGTATATATTATATAGATAGAGAGAAAGGATTCTTTTCTCGCCAGGCGTGCTATTCTGGAATATCTTCCTCTGTCAAGTAATATCGTTGTTGACTTGGGCGCTGCCATGCAACCTTCGAATGGTAGCTTGAGCCAATCTAGCAGCATCTTTTGCGCAGGGACTTGAAATTGGTCTGCGTTCCACAGAATAGATTAACGTGGTAAGAGCAAGTGCAATTTTCACTATACAGATGTAGCGAGCAGAATTTAACGTTAATAGAACTTGACCACTGCTTTTGTTGACTACCAATGTGAAGTTTTCGTGATTTGTGTTCCAATTAGATTAGTTTCCTATTTTTATTTGCAATTTTTTAGTTTTATTTCGTAGTGCTTTAGTTGGAAAACCAGGACGTTCAGCTGTTTTATATACAATGCTGAAATTTGTTGTACAACACGAATTCTCATATAAATGCGGAATCAATTTTAAACTTAAAAAAACCACGAGTCTATAAAAATATTTTGAGCGTTGGTAAGTATTTATTATGAGTATAAAAAACCATTAATATGTAATACTGTATGACAATTATTATGTAATGTAAAAAACATATATTTCGGTTACTTACTTTACGACATCTAACATACGTTGGGTGCGTATTTTATCATTTAGGTCAGCAAAACTAAAACGCCGGCGATGTGTTAGTTTGCATTTGGTAATTTTCAAGCGTCTAAGTTCACATAATGCAGAATTCCAAAAAATCGTAATCTATTTTTCTTACAAAAGGGTTACTTGACCATTTCAACAAAAAGTGTCAGCTGGAACGTGCCATTACCTTTCTCGTGTGCATTCCAAACATTTCCATAGTATCCTTAGCTACAATTTTCTAACCTTGCAGTGACACGCTATCCCATTATCCTATTATAGTTTCTTCATGTAGGTCGCGTGCCAGCCATGGAAGTACAGGATCACGAAAATTCTAACCTGTATTGACAAGGACCGAGAATATACATAACATCACATATACGGAAAGTTCAATCAAGAATATGCACTTTGCGACGGGTTCTCAATTCCGCCACAACTTCCCTCCCGACACCGGCCTACCTATAACTAGGACTTTCTTAGGAAGAGGATGGGAATGGGAAGCATATATCACCAAAACCTTTCAAAATCAAAGTAATTTACAGTTATTTTATCTTGCTGGTCAGAATGTGTGGGTTTACTTACACACATGTGTCCGAAACACTGTTTAGCTTTTGTTTAGTTTAATTTTGGTCTCATATTATTTTCTTTCTGACCCTTTCTTTCAATTTTCAATATATTTTCAAAACTACGAGGGCACACGCTCGAGGCTTTACTGAGATTGTTCGAACTTGGCCGCGATTGGGGCCAAGTTTATCTCCCATGCTAACTTAACCTGAAATACAAAGGGAGGGAGTCAAACCGGCATTGGCGCCGTAAAAAACCCCTCGAAGGAAAAGAATTGCAAGATTGCATGCAATTTATGAAGTAGAAAAAGAGTTCTACTATAACAGAGGACGGGAAAGGATAATGTTTATTGAAAGGGTGTTTGAAACACTAGAAGAGAAAGATTGTAAAAGGGGGGAGGGGGGGCATCTTTCATTTTGATGATGCTGGATTTAGTTTGTAACCAGGGGGTGGGAGGTACGAGCCCTCCCTTCCTGGTGGAGGGAAATATGTGCTATTGATCAATTGAGCACTTCTCCTCCCGTACCGCCAATTGACACCTGAACCAAAAGCGGAAGAGAAAAGAGGTGGTATGAAGACTCCCTTATCCGATCCACACACACACACACAAACACACACGAGCCCCCAGATTCCGCTACACCAGCCAGCGTGAGCTCCTTCGCAATTCTGCGAGCCCTCCGGCATGCATGTTAGTAGCTAAGACGGTCGGAGAAGAGCATTATCACATATAATTCAAACAGGTGGCCCCTTCACACTTTGTGCTGCAACTCGCCATACAGTCTTGCGTTGCTGGCAGACGCGATGACAGGAGTCCAGTGCCGGAGAGGATATAAGGCACAGCTGGAAAAGTCTCGCGTCTTACCATCACACTTCAAAATACAAATACTCCGTCACAACTTATGAAGAAAAGGGAAGTGACTGAAACCTTTGTTACGAAAATTGAAACGATACTATGCATGTAGTTGCTATGTAATGTCAGCGACTTAAATAATATGTGTAAGATAATCATATAAATCACATTTGCAGTCGGAGCATTCATACTTATCCGCCTGGCTTTTGTCTTCCAGCACACTTTAATTTGCACTTCGCAGTCATGGCAATTACCTTGTCCTGTCGTTGATTTTTTTTTCCTGTCTTCTCTCGTTCATTTCTTTTCTTCATTTTATCCCTTTTCTCTCTTAATTCTTGGTGTTAGCTGAATATATCATTATTTCTGATTTGTATGATCGTTCTCTTTCTTTTCTACCGACTCTGATTTGGTGGGTGAAGCTGTGGAAGCAGCACTTGGTTGTTCAATCTCTCTCTCTCTCTCTCTCTCTCTCTCTCTCTCTCTCTCTCTCTCTCTCTCTCTCTCTCTCTCTCTCTCTCTCTGTTCGATCATGCCAAGTTGACCCTCTTCGCTAACTCGGGAAAGTTAGCGTAGTACAAGCTGCGCTAATTCATATACTTCACAACTAATTTGATCCCCTATCAATGTGACACTAATACAACTAGCTGTACGTGAATAATGCTGAGTAGTATGAAACAGGGGTTTCAAACTTTCCACCCACCCCCACCCTCACAATATAAAGGACACGTTAACGAAAAGAAATCTATAGTTAGTTATCAGTAAAATAAGAACTTTTGTAATTAAAACGCTATGATAAATAGATTAAGCGTGCCTTAAAATGACTTAAGACATACCTTTCTGTCCCCCTAGCTTTCCGTAAATGTATTCGTTTACTTTATTTGTATGTTCGAAGTACACTGAAATTGTGGTTTTGTCATACCATGAAGATGTGTGCAATGTAAAAAAATATATATATGCAAGGAAGTACTTATAGGTAATGTTTATATGATAAATGGTATTTCGTACAAAATAAAGCGATGAACTGTTTGGTGACCAGCGCCCTTAAAGAGGAATTCCTAAAGTAAACAATATCAAACCATTTCAGTGTCAAATGAGGCCATAGGGAAATATTAAGTCGGCGATGGAAAGTAGCGTAAACAATCTTCACGTGTGTTGTTTTTCCCCAGGATGTTAAGCGGCGACTATAGGGTTTTAATACAGCTATCTGTTCAGAAAATATACAGCATTTTCGCTACTGTTCTAACCACTGATCTTACAGAAGAATATATACCCTAAACAGAGAGCTACTTACGGGGATTTCTGATGACTTAAATTACACTTTTCGACGACCTCATTTGTGTTTCTATAACCAAATTTACGAATGGGAAACAATATATCGACGCTAGGTTGTCCTAAAGAAAATTAACGTAGAAATATGATACAGATTTTTAATATTAATAGACGCAACTGCTTACGGTGAGAACCGTATGACAACTATAGAGGCTCGTTAAGGTCCCCGCTTACACAGGCCTTTTCCCCGCGTTTTTAAGCCGAGAAG
Organism: Dryococelus australis; assembly: GCA_029891345.1. NCBI lineage: Eukaryota > Metazoa > Arthropoda > Insecta > Phasmatodea > Phasmatidae > Dryococelus > Dryococelus australis. The sequence continues at coordinate 318,282,228 of CM056994.1, forward strand.
TGCTGGAGGGATAAGGTCGACACTGCTATTCGCAGCAAGTGCGCCATCGTCGCTAAGTGCGAGGCTGTGAACTGGCGTGCAGTGTTCTTGTCGCACTGCGCGTATATGGGACTTTCTGCGATCACCCTATGTTTTATTGAGGGGAAGTGTGTTGGAGTGTTTAACGCAGGGTCCCTGAGTGGGTTTGTATGGCTCTGACGCATATGTTTGGAGACAGAGCTTTTATTTTTCTAAGCAGTTTTCAACCATGTTGTAGTTCTCTGAAATGATAGTTAATAATGTGCGTGACGTCTTGAAATCACTCGACGGCATTTTACTGAGGTGCGTGTTCTTTTCGTACACTCTAAATTCGAATCAATGGGAAACCACTGATTCGCAGTGAAATTCAACTACTCGAATCAGTGAAAATGGCTCCACTTAGAACCAGTGAAAAAACCACTGATTGTGTCAGTGAAAAAATTTCACTTATTGAATTAGTGACGTGAAATTGTTTCACTGATTGATTAAGTGACGTGGAATTATTTCACTGATTGATTAAGTAACGGCCGACTGCAGTAGTGTATTAAATATTGGTTTTATTGAATATAGCCAAATAATTATGTGAAATAAACATATTTTAGATAGTTTACTATTTATAATGCGCAATTTTCCGTAATTTAAAAAAGGGGAAAAAAAAAAAAAAAAACTTCGGAGGTGGCCGGGATTGAACTAACACACCCTTTTCACTTCGATTTTATGTCATTACCTTACCATTATTTTTTTTTGTCGTAGTTGTGTTGAAATGACGTTGACGAACTCGTGTTGGACCGACTTGCAGACAAATTCCTAGTGCGACAAGCGAACTGAAGATCTGCCGCGGAGTGGCCGGGCCTTGAAACCGCTACCCTTCGACTGTACACTGTTAAAAATTTCCGGATATTTACGGAATGTTTTACGGAAATGTACAGTGTATATACGGAAAAGCAATCCGTAATCACGAAAACTGGAGTTAACTCCGTAAATAGAAAATACGGAAAGTATCCGTATTCCCCTTGACTTCGAGTTACGGGGACGAACAATGCCGATTCCACACGAAATTATCGTTTCTGAGGCAGTTAAGGTTATCCACGCAACTAAGACCTATTCTTTCAAACATTAAACAATAGCATCAGGCGTCTGTAACATTAGGCAAAACTAAAAATACACTAAATTTTATAGAAACAGAATTTTTGCTTTTGTGTTTTGAATATAAATATAAAAGTTATACCACAGTTTTCAAGTGAGAGTTGTTGGTGAATGGTTTGAGTCGTGGAATGATAATTTTTATTAACTCGGGTTCAATCCTCGCTTAAGTACAAAATGTTTTAACTTTTTAATATCATTTTTTGTACACGGTAGAACACCCACATAACTAAAATTAAAGACATTTTCAATTTTCTTTTTATTTTAAACAGAAAGTACAGAAAACTAAATTGGAAATAAACGGCGAGGTTCCGTGAAATTTACGGAACGTCCGTTTCTGAAAATCAATGTGTCCGTAAAATTAAGGACATTTTTTTTAACAGTGTAAACCACCCTACCTCTGAGCCATGGAGGCAGGGCTCCATCTGCGCTAACAGGCCAAGCTGAACTAATGATAGGAATATATACGTGTCATAGTTTCGTATGAAATCGTGAAGATTTAAGTTGTTTGGTCTTACTTTTCGTATTTTGTTTGATTGTTACCATTAGGATTGTTAAAACGAATGGTGTATATGAGTGCACTCTCTTCACCACATTATTTACAGTTTAAACCTTCAAACAAAGCGCTGTGGTGATTACATGAAAACGAAACGAAAGGGGTAAAAAACGGAATGAAAGCCTGAGTATTCATATTACCTCGTAAAATGGGCTTTTAAAAGATGAAACACATTTTAGAAATTATCTTGTATCGGTTTTATCAATGTAGCTTATTCGTTATTATTTCACTTGATACGCGTTTTTTTAAACGGCCGTTTTTAAACGTTGTTTGGCAGCCTTTTTTACAAGCTGTTTAACTGCTCCATCAGTCAAAAATAAACCACTGAGTAAAAAGTGACTGTTGAATTAGTCAAGAACTTTTGACTGATTGGACCAGTGAAATTCTCACTGATTCAGATTTAGAGTGTAGATAGCGTGCATTTCAAACACTCTTCAGTTCGTTGGAGGGATAGGCTCAAGGTGTTCTCGCGTGGCGGTTTGCAGGGGACCATCTACGACTGGGCGCTGGACCACCGGATACACCACAAGCACTTCGGCACGGAGAACGACTCCTACAACCACAAGCGAGGGATGTGCTACGCGCACGTCGTGTCTCACGTCGAGAGTGCGCACCCCAGGCGAGACGAGATGGAGAAGGAGATCGACATGACCGACCTCGAAGCTGACAGCGTCGTCATGTTCCAGAAAAGGTTTGCCACTGTCGTTTTCATTTTAGGGACGTTAAAACATGTGTGTGCGATACTGTAAGGCAGGATTTACAACGACCCATCACGTCCGTCCGTCAATCACGTGACCAGCAGCCAATCGGGGAGGTGGCCATTAATTCTATCCGTCCGTCCGTCAAAACCTTGGCAAGCTTTAACTTTTGACGGACGAACGGATGAAATTGCATCCTTCTAAACTTGCACTTTTTGTTACTCGTTCATCGCAAGTTCTATACAAGGCTGTGTAGTGTGTGCAGTGTTTCGTTTTGGATGTTTTTTGATTTAATATGTTTGTTTATGTAACTGTAAAATGAAATAAGTTACATTTCGCTTGAAAATTAATTGATAAATACGTTCGGAAACACGAGTTCATTTTGTGCAATAGTAAAAATAATAAAATTATGCTTGATATGCTATTTAAATTTTTCTTACATCGTTTAATTTCCGTTACGTACGTGTCTGGTTGTTTTAGGTGTTTAGAAACACAATACCGCAAAATATTTTCACTTTTTATAGAGAATTTTTTTCCTGTTTGTAAACAGTTTTGTTATTATTAGTTTGCAGCAATGAACGTACGACGGACGTACGAAGTTTGGTTGTAAATCGCTCGGCTGGGAGACGGACGAACGTATGACGGACGGGCGGATGAAGGACGGGTGGATGGCGGATGGACGCGACGGGCTGTTGCAAAGCCTGCCTAAGGAGTAAGTGTTAGCAGTCTTGTGAGGAGTGCAGTGGAGATATTTGGACGTCTTTTGACATCGAGGTCTTGAGAGCCAAAGAAGGTTAAGTGGGGGTGAGTATATCGAGCAGTGTCGGAATGCAAGGGCGGGGGCAACGGGAGACCCCCGAGAAAACCCGCTGATGGCACCGGACCATTCCCTCATGCGAGTATTCGGGAGGGGCTCCTGCGCGAATCGAATGGAGCGACCCCGAGAAGTTCGGATTCCAATTATCTGTAAAGCCCCCGTCACACTGTCAAATTAAATTTTCCCGTCAAACTGCTTCCAATAAGTTTGATCAAATAAAGTTGGACAGTTACGACGTCGTCGAAACTTCATAAACGCCGCCATATTTGTCTGAAAAAGTTAGATGGATTCAGTTTCCATCAAACATTTGAAGATTGGACTAGTTTAAAAAAAATTATTTCATGTTTGACGCGACGGGCTCAGCCACTTATAATCGTGCAGTACAAAAATAGACGTTACGAAACTTTAGAATAACAAAAAATTGCTGGAAACGAAATAAGTTATGAATGAAAATAAATTCATGTAGAAGTTGTCTGGCTACTAATTATGTTTTAAGTGGATATCGCACATTATATTAAGAACTCGGAGACATTAAATTTCATTGTTCAGAAAAATTCCTGATAAATAAAATTTAAATTTCGTAAAAAAGTAAAAATAAATTACAACATTCGTTGAAACACAACATTAACCACAGCATCTCTTTGAAAATAATTGTTAAATAAAAATTCAGATTAAATCCTTCCAGAAAAATAAATTTGACGGTTTGGCACATTTTCGAACACATTCAAGATTATTTGATAAAATTTGATGGAAGGAAGAATTTGATGGACGCATTCAAATTTTATTGTCAAATCTAGTTGAAGGCGGAAATTTGACAGTGCGACAGGGGCTTAAGACTGAGGCGTGGCCTCGCCCTCGGATGACTTCAAGAATCTTTAGTGAGGCACAGAACACTTAATTATACAGAGGTGAAATAGCCCCTTATTCTGCGAACTACAGCCGCTCGTGCCAACAAGATGGCGTCACTGTCCAGCAGCGTGTCGGAGCGCCGTTCGCCAATCAGCGCCTCGCCAGCTGACAGCCCCGCCAATAGAAAATTTTTCCGCAGCATGCCATGGCCAATCACACAGGGCTCACTCTGAGAGTGGCGCACAGCCAATCATAGAACGTGTACACCCGCGTCAAAGGAACGGCTGCATATCTGTGTACTTGTCTACAGTATTGTCAATAGGATTTTAAAAAAAATCGGCTGTACCACAAATAAAATAAGCGATCTTCCATTTGATGAAAGCTATATTTTTATTAAACTATTTAAAAACACATAACCACTACAACTTTAACTATAACTTTGCTATTTAAACACCACATGTTTATAAAAAAAAGTGGTTTGCTGTGAATCATCGGAAGAGCTAGTGATTTCTCGCAAAAAAAAATATGAGTACACGGTAGACTTCAATACTATAAGCACCCAAAAGCAGTTCGTCTGCTGCAATTGGTTGCTATCTGCTTGAGAAAGTGTTTTCATATTTTACCGGACCACTCAGGATTCGGCATCATCGGCACGTCTCCTAAAGTGATTCATGTGCAGACAGCTAATACGTGTCTAAAAGTAACTAAGCCAATCAAGACACGTAAAAGGATCTACAGTGCTTTAAAATAAACCTTGTACTGGTATTTTTTTTGCGAAATTTCACTACTCTTCATCATCGGACTTAATATCTGCGTCTTCAGATGAGAGGGAAACAACTCGTCGCTGTTTTATTATTTGAATTTAACCCACTATGTAGTTTTTTTCACACTGAAGGAAAAAGGCTAGATTTCTAGCTGGAAGGGATACAAATATTTATGCCCCTAAACCGAACTTTGAAAAAGCTATATATACTTAGGGGCAGTAAAATTTCGTAAAAAGATTCAAGGTCAAGTTTATTCCAAAACACTGTAGGGCCATTTACGTGTCTTGATTGGCTGAAGCACTTATGGACACACACACTGGACTCGCATTCGGGAGGACCCGGGTTCAATTCCCAGTCCGGCCACCCTGATTTCGGTTTTCCGTGGTTTTTCGAAATCACTCCAGGCGAATGCTGTGATGGGTCCCTAACAAAGGCCATGGCCGACTCCTTCCAAATCCTTCCCAATCCCTCTTCTCTATGCAACTTGCACCGTCTCTAATGACCTCGCTGTCGACGAGACGTTAAACCCAATTACCTGCCTACCTACTTTTAGACACGTGTTAACTGTCTGCACACGAATCACGTAGGAGCCGTGCCGATGATGCCGAATTCTGAGTGGCCCCGCCAAGTATGAAAACAACTTCTCAAGCAGACAGCAACCAATTGCAGCAGACGAACTGCTTTTGGGTGCTTTTAGTATTTATGTCTACCGTTAACTCATATTTTTTCGCGAAAAATCACTAACTCTAGCTATACTTAGCGGAGAAAACAGCTTCACTCTAAAAAATTATTTGTAAATTTACCATACCAGTGCATACGTACAGTGACAAAGCGCGAATAGTAAAATATTTTACCATACATGCATGGTACATTTCTATTGTTGCTCAGGAAAGAGTCAAATGCGTAGGGAAGTCCCCAACTTTATATAGTAGCGATACTAAACATTCCCATATTTCCAGCCTGATATGTAGTACTATTACCGTACACTGTAGGGTGTATATGTTAAAAACTTTCATTACAGTTTAGGAAGTTTAGCAGAAAAATGTTTACAGTGTAAATTGTCAACGCTGCTAGTCCACCGTGTGGTAAGGGCGTGCTGTTGTTTTGACGCAGGGCCTACTGGGTGCTGATGCCTGTGCTCTGCTTCCTGCTGCCAATCAACGCGCCCATCGAGTACTGGGGGGAGAGTATCATGAACTCCTTCTTCATCATTGGCTGCCTGCGCTACTGCGTCACTCTGCACCTCGTCTGGCTCATCAACTCCTCCGTCTGCATCTGGGGCATCGACCCTGACGACAAGTGCGTATCCGTCTAAAGGTCGACTCATAGCAGTCCGTCGCATCCGTCCGTCCTTTGCCAGTCATCCGTCTATTTTTTTGACGTGAATACGTCTTTAAATTTGTAACCATAGTGTAAGGCAATCCAGAGAATCCGATGGTAACAAATTCGGGGGATGAGTTTGTCGTTGCAGCTCCGAATCTATCGTCTACATTCAAAGTTCAATTACACCACTCGATCGCTAAAGGATCAAAGAATATGTTACGTTGAGTGAGGACTGCGAAGCATCGCACGTGGTGGGGGAGGAGGGAGAGAAAAAAAAAAGGGGGGGATTTTTTGAGGTCGTTCCCCGCGTAGTATAACTTTTGACTAGGAGAAGCTACGACGCGCGTTTAAGTTACAATCGACAGCTCTCGTCGAGATAAATCGATTACGTGTATAAGAATATTTGCGTGGCGTGATTATGGTGTAATTGTATGAGTTTAATTTTAAAAAATAAGAAAACTTAAACACAATGTCAGCCTATACTCGTCAAAAAGCCAAGTCGAAATGCAGAAATCGTATACGGTTAGAAAGAGCATCTCAAAAGCAATCCAGTGATACCCATAAAACCCCATATGATCGAGTGAAGCGGTGCCGAGAACGTAAAAAAAAAAAAAAAAATAATCATCAAGGCATCTGAGTGCGTCAACGTAGACGTATTCACGCCAAACAAAAGGCCGTGTCCACAACACTGCCACACCCCATTTTTTTTCGACCGTCAGTTAAAAGCAATTCGCGACAAACCCTCGTCCGTCAATAGTTCTGTACGGGAAATTTTCAGAGTGACAATTTAACGATATATATTTTGGTTGGAAATACATTTTCATGAGAAAAGCATTTTGGGGAAATAATTTTTTCACATTATAAGAATTTATACGGATTTTTTTTACAATTAAAATTCTTTAATTTACGACCTAAGCTAAATAAACACAGATCCACCGCCCAGCATTTTATTTCAAAGCGCGTATTCGCATATAAGGAATGTCCTCAGAAGGCGATGGCTTACCCGTCCGTCCATCGAAAGTTAAAGTTTGGTAAATATTCGATGGATGGACGGGTGGAAAAAAAATTACCTTGCGATTGATTGAAGATCGATCACGTGACCGCCGGATGGACGGACGACTGACGGATGCGACGGACTATTGTGAGTCCAACATTACTGATCTGCCAACCGTCAAATTGCATACCAGATTACGGTCAAGGGATTCTTGGTTTCTGGTACCGACTAGGGTATAGGCGGAGTTGCCATTTTACTATTAAGAGTGGGAGGGATCCCGGCGTTTTTTGTGAAATAGTTGTTTGCGCGAATACGCGTATCTCGGTAAATAAATGTTCTGCAAATACTACTTTTCATCAGAAAAGATAAAAAGTAATAATTATCTATGTCCCTATTTTTTTTTTTTGTCATATTAAGCGTATTCTTGGAGAAAACAGTTCTTGAAATGGTCAAATATCGCATTTTTAAAGCTTGTGTATCCAGTTTCCTTAAGCGGCAAGAGAAAAGTACAGAGATACGGGAGTAGTTTGGTCTGTAATCTTTCATCGCGTGTAATAAAACCCCACTGTACAGTACAGTTTTACGACGGAAACAATACACGCCTTGCGCGTAGGAGCAATGAGGCGCTGGACGTGCTTGTTAGTGTCGCCTGTATCGCTCCCTAATTTCTTGACCTTGGACGCGGGGTTAGCAAGGGGGTCAATTCCACTCTTAAGGTCCCCGCCTACCTGCAGCTGTTTGAGGCCGAGAGGCGCAGGAGCGATAGGGACGTCATTGCCTGGCGTCTTGCGCCGTCACCTCTAAGCGCAAGGCTCTGAACTGACGTGAAATGTTATCGTCGGGCTGCGTGTACCTATTGGACATTCAGTGGTGACCCTATTATTTTATTGGTGGAAAGTCTGTAGGGAGGTTCAATGCATGGTCTTCGAGTAGTTTTATATGTATCTGACGCGTCTATTTTAAGATATAGTGCTTTGAAGAAGCAATTTTCAGCTATGTTGGAGTACTCTGAAGTGTGTGTTTGTTTTTCATTAGATCAGCACATTAGACGCACGTCCAATAGTTCTGTGGGAGAACGAGTATTTCAAACAGTTGTGTACACTAATGTAGAGCACGGGGTGGGCCCTCCTTTGGCCCACAACTCCAGCCTGCGGGGGAGACTGTCAATTAGGCGTCGGAACGTTTCCGGGGGAATGACCTCTCATCATTCTTCCTACAGCGCTGTAGCAAGTGTAAGTATGTGGGTTGTAGTTGGGGTCTAGCGCCCAGTCGTCGTTCCAGATCATCCCAGAGGTGTTCGACGGGACTGAAGTCAGGGCTCTGGGCTGACCAGTCCATATTTGTAACCTTGTTGTCTGCAAACCACTCACGAATAGTTTGTGCTACATGCCAAGGAGCATTGTCGTGCTGAAACACACGGTTATCACCTTCGAACTGGTATTCTACCCAAGACAACACGCAGCAGGCCAAGATGTTCTTACAGCCTTTCGAATTTAACGTGCCTCGCAGTATTACGAAAGGACCAACGCAGGGGCGTAGCCAGGATTTATGTTGGTGGAAGGAGGGAGGGGGGGGGCAAGGTTTGTGAATGCGATACGAACTTTAGCTTACACACTCACCGTGATGCTTTGTAGTAGATTAAAAACGAAATGCCTCAACAATTGTCTTGCATTTCTTTACTTTAACTTAAAATGCTCAGAAAATCTACCAAAATCGTCCCTTTAGTTGAGGTAATTTTATTTGGTTGAACTTCGTTAAGGGGGAGGTTAGCTGCCACCCCTACCCCTTACAACCCTCCTGGCTACGACCAAATCCCTTATATAAATAACACCCCCACACTGTCACCGCGCGCCCGCTGAATTTCACCATGGTCACTATACAAAACGATAAAAGCTGTTCACGATAAAGTGAGCACTTTCGAAATCCACCTTACAAAATTCACTGCTCCTACCTGCATATATTTTAACGAGCGCACTGGATGGCATGTACCCAGTAAAGTTGGTAACGATGGATGGAAAGTAGTTCCACATCTTAACGCCGAATAAAACATTTTAGGTAACCATTTATAATAACTTAAATTATTTATTTCGCTTGCTGTTTCATTAATGCATCGAAGTGTAAAAATTACTAAATTTGTAACATACTTACTTTTATAGTAATTCCACAGATTCACTTGACCGACGCATGGTTTAAGTTATTTGGCCCATTGCGATGTTAATTTTACATAAAACGGAATAATACAGGACGTGCATACAAGTAGATCTTAAGCAGGGCTTTCAAAAGTGCTCATTTTACCGTGAACAGCCTATATGAAGCGTTCACCTAGCATTCATCGCACTCTAACCATCCCACCGGACTGCCACATGGTACATCATTATTCATCACTCCAAATCACACGTCTCCATTCGTCCACAGTCCAGTTCCGGCGCCCTTGTCAACAACCGAACGCGGCGCTTCGCGTTCGCAGGATAAATGTGTGGTTGATGGTCAGGTCCCTGAGCTTTGGACCCCAGTCCTCGTAACTGCCAGAGTACAGTCATGGTGTCAGCTGCACAGTTGATGAGACGTCGGAATTCCTGGGTGGTGATACCACACCCGCATCGCCTTCTTCAATGCTCGATGGTCCCTGTTGGTCAACACACACGACCCACCCGGCCGTGGTTATGTAGTGGCTGTGCCTTCGCCTTTCCGCTTCACAGTCACATCCTCCCTCGGTCAACTTGGACAACTCGAGAAGGTCGGATCACGCCCTCTGCCTCCTTCTGTAGCGGTAGCGGCGGTAGTAGTCACATCTGGGCGCGAGTTTATATTTACAGAGGAGTGTCTTGGTACTTGTGTGTGTGTGTGTTGAGATACAGTGCTTTAAAAAAGCAGTTTTTATCTGTGTCAGAGTTCTCTACAATAGCGTTTCTAATTTGCGTGACATCTTGAAAGCACTAAGCAGGTCTCGTATTAAGTGCGCGTTATTTTCGTATATCTGCAAATTGGATGTACGTTACGTAGTTTCGTGGGAAAACGTGTGTTTTAAATACTCTGTAACGCAGTTCAAGCACCAGGCGGGCAGGCCCTTCAAGCAGTAAGAAGTTGCAACTTGATTGTGTATATAGGCTGTTCACGGTAAAATGAGCACTTTTGAAAGCCCTCCTTAAGATCTACTTGTAAGCACGTTGTGTATTGTTCCGTCTCATATAAAATTTACTATGCCATGGGTCTCATTACTTTATTTATGTGTCGGTCAAGTAAAACTGTGGAATTTTTAGAAAAGTAAATATTTTACAAATTGCAAATTTTTACACTTCAATGCATTAAAAAAAAAATAGAAAGCAAAATAAACAATTTAAGTTATCACAAATGGCTACCTAACACTTTGTACTCGACTTAAGACATGGAAATACTTTCCATCCATCGTCACCAACTTGACTGGGCGCATGTTACTCAGTGCGCCCGTTAAAATATATGCGAGCAGAGGCAGTGACATTTTATAAGGTTGATTTCGAAAGTGCTCACTTTATCGTGAACAACTTTTAAATATATTTAAGTCAAGGTGATGGGAAACTGCTAAGTTTTACTGCTTAACGTTTAAATTTTTTATTCTGTAAGCACAGTATATAGGCCCTTACAGATTTGAAAACTTTAACATTTGACTTTACGTTTGCTTTACGACATGTTGTTTCCTCAGGAGCTTGACACAATGGAACTGTCAGTGATAAATTTAAGCACTCTTAACTTTACGATATCGAAAAGTTGTAAGTATCTTAAAATCAAAGTCAAGCAGCCATTTTTCCAGAAAATCTACCCAGAGGTAATATGGATTGAATACTTGTTTACTTTAGAGACGATTTTAATCTCGGTATATTAAACAAGCTCGTATAAATAAAAAAAGTTAAACGAATATAATGTGAAGAGGAACCACATGAATCGATACTTACGAACTAAGTTAACAAGCGAGTTCTTTGCTTGAGATGAAATTTCAATACGAATGCTTGAACTTGTTTTCAAAGCAGGTATATAAAATACATTACTGTATGATATATAGTGATTTTATATAACTAGATACACATTTTTTTTACGAAAATTTCAGAGCCAATGTTCAATTGTGTGTAATTTGAATTAAAATATTTTAATGTGTATTGGTAGTTTCATCAAAAGAAAGGGAATGTAAAGTAAAATGCTGAACATTTCTATTGTGTAAGGGCCTTAAGTAGGTGCAGTATGGAGGGAACACCCTAATTTCACGTGTACGTTTTGCGTGGCCGCAGGATGTCGGGGGACTCGAACCTGGTGTTCGTGCTGACGAAGAGCTACTGGCCGTTCTACCACTACGTTCTGCCGTGGGACTACAACTGCGGGGAGTACGGCTCGTACGAGGACGGCTTCACGACGGCCATGATCCGCGTGTGGGCCGTGCTGGGCTGGGCCTACGGCCTGCGCACCATCGACAGCAGCTCCGTCAAGAATGCCGTGCGCGAGTCCGTGCAGACGGGCCGCGACATCAAGCTGTGCCTCGAGGACGAGGGCCGCAAGATGTCCGAACTACTGTACCTCAAGAAGCTGCAGTAGGCGCTCCGCGGTCCTCTGCCGACACGTGCCCTGTGTCTTTCCTTTACCACGCTCTTGCAAAGATAGGTCTTCACCACGGCCGTAGAAGACAGGTCTTGACACTAGCTTGAAAAGTTGACGCCCTTATTGACCTATTTAGTTCATGAATCCAGCCGCAGAGCGCTCCTACCGAAGTAGTGCTGTTGACATGGTTAGCATAGGGAGGGGAACTGCAATTTTTTCTTGAAATAGGAAAATGACATTCATATCTCTATGGTGTTATCTCTATACCAGCAATGCTAACAACACTCGTTTGCTTGCAGCGATCTGCGGCTACTGAAATATCTAAATAAGTCGATAAGGGGGTCAATTCGTTAACGTTGTTAGATAGGCAAGTGTCCAGACCTGTCTTCTACGGCCGTGATCTTGACAATCACCACAACAACTCTCGCCCTTACTAACTTATTTAGTTCGTGAAATTGCCGCAGGACGCTTATTGAATGAAACCATTGGATAAATACCCCATGTATGGCGTGTTTGGTAGTTTTTTAACTATAAAGGCTGTTCACGATAAAGTGAGCACTTTAGAAATGAACCTTAGAAGAAAGTCACTGCACCTGCATGCATTTATTTTAATGGGCGCATTGAGAGGCATTCGCCCAATAAAGTTGGTAACGATGGATGGAAAGCAGTTCTATATCATAACGTTGAATAAAAAGTGTTAGATAAACATGTGTAATAACTTAAAATTATTTCTTCCGCTTTCTGTTTTATTAATGCACAGAAGTGTAAAAATTAGGAGATTAGTAAAGTATTTCTTTTCCTAATAATTTTAAAGTTTCACTTGACCGACGCACGAATAAAGTGGTGAGGCCCATATCAATGTAATTTTCACATAAGGCGAAGGAATACACGTGTATACAAGTAGGTCTTAAGCAGAGCTTTCAAAAGTGCTCATTTCATCGTAGCAGCTAGCGTGCCCGCCTCCCACCAAGGCGAACCGGGTTCGATTCCAGGAGTGGTCGCTTTCAGTGCCGGACGATTGATTCCGTTGTTCAGCGGGTTACCTGGTAGGAGAAATGTATGTATTTTACGACCACGGTATTCTCGATGGAGATAAAAAGTTCTTACTTCTTACCTCCATTGTATTATCCCTATTAAAAAACCCAAAACATAACTATTTCGGCACAGCACTGTGCGGCAACTTCATGAACTAAATCGGTCAATATGAACGAGAACTCGCGAAGATCAGTAGATAGTTAGTGCCAAGACCTATCCTCCTACGGCCGTGTTCTTTACACTCCTACCACGTTTCAACACAAGTGCTGAACACAGGCTCGCCCAGGCGTCTCTTGTGCCAGGGTGCAAACCTCCCTACTCGGAAGTTGGATTCCTCAAGAGTTCAACTATCTTCCGTCGATTTTGAAATATAAATATTACGAACTGATCAATTAGAAAAACTACGATCAGGAGAAATAAATGGCTCCTTTCTTTAATTAAAATATCCTGTGGGGCCTCTCATTAAATGGGACCTAGGGCAGTATGCACATACTTGCAAACCTGGGCGGGCCTGCGTTGGACAATTTCTCGCAGAGCATTTTAATTTTACCATTCTGGTATTATGGTATGGTGTAGGGACTGTGCTTGGTGGTACGGTATGAGGTTTCACCCCCCTCCCTCCTTTCGTTACACCGAAGAAGGCCGAAGTTACAAAAAAAAAAAGAGACAAAAATTAGGTAATAAAATGAGGAACAGATATAAAACAGAAGAACAGTGCTTTGGAACATCATAATAAATTTGTGCATGTATAATTACCCATGTTTTATTACAGACATCGCTGTTTTACAACATAAATTGAACTGAAATTCAAACATGTAGCAATCAAATAACTGACCAAAGAAAACAAGTTAATAAATATATTGTAATAAGGTATACAAGCTCGGATACTTGAGCAGGTTTTTTATTTATGCGAGGAGGAATTCAAAGATGGTGTTAAGTTTTTCCAACTCCTTTCGTGCTTATGTTGTGCATGGCACTGATTCTCAAACTGTGCTCTGTTGGTGTAGAAATCAGCTCAAACATAGCAACAGAAAAACTGTAAATTTGGTAGATTTTAGTAGTAGTCCAAACATAAATTACAATACAATGTATAATTTACACGAATATTACAATTTTTTTTAGGAATCTTCCATTAATACGGAAGGTAGGATCAGTATGTTACAGCACAGAGAATTAATTTGCAGCCTAACACACACAGCAGGTTGCAGTATTTTTTACTTGTGACCACCATTTCTTATGCACCCACACACATCGGGGCAGTCACGTAAGAAATTATGGCTGCCACACTAGGCAGGTATCTCGCACCAAAACTCGGGTAAAATTTATTCAATGGTAATGAAAAAAATACATAAAACATTTACTGGTAACATATAATTTGTTGAGTTTATGTTGTAAACATAAACAGGTGTGCCTACAAGGGTGGGGGGAGGGGGACCTCCATGACGCAAGCTGCATCATAGAAATTTAAAAATAAAGGGGGCGAAGGGGGGTTTGGCAGAACGATTATAAAAAATAACGTTTTTAAAGGGATTCTTCTGTGTAGGAAAGAGAGCGAAGACTGATTTGGATGCGAGGAAAAATAAAGCAAGTCGTTGGGGAAGTATTGGTTTTGCATCTAAGGAGGAAGTGGTTGGTTTTCCCCGGGCGAAGGGTGTTGGTTCGAGAAAGAGGTGCAAAGTAGCCACGTGAGCGCAAACTATTACTGCCCCCTACCCCCTGTCGTCTGGGAAACGGCCGGTTTCACCCCAATGCCACCACACCCGTGTCTAGGGAGGTTGCCGTCAGTCACGTACAGTTCACGTGAACGTCTACGTCCATAGTTTCGAGTTGTGCGGATCTTGGCGCGCATACATATTTGTACGATAGCGTTTCCCAGGAAAGTTAAAGGTGCAGGTTTTTTGCGAGAATGTATATATAATCATGCCTAAACAACAACAACTTTTTATGTACAGATGTTTAAAATTAATTTGCAATGGAATAGTAAGACATGAGAAGTGGTCGAAGTATTGCAGGAAAAAGCACACCTACAAAACTAAAAGTAATTTTAATGTGTAATGCAAAACTATAGAGTTTGTGAACGGCAATGGTGATAGCTGGAAGCCTCATGTCCAGACTACAGTGTTGGAAGAAGGAAATACATCGGAAGACAAATCGGAGAGGTGAGTTAATTAATAGCATCATCGATCAGAACTCGGTTGCTTGAATGACTATCTAATTTTTCTCAGATGTTGCTGAGGGGCCGCTTTGGTGTAGCGGGTAGAGCGATGGCAATCCGGGTTCGATCACTAGCGGTGGGATCACTCCCGGATTTTCACACGTGGTAATCGTGCTGGACGATGCCGCTGGCTGGTAGGTTTTCTCGAAGATCTCACGATTTTTCCTGCCCTTGCATTCTGAATTCTGGGCTGCTCCATATCCATCTCATTTCATCCACATCGGCTATCCAGATGTTGATGTCAAGAGTCACCCGAAACTTTCTCAGACGTTGCTTAAATGGTCTGGCCAATTACATTTTTTTTGTCTTTATTGTTGCAACCCTGGAATAATTTGCAGACTTGCATACCCTTGACGAAAGATCTAAAAACAGTTAAGCA
This sequence comes from Dryococelus australis, assembly GCA_029891345.1. Classification (NCBI taxonomy): domain Eukaryota; kingdom Metazoa; phylum Arthropoda; class Insecta; order Phasmatodea; family Phasmatidae; genus Dryococelus; species Dryococelus australis. The sequence continues at coordinate 318,297,582 of CM056994.1, forward strand.
GTTCAAAGTTGCCCCTCCCTTAAACCGCTCTGTCTGAAGATGTGTTAGAAGCGAAGTGAAGAAGAGATTTGGGAGGCTGTTAACAGCGAGGTCTTGAGAGCCGATGAGGGTGATTGAAGTGAATATGGAGCGGCGTCGGAATGAAGGGACGGGGGGAAACGGGAGATCACCGAGAAAACCCGCCGACCAACGGCATCGTCCGGCACGATTCCCACTTGCGAAAATCCGGCGACCCGGCCGGGGATTGAACTCCAAGATTTGTTAGAGAATTTTACAAATGAGTGGGATGCTCTTTTAAATTTACTGTTGATCACCATAATGACGATAGTAGTTGGTTATAAAGTAGCTGGTTGATGTTATCTTTGTTCTACCCCAATACCGTCTCCAGGCAGTGATGTGTGTTACTTCACCCCACCCCCACCCCCCATGCTCTTTTTGAAAATCCTAACTGATGAGGACCTACTTCATCCCTTTTACTCCTTCTCCTCCCTCCCTCCCTCCCTCTAAATACTGTGAACTTGTTAGTAAATTGTTTAAGAACTAACGCTAAAGTTGGAGGCCATTTATTTTATCTGCAATGTAAGTTCGATGTTGTATGGACGTTTTATCGCTCGTAATTATAATGTACTGCCACATTTCTTTTAAATGAGAGACGTCGCCGTAATTTGTACTAGCACAGATGTTTTTGCTGTACAATGAAATCAAAAAATGAAATGAAAAAAGATGCGATCTCTACTATATCACATGTTTCGGCATTGTAAACCACAGAAGAGAATATTACTGTTTTTTGACACTTTCCTACACTCTAAATCTGAATAAGTGAGAATATCACTTTTTCTATCTGTCAAACGTATCTGACTGATTCAACAGTCACTTCAGTGAATTTAACTCATGAATCAGTGGGAAAAAATGCCAGATTTCCTTCATTTATTGATTTAATGACATTTTCCACTGATACATCAGTCTTTTTTTTTTCACTGTTTAGTCAGTGGTTTATTTTTGACTGATGGATCAGTTAAACAGTATGTAAAAATGGTCATCAAACAATGTGTACCAAGTAAAATATCAATGAATAAACTAATAAAACCAGTACAAAATTCTTTCTAAAATTGTGTTTCGTCTTTCAAAACGGTATTCTATGAGGTAATAGGAACACACAGCCTTTCATTCCGTTTTTACGTCTTTCATTTCGTTTTCATGTAATCGTCACAGCACTCTGTTTGAAGGTTTGAGCATATATGTAATGTGACGAAGAGAGAGCACTCATATATAATATTCGTTTTAACATAAGTAACGGTACCAATTAAACCAAAAACGAATAGTAAGCGCATACAATTTAAATCTTCACGATTTAGCGACGTAACTATAAGACGTGTATTCTCGTCCAAAAACTTCAAGCTATCGTGGATGTGCAGATGATAAGGTAACGGCCTAGATCGAAAAGTGTACCAGTTCGATCCCAGCCACCTCCGAAATTTTTATTTGCTTTTATAAATTATGGCAAATTGCGCAATATAAATAGTAAACTATCGTAAATATGTTTATTTCATGTAATTATTTGCCTACATTCGATAAAAACAATATTTTATTCGTCACTGTAGTCGGCCATCACGTATTCTATCAGTGAAATAATTTCACGCCACTAATTCGATAAGTGAAATTTTTTCACCGAAACAATTGGTGGTTTTTCACTGATTCTAAGTGGAGCCATTTTCACTGATTCGAGTAGTTGGATTTCACTGCGAATCAGTGGTTTCCCACTGATTCGAATTTAGAGTGTAGTGGGTGGTACTTTCCATCCCGGACTACCCCTTGACCACACCTATGGTTACAGTGATTTCCTTTGTATATTTTCTGCTCTATTGCGATTTTATTTACGAGTTTGTCTAGCGAATATGGTTTAGCATGTTTGTTTACACATGGAAACAAATGTGGAAATTTTGACTTCACAAGACACGTGAAATTTTTACGTCTTTTTACAAACACTTTACACGTTAACCAATTTGTAATGCACACATGTCACTGTGTAAGATTACTTGCCCTAGGCTTAACCTGATTAACTGCAGTTTCACATGAGCTGATAGGATTTTCAGCACCCAGTAACTTTTTGTAAACACTTTGTATTTGTCAATACTTGCCTTAGCACATTTTTATACAAAATTTTAAGAAAAATACTTTCACCGCACAGGGTATTTTCGTTTTGGTGTTCACTCGTGTTCGACTTGTACACAGAAGGTGAGCGGTGCAGTGGCAAAGGTTACAGTGCGATGTTGGGCTGCAGTCCCAAAAGGCATTAGGACGTCACAGTTATATTTTATTGAGACTCCAGAACTATAAACACGGCACAAATCTCCAAAAATATTCAGTTCATTTCTCAAAATAAAAAAGATTGTTTCATAGCAAACTGCTTCAATACGAATAATTTAAATGTTTCGGAATTAAAATTATCCTCGGTTTCGACATAAATCAATAACTAACCTAACAATATGCGACAAATATTAACTCTTTAGATTTTAGGCCGAAATATTTGTAATGTCATGAAGTGTTGGTGACTCTCTTAACATACAAACGATATGAAAATCAGTCTAAGTAATGGGACTGACTCTTAAATAGGTTATTCCACTTAAAAAATATCTAAGAATCATTCACAAAAATAGCTTTGTCAAAAATTAATGTCTTGTCAAACTGTCATTATATACAACAGCAAAATGATGTTGAAACTTTAATTTTTGTACCTAGTCAAGTTAATTCTCCAAGACTTAACACATTTTTTAAGGTGGGGAATGCCGTACGTGTAGACAGTTTACTTTGCTCACAATCCATTTACATGTGTAGATCATGACTGCTTGTGTCATGTTGTTTTTAAAGTTTTTTTAAACTTTGAAATTTATCAGTCAGTTTTTATTATTTGTGTTGTGATGTAACTGCTAAACACTAAAACCGCCAATAAAAAATTTAAATTGTCTTTTATTTCGAAAAGTTTTTAATATTACATATAATTTTTCACTTGAACCTCTATAGTTGAATTTTCCATCAAAAACTTAAGGAACATTTAAGCTGAACATTTTGAAAGGTAAGGAAAGGATCGTCTTAATTCGTTCCATCTGCCACGGATGTGGCATGATTTTCACCGTGCCATTGTAAACTGTCAATGAAAAAAACTCGAAACAGTTAAATTCATCTGCAAATTAAGTGGAAGAAGGTGAAATAAATATACGTACACCTCTAAGTTAAATTCCTTAGTCATCAATAATAAATAAATAATAAGCATTTGATTGTGGTGCATGCACATTTTGTAATATGAACCAGTAATTGGGTGGATCTGCATAACCTGCTCTTCTTGCTGCGTATTGTAACTAATACCTTGATGCTGTAATCATGTCCTGAAAAAAATAACCACCATTCAGAAAGGTTCAAAGTTATCCAACATTTTCTGGCACACAGCTGCACTGTTTCCAAGTACATCCCATACGTCTATAAGGCATTAAAACTGGCTTATATCTTTATAGCTCTTTTTTAAAGATTGCGTTAAAAGGCACGAGCTCCCTTAGAGCTAATCTCAGTTTTTATTTCTGCTCAAATAAAACTTCTGGAATTAAAATGGTGCAATAAGAGATTGTAGCGGTATTGATCTTTGTACTGCATTTTCACAAAATTGCCTATAATTTCCATGAAAATATAAATGGGCACCGAGCAGGCACTTTGCTGTGAGCCAGCACTGGTTACGTACCTATAATATCACGCCAATACGAAATAATTTACGTCCATATGATAATAACAGCGTAAAATGACATTTTACAATGACAACTGAAAAAAACAGCAACTATTATGCAATAAACATAATGTGGTTTTTTTTTTTTTGGCTCTAAATGTTCTGTGAATGTTGATTACATTTATTGACGTTGTATGATGCCTACTGTAGGACAAACATGGTTAAAACTTAAGTCATATGATTTGACCAACGCAGGAAGAATACATTTTACATAGGGGAATGCAGCCTGTGGCTTGTCTGCATTGGGTTGACTCTGCAATGCTGGACATATGAGTATGAAAAATCACATCCTAATCAGATTTAAACAATTATTTTGTAAATAAGCATCATACATAGTTTTCAAGATAACTTACGCGAAGAACACCTCTTGTTATCTATGCTAATAAAATTTATTGGATAGATCATTTTTTAAAATTTAATATAACCTAATTGCAAAAAAATCTTTGCAATATAATGAAACTGATTTTAGAATAATAAAGTGGTTCCCTATAAAAATTCTCGGTTTTAGTTACTGTGTCCATAAAACTGATTTTAAAATGGAACCCAGTTATTATTTTTTCATAAACTAAGTCAGTATTGCAACAGTAAAATATTATCACTTCTGGGATGAGGGTTGCTGTTATGGGGCTGATTTAGAAACTAGTCAGTTGTTCGTGCTCTGTCATTCCAGTTGAAGGTACGTAATATACAGTGAAACCCTGTTATAACATCTCCTCTTATAACATTTTCCTGCTGAATAGGCTGCCTTCTTTTGGTCCACAAACATATTTTTCAATACAAAATTACCCTGTCATAAAGTCTTCCCTTATATCTTTGGTTTGCGGACAGAAGGGATTAAGTCAGATTTTATCACTTTTGACTTATGTCCATGGTATTATACAGAAAAAAAGAGCTATCCGATGGTATAAAGGACATCAGTCTGAGCAAATTATCACGTCTCTGGCAGTTGCTGTAAGGGCTGAAGTTAGTATCAAGGTTTTCTGAGCTGTTGTAAGGGCTTAAGGCATGTGAGGGTCTTACTACCACTGTGCACCAGGTATAAAACATGTGTCTGTAAAGGCATAAGTCAACTTGTGCCCATAATCCTTCTCGGAGACTCTGAAAACATAAAAAAAATTAAATCATACAAATTTAGAAGGGCAATAAAAAGTTACTGAAATGTTTGCTGCTATCGACGCACTGAATTCATAATCAGTATATATCAGAGGCATATATCAAGTGTGTGCTAGGTGTGTGGCGTACATCCTGTTTAAACTCGTAAGTTTCCAAAAACCTTCAATACAATATAAATACTGAATTGCAGTGAAATTTCAAACAGTCGCTGGGAGTACCAACAGTGTGGTCTGCTAGTTTATTTGTGAGATCCAAGAGTGTTGGGAAAAAGCAACATCGCCTTCATCAGCATCTTCATCGTGTCTGTTTTCAAAAGAATTTTCCCAATCCCATACATAAATGCATTTTTTTACACGTTGCCATGACCTGCCAAGTAAAATTGGGCGGGCTGTAATGTTAAGATGACCACATTATCGAATCAATTATTTAAATATTTTATCATCAACCAGATCTATGGTATCCACTCTATTTCAAAACAGATGGCACTGCTTGCATCTGCTGGAAAAGCAAGCCATGGCTTGGGCATGAGATACTTCTATTGTTGATTATGACCACTTTATGTGTAAGTACAGAGGCCCTATTCTCAATGTCTAATATCAGACATCAGTTATTACTACTTATCGAAGTGTTCTTCCAAAGTATAAAAGGCACTGATAAAACTGCATTTAATTATTTATTTTTTAAAGTCAATGTATTACTTTTTAGAATTTGGCAGGTTCACATACAATCATTCTGTCATAAGGTAGTTACGGCACCAAGGAGGCAAATCATCCCCACTCTACCAATTTAAAAATGATTTTCTGTACTGAGAAATGATCACCAGTATCTCCACCTCACTGAATGATATATCTAAATGAGTTCAATCTCTAGAGATTGCTTAGTCAGTTTACTAACTACCATACTGCAGTGATGAGCAATATCGCATTATTACTGCTGGTCATACCCACACATTTGCAGAATGTAAATTTTGGAATTATTGCTCATACTTTTAGTGTCTGTAATTTATGGACTATCATACAGTATAGCGTGTTGTGACCACATGCATTCCATTTTCGGCATACGAGCCTTCATTTCTGGTTGAGAGGTTGGTTATCTGGTTTCCACCAGAGGCCCCGCAGTTGCTCTTCAGCGCTCGTGCTGGGTAGTCACATGTCGCGACTATAGGAGTTCCAGGTTCGCTATTCCTCGACCTTGTAATTCTGATGGCTTAATATTTTAAATTGTTTTTGTTTCTTCCCACAGCAAGCTCTGGGCCCAACCAACAATTCTCTGGCCTGCTTAATTTAATTATATCTTTCCATTCGGCATGCTGTATATTTAATTTGTTCCACGCTTTACTGACGAGCTCGTTTTAAAAAAAATATTTCCTGTTATTTTGTGGTTAATGCCCGTGAGCTTGCAGTTAAATTGTTCGAGTGGATTTTGTGAACCATAATGCATGGTCTTGTGTCATTTTCAGTAATAAATAGAGGATGGCTTTAGATTCTCTGAACATGTGGCGAGTCTCATTTCTTAGTGCAAAGTCTTACATTGCATCCTAAAACAATTCTGGGGTGCCTTGACATCCAGTTATTACCACAAGTGTGTGTTTGTCGTAACTCTCTGCCACCAGCGAGTTGTATATTCTCTGGGTTATCCAGCGTCATACTCCAGTCACGTGGGGACGTCCTGCCCTAGAAACGAGTCCTACTCACAGCACAGCAGTGCATGTAATCACAGCCTGGCGACCAGGTCTTTATCCAATTTCAAATGTTATCCCGCCCAACTAACAATTGATGTGATTTGAGCATCCTGTATATGCAACACAGATATTATGCTCCTAATAATGCATGGCTACTCCGTGAATTTCTTCACATGAAGAGCATTTTTCAAGTTATTTCACTGAACTGTTCCAAAGACTAAAAACTTACATCAAATAATGTTTGGTATACCTCCTCCTCGACAAGATACTATAGCAGTCGTCTGACCGTGATGGCACACGATGCGAGTGTAGTCTTCGTCACCTGACCATAGACTAATAGTCGAGGCGTTATAGTGTTTTACCTGAATAAAAATAAGGTAGTTTTAAAATTTGGAACAGTCCTTTCTTTGGGTGTTTTAAATTGTCCCTGAAAAGTCTCCAACTCTCAGATGCAGGCGTCATACTTTCTTAAGCAATAAGGGCGGAAGTGCCAAAAATATGCATATCATGACTGTAGCGTAGAAAATATTCATTGGAATTTACTATAATTTGGTCAAAATGTGGAGTAAAGGGCACATAGTAATTTATATTTCGTTTTTGTTACACAATACACCACAAAGAAATCTTCTAATCTGATTTAGAATCAATAAGTGGATGTAAAATGTACTACTGCTCTACACAATCCCAAATTGCATGAAACCCGCCACCGATAGGCAGAAAGAGGTCAAAACAAAAGTTTTTGATAATTTTGTAAGCTTTCGAATGGAGTATTAAAGATTTCTATACGATGATTATTAGCTGAGATAATAAGCATAAAAGTAAACTACTGCACAACAATACTATTGATGATGAATTGGTATCTAAAACTGTATTGACTATTACTTACGAATGTTTATATATGTATCTATGTGTGTGTGTGTATATATATATATATACATACATAGGTACATACATACGAACATAACTACATACAAGCCAACCATTCAATCATCACAAGTGAAATAATTAAATTTGCAAAATGTAATATCACACAATGTTGGTGTAGTTGTATATTAATGTATGTTACACTTTAAAAGTCCTCTCCATCAGAGCCATCATTGATGACAACATTATTAGTGCACGTCGCTACATGGAACTTGGCACACATAATACCACACTGCAGTTCGGCCCGCACACACTCGCATCTGTAGCTGCAAATACTTTTACAGTTACACGATATCAAATTCAGTATCTGTTCCGGAGCAGGAGAAATGGATGTTGTGGTAGGAACAAGTGTGCCACTCACACTTTTCCACCTCCAGACAACATGATCCAATGAATGGCCGAGCCACTCCTGTACCTGAAGGTAAACCCGAAGAGAATGCTGTTCACATGCGGCACTGGTTGGTGGAAGAGAGGCTAGTTGGAAAGAAGCACTAACAAGCAGCTTTGCTATCTTGCGGATATACATATGAACTCTCAATTCATCCAAAGTGGCATAGTTGCCATGCCCCTGATACAATGAAATTGCAAACTTTTCCCCAGAGGAAATAATGTCCCTTTTGTCTGTGTTTGGACGCATAAAAACATCTAGTGTGCTCCGAATGGAAACGTCACTCTTGACGATGTCCCAGGCTTGCTTCTTTCCCTTTCCGAAGAAAGCACTGATTGTATCCAACCTGGTCATAGCATGACAAAACAAAAAATATAGTTCTTCATTTCATCAATATCCCGCTGAATAGCAGATATACTGAAAATCTTTCCCGTAGTCTTGCCTGAGGATGAATGGAGAACTTCAATGTGTGTGTCCTCGTCTGCCCTCGCAGTCAACATCGCAAGGATGTCTGTATCAGTAGCAATGACTTTTACACAGCAGCTTGTGTCATACTGAAGAGCAATAGCTGTTATACTGGTGTCAGCATCTCCTGAGCACTGAATGGTGTGGTGCCCTGAAGCCCGAAAATATGTTACTAACAATTTGATGAGCCCATTTTTATTGTAGTCATTTCTCAGAAAGTCCACCTGCATTGACGTAACAACATTGTTGGCAGCTATTGAAATATCAGTAGAAGACCTCCCCGCAGACCGCCGCCTTCGCTCTTCCCCTTCCGTGGTGCACTTGTGATCACCATCAAACACTACAGTTGCTGCCAGAGAAAAAATATTTTTGAACAATGGTAACATAAGCCTCACATATTTGATCAAATGTAGCAGGTCTCGGCCACACAAGCGCATGCAAGAGGTACCCTCCATCGAAACTACTCTGCAGTCTGCACTGATGTTCCCACTGGTTACATCACACGATTTGAGGACCATTGCAAGCAATGATTTTGCATTCTTCCTCATTGATATTTCATCGAATAGAGCTGGTGGTTTTGGAGCCAGCTCATACTTGAAATACGTCATGAAGTCGCTTTCATTCTTCATTACACAAATGATACGCATGAAAAGTTGCTGAGGGTTCACTGGGATTATATCTTCTCTCACTTTCAAAGCCCTTGGCATAATGTCGAGGGGTTTTACCTTGTACGTACGTTTTATCTTCACATCATTAAAGTTACCCCCAATTATGTGGTTGACTGTTTTTTTCCCGATGGTAGTAGCCTGGTCGCAGTTAATTTTCTCATCTACAACAACACCCATAGAAATGGACTGCAGAACTTGTGACGTCTGAAAAGGTGGATGGGTACTGAACCAGTCCAGGAATTTTTTAATATCTCGGTCATCTCTTGATCTCCGGCTGCCTCGTAGTTCAACATGCTACTCTGAAAACAAAGACACACGTGACTTTCGTTAAGGAATCACTTCAATCGTTGATTTCATGCATTGGACACATAAATGGAGCACAAATTGTCTTCTATTTCATATCTGAAGAAGTGTTGCTGATGCCGCACAATTTCTCCAGTGCATCACAAAGCTTCAGGCACCCAGGACCAGAAAGTATCCACTGAGTAAGTACACTGTCAGAAAAGCCACGCCCAGATGTCAAACCGCCCTTTACCTTCATTGAACGCATGAGGTTTTGTTCAATGACCATGTCAGACTAAGTGCCGGACCAGAACTCATGCCCTCTCCTTATAGTAAAAGCTCCTTCCTGTACGAATCTTGTATATTCATGTGGTAGCATTCGGGTAGGAAGTTCCTCCATTTGCTGCACGTTAATATGTGCACATTTCGCATAGTGAAAATGTCCTGCAGCACATAACAAGTGTAGCATACTCTTCACACTGAATAGGTGCAGATCCCAGTCACCCACTCTTTCTGCCCGTATAAACATCCGTACTGATTCCACCTGTGGGAAATAAGAGGTAACAGATAGGTTTCAAACTGAATACAGTACACACGATGTACCCTACATTTGAATGTTTCCTGAGCCATGGCACACACTGTGTTGAAATGGGAAAACTATTTGAAGTATTGCACACACATAAACTTTGAAACTGGAATAGTTTCTTAGCATAATTGGGTTTTCCCATAGCAATTCACCATGAAGCATGATTGATTTACGCAACAGGCATACCTGATGGTAATATTCAATCCACAATTTGCTGTGCGACTTTTCTCGCTGAAAGATGAACAAATATTATCCATTGAAGTGAGGAGTAGTTGCATGGATGCGGGTGAAATAAGGTAATCTTGTTTCATTTTGTTTGTCTGGAAATTCTGGAAAAATGCACAAATTTCTTCCTTGAGGTGGTCATCGTTATTGGTAAGTTCTTCCAGCAGAGTTGTTGCAACAGCTTGCTGTGCCAAGAAATGTGCTCTCAAAGACCTGAAAGATGAATATGAAGGTTATGTAAAGTACCAAACAATGTTATACCATACTGTATATACATTAATTAAACTGAGCTATAATAATTAGTAATTAATATTGTAATAAATTGGCTGTGCTGCCTACGATGGTCTCTTGAAAATCGTGATCATATGTTTGCTGATGTTAATTTGGTTAAAAAGCAAGCCTCATGTAATTGCTCATTAAATTCCTTGGATTTGAAATAATGTGCTGTTTGCTACAAAACTTTTTTCAATGTGTTATTTTACTTTATTTTATAGGCCTTATATAAGACGGTATCAGCAAACATTGAAAATTCACCATGGTGACATACACTTTCTCATTAAAAAATCTTTGTGTCTGCATAATAACTAAATTACCTGGAGTATGCATGTCCATAAATCATTTGTGTGACAGATGACTTGGCGTACACCTCTTCAAACAGTTCTTATGTGCTGCTTCCAGAAATAAACATATCCGATGGCTCCAAGGAACGACATCAAAAGGTGGAAACCACCCAGGTGAACAATAAATTTCATTATTCAAATTTTGTGATTCCTTAGATGTTGCAATTTCGATGGATTTGGCATACAAAGGCTGACCGAAAGTATCAAAACAACTTTGCTGTCCTCGTTGTATGCACTTATTTTATGCAAACAGTAATGCTGACTATGAGATGGACAAATTCCCAGGCTCTAGATTTATAAATGGCAGTGTTGTTACTTCTGTTGAGTGAAAGTCTGTTGAAGGATTAGACATCGATACTTTCATATAGCCATTTCATGATGGAGGTGCAGAAATTCCTGCCCATCTACCACTTATCCTGAGTAAGTCCATTACCAATGCTCGAGTTACTGAATTTACAGGTACTAAACTGAGCTACTTAATTTCAATGACCTTCAAGCCAGATTATATAGGCTTTTTGTACCAGAAAATGTTGAATCTCCCTACTGCAGTGATCACACTTGTTTTTGGCTTTTCACTAATGTGCGGAATGGAACTAACATTAATTGCAGAAGCAGGAGTTGTGTAACTGATTCCACCCATACAATGGAATGTATTGTTGCCATCTAATGTGTTTCTGTTAAAATCAGCATTGTCAAAACAGATCTGAGTGAACTGAGCAACACTATGGCCACCTGAATTCTTCTGATACAGTATTGACTGCTCATACCTGTGCACTTCAGCCATGTTGGCAGAAAACCCAAGAGTGGTAAGTGCTTTAACAAGCTGTTTGTAAGCATAACGACGATGGCAGTACACGCAGATAGCAATGAGCACAGGAGAGAGAAATGGCCGAGGTCTACATGCTGACATCAATGCTTGTCCTATGGCAATTCGTTTCTTTATTATGCTATTTGAGAAAGGATTATGAGATGATATAATAATTTCCAAAACAGAATACAGTGTGTCAGGAAATATATTGCAATCTGACAAATGGGTATGGTCTACTGCAAGATATGTAGTGCAGTCATAATATACGGAGCGAATATCCTCTTTCAGTATTTCGGCTGCATTTTTAACAATATGTAAGCGCTCCTCAGTCGAAGAACTTTTTCGGTTAGATTACCACTTATCACGTAGAAGCTGATCAGCTGTTCCCTTGAAACTAATTACTGACGACTTGCCAGGAAGATCTGTGATCACAACTCCATTGCCATAGTGTAATTTCAGCTTTTCTTTCATTTAATTGCGACTGTATGAACAAGGATTTGTAGATGATGACTTGGAGAATGATTCCATAAGTGCAACAAGGTCATCTGGCATGAACTGTCATTCATCATTTCTTGCCATAAATTCTTTTAATCTGCAGAAAGCGTCTTTCATATTCTTATCTTCTGGTCTACCTCGTTGGTCAGTTTCTCAGTCTCTGGTACCGGAAAAAAAGAACTGCAAATTGCAGTGTTTATGATATTTGACTTCAGTGGCGACAAGATCCTGTACACTGTCTATTCGAGCTTGCACAATACTGCCCCAATTGTCACTTTGCTCTTAAGCCCTTAATTTAACAGTACTAACTTAGAGTTTTACCTTCATATATAATTTTTCTGTACTTCACTCCTTTCTTGGTTTCTTCTCTGACAGACGCTTCCTCACCGCAAAATACACAGTCCCTCTTAAAGTTAAACAATGGTAATGCAGAACGCAATAATACTTTGTTCGCAACATCACTAACATTGTTAATTTCTTTTTCTACCTTACTAACTTTCTCGATTGTGCTTTCTGTCTGGTATAACTTTTTCTACATAATATATGTACAGTAACACTAGAAAGAGCACTAAGAAAATCTTCCTTGCCATCTCCACGCTCTTAGCTTGCAGCTACAAGCCCGCGCATGCCTGCCTCTTGTATCCACCACAGTATGTCTGCCATATTTAAATCTGTATCACATATAAAGGACTTCTTGTTCATTCTAACGCCACACTGAAAGTATAGGATTGTTATAAGCCAGCATGAGTCTCAAAAGTTGTGTTACTATTAAAATTCATATCCCAAAAAACTCACAAAATTGATGCCAAGCACCGAATAGTGATTCACTTATCACAGCAGTACAATACAGTGCGATGAGGTGAAACATCTGGCTCACAATGACAAGCTCAGACCTATTCCCGAAACAACTGAACCCTGAATCATCCCTGCACGTCGACTACCGCTACCAGGAAATATGAGTCATGGCAAGCTCTACCGCAGCGCTAGCGGGCTGGTAAAAACAATTATCTATGTATCTTGCGCTGCGCACTTGCTCACAAATGAAACATACAGAGAGCTACGGAGAGAAGACAGATATAAAACAACTATATTTAACAGTAATACATAATAGGTATTTTAGTACACCTTTTACACAATACCAACAGGGAAAAAAAGAAAAAAACACCTAATGCCTATCAGTGGCGGGTTTAATGTAATTTGTGATTGTATAGAGCAGTAGTATATTTTACATCCACTTATTGATTCTAAATCGGATTAGAAGATTTTTTGCTGTGTATTATAAAACAAAAACTAATTATAAATGACCATGTGCCCTTTACTCCACATTTTGAACAAATTATAATATATTCCAATCAATATTTTCTACGCTAATGTTGTGGTACCTATGAATATTTTGGCACTTACGTCCTTATTGCTTATAAAAATTATGACCCCGGCATCTGAGAGGTAGGGACTTTTCAGGGACAACTTCGAACATCCAAAATAAGGTCTGTGCCAAATTTTAAAACTACGTTTTTTTTTTGCCTGAATTTTACCTTAAAATGCCTGGGCTATAAAGATAAGGTAAACTGATCTCGCTGGCTGCGCAAAACCAATCTCCGTGTCCCAACATTGAACTGCTTTTCTGCCAATACAGATAGCAAAACTGGCGTCGGTCGGATTTAAGGTTAGAATGCTATTTAGTAAACAAGTGCTTTGAGGTGTTTCTATGCGTCCTCTAACCTATTTGCAATGCAGTTTGGTTAACTTTAAATTAGTAAAAGTATTTTATTAATATAAAAGTGCTTATCATTTAAAATTAAGATATGAACAAACACGTTCATCCCTGTTGACCAAGAGACTTTTGCAGTTGTGTTCCTTTGGGGTAGGTCAATGTTGGGTACATGCGCAAGAGACGAATAAGCGGTCTATCTTATAACAGAACTCGTCGTTGATTAAATACATGTGCAGTCGTTGAGTTTAGTTATTATATGCCCCACTAATGGACGTAACTTTTTCTGTAACGTATAAGGTTTGAATGTTAATTCTCATTTCCCAAGCGTCACAAATTAAATTTTACTATATAATTTTTGTCACGGCTAACTTCGGGATATTTCAATTGTGAGAAAATCAATTACTCAATCAAGTGTAGGTAACCTTACACCATATAAACTATACATAGATAGTCAATAGGACAAAGAAATACTAATATACAACTAACATGCAAAAATTACGATATAATTAATATCACTTCTTAAAATTACAAATGAGAAGGAAATCGTTAGAAGATTTTAATGACTATCAAAAGAATAAATTAATATGATCTATTTCTCATATCTTCATATGAATAAAGTCGTATATTTCACAATCCGAATAACATTCAGAAGCAAGTTTATTTTACAAAAATAAATAATTAAGGGATGACACTACTTGTTGCAAATTAGATTAAAATAAAAATTTACCTAACAAAGTGAGAAGAAAGAAAAGTATTCATTTTTTGGAAATTATGAAATTAATTTTCAATTAAAATTTAATTAAATATACGGCCATATAGAACTTTGGTTGGAATATCGACTAGAGATGAAGATGATCCTCCCTTCGGCCTCCGTTGATCACACCACCTCTCTGCTCGAACACTGGTCCCTGGACTTCCGCAGTGGCTCCAAGTGTTGGTAGGCCGTTACACTCCAGAGGAAACGATGGATCCCTAGCAGTGGCATACGTTCGTCCTTCCTCGGGTCATCATCAGTTCCTGGCATGAAGTAATTTCTTCACAGTCCTTCATTAAATCTTATACTGCTCAATTTTAACATCAACACATGATATCACAATCATCACTTCTATAAATTAGGGCTGGGCAGCAGAACAAAAAATTATTAACTTTCCATATCAGTTTGGCCCGACTCTTCAGCATTCTTTTTGCCCTTCTGAAAACGAATAATAATATTCCTAACAAAACAAAACAAAAGCAGAACCAAAACAAAATTTGTCATAAGAAGTGTCGCCTCTTTACATTTGCAATACATTTTCAAGTTCATAGAGGCGAAAGCAAACGTTCCTGCATCAACAAAAAATATTATAAGAAGCATAACAGTTTCACTAACATATAGAGACCGTCCTGATTGTCATCTTTACACACCTTGCTATAATAACTTTGAAAACATAAAGAAATTAAATAAATTATTAGCTTATCCTGTCTGAAATTAACAAAACAAGTGTACAAAAACATTTACATATTACCAGATGTTACAACCTCATATTTGGTCTATGCACCTGGCTCCTTGCAATTGCCAGCGGAGCTACTTCCTTCCATGCTGATGTCGGGTCATACGACATCGCTTCACGACACCGAACGATTGGGAGTGCTGATTCCGTTTAATTTCATCTTTGGAACTGGTTTGGTACTATGGTTGACTGTTCAAAAAAAAGCATCAATGTTTGCAAATTCCAGATTTAATTTAATTTGCGTGACGTAACTATTCCTGCATGTAAGAATATAAATAATGTGAGTGAATTTTCTGTACTTGATTGCTGCAAGAGCACTTAGTAAAATATTGATTGTTCTGCTATTTCTCAGTATTGTTAATCCCACTACAGCTAGCCGATTTAAATATTACATTAAATATTAAATTCAAAGCACTTACTAATTAATTTATTCAGAGTAACTATGTATTTCTAACTAAAACAAAATATTTGTCTATCAGTACAACTACCGTACAAGAATTTACAAAATTCTGGTTTAAAAATATTAATTTGACAGAAGGTATGTTTCATACCACTTCTTATACATAATGTTTTCGATCTCAATTCTAAAGAACACACCACAATTTAATGCAATGAGTTTTCCACTTTACAAGTATTCTGATTACTTTAGTTTAAACATGTTGTAATGGCAGCCTAAAAATACCATTTAACTTTTAGATGATTAATCATTAAATGCACATTTTCTGAAACAAATTTTCTTCAAGTTTCCACAGACTGGAGTCTAAGTTACAGCATGAACTGCCCCGGAAGGACCTTCGACTCGTCATCTCGTAACCAAACTTTATACATCAACAACGAGGAAAAAAACTTGAAATTACTACTGAGGCTCCAATATTTCCAAAAGGGTATCAAAATCTCAAAATTTTAACGGACTCATGCACGCCGACACACAGACCTAGGCGTGATAATTACATCTGCAGAACAATGGCTTGATTTGCTCAGAAAAGTGCTGTTTCATTCATACAAAAATTGGCTAAATTCAATACATGCCCATAAGGTTCGCCACTGGTTTATACATTTGGTTACGAATTGAATAATATATATTAATAATTCCGTTATATTGAAAACATCTATAAGTACAAATGAAATACACGTGTAAGGAACACTGATCAAAAGGTTTCTTGGGACACACTCGTTTAAGCCACATATCTACTCATCACAAGAGATACCTCTTGTGGTGAATGTTAAATATTATGACCCGCGGCCACGAGTTACAGGGCGGCCAGAAAAGTGTAATGCCGTTCTTGTCGACCTGCACTGATCGAGACCGCAACCTAATGTCGATCGGTCGAGTGTTGCTGTGTGGTTGATGCGTCTGCGATGGAACAAACGGACACAAGGGATATGTGCACGTCAGGAACATGTCAACTCCATGCGAACTTAGGTGGTGTGTAGCGGCGCCTGATTGCCGCTACATTACTCCCCCCTCCCTTTTTTCCTGCGAAATAACAGCCGTCCCGGATGTGAAAGAAACAGTGGATGATAGAGTTATAGTGCAGGGGTTGGGTGAGAGAGGCACAAGTATCGTGGGGTGCGTCAGATCTGATGGGGCCGAGTAACTGAAGGGTTCGAATAGCGTGGACAAAGATGGCATACACGGAGGACTTAACTGCTGTATCGAGGGCGTAATTTCAAGTAGGAGCCACCGTCGCACAAAAGAGAAAGAAGTCTATGATTCGTATTATAAAATTGTCATGAAGTTAAGTTAAGGCCAGGTAGGATAAGTTAAATAGCAATAAGTTATAAGTGATACAAGGTAATTGGCTAGCCATATTATTAGAAAAACTCTGAACATGTTGTAAGCGACATGTGAGGGTGGGGGAAAGGAAGTGTCCAAGGCCACATTTAATAATTAATTAAAAAGAAACCCCCAAAGGTAGGCAGTGGACACGGGAAGAAGAGAGTTCGGTATGTGCGCACGTTTAGTGAACGCTTGACATCATGCAAGAAAGATTACTTACAAGATTAATTAATAGAAAGAAATATGCACAAGCCATCTGGATAAAATATGTAAACAATAAGGTAATACTATGTGCCAACTTAGTAGTAATTAAGCAGTGAAGGAACAAAGTATCTCGTGTAAGAAAAACATAACAGTTGGCAACGCACGCTCTAATGCGGCATAAAATTATGATTTAGCAGTTGGCAGCGCCGGAAGACGCACGCTCAACTGTCAACAGTAAGTAATGATGCGGAAGAACCAAACATGGAGTTAGGAGTATACAGGAGATGGCATGTTGTGACGTAGGTGAAGCCGCTGGAGTTAGGCGGCTTTGCTATGGACTCTAGCCGTCATCTTGACTATATACAAAAACATTGTGTTTACATTAGAATGACGTTGAGAGAAAGGTTACATTAGAAGTATTTCATGTGGAACAAAGAAGACGATGAATAAATAAATATATATTACAATTCACGTGGGAAGTTTTACGAGTTTGTTATTGGCTTGTGTTAGTTGTGCATTCAAATAATTTCATCATAAAACTACTCATCATCCTGCCCCTGCCTTCTCCACCTACCCTCCACCCATCTTGCTGCCCTTCTCTGTACCTTTTCCAGTTCTCGCGCCTCTGTCTCCTCAGACGGGTCCCACACTGCTGCAGCATATTCTAACATAGGCTGTACCATTGTGCCATACGCCTTCTCCTTCGCCTCACAGCTGACACCCTTTAGCACCCTTCCCAATATACCCAGAGCCCTTCTTCCCTTTGCAACCACCCTCTCTATCTGTTTTTTTTTTTTGTCGACTGAAGTCTCCCTACAGTACAATCCCTAGATACATATATTCTGCTGCTTCTTCTATCTCTTGTCACTCCCATCTGTATATGTCCCTGCTTATCACCTTCTTCCTTGTAAACCTCACTACCTTAGTTTTTCTTACATTTATCTTCATTTTATTTTTCCTGGTCCACAACCATATCTTGTCAATGTCCGCCTGCAAATTTCCCTCTCCCCCTCCCACTTCAGCATACACAACACAACCGTCTGCAAAAATCTGATTTTTTCCTTAATCCCCAGACCCATGTCATTTACCATTATGGTAAATAACAAAGGACCCAGCACGCTTCCCTGTGGTACCCCTGACGTAACCTCCTCTTCCTCCGATATTGCCTCCCCCACTTTCACCCTCTGCCTTTTCCCCATGAGAAAGTCCCCTATCCATTCCACTACCCTCCTGTCCAGTATCAGCGCCTCCACTTTCCTCATAAATGTCCCATGTGACACCTTATCAAATGCCTTCTCAAAATCTATGAAGCAGGCATCCACCTGCTTCCCCTCATCTTCTACTTACACCAGATCCTTTAGTAGCTCAGCTAGCTGAGTCTCACATGAGTATCCCCTCCTGAAACCGTGCTGGGACTCCTACAACCAATTCCTATTGTTTATCACCTTAACCACATACTGGACCACCAACCTCTCCATTACTTTTCCCATGCTTGATGTGAGACTCACCAGTCTGCAGCTACCAGGCCTCCCCCTATCCTATCCCTGCTTGTGTATAGGTACCACCACAGCATCCTTCCAATCTTGTGGTAACTTACTCTCTCCTAAGGACTTTTTAAACATCATCTCTAAATATTTCACCAACTCCCTACCACCAAACTTTAGTGCTGTGGTTCCTATCCCATCTGGACCTCCTGTCTTACTGCTCTTCAAACCCATAATTACCTTTTCTATATACCACCCTCATCCTAAACTTACTAAACACCCCCGAACACTACCCCCCCCCCCTATTCCAATTCTCCTTTGCCTCAAACACTGACTAGTACTGTCCTTGCAGCATCTCCGATTTCTCTTGGTCATTAGTCGCATGCCTACCATCCCTTCCTGTTAGCAAAGGGAACCCTTCCTCTCCTCCCCTTAACCTCCTAACATACCTAAACAATTTTCCCCATGCCTTGCCTTTTCCTTCTTCCACCATGTTCCCCAGAAATACATTCTTTGCCTGTTTGATCTTCCTTTCAAGGTCCCTATCCATTTGTTTCATCATTTCCGTATATCTTATCATCCCTTCATTTCTCCACTCGGCATGTAATCTTCTCCACTTCCTTTTAATTTTCAAAATCTCCTGTCCATAATATGGCGGATCTCCCCCAGTCCGTAACTTTTTCATTGGCACAAATTTCTCCAACATAACCTCCATTAATCCTCTAAACTCCCTCCACAACCCCTCTACACCCTCCTCCATAGGTCATTTTTTAAACCTGTCTCTCAGGAAGATTTCTGCCCTCTTCTTGTCTCCTCTCCCATACTGCCACACCAATCTTTCTGCCTTTTGCTCTTCCCTCGTCCCGCCAATCCCAATTTCCACAACCGGGATATGATGGTCGCTTATAACATCCAATACTATTGCATCAACTACAGCATTCCTAGGTCTGACCAACACCACATCCAGCACTGATCCAACACCCTCCTCATTCCATCTCGTAGGTGTTTCTACTACCTGGACTAATCCTCTGTTGACCAACTGTGCTGCCATTCTCTGCATCATGCTACCCATTACTTCTGCACCATCTACCCATTTCACACCTGGAATATTCGAATCCCCTGCTACAACAACCCACTGCCTGTCCTTTAGTATATCGACCCTCTCCTTGATCATCTCAATTGCCTGCCATCCAGGGGGTGAACTTATCCTGCCTACATTCAATGTCCAGCACTTCCTCAGTCAGCCAAATCTCCACCAATGCCACTATATCCGCCCCATATTCTTCAACCTTTCCCAGAAAGCATTTGGAAATGAGCGGGAGGAGGCGGCTATACTCTTGCCCCTTCTGTACTTGACTGTGCCTTTAGTACGGTTACAAATTTGACAGCACACCCATTTTGATTAAAATTTCCCCCAATCCCGAGTTGCTCTGTACTACAAAGATACTTTGTTTTGTTGAAAAGGCACTAGATATTACCAAGCTACAGAATAGTCCTTTATGTATAATTTTTGGTTACAGCCCCCAAAATTTCATAACTGGTTCAATCAGATTATGAAGAAGTGACTGAGGTTTCAAATGTTTGTTACTTATGGTTGAAGCATGGCTGCCAGTGGGCTAACCAAAGCTCCCTGTGTTTCACTTGAGGCAGTGTAGTTGTGGAATAACTGCAAGACAAAACTGATTTATATGTGTAAAGGTGGAATCTCAACTATCCGTCGCACCCGTCAGGTGGTCACATGATCTTCGACCAATCGCAGGGCAACTTTTTTTATCCGTCAAACTTTAACTTTCGACGGATCGATGGATGGGCCACCGCCTTCTGACGAGATTCTGTAGACACGAATACGCACTTTGAAATAAAATTCAAAGCGCTGGATATGTGTTTATTTATCCTGGTGGTAAATTCAGGAAATTTAAATAAACAATAAATGAGTATACATTTTTATCACGTAAAAATTTATTTCCCAAAAATGTTTCTCTCTTGAACATGCATTTCCAACCAAAATATACCTTCTACGAAAGAATAAAGCAGAATAAATACAATTTATGTTAGGAATAGAAATTTGTGAACTATTTATTTTGTTGCTAATTTAATGATAAGAACTTCAAAAAGCAGTAAGTTAGTATTTAGGCAACTTATTTTGTTGTTAGGTTAATCTTGAATATCTAAACGATATTGCTGCTTATAGAGCTAATAAAAGCCACAGTGTTAAATCACTAACTATAGTAGAGCTATTTTTAACTAATCTTTCGTTAGTAAAACACAGATAAGTTGTGGAGATTTTTCTGCCCAAATTTTTTTTGGTTATATTCATTCCCGATTTTTTTT
Organism: Dryococelus australis; assembly: GCA_029891345.1. Classification (NCBI taxonomy): domain Eukaryota; kingdom Metazoa; phylum Arthropoda; class Insecta; order Phasmatodea; family Phasmatidae; genus Dryococelus; species Dryococelus australis. The sequence continues at coordinate 318,318,612 of CM056994.1, forward strand.
TTTCAGAAAAATAAGCTTGGTGACAGCTCCATTCTCAAGAATTTATGAAATAAATGCAGTCGGTTATGCATCTGACAAATGAAATACCATTTAGCATTCCATTCTCTTACTTATAATTGATTAACATTTGTTCTTTGTAACTTGCAACATCTAAGTCTGTGCCCAGTAACACGATTCTGTTACAACCGATTGTCCTTGTTGAAAGTGACAATATTTATGCTTTAAGTGCATTTTTATATACGGTATAGTAATATGAATAAGCAACCCATTATATTACATTCGGCAAAACAACACGTTTTATTACTACGAGACGACAACTGCACTTCAATCGCGCATGCCGAGCCATGCAAATTTGAATTTCCCGGGTTTTCATCAGCACATACCACTAGGAGCTCTGTTGTAGCGTGTCTTGCACGTTGACAATGTTAAAACGCCTCAGTTTCCCATATTGTCCTTCTACCATATTTGGCAGAACGAGCATCGCGTAGCATGCTAGTGGACAGTGGTTATTTTATGTTACTTGCACGTTCTAATATTGGAATTTACCAATGTTACTACCTACAGCTAAGTATTTCTGACAGCTTATTCTAGACGCTGAATTAACATATTTGAAAGATACATTAAAGTTACATCTATACAAGGCACCATATGGTGATTCTCACTTACGACAATGTTTGCTTAATACAAGCCTCATAAAAGAATGTGAAGTCCTGATCCTATTATTAAACAAGTGAATACATTTGAGAAAAACGAATACATAAGTAGGCAGTTGCCTGTGGCGGATATGTTGAGAAAATCTTTTTATTAACACTGTTGGTAGCACTGTGCGCTTCGTCGAAAGTTTATTGACTCTCATTATTCACTGAAAATTCAGTTATGCGTAGCACTGACGTAAGTTTATGAAAATGTTAGTTTATGCACACTGATAATTTGAAAGAACTATAATTGTGTGAACACTGTTTGTTGCAGTAAAGTTTTGAGCACTGTCGCTAGGTTTGGGAGTGTCTTTCATGTTTTGTTTGTTTACACTTAGAGTGGAGTACACGCTACCTTATAATATTTTTAATTTACATTCGCCGATTGACAAAAGAAAAGCATAAGTACCCTTAGGCGTTATGAACAACAATAACTGTGTTATACATATATATAAACATTATTAATAAAACCAGAGTATATAAAACTTTGATGCTGGTAGTAGTATTATTAATTAATACAATATAACATAGTTACAATAATCTGAATAGCTAAAGGTTGGTTTTATATAATATATTTAATTGAGCATCACACATACAATAATAAAAAACATATGAAATATCTTCAGATATAGGTAGGGAAATAAAAAGGTGGAGTACTCCTTTTATAGATAGCTTATATACTAGAAATAATATTTGACACTTATATGTGTGTCTTATGAAAGAACCCATTAGGTTCCTTGACATTAATAAAGGAAAATTGCTATACACAAACTCTTCACTGCTCTGAAGGCAGTAAGTAATCGGTAACGTATCAAACATAAAAATAAAATATATATCTCATCAGTATTTGCGATCGCAATTTAATGTATCTGTTAATTGTAACTGTGAATGCCAAGAGGTATTATATCTCAAGTTATACCATATTGAATAATAAGTTCAGACCTATAGGCCTAAGTAACAATTACTTTGAATGTAAACACAATATGTAATACTGTAGAGTACTGCAATGGCATTCTGCAAGGAGTGAAATTAATGATAATAACTTTTAAATATGAGTAGTTACTCCGGAATTCAAGGTAAAATATATCTTAAACATGGTGTATAATCGATATATACAAACATAGATGGAAGTGAATTAATTACCCTGAGCGTTATTTATCCTTGAAAGCACCTTACGCAAAACATCTTACTGAGGTGTATTAAGGCGCTGAAGCAACTCAGAGATTTTCACCAGTTTGACATAAAAGGCAGTGACAACACATAGTAGGAAAAACAAGGCAGCTATGGTAAAATAATCTAAGTGCGCAGGATCCACAATGGAAAAGAGTTTCGGCGATAGAAACTTACCACTAGTAGTGACTGGAACAACATGTTGTAGAATAGGGAACTTAGCATGGTTTACATGCCAGTCGGTGATCAGTGCCACCGATATATTATGAATTCCCTCTGGGAGGGACAGTTGGGGAGAGGTGGAAAGATTGCTCGGAGAGCCAATGTACTGGGATGGCGGTTTGACGGAGGGGAATGACGGGAGCGCGCACATCGCATAGATGTGCAGCGTGAACGATGACAGCAGAGGGTGTGGTGACCGTGCAGCCACACGGAACATGCAGTTCAAGAGCCCCTAACCGGTGGCTGGGGATGATTGTGTCAAGGGAGCTATCCATGCACTGCACCATGGTATTAGGAAAGGGGGAGGTTGGTCAACACATATTGGTGGGGGGAAAATATTAGTAATAGTCAAAAGTGTCGTACGCGTGCGGTGGTATTTGTATGAGGCGAACAATGAAGTGACGTCAGACAATAAAATGGCAGATCGAATACATTTTGCATCGTCGCAAGTGAGGGATTCAGGTGGGATGAATACAACATCCTGGGAGGGGAGGGAGGAGGGGGGAGATGGCCTTGACAATATCTGTCGTGAGGTCAATGGCGATGGTGGGGGAAGGTGGTCGCAGTGTACATGACTTGTTATTGAAACCACTTTAACTTGTAAGAGGAGGTGTCATGGGTGTCATGGGGAAACTCAGGCGGTAGCTAATAAGGACGATTTTTAAAGAAATATAATTTAGTATAACAATCTCTACCTGGTAACAACACAATACAATTACTCATACAAAAATATTGGAAGATAATTACTTTACGTTAAACTACAAGATTTATTCTCAATTAATACAACACACAGCTGATCCCTAGCCTTGCCAGATTTAATAAGTTAAGGGGGATTGGACGATGACTCGTTACAAGCTATTACGCCCTACGCTTCGCGATTATGCTCACCCGATGACTATTGCAGGTAGGCCTTAGAGCTCCTGTAGGCCTCTGGTTGCCTGTTGCCTTCTGCTTGAGTCTTCTGAGGGGGGAGGGTGCCGCCATGGAGGGGCAGCACCTATGCCGACCTATGTAGATCATGTTTTCCAAACAATTACGGCCGGCTACCAGCTATACCCCATGCGACCTTAGGCGATGTGTAGCGGCGCCTGGTTGCCACTACAATAGGATGGTTACTTAATTATCCCTAAAAGTGTATTTATATAGATATTATCCTATTGTAGTTTTCCCTCCCAATGTGAAATTTTTTAACATGTTGAGCTGAATTAAAATTGTGGTTACTGACTAAGCCTTTGATACTAAATTGCACTTTTCGAAAAATATGAAACAATTTTTGTAGGCATATGTAATAAAATTATCCAGAATGTCTCCTGTCCCTCCTCCCTTTTTTTCTACCTGAAAAATTTCTAAACTACTTGATTTTCCAGTGCAGACAATTCAGTAAACATTTTAATTTCGGTGTTTTAGTTATGTAGCACGGGTAACTTAACCCTGCCCAAAATTGTAGATGCAAGAAACCAAATTGTACCATACAATAAGGGATAAATAAGTATAAAACTGTATCATAACAGAGAACTAATGTAATGTAAAGAGAGGGAATAACTAAAACGGGATTTGGATCTATTTACCAGAAACCATTTACTATATTTACATTAAATATGTATAAAGGAGATGTAGTCATATTGAAAACAAACCTCTCGAGTCATTGTCAGTGTTAGGAATTTAAATATAAATTCCAGCAAATGATTATTTATTCGTGTCTCAGGAACACGTGAACTTTGCCTTCCAGAAACTCAGATAGGCTTCTGGTCGCTATTTTGTCGCACTCATTACTGATACGCAACATGCAACACACTACACGACAACGGTAGCACGCTTGTTATACTTTATTTAATCATTCATTCAGAAGATAGTTTTCCACAAATCCTGATACATGAGCAGTATATCCAAAACACGTGCTTTTTGTAGCACATAACCCAATACTGGGCTACGGTATCACCACACACTCACGATCGGTAGTTTTATGAGGAAACTATTTGATATTGCACAACTAACACAAGCCAATAATAAATTATTGATCAAATAAATATATGAATCTAATAAATACTCCTGTGTGCTTTTTTAAAGGATTTATTAAGAATTTAAGTTAAATTTAATGTTGTATTCCTAACTCAATAAAGTAATTAAAAAATGATCATAATTAAAGTAAAACTTCACACGTGAATTGTTTTATATATATATATATATATATATATATATATATATATATATATATATATATATATATATATATATATATATATATATATCATCTTTGTTCGAGACGAAATGCTACGAATGTAACCTTTCTCTCAACGTCATTCTAATGCAAACACATTGTTTTGGGCTGCTTTCAAGATGGCGGCTAGAGACCATAGTAAAACCACTTATCTCCAGCGGCTTCACCTACGTCACAACATGTCATCTCCTGCACACTCCTAACTCCATGACGCAGACAAGCAAACACGCACGGTAATTTGAGATAAAAAATAAAGGCTGTGCCGCTAGCTCTGGCATCGCCTTGGTGGCGCTAGTGTCGACTGTAAGAACTTTCGTCTTCGTGTCTGGCTACAATCTCCTTGCCGACTTGGATATCCCCTCCCTTTTCCTACCTTCGCCTCTTCCTTTGTTCCCCTGCACTACCTGCGCCATATTGATTTTTTGAATTTATTTAAGACCATGTGCACTTGCTCTCGCCCTTCTTACTTCGGCGAACTTTGCTTGTGTAACATCAATTGGCCTTCTGCCATACCGTGTGTTTGCCACATTTGTCCATCAGGGCCAGTGTACGAACTTAGGTTCGCAGTGCGTGAGGAAGCCACGATGATTACAGATTGCTAAGATTTAAGCAATGTTCAACATGACTGCAACACCTGGAATCGATAAGTCGTGGAGTGGAGCAACAGTTAGCTGACATTGGTAGGAATGTAATTTGCTAGAATCGTTTGGATAATTTCGTGGACCAGTCATTCTAGATTGAAGTTTGGTATCTTGGTTTTAAGGAAAAATTGATGTTTGGCTATAAACCTAACTTTACCAAGTCTCCCAGGTTTCGGTATGTTACCGAGTTGAATTTCCCGAGTTTAGGTTTTGCTTGACACCACGACTTGCTGGAGGTTAAATTAAACCGCATGTAATCAGAGGTCATAAAAGCTAGTTTGAAAATAGCAATTGTATCTTGCTTTATAAACTTAATGGTAGTGTTCATGGGGCTTGTACATAGGAAGCAGTCAGTATTGATTTTTTCCTCAATAGTTGTTATGAAATGTTCGTATGCCCACTTGTAATGTGCCGTTTTAATGGTGAAGGCGTAGGTTGCCTTGAAATCTTCTTCTCCTATGTTTTTAATTATTAGCGTGGAGTTTAATAAATGAAATACGTGTCCCATTTTGTATTTTAGGGACATTATTTGATGGGTGAAACTTTTATTAACTTCCTATGTTTTAATAAACAAAAGTATGTGTAGCTGCAATATCACTATTTTTATATTAAAAGAATGTTTTATGAGGCTTTAAATTAGCGGAAAATGCATATGGAAGTACGCTCTATAAGCTTTGGAGTTTGGATATTAAAAATTGGCCCTGTTTGATAAGTCTTTTGGTGAAGAGTTGGTAACCATAAGCGAGGCACGCATCGTTGCTTGGTTGCAATGTTTTGCACACAAGTCAAATAAATGGAACCTTTTGCATAGTGGTCCTAATATATGTACTTATAGGCCGTTCACGGTGAAGTGAGCACTTTTTAAGGCCCTTCCTAATTTTTATTTTAAGCTATTTTTTATGTTTAAGCCACTTTTTAATGCCAGTATTGTCATTTAGCTAGTAAATAAGGTGTATACTTTCACCACTTTCAAAAGTTAATGTTTGAGAGTGCAATAAAACATATTTATTAGTGGTTAATGCCTGTTGGGAGGGCCTTAAAAAGTAATCACTTTATCGTGAACAGCCTATAGTTTGTAAATACAAGTGTTTACAAATTCAGAAAGGAATTCACCTCATTTTAACTGTTGGTAAGGTATGGTTTTAACCAGATGAAAAATATCTCTGGTAACATAAATTTCTTGTCGACTGGTTACAGTTGTGAATCAGCCCATTCACTAAAATGTTCGGGTTATTGATTAATATTGAATATGGCTCGAGTATATGTTATGATTAGCAATTTTGAGCGAACTATTGCCTAGTTATCTAAACCTTTTAGTGACCAGTTATTCTTTCACTACTGTGTTGTGCGAGAAGGCACACTTTCTAAGAGTTGTAAATTAATGTATCAATGGTTAAAAGCAAAGAATTGACCTTTTTAATAGAGCCTTTAATGAGTTTTTTTTTTTTATTTTTTTATTTTAGATGCAGCACTTGTAAGGAATGCCCAACTGGTTTCACAATGAATTGTAATGCATGAATTTTGAGATCCAAAATATAATTTATTCTATTTGATGTGAAGATAGTATGTCCCACTCCGATTTGTACGAAACTTTTGTACAGTAATGGTAGAAGGAAAATGACGAAGTATTTCCCAATACCAGCATGATGCGCGTATGTCCTTCGCTCTTTCATTCTTGGAGAGAGCGAGATAGGTACAATTACGTGTGTGTGAGCGAGACAGTGAGTGTCTTCTTTTTTTCCCAGTTATGATGTGAACGACCTTCACCCCGTCCAGATATTAGGAAGAAGTTAAAGTTTATGAGGAGGGGAGCGACACGCCGTGTCGCAGCGCTCAGAGCTGTGCCTCTTACAGAAGTCAAAGGAGAGAAAATTGCTTCTAAGGGGGCCGTCTAGCTTCCCCACAAGGTAATTTTCTTTTAATTTTACCATCCCACTGAGAGTGGTGGCCGAGAGGAATGTTTATAATGACCTGAGGAAACACGCTTTCGATTCAGGCTGCTAGACAGCAAAAGTTGAGCAGAACATTATTTCCTCTTTATAGCCTTGGTCAACTCAGGCAAGGAATATGTTCTATCTCTGCACAAGGATGCCAGGTTTATTGACTGCGATGGAGACTGTAGAGGAGGATACGCTCTTCCTCTCCAAGCGGACGGGTTCTCGACATTCTTCCTACCTTGCAGAAAGCTAGTCGAGAGGAGTGCCGGTGAAATAAGGAGCAAGGCTGTGCCTGCATCAGAATCTAATCTCCTGCTTCCCTCTGTAGATGGGACTACTGAACGAAAAGCGGAGTTCTCCTCCTCAGATCGTCTTCTGTCTCTTAAGAGATTAGCTCTAATCTCATATTGTTCAGAAGGAGGCCATAGAGGAAGTGCTATATTTCTCCACTGAAACTATGCCTTTCCACGACCACAAGGCTGAGCTTTAGTCGCAGCGGAGAGAGGGCGAATTGACCTACGACGTCTTTTTAACAATGGTGACTATAACGACCTCCGCTCCATCACTAGGTCACTTTATTGTAGAGTTGGAAGTTAATTTTATCCAGTTAATATGCTAGATTGTACTGTTTGCCTTGCAGATTGTTTTATTCACCGGTTCACCGTAACAATGCTTAAATACACCGAGTTATTTTACTCCCCGTTAGATAGCTATAGTAGTAATTGTCTTTTAATGTTTCACATCCCCTTCCAGCCAGCCAGTGACGTCACAGAGGCAAGCCATGCATTCACAACCCTCTTTTACGGACCTTGTTCAAAACCGCCGCTCTGCGACCACCTCTCGCCCTAGTAGCACGAGCCAATCAGTAGCGGGCAGCGGCCGGACCGCGCTCGTGGCTGCTCGCTCGCTCGGAACAGCTTGGGTGCGGCGACTATCCGCAACTCATCGCGTCCCCAGGTGGGGGATAGGAGATCCCCAGGCTCTGGAGTGGCTGGAAATATACAAATACCAGCCCGCGAACCAACTGGTCGGTGCGAGAGCGCCGTCGTCGTGGACGTCGGGAACCTGGGCAGCTCAGTACGAGATGGCGAAGAGCGTCTGCTGGAGGTGGCCCAACGTTCAAGGCGGGGAGGGGGATCTCGAGGTGCTGGAGTGTAGCGATCCTCACTGCTGGATTCTTCGGGGTGCCGACTGCGGTTTGCGTGATGAATGGAATGGAATGTATCTGACCTCGGAAGCACCCCGATGTCGGCCTTCACTCCTGGGCCAGCGGATTCGTCACCACCACTAGTAGGCCCCGGATGTCTCGCGTTTTCCAGGAAACGGAAGGAAGGGGAGGCAGTGTCTCCTCGAAGAACTCTCCCCACCTTCACACATGGAGTAGAGATCCTGGCATCGGCGCGAAAGGGCGATGATGGAATCGGTGTCATGACTGATGTATCCGGTTTTCCGACGCACTCGACAAGAAGCAGGGGCTGCATCCTCAGTTGCTGTCGGTACTGCAGTGCTGGTTCGCCTACATGGCAGTATTGACAGTAGCTCAACTTCAAGGGCGCCTGCGCCCACACGATGACTGCCATCGGCGCGGAGGCTGTTCTGTCCCCCGCAATACACACCAGCTGCGATCTCATTTCATTCCACCCCACATCGAACCAACAGAAGTCTTTCTTCTCGAACTAACAAATGCCCTACTTTATCCAGCCCTAATCCAGTTAAAAGGAATTATTTTATCATCCGCGACTGTCGCATAGATTTTCCACGGCCCTCTTCGCTTTGCCTGGTTTGCTATGCTCTTCCATCTAGACCCTTCTTCTTTCAGGGTGTGCACACGGCCATGGCACTATAACCCTGCTTAGACGTGATGCATGCGCCCATTATAATAATTAAACCCGACCTAAGGTGTAAAGGGCTTGCCCTGAGATGCATCCCATTCTCCAACCTACTTAGCTACTAACATGCATGCCAAAGGGCACATAGAACTGTGAAAGTGCTCACGCTGGGGTAGCAGGATTTTGGGGCTCCCCAGAAAAAAAAAGTGTCTCCACAGCAATCTATGTTTCTAGCGCTCTCCACTCAGACCTGATCGATTGATCTCACCGCTTTCTAGCTCTTACTGCTAGTACATGTATAATGCCGATCCTGGCTAACCCCTTTATTTTCAACGAAATATCGAGGTTTCTGCTTCAAAATCAAGGTTTCAAGTCTAAATTTAGGCTCTAAAAAGTTTTAAAAAGGAGCTTTCAAAAACAAGCAAATTTAAGCCAATATGAAGCAAAATTTGCAATTTTTCAAACTCGTGCAGAATTTCTGCCAATTAAAAAAAGAAAAAAAAAAACGAAATTTAACCAAAACATGTAAATTTCTCGATTTCTAGAAACAGCAAATTTATGCCATAATCAGGCAAATTAAGATAAAATCAAGTGAGGTATAAAAATAATGGATATAATTCAATTTATTCAATGAATACAATATCATGCATAGTTTTTTCCATTTTTAATCTCTTTTAAGCCTTTATATGTTATAACAACTAGTCCCTCATTCATCATTTTTAAGCTATTTTCGTCAATTATCTTTGCGTAACGATCTGGTAAAGTGATTTTATACCTTCCATCTAGAATGCAATAAATTTTTTTACCAAACTTAGATTCGTAAATTTGAAATTTTGTAGCTTCATAATATAGATCAATTTCGAGATCCGATAGTTTCGTCAATTCATATGAATTGTTTAACTTCTTGAGGAGTGCTTTCATTTTACTTTGTGTCATTTAAAAGGAAACAAATTTAATAAGACTGCGAAATTTGAAATTATAAAAAATATTTTTTTCTTTATAAATTTTTTTTCTGTATCAATAAAATGGAAAATATGCTCGAAATGGAAAATAATAACACATGCAAGTAATGTAAAAAATGAGGTTAATTATTAAACATAGAAAGTTTTGCGCCACATAAACACAAAAAAGATAAGCATTTTAACATCTATAAAAAATTTTATAGTGAATATGCTCATAGTAGTCGTTATGAGTAAAAAAAAAAAAAAGAGAAAGTAATGTGTGAATGTGGAAAATATGTTTATAATGCGTCTCTCAAAAAGCCCAAAAATAGTAAATTACACAATACCGCATTAGATAATTTAAACGAAATTCACGGCGATAATGATCAAACAAAAACATGTAAAGTGTGTAATGAAAATTAATCTATAAAATTATTTTCTCCTAATAAAACTACTAGGAACAAACACGCAAATATATGTAAAAGTTGTTTTAGTGAATACACAAAGAAATATTAACAAAACAAGAAGTTAAATGCAGTTTCCCAACTTTGCGAGTTTTCCAATTATCTTTATTTTATAATTTATTTATTTATAAAATTTTATTTCTTATAAATACAGAATTATGGCAACAAATAATCTAACAGTTGAGTTGAGCAATAGGACCGTGAGGGATTTGAGAATTATAGCTAGAGATTTTGGAATAAAATATATAAACAGGCTAAAGAAAAATGATTTAATTAGAACTCATATATCATTTATTATTGATGGGCAAAGAAGAAGAAACTTCGCAAATTTGCAATTTGCTTATGCTAATATCACTGAATTATATAAGAAAGATAGAAAGAAATTGAAAAAAAAATATTTCCATTCTATAATAATCCATCTGTAAAACAAGAGAAAAAGAAATTGAAAAAAAGAAGGATTTCCATTCTCTAATAATATATCTGTAAAACAAGAGAAAAAGAAATTGAAAAAAATATTTCCATTCTCTAAAAATCTATTTTATAAAGCCTAGAAATAAACGTCAGCGGGTAGAAGAATGGATAACAAAGAATAATTTTTCAAATTTGCCTTTAGCTGATGTCGATATCAACGAATTATATCCGGAAGATAAAAAGGAATTCGAAGAAATATTTCCATTCTATAATAATTTATTTGTTAGAAAAAGAAATAGAAGAACCAATAAAAATTATATAGTTAACAAAGCTTTTAAAAGTAGGATATCAACATGTAACATTGAAAATGCCTTTCATTTAATATTCATTTTTTGACTTCAGTAAAAAATTAGATATTTGAGATAATACGCACTAATCTTAGTAACCTTGGAGGGCTGAAAACCAGTATTAAATTATGTACCAATTGCCGTAGCGAGATAATAATCAAGTAAAATCATTTACATTTCAATCACCCAGTTATACAGTATCGAATGAAGGAAATATTAAAAGGATTTATAAATTCATAATACAAAAAATAACTACACAATTATATGAATTTCAAAGTATAGGTTCAGGCTGGACATTAGATAGAATAATTGGAATACAATTAGCTATAAATAATTAAAATCCATTAAATGGCTCATCATATATAGAATTACCAGAAGTTATTAAGAATAAGAAAGCATGCATTAATGCTACAAATGATGATCAAACATGCTTTCTTTGGGCAATAAAATCTGCACTGTTTCCAGCAGACAAAAATTCAGACAGAGTAATCAAATATAAAAATGTAGGCCTTAATATTGACAATATAATAGATAAATATGAATATCCTACTAAAATTGACGATATACCAAAAATCTAACCGCAAATTGATGTATCTATAAATGTATACTCTATTGAAGGTAAGTACTCCACAGTTTATCCACTTAAGCTTACAAAAAGTAAAAAAAAGGATAAGCACATAAATTTACTTCATTTCAATGATGATAAAGCAGATTCAGCTGCGCAAAATTTGAATTACTGTTGGATAAAATATTTATCAAAATTGCTTTCAGCACAAAAAAAAAATCAAAGCATAAAACTGATATATGTGATATGTGTCCTCGATTCTTTTATTCTCGAGAGAAATTAACTAAACACACAGAAGACTGCTCTAAAAATGAAGCAGTAAGAGTCAATATACCTTCGAAAGTAGAGAAAATCTTTTTCAATAATTATAAACATACAAGGCAGGTTCCGTTCGCAGTATATACCGATTTTGAATCAATATTGAAGAAAATATCAACAGTTAAGCCAAACCAAAGATAATTAAGTAAATTTAACCTTTTCAAAAAACACTCAGTTTTACCTGACGATGTAAAAGAAGAAAACGAGTTATATAATAGATCTAAAAAATGCACTGTATGTGAATGCGAATATTCGAAGAGTAATTAAAAAAAGTATGCCACCGCGTTCATTTAATTGGAAAATCCATTAATTCTGTATGTAATAATTGCAATCCACAATTAAAATTGCCTAACGTTGTACCAATATATTTTCATAATCAGATGGATATGATGCATATTTATCTGTTGAAGAGTTAGGCTATGTTGAAAAATATATAGATTTACTTGCAAGTAATGAAGAAAAGTTTATTACGTTTGGGAAAGAAACAGAAAATTTATACACACATTTCAATTTATGGTCAATAGTTTAGCTAAATTATCATCAAATATAGTAAAGATAAAATGAAACACATACAAAATCATTTTCCTAAACATAAAGTAGATTTAGTTACGAGAAAGGATGCTTATCCATGCTATTATATGGATAGTTGGAAAAAATTTAATGAAACCGATCTTCCGCTAAAGGATGAATTTTATAATAACTTAAATGAATCTGACATAACTGACACCGATTTTGAGTATGCAAAACTAGTATGGAATCAATATAATATTAACAATCTTGGAGAATATCACGATTTATATTTAAAAAGCGACATGTTATTATTAGCAAATGTATTTGAAAATTATAGAAATACATGTATAAATGCATAGGATTTAGTTCTGTCGTGGTATTTAACAGCACAGGGATTATCTTGGGATGCAATATTAAAAATTACCAAATAACCAATTAGAATTTTTTTAGTTATATATAATATATTTATATATAATTATGATATGATTTTAATAATTGAAAAGGGTATTAGAGGCAGAATATCGCAAGGCTGTAAACGATATGTTAAAGCAAATAATACATATTTAGACGACTTTGACTCTGATCAAGAGTCCAACTATTTATCATATCTCGATGCTAATAATTTATATGGCTGGGCAATGTTACAATATTTACTATATGGTGGTTTCGAACGGGAGAATTATAGCACTTCATTTTTACAATGAACAATAATTAAATTTGGATGATGATTCTAATTATGGTTATATATTAGAAGTTGATTTAGAGTATCCACAAGAACTGCATAAATTACATAAAGATCTACCCGAAAATAAGGTAGTTCAAAAACAAAGCAGTCTAAATTATTAACAGCTTTATATAAAAAAGGAAAGTATGAAATAATGCCTAAAGAATGGATTAAAACTTACTAAAACCATAGAATATTAAATTTTAATCGTTATGGTTGATTGAAGAAATATATAGATTTGAATACAGAGATGAGAACTAATGCTAAAAATGACTTTGAAACAGATTTTCATAAGCTGATGAATAATTCTGTATTCGGCAAAACTATGGAAAATATTAGAAACAGAATGGATATAAAACTAATAGCAAACAAATAAAAATGTGAAAAATTAATAGTAAAACCAAATTTCAAGAAAAGTACTATATTTAATGAAAACCTTGCAGCTATACATATGAATAAAACAAATGTAAAATTTAATAATCCTATTTATGTTGGCATGTCAATTCTAGACATATCGAAAGAGTTAATGTATGATTTTCATTATAAAGTTATGAAACCATAATATGGCAATAAAATTGAATTATGTTATCGAGATACCAATTCGTACATTTATAACATAAAAACAGAAGATTTTTAGGAAGACATGAAATCAATGGTAGAAAAATTTGATAAAAGTGATTACCCAAAAGGTAATAGATATAATATGCCTCAAATAAATAAATAAGTTTTAGGGACAATGAAAGACAAATGTAATGGTAAAATAATTAAAGAATTTGTTTGTTTGCGAGCAAAAATGTACACATATAAAGTTGACGATTAAGAAAACAAAAAGATCGAAAGGAGTAAACAAATGCATTGTTAACAGGCGAATTACTTTGATGACTATATTAATTGTTGGTTTAGAGAGAAAATACAATATAGAACAATGAATTTAATAAGAAGCGAAAAGCATTATATATATTCAGTAGAAGTTAATAAAATAGTGTTAACTCTTTATGATGACATAAAGGATTATACTGGAAAATAAATCAATACAGTGCCATATGGTTATAGAAAGAGAGAATCTTAAACATCTTTGGTTTCTAAAAGAAATCGATATCACAACCATCGAAATCAATCAGTTTGCCATTTTTGTCTCTAATTTCCAAAACAATATGATTAAGTTGTTTATTTATAATTTGATAGAAAACTGGATATGCAGGCTCATAAATAATATAATCTCTAAAACCAAACAGTTTTTGTTGGAAAACTAGCATTATATCAGTTTCTAAATTATTAGACTCGTCATACTTTATAAACATTCCATATGATAAATTACAGTGGACGTTTATTGTTTTTAATGGATTAAAATGAGGTAATTTAGTGCCTACAGCAATTTTATATTTATTAATAGTTAATTTTCTTTCAAAACCAAGAATATCAGATGATCGGTCATCAAGTTCAATTTCAAACTTAGATTTGATAGATATTCTATTTTCCACACTATCTGCTGTTACTTAAATGTTAATTGTTAAAAATGGCTCAATAGAATTTATAGTTTCTTTCAAAGAGTTAACATTATATTGGCCTTTGGGAATAGTTGTAACTTTATTTTTATCAAAAATGGGGCTCAATTTTTCAATTGTTGTTATAGTATTATTGTTTATATTAGGTGTTTTTTTAAATTTTCGTATGAAAACTTACCAAAACAATCTATTTTTCACTATGGACGATATCATAACGAAGCTTCTTCTTTAGAATGGACCTGTTAGCAGTTAACTTAAATACTTTATTATTCATTTATATATAAAAATATCTTATTTAAATGGCAAAGCGACAGCTAAAGCAGCCTAAAGTTGATTGTGGTGCTGGCGTTTTAATTTCCAAAGAACTATCTGAAATTAACAACAATGGAGAACTCTTACCTGATAACATTAGAGCAATAATAGCTGGGCCAAGCAATTGTGGAAAAACAATATTGATGATTAATTTTATTCTTAAGCTAGGATGGATAAATTTTAGTAAACTGCATGTTTGCTCAAAGGTTCCAACCAGCCCAAATATATTCAGTTACAAAGTGATATCGATGAGGCATCCAAAATACTAAAAAAAATTATGAAAAATGGCATACTTTTTAAATAATACTATGGAAATGCCTTTTTAGACAAATGTGAAGACAGTTCTCTAGTTATATCTGACTATGTTGTATTAAAAATCAGGACATTCACAATTATTTTACTAGAGGAAGACATAAAAATATAGATGTATTCTATTTAGCTCAAACTTATTCAAAAATACCAAAATAATTGGTCAGAGATAATACTAATTTCCTGTGTTTTTTTTTTTTAGACAAGACGACACAAACTTAAAGCATATTTAGAACAATTTTGTTGGTGGGGACATGCCCTATGAGAAATTTAAAGAAATTTTCTCAAAATGTTGGGACGAATATTATGGCTTTATTACGTTAGATTTGAGCAGAAAATTAACTATGGGAAGCACAGAAATAAAATTATAAACTTTATTAAATTTTAAATATTTTTGAAAAACATGATTACGTTAAAACAAATGCAGAATGTATGTTATGGGCATTATAAACGATAATTTAAACTAATGTTAGAATAAGCATTAAAAGAATGTGTGTTGCATTTTGCATTTGAAATGAAAAAATCACAAAACAGCTATTTTATTAATCCACGAGTTGTGTGCATTATCAAAACCTAACCATTTGACATACATTTTATCGCCTATAGTTTTTAAGACTTTTTCGACCAAATGTTCATTGGGATAGTCTGTTTTCTTAATTTCATGTCCATAGAAAGTACCCATTATTTCTTCTCCTTTAATATCTCTTTATTTGTAAGTAGGCACACCATAATTTAAAACTTTCCGAATAGTAAACAATCCTGTTGACCAATTAGCAGTAATTAGCTTCTCGAAAATTTTCTTTAGTTTGCTTACACGAATGACATTGTCATCTTTGTATTTAGCTTGCAGATTCGGTTTAGTAAGCATGTCTATAAGATTTCTTTGCATTAAATTGTTTTCATTGGTCTTATTAACATCAATGGGTTTCATGCCGATAGTTCTGAAATTTTCATTGTTATATTCTTTCACTACTTCTTCTAATACATTGACCCACTTATAATTTCCATTTAAGGCAAATCTCGTCCACATGTTAAATTTCATTTTGCGATTAAATCTTTCAACAACATTTGCTTTCAATTCGCTAAAAGAAGAATAATGATTCATATAATATTTTTTTCATAAATTCATTAAACATTTTATTATAAAATTCGGACCCATTATCGCTTTGAATATTATGCAGTATCCTTTTAATTAATATAGATTCTAAAGCAATTGCTAAATTTTTAGCTGTTTTATCTTTGATAGATACAGTAAATGCAAATTTTGAAATAATATCAATAAATGTCATAATATATTTGTATTCAATGTTTATATGTGATATTCCTTTCAAATTGCCAATATTCATCTCTACAAGATCAATTTTCCATAAATCATCAATGCCTTACAAAATTAATTTTATTCTTGGAAAATTTCTTCTTGCAGGCTTATATAATTCATTTATTCCCTCTCTCGCAATGGGAAAAAATGTTTTTTTTTTTTAATGTTGATTTATTAGATTTACATATTGAACAAATACTTTTCTAAACTAATTACCCATTTTTAGTGTTTTCAGTTTCTATATTATTATTTTTGGCGACCTTACACTTAAAGCACCAAGTGTTCTCCATTTAAAAAGAATAAAAAATAATTAATCTTCATATTTTACAAATACTCCTATTGCAGTCATCAAACCACCATTATATTCAGATATTTTGCTTCTTCTGTTTCTAAAGTAACAAGACCACCTATGTTAACATCAAAAGGCTTAATGTAATCTAGTTTTTGAGCTCCCTTAATAACAGTCACAGTATCGTCAGGGAAATTGGGATTAACACTAATTATTTTATAAACACTACAATCCATCAAAAAGTAAAGAAAATCTTATCATTATCAAAGTGAAAATTATAATTACTTTTATTCTACGTTGCAGGCAAATAAAATGCATGTGATTTTTCTTCCTTGGGAATGGGGTGCCCCATGTATCGCTGTACAAGGAACCTGCAGACATGGTACAGCAGTAGGAGGGTAAATTCCAATACCCTATGCCCAGAGGAAAGGGCCTTGAAGGTAAGATTTAGACGCTTTTAGCATCCTATAGAATACACGAATATCAGTCTTCCCTGGTCAAACAGGTAGCTAGTTTGTCACCTTAAGAACAGGCGCAAGCATTACGCCACCTGCAAGATGCTGTGGAAGTGCCCAGCAACCTCTTCATTCCACCCAAGAGGACCGGCCCCATCGAGTACCCGGGGTGGATCGTCTAGTATGTGCGCCAGCCTGATCAACCTCCAACACCTGTAATCGCCTACTTAGTGCCTGCTATTTTTTCATCCTACACCTCTGCCAAGCCTCAGGTTTACTAGTCTACTCTGTACCAGAAGTAGCCACAACCTTATCAAGTGCTGCTCCATTCAAAAATCGCCCAGGTATCTAAGGCAGTGGTGGCACCTAGATGCCAAATTGTGTTGCCCACACGATTTCGTGCCCTGCCACATAACCACACGGTAAATTTTGTGCAACAGGAAGGCGTCAGCATCCAAGCAAAACTGAACTGCCCTGTACATATAGAAGCACTTGACTCAGCCTTTAGACAAAAAGACCCAGGCGTCCTCTACGAAGACAATATAGTGAGTATAGGTTTCCGGTACGTTATACATCAACTTCATACATTTGGCTGAGTCTGGAAGCACCTAGCTTGACTAAACACCTTAGCATTACAAAAGTCATATCCCTGCTGTGCGACACGTAGGAGAGTTGGGTAAAAGTCGCTCTTTTAATTCCGCACAGGCAGCCACAGCAGGACAAATAGCTGACAATGCCTAATGGGTGGGCCACTTGGCAATTTATATTATTTATTTAATATTTAGTTTCATTCTATTAACAATAATATTTTTAATCCCTCAAGGGTCGAATATTATTCCGCATGCCGCCCACCAGGTACACTACTTGGTTATCCCCGATTTCACAGTTCAACCGTGCTACATATTTTTACTGTCAGTAACCAAGCCTTAAAGCTCTTTTTGTAGGGCGGCACATTTGAATGAATGAGTCTTGCGTCACGCCGTCTCAGGTTCTTTTCCGCGACACCTTACACAAAAATAAAGCAATCTTACACAAAGAGCGTGTGAAAAAAGATGACGTGAACTTCATCACAGCCCGGCACAGCTGCAGACCAAGGAGAAGAAAAAGAGAATGCAAGTTCACATGCATGATAGAGAGGAAGAGAAAGAGAGGGAGGGAGGGAGGGAGGGAGAGGAAGAGAAAGAGAGGGAGAGAGGAGAGGGGGAGAAAGAGAGAGAAAAATATAGAGGGAGAGAGAGGGAAAGATAAAGAGAGAGAAAAAAGAGAAAAAGATAAAAAGAGAAAGAGAGAGAAAAAAAGAGAGGGAGGGAGGGAGGGAGAGAGAGGGAGAGGAAGGGAGGGAGAGGGAGAAAGAGAGAGTGTTTAGGTTTGTTTTGGTTTGTGTAAATTAGTGTATGTACTTGGATTCAAATTCAAACTTGGCGCCAACTGTTGCGAGTGTCATGGCCGGGAGCCATCTTGACTTGTGGTGCTATCTATGAATGAAAGCAGTTGGTTACAGCTACTCCGTGTTGCTGGACGTCACACAGCTGGAATGTGTTACAAATATATAGTGTGGAAACATTTTCGGTCCTCTGGGCCGAATATGCATTATTCGAGCCACTTAATAAAGTTTAATCTATAATTATGGTAAACAGTGGACGTGTTTTCGGTATGGCACTGAAACTACTTCGTTTCGCGCGGCAGTTAGGTATACAAATACAACTGTATTTAATCACAAGACTTCTGGTATACAATAAGTGTCGTATTTATCAGTTTCGTGATTCGTGGTGAAAGAGTGTTTTTTGAGGTTAGTCGCGCGGCATACCAACCATAACTGCAATTGTTTATGTTTTCACCAGGCCGGCAATTTGTTCGAACCACGACGAGAAATTGTTAAAATGCCTCTACACCAATTGAAGACATGTTTACGCCTCGTGAAGTGTCGTATAAACAGACTTCTGACCTTGGCTGAGGAAGTTGACAACAATCCGAGTCGGGCGGGACTTTTCAAGTCAACATGCTGCGATTTGCAGCAACTGAAAACAGACTTCGAGGAAAGCCATTTGCAAATTGCTGTTAAAGTATCGGAAACTACGTCAGTTGCAGAGTCTGAAGCCAGCGATAGGGAGCTCGGCGAGTTTGACGAGGCCTACTATAGAATGCAAGAAGTTTTCAACAAACTTGTTGTGATCAAAGAAGTAGGAAGAGAACAGCAATGTCATCTCGGCAGAGTCTCATCCAATGTTAAGTTACCAAAATTGCCGTTACCTACCTTTAAGGGGTTGCTTACTGACTGGCCTACCTTTTATGATTTATTCATGTCGCTGGTGCACAACAACAAGGCCCTCGCTGCGGTGGAAAAGCATCAACATCTCCTTACGTCAGTTTCAGGTGAGCCATACAACCTTATTAAAGCTCTCCCTCTCTCTGAGGATAATTATAACCTAGCATGGCAAACATTAACTTAAAGGTACCATTATGTTATAGCAATAGCCACGATGCATTGGGAAAATATAATGCAACTTCCTCGCTTAGCTGCTGTCTCTCCCGACAAATCGCAGAGTAGGGTAGACATTCTTAAGGAGAACTTGGGTGCCTTGAGAATTCTAAAACTGCCAGTGACTGAATGGAGCTTTGTGTTAAACCTTATGTTACCGAAGCTTGATCCAGATACAAGAGCCCAGTTTGAAGTAGCTCATAAGACCATACAGATGCCCACATTTGATCAGCTTCTCGAATTTTTGGAATCACACTGTAAGGCATTGGTGATGGCTAACTATTCAGCATCAGGGTACACTTGTGCACTATCAACAACTAAGAAGTTTGTAACTTCAGGCACAAACATCAAAGCTTCATTCTTGGCAACTGCGGAACAAGATATTTGTATAACCTGTCAGAGTGCACACCGAATTCACAAGTGTCCTACGTTCAATGGTCAGTCAGTTGATGAGAGGATAGAGTTGGTGCGACGAAAAATGTTGTGTTTCAACCGTTTTCAAAGCCACAGGGTGAAGGATTGCAAGTCGAAGAGAAACTGTATGTACTATAGTAGGAGACACCACTCCCTTCTTCACACTGATGTCGCTCCAAATCAAGTGGAGAAAACGCCAGATATTTCTAATCAACAAGAAGCAGTCACTTCCATTCCCAATGAGGAAACTGCAGTTGTAGTCTCACTTACCTCTTCCACTGATGTGTCGGAAACTGTCGTTTTAGGTACATCAGTCGTTAGAGTTAAAGATGCAAGTGGCAAGATGCAGAAGGTTCGGGTGTTTCTTGACTCAGGATCCCAGAGCTCATTCATCTCTGAAGAGTGTGTCTGCAAGCTAGGGTTAAAACACCACAGGACTCGTATTCCTATTACGGGGTTGGCTCAGTCTGTTGTCCTGGCAAACAATGGTTCTGTTACTTGTGTTCTGAAACCTGCGACAAGTGAAGGGCCTCAATTAATTACCAATGCACTGGTCTTAAAGGATATAGCCTCCAAATTACCCAGCATCACACTTCCTCACCACATGAGGGATGTGTGTCGTCATTTGGAATTAGCTGGCCCATCATTTGATACTCCAAGGACAATCGATATTCTTTTGGGTGCTGATGTATACCCAAATGTGTTTGATGGTGGGCGGTACCAACCACCACGTGGGTTCCCCATTGCTCTTCACAGTATATTTGGTTGGGTTCTAATGGGTAAAGTCAGTCAGACTGAAGCTGCTGCCTCCAGTAGTGTTGTTTCTCTGTTTGTACTGTCTGAGGCTTCCTTAGCAGACACCAGCTGCAAGTTTTGGGAGAGCGAAGAAGTACTTTCTGTTCAACATTGTAGCCCAGAAGATTTGAATGTGAGAGTCACTTTGGTGAAACCCATTCATGAGACCCAGAGGGTAGATATGTCCTGCGACTACCTTTCAAGGAAAATGAACCAGAGTTAGGAGATTCCCGCAGCTTTGACTGCATCGACTTCATCGATGCATGGTTGCATCGACTGGAATGCAGATTGCAGTCAGCCAGAAACCAAAAGGGAGTATTCAAATGTTTTGTGTGAGTATGAACACCTTGGACACATGCATCGAATTAAGAATGGAGTAGGGCATTCTCCTCATTATTATATCCCACTTCACCATGTGTTTAAAGACTCCAACTCAACAACCAAGTTAAGAGTAGTGTTTGATGCTTCAGCAGCCTCCACTTCTGGAAAGTCTCTTAATGATGTTGTTCTGGCTGTACCTAAACTTCAGAATGACATTGTGGACATTATTACACATTTCCAACTTCATCCTGTTGTAATGACCACAGATGTTTGTAAAATATATCGACAGGTGCGCATCCATCCAGATGATGCATCTTATCAAATAATTCTGTGGTGCGAGTTCCCTGATCAGCCAATACGCGAATTCCAACAAGACACTGTCACTTATGGTGTGTCAGCAGCTCCTTGCATGGCTATGAGAGCCTTACAACAGCTTACAGTTGAGGAAGGTGGCTTGTAACCCAAGGCAGCTAAGGTTGTGATGGAAGACGTATTTGTTGACGATGTCGTGACAGATGCAGTATCAGTTGCAGAAGCCCTCAAGTTGCAGCAAGAACTGATAAATCTCGTAAAGGTAGGGGGTTTTTGAATTAAGAAAATGGCCCAGTAATAGCCAAGCTGTCTTAGATGCAGTACTAGAAAACCACCGAGAGTCAAATTAGCTTTCAAGGAAATAGTGACGTTATCAAGGTACTTGGTCTCCAGTGGGACTCAAGGTTGGATGCGTTTTCATATAATATTCAATCAACCAGCACAAGACTCACCAAACGAGCTATTCTTTCAGACATTGCTAGGTTGTATAATCCACTAGGGTGACTTGCTCCAGATGTAATTAGAGCTAAGAATTTCCTCCAAACACTCGGGCTGTTGGGTGTCTCATGGGATGAAGCTCGACCTCGAGATGTGCTAGAGGACTGGCGGCTTTCATCTGCCAACTGGATGTTCTCAGCAAATTATCCATACCTCGTATTGTCAGCATCGCAGTCAGAATATCAGCTTCATGGCTTTAGCAATACATCCAATGAAGGTTACACAGCTGTTGTATATCTACATACTGCTCATCAAGGTGGGGTAAAGACACACCTGCTTCTGGCCAAATCACATGTTGTGCCACTAAAAACAGTCACACTTCCTCGACTTGAATTGCAGGCTGCACATTTACTCATTAAGTTACTTGAGTTAGTAATGTCGACCCTTTCAGAACGTATCCAAATTAGCTGTATTACTGCATGGCGAGACTCAATAGTGGTCCTCGCCTGGATCACGATTCCTTCATCGTCTGGAATCTTTTGTGGCAAACAGAGTCGCTTGTATTCAAGAGAGCAAGATAACGGTCCAGTGGAGACATGTGCCTTCTGCTGACAATGCTGCAGACTGTGCTTCCAGAGGACTCTCAGCCCAAGATTTACTGACACACAGACACGTTAGTGGACTAGGCCTTGCTGATTGATTTCTGAGAAGGAATCGTGGCCATGTGGAGTAGCAACCAGCATTCACGAAGGTGAAGAAGAGCTAAAGTAGCCTAAGGCAGTCTCATTGGTTGGACATTGTGAGCCACACCTCCTTGCAAGCCTCTCTAGGTTTTCTTCCTGGTCACAGCTTCAGAGTGTGCTTGCTTATGTATTAAGATTAATTTCAAACCCGAAGGTGTCACTAGGGTAGCTACACACTGGTTCCCTTACTATCATAGAACTTGATGCTGCTAAGATGTGCCTGAAGCAGGTTCAACGAGAATGTTTCAGCTCAGATTGAAAGTGTGATTTCAGAGGGTGAATGCCCCCCCTGGTACTGGTATTAGAAAGTTGAATCCATTCTTGGATTGTGATGACATTCTGTGTGTGGGTGGACGCTTACAAAATTCACAACTAACTTACAAAGCTAAACATCAAATCACAGTACCCAAGAAGAATTTCGCGACAAATCTGATGATAATCAATTATCTCGTGCACCTCCACGCTGGTTACAATGCCACACATGCAGCCATGCGTTGCGAGTACTGGATTGCGGCAGGGAAGGGATCTGTCAAGGCCAGGATCCACAGTTATATAAAGTGCCACAAGTTCAGGGCCACCAATACACAGCCATTGCTGGGAAATCTTCCACCAGGGTTCAACAAGCGGGGCCATTTCTAACATTGGTGTTGACTCTGGGGGCCCATTCTAAATCAAACAGTCGTGTGTCAAAGGCTTATTTGTGCCTATTTGTTTGCTTAATGACAAAGGCAGTACATTTTTAAGTGGTTTCTTCTTTGAGCACCACAGCTTTTCTTGGTGGATTATTTAGATTTACTGCTAGGTCAGGACTGTGTAAAAATGTTTTTTCAGACTACGTAACATACTTTACAGGCGGACACCGTTATTTCAATGATATACAGAAGTTTTTAAGTGAGAGTGCCAATTTGCAGTGTATTGCGCATACCCTTGCCCCTTGTGGCATTCAGTGGAACGTTAATCCCCATCCGTCTCACATTTTGGTGGGTTGTGGGAGGCAGCCATCAAATGAGCTAAGTAATATCTGAAAAGAGTTTTAGGCTCGCAGGTTCTTACATTTGAGGAGCTGTCTACTCTCTTTGTCCAGATTAAAGCTGATCTTAACTCGCATCCACTGTGTGCCATTTCATCAGATCCAGATCACTTAGAGGTCCTGACACCAGCACACTTCCTTATAGACACCACCCTGACAGCACCTCCAGTTTCAGACCTTACAGAGATTCAGTCAAACAGATTGGACTGGTGGCGGCTGGTACAGTATGCCACTCAGCATTTCTGGCAGATATGGCACAAGGAGTACCTGCATACACTACAATCACTTGGAAAGTGGACTAAGTGTGACGGTGAGGTGGAGTTTGGAGACCTTGTCCTTGTCAAGGAAGACCACTTGCCACCCCTGCAGTGGCAGCTTGGACGTATTGTACTTCTACATGCAGGAAAGGATGGAGTTTGCAGGGTGGTCACCATTAAGTAGCAACATCAAACAGTGAAGCGCCCCGTTAACAAGTTGTATCGCCTACCTATTCACAGAGAACCACATATATCATTGTAACATTTTTAAGCAAACTAGAAAATCTGTACAATATTTTTTGTGGGCAGTATGTTTAAGTTTGTGTCAATTAGTGTACACACATACACGCGCACGCGCTGTGTGTGTGTGTGTGTGAGACATACACGCTCGCGTGCACATTTAGCCAGTCTAGTACTCAAAGAGGCTAAGTATAAGGGTATCACTGCATCTGTGGCTGCCCGGCCATTTCCTCCGAGCCTAGCCAATTCTTCAGGCTGCCTAAGGTCGCCTACATATTTTGCATATGTTTAAGAACTTTCTCATTTTAATTGGAACCCTTCTGCAATTTTATATATTTTACTTCATGATTTTAAATGTGTAATATGAGTTAGGATCTACCATTATAAGAGCACAGCAGAGTGCCGAGCAGAGAAAACAAACAGAACGGAGCAATCTACAGAAGCAAAACCAGGAAAGTAAAAATTGCTGTTGAGAAGACAGTGCGAAATTCTCTCCAGGGAATTTCTTTCTCAACCTAGGCCTCCTAAGGAAACCTACCATTGCTGAGAGAAAAACAAATTGTTCTAGCGGGACAGTACTACATTCCTTCAAAAGAATTTGTTTTTGCCTTGCTCTTGTAAGGATGAGCCTTCGCCACAGCGGAGAAGGGGGCGAATTGACTTGCGTACAATTTTTTGCAACAAAGGGAGAAACTGCTTCAGCTCATCAATAAGCATAACCCTGCATCTGATATCAATGAAATTTCCATTGTTGAAAGCCACGCGATGCTAAGAAATTCTGTTCTCCACGGCAAGAATGGATGTTCAAGCCTGCAGATTTTATTATTCGCTGGCCCACCAAGAATATGCATTGAAGAGATATAGTTCAAGTGCACCCGCAAGATGGCTACACCCGTATTGCTTCACCACCTACACATTTCGAAGCCGGCCAGCGATGTATCTCCAAGCAGCCATACTATCACCCCCATCCCCTTATTTACCAGCTGGCCAAAGGGGTAGGCTCAGCCAAGTATAAATAGCAGGTGGCGAAGCTCAGTCTACTATATCAGTCTTCGGTCATCCACCGCACTGGTTGCCGGACACTGACCAGCCTGCTCAGCTATGATCCTAGCTCTAACTTTCCTTCCATCACCGCATTCATGCTGTAGGAAAACCCACTCCTTTGGTCTCCACTGCGCCTCTTCGCCGGAGTCATCCTAATCCTGCTTAAGTCTTCACCGTATTCGTACTTAAGAAACCAAAACCGCGTCTACACACCTAAAGACTCTGCGGCCCCTTCTGGGCAACAGATGCATCTGGAGTTAGACCAGTTTAAGTTATTTTACTAGCACTTGTCTACCCCCACCATTGCTAGCTCGTAACCAGGTTGCTTCTACCTGGATAACATAGGTTTAAGCATCCCTAAACTCTTGCCAGCATTAGAAGGTAGTGTACCACCACTTGTTTATTTCCCTTCAAAAGAAATAACATTTACTCGACTCGAGAATACCACTTTCCTGTATGTGTAGAAACCTCTCCCAGTGTACCTCACACCAACCAGAGGATAGAAGGTGACTGGGAAAGCTACTTACTCGAGACAATAACTGGCAGTAACCCAGATGTACTAATGTCGGCCAACCTTTCTGCATACCACGGTAGGCAGAATGGTAAAGCCCACACCTAGGTACATGGTTTCTCAAGTACAGCTTGTTGGTGCTCATCCTCTCCACCGCGGTTTGGCATCAGAGTCGCCGTTCCCCGAGTTGGGAAGACTGTGCGCTTCTGAGACCTACATTCATGTGCCGAGCACTGAGATAGGACCAAGTAGAAACATACGTCGCCTGTATCACTTCACAAACAGGAAAATGTGTTCTGATCCTAATGCCTTTTTCCTGTCAAGAGTGGTATCTGAAGAAAGGTTATATAAACAGGTGCTAACTGCCTCTGGGCGCTTGCAGGAACTTTCCCCCGCCCTCATCCCCATACTCAATCAGCTCTCGCCTAAGGACCAAGCCCAGACACTGCACTGCTTGCAGACCCCAGTTACACCGGAAAACCCGAAGGGCCTATTCGAAGCTCTCGCATGTTAAACAGAGACAAACCTCTGGATTGCAGTGTATTTGAGGCAACCAGATCAGCCCTTGGGAATCTCTTGCTCCAGCTTCAGACTTGAACCAGCAGCCATTGCTCAGACATCTCGTGCAAGCTTTGAGTACCATAGCACTAACCCACTTGTAACTCCATGTACACCCACCACAGATGAATCAGGTCAAGCCTACAGCCAAGGTTATGCGTCGCCCAGGTATCCCGTTTAGTCTAGAATCTTAAGCGAAAGATCAAACTAGCCGAGCCTGACTTCGTGCCCTGCCGCTAAGCTACCAGGCCAGTTCTCTACACTGGATGTGCACCAGTACCATGAAGGAATCCATAGAAAGTGTGCCTTCCCTAGCACCCAACAAAACCAGCCTTCTTGATGTAGATGACCTTATCAACCTCCTAGCATCACACGTCAATAGTGATGCATGCAGCTTACACTACTAATAAACTTCTCTTGAGAAACCCCGAGCATTCCTTAGTACTGGGGCCTTCAGCAGCCATTGCTGCTACCCTCTGCGACAACAGTTTTCAACACCCATCGAACACCAATATACCTTGCTATTTTAACTTATTTTGTCTCCTACAGACACCCGCAATACACAGCTTTAGTTGAGTAGTTACAAATTAAGTTTTCTTGATCACTTTCCCATCAGCATAGAACCAGGTTGCCTACACCTGGCTAATATAGTTCAATATTCTGCTTGGTAGGAGATGGCACGAGTCACTATATTTATGGAGTCATCAATAAATACAGCTTGTTTTCTATCCTAAAACTTTTGTTTCTAGAGTAAATTCTACTCCACTCGCTAGGAATAAGTTGCACTGTGCACTACCGACAGAAACCAGTACTTTTGTAAATCCGAACTAGCTTGACTGAGGCCTCCCTTCTGGGGACCTCTAGACTGGAACACCCATTAGATGGCTGCCTGTTGCTTCCTATCACCCAGAGCACCCAGGTGCTGGAGGGAAGGAACAGAGGAGCCACGACCACTAGGAATACCTTCCACCAAGAGGGGAGAGCAAACCTAAGTTGTATCACCTACTAGAGCACGTAGATGCTGGGGGTGGATTGGCCTGGGGGTTGCGGCCTGCCTTGGCTGGAAAATCACATCCAGTAGTAGTATTGGTGGCCCACACAGCTTAACGTCTCTGATCAGCCCGCTGACATGGGGGATCAGTGGAGACTCAGAGTTTGTGCCACGAATCAGCTACTGGACTTGGGAATAGTTCCTTGTCCGGAGTGCACACTGTATCTTGTTCAGCGGTGAACCATACTGTATGACTTACACGATAAGGCACGGTCGAAGGTGTAGGGAACAAAAGATTGCTCATCTAGCTGCCCAGCAGCAGGGTACCATAGCCCTTCCTACGCAAGGAAAACCAGTGGAACAGGACTACGCCGCCTCACTGAGATTACGGGCAGTCTCGACTGTCAACGTGGTACAATATATTCATTTTCCAATGCTCGTCCAAACCAGTCCCGACTATCACCTGATGGTGAGGGGTGTTATCTACCGGACAGAAGCTAGGTACGGACTATCCAATCCTAACTTCTGGAGCCAAAAGTCAGCGGCCTGGAACTAAGTACAACGTGATCTAAATCAAAGACTGTAGCAACAGTTGTTCCACAGTCAGTTAACTACGTTACTACCTAACTGAACACCTTCCGAGTCAGGTTTCTAACACCTCCCATCAGCCCAATAACCGCACACTTGGTCTAGTGCAATAAACCTCGATGATTGTGCCGCAGTCAATAGCAAAGCATGCGTCAACAGAATATTTGCACAACCCTACAAATGCTGTTTGGAAGGGAGATCTGCTAGTATAGAAACTAGAGTTGTCCAATACTGATACTAAGTATCGGTATCTGTCGATACTTTGCCTTGTCAGCAAAAAATGAAAACGTAAGACTTTTATTATAAATGTAAAGTTCATTTTCAGCAACTTCTTGTGGGGGAATCCGAGGATTTGTGTTAATTAATTTCAATAGACAAGTGTCTTTGAATAAACTGATAATATGTAAGCACCTATTTTTGACACCTTTTGCCATCTAATAATGGGTAGGTAAGGACCTAGCAGAGTGCTGTGTAACACAACAGGGAAAATCAGAAGGTGTGGTTTTGAATCATTAAAATAAAGACAGTGAAGAAATCAATTATAATCACCTTATTTCTGTCTCAAAATTACAAGTTTTCTTTGCAGCAAAATATGATTAATTACTTTAAAAGACAAAAGTCACGTGTGCAAGGTGTCGCCAACAAGTAGCGGCGTGGAGAGGAAATACTCCAGCCGCCACCCCTCTCCCCCCATTCGACAGCCAAGACATTGCCAGATCGATAACTTCTCTGTGCACTCTTAGCTGATAGTGCGCATGGGACATTAAAAATTTTACTTGCATTTGGTGTCTTATTATTTTCATATTCAGAGGGTTTGACAGTTGAAGGTCAGCTTGTATTTTGTGTTGGATTACAATAATTTATAGTATGCTGTATTTTAAGATGTCCTTTTCTTTATTTAAACAAGTCTAGGAAAAATGTTTTCTACTGTATTACTAACAGTAATACGTTTTCTCAAATTCAGTGCGAAGGGCACTGGTATTGGGGTATCAGTATCTGTTAATGTGGTATCGGAACAGAAACTATGAAAAAAAATTGCTATGGTAAATTGATGCTGTAAATTCCCATTTTATTAAAATTAATTCTGAAAACATATTAAACTTCAAAATTTAAATAATTCTATCCAACAACATTTGATTCATATGCGCTTGTCAGTAAAAAATTTTTTTCATTTTGAATTGTTTCAAAAGGAATAAAGAACAGACAAAAATGTATGTTGGTAGTAAGTGAAAAATAAACAATTTTATTCGTATTTTTTGAAATACACCATAAGATCACAAAGGTCAAATTAAAGGTAAATATCACGACAATTAGAGCATCTGAACAAAACAGCTACAAGTAATGACAAAACCACAGGAATTCATATAGTTAATTCAAAAATTTAATGATGATCGAAAAAATATGAAGATAAAACAACTGCAACATTGTTGGGGGGGGGGGGGGACAGTACTCTGCGCTTCATGAACTCTATGCAAATATATCTACTGTTTTTAAAATAGCAACGTTACTGTGCAAATCTACAAGCATAACACATCACAGTTTAACTACTAACATGTGTGATGCAATTTTTAATGACTGCAGACAGTGGAAAGTGATGTAATTAAAGCATTTTCAGAATTTTGGGAATCTCCACCATGGCAACAAAAAACACATTTATAAGACAATAACACTTATAACCAATTTTGTGCTAACAAAACAACATACATAACACACAACACACATCAAATATCATACACTACTATCTAATAAGACATGAAATGAAACACACAATTACAATTGTGATATAACAGATTTATACAAACAAAAAACTGAAATTACCTGTTCTTAGTCCTTTTGCTCATATGTGAAAGGTCAACACCATTAACTTCACTTCCAACTTTTGATTATTCGTCTTTCAAAATACGTCAAATTCGCACAGAAGAACCATATTAGTTTCAAAATCAAAGCTATCTTCATGACATCATATCAAAAAAATTTAAATCTCTGACCCTTTTCTTCTATCCAAGAATTATATAGTGTTTGAAGGAATTATAGATGGATTAATTTACATACAGTATAAATATCCAAAAAATTTGTCACAAAATTATACACATATGGAAGAATACAGACTGAACAACAAACCCTTAAAACAATCATCAGCATTAACCATGAGGTTCTTACAAGTTATACAAAATTGAAAACATATTTAATAGTAACTGCAGTATATAATACACACACACATTTTGAACAATAGTCTTCCAGCCTTTCTGCAAAAACCAATACCAGATACACCTAGCTGTCCACAACTTGGCTGTGATAGCTTTCTAAAAGAACTTCAAAAAATTTTGTGCATTATCCTTGGAATGTGTGCCAGCGGAAGCCATTAAATTACAGGTATTACTACTGGAACACAAAAAATTCTAAATTACCGTATTCAAATGGCATAATATGATTTTTTTTCCTCCACAAAACTTTTTGATAAATACTCCTGCTTTTTTGTAAAAGCAGACTGAATTACTACCCTCATCTTGCATGCATGACCAGCAAGAATATAAACAATACCTTTAAACACCATTTTCAGTTCTTGGGTATAAAAAAGTCCACCCATTTACATTACCAGATGACTTTATTCATAAATAGAAAAAATACGTTCAAAAAATTTTGATAACAAATCCATTTGGTTAAATTATTTCAGTTATGTAATTAGCTTCATAGAACACAGTAGCACTGGCACGAGGCAAATGCTTGAATGGGAATGAAAAATTTTGAGTAGTTAAAATCTTTATAAAGACAAGAGCCATTAAACACGGTAATTACTTTGCCAGCCACCACATACATGAAAATATTTCAGCAGTAGAAACTGGATGGTAGGAACATACAAGGATGAGGTAGGAGACAGATGGAGTTAGTGGATCTTGCCATTAACAATCTTGGCATTGTCTCTGTCCTCCTGCATCATGTCACTGTCCCCCCATCCCCACACGGTGTGGCTACCGTCACCGGTCCGCTCAACTCTCCCTTTGATCATGGAGACTGGGACCGTCTTGAGGTCATAGGCCCAGCCCGCCCATGAGAAAAAGTCTATGAAAGCAGTTGTGAGATTAACTCTGTAGTTGCCTAGCTCTGCCGCACGATAGTCCCATGGGAAGACATGGTGGTAGTTATGCCAGCCCTCGCCCAGAGCTCCCAGAGCTACACTCAGGTTCTCCGAAGGGTTGATGTTCCTGCAAAATAATCACCATAAGCAAACATTACATAAAATACGAACACACATGAACATGGCAGTATTTACCTCTGGGAAAAACAATAACGTAAAAGGGAACCGACTGCTGCCTGAAATTTTGCTACCACTTTACTACATAAATCTCCTGATTTTTGCACAAAATGTCATTAAGATTGGATTTCGCACTCATTAAAAGTGAAGTGGCGCTCCTTAAAATTTAAGCGCCACTATGTTTGAACTTTTTAATCATCAACATGAAGTTTATGATATTGTAATAATATATTTTTATCAAGAAGATACCTTTCTATTGAAATAACTATTGATTTCATTAATAAATAAACCAATTTTTGTACAAAAAAGGCTTTCGGAAACGGATTTCAGACTTGTTAAACTGTGCACTATTTTTAAACATTTTTCTCATCGACTACAGGTTGATATGGTCTTTTGGGGTATCATTTTATTTGCAGAATATCTGCACAGTGAATTACATTAGTATTTAATTGAAATAAAAGTGATATTTTGCAACACAGATGAAGGAACACCATCACAACATAAAAATCCCTTTTCATAACTTCCTGGTGAAGGGTGATGTCTGATGTCACATTAGCAAGTCATGCACTCGCTAGCCCCTCCCTAGCAACCACCACTAGCCCTCATGACACCGGCCAATAAGCATTAGGCAGCGGCCCAAAGGAGTATAAAAGGAGGAACAGTTTTCAACTCCTGACCAGTTCTCTTAATCCCACCGCGCTAGCCATCAGGGAAGGAACAAACTGCGCCAGTATTCAGTTGTCTAGCACTCTTTGCTCAGACAATGACCAGCTACACCCTTAACTCTTCGACGCTTCAGTCTTCCAGCACCTGCTGCTCGGAACTGTTCCCATTAGTTAAGCCCCTATTGCTACGAGTAGTCTGACCACTCAACCTCTATGTTAGTCAGGCGTGTGTCTTTGCGACGAACCCTGCTAACCTACCTCCCTATTTTGTACGGACGTGTCAGATCAAGGAAATCCAATCCTTACAGTCCTTCTCAGGACTGATCCCGTGCTACCCCAGCTTAGTTGTCAGAGCGATGTGTATCTGAGCATTATGTCAAGAGACAGGAGACCATAGGCAATGATGAGAGGGAATCTGCACAGTTTGTTCAACATTACGCACCCCCCTTACCAAAGCCAGTTTTCTACTGGTCGCCTTTACCAAATTCTCATCAGTGCTTTAGCTTCCCGGCAATAGTTAGCTCATGCCGACGCAGTAGTTATAGTATGCCATCACATGTATTTCCTGTTGAATGGAAATAAACTTGTGCCAGCTCAATCGCTGGGTGCCGCATTCCTGTAGACTTAGCGTTGTTCTCCCGGTCAACTCCTCATGGGAAGGAAATGCAGGTGATCCTGGGGAGGTTACTCATATGAGTCAAACACACAGTTTTACCAACAAGCACCTAGAGCGGCTATCCTTTTCTATCTACAGTGTAGATAGAAACACAGGTACACTGACCCTGCATCAGTTTATCGACTATAATCGACAATCTTTCTACTGCAGGTTTATTCCGAGTTAGGAAGACTCGGTCAGGGCAACACCCAAGTATGTGATCAGAAACGGTGTGGCCTGACTTCCAGTGCATATTGCGCATCCGCACCAGGTACTTGAATAGGGTGTCCATGCAGTATACGGCCCTCGCATGGTCCTACACATAAATTACAATACAAGGAACCTGCCTCCTCCTCTCGGACGGTGAGGGTATTTGTGCATCTTGTGATGACCTACTCTCCAGATGGCAGGGTCTGAAGGATACAGTGACACTGACTTTACTTGCCTCTAGTCACCTGCGCGAGCTATCCCCTGCTCTCATCGCCTCCATAGCTGCACTCAACCCTAGGCAACCAGCCCAGGCATTAAGGAACCCACAGGATCCTATGATGCCCGAGACACCGAGGGACTTGTTCGCAGACCCTGTATGCACCGGTCCAGAAGAATACCCATAGTGGGTAAAAGGCCAACTCAGCCAGACTGTCCGTCCATACCGACCATTCCATACTTTGTTCCAGCTATTCTTCACCCAGCCTTCAGCAAGTCCTCAACTCAGGTCTGCAGCACCTTCACCAGCTTCCTCGCAACCCATTGTATAAAACAAACCCATCGCACACATCACCCAGGTATCCCCATCAAGGCAGTGCCCCGAAACACAGGACTATTAGCCGAACCCGACTGTGCCATGCCGACAAGCAACCAGGCCAGTCCTGTATAACAGACAAGTACCAGTGCCCCGTCAGGACTAGACTCCCAGGATATAGAGTGCCCGGTCTAGCACCTAGAAAAAAAGACCACTCCTCCGCCACGTGCAAGTATTCCAAACATAAATGTGTCAGTGTTAAATCAACAACAAACATAAGCTGAAGTAAAGGAAATAAAAGCTCAGTGCGAATAGAAGTGGTAGAAAGATGGCAAGTGGTTGACAACCCTCTTAAGACACGTAACTGCCGGTCGGGAGATTGGTGGTGCCTCTATCTGCTGCCAGAGATGCACATTACCAACATTCATGTCACTCATACCAACCGCTTGTCCGGACAACCCGGCATAGCATGAACTGTACGTAACACTACATCATATTTGTGGCCTGGACTTACAAATGAGGTTAGAGAATACATGTGCAAATGTCATGTGTGTAACGTTAGCAAGAGAGAGATCTGATGGAAATGCCCAGCAGCAGCCGAGGCTACCGTAACGCCCTTTCAAAGCCATCACCCTAGACCTCAAGGGCTCTTATCCACACTCATCAGATGCAAAACGCTTTATACTTGTAACTGATCTGTTTACACATTGGTGTGAACTGTGTGTTGCAGAGCACACGCCACATTGCTGCCACTTTGTAAAAGGTATTTTCCCAGCTGGGGTTACCATAAAACACTCCCGAGTGATGACACCCAGTTCTCCAAACAGCATTGGCGAGAGTTGTGTATGGAATGGCACGCTTAACATACACGACTCACATTTACCATGCATGTGCAAACCCAACCGAATACCGAAATTGGGAGGTAAAGAGACAACTGTGCCTTAAGAGTCACCAAGAATCATACAACATAGGTACAGCACATACCAGATCTTTTTGTTTACGTAACTGCACTGGACTCAAACCCAAAAACTGCAGACTGAGGCAAGAGAATGGAAGAGAAGGCTGCGTCAAAGTGTGTGAAAAGCAAAAACGTTGCGATCAGAAATGACTATCTGAAACAAAACCATCACCCAAGCCCTTGTTACCAGGTGACTTTACGTGCGTGCGTACCACCTGTCAATGGCCAATCCAAACTTTTGTGCAGGACTTGACCCTAAATAGACCAGGCTACACAGAATTCTGGAGAAAATCAGCATCATGTCGCATTTAGTACAGATAGGACCAAGGACACCTGTCAATACCAACACGACCTAGATGTCCGACGGTAGGAACAGTGATCAGTCAAACACTCGGTGCGGTCAGAGGGATGAAGCAAATATCAACCGAAACTTAGGTAGTGATGTCGAGGTAGAAGTGAGTGACATTTTGCCACCTAATAACAAACCAAAACAACCAAAGTGACAGTCACACCTCTATTTTTGTGGCTTTCCAGCTGCCGCGTCTGCCACAACACAGGGGTCGGCGGCAGATAACGTGCGTGTGCATGCGTGGCAACTGTAGAATGTCCCCCCTCGTATGCGGCTTTCACGCCGCCAAGCAGCTACCTGCCGCCGCTGAGATTCAATGGTCGGCAGCATAGCTCGACATGTGGGGTGAGATGCTACCCCCTGCACCTAGCAATGAGCAGCAACAGTTGCAGCAAGCCAACATGAGAAGCTCTTCTGCTGCCTCTACATTTTTGTCGGTGTACCATCACCCAGTCCGCTCACAATAACAACGCTGCAGGCGACTGCCCTGCTTCAGGCACCAAGCTCGCACAAGTCAGGGTTCAAGCGTACCAACACACGCTACTGGTATACGCCCTCCTGCAGGCCCTGTGCCAGGGGCACATGCGGCACTTCGAGAAGTCCCACGTCCTCGACACCATCGGCAAATGCCCAAGACGTCTCATGAGCTAAGGAAATGGATATTCCATACTTACAGGGTGAAGCAGCCCAACTGTATGCTGCACTTCAGCATGACCAGCGCTACAGTATGTAGCAGCATCGTACCAGTGGTCTCCCTGGAGGGGGGGGGGG
Source organism: Dryococelus australis (assembly GCA_029891345.1). Lineage (NCBI taxonomy): Eukaryota > Metazoa > Arthropoda > Insecta > Phasmatodea > Phasmatidae > Dryococelus > Dryococelus australis. The sequence goes on from CM056994.1 coordinate 318,353,906, forward strand.
GGACGGAAATTTGACATGGCCCTCATTCTCATGCTCTGGACACAGGCCACTGATGTTCCGCTCGTGCACCAGCCATGCACGGCCGTGTGTTCTGAGTACGGGTCTCTGCACTCATTCATGCGAGAACGGATCCTGGAAGGGAACTGGGCCATGACCCGTTTGACCCATAACTCTACAAGTAAACTCAGCCCAGTGTGTTTACAGTTATATTGCGATCTGTGCCCCTGAAAGCAAGAGTCTAGTTTAAATACGGGGAAAGTTTTTTCTTCAGCTTACTCCCCATAAGTGAGGCGTAAATAGCCTAAGAGTGTGAAGCCACATGGGTTATATATGTTTACTAATCCCGAACTTGAGACACTAAATTAATAATATATTTTTCCAGTGTGTCTCATATTTGTTTTGTCTTAGGACACTTATTTTTCTCAGACACTGTTAATGTGTAAAGTAAATTACCATAGCAGTTCCAGCATCCACCATGCCACGTGCCCAAACTTGAATTCTTTCACTAAATATTAAATGATTGTTATAATTTAATATTGTATTTTTAAGTGCCTATCTAATAGTCGGAGGTCTTGCATTTTCTGATTAATTTCTAGTTGCTTTGCTAGCCCATTCCAGCCTGCTCACGTAAATGTAAATTTTCCGACAAATGAAAATAAGAACACTGGACATTACGTAATTAATATAAAATGTCTGAATTGTTTTACTAAATTCCTCCAATACTAATTGCTTGTTCCTGAATGTTCTTTTGTGTTCACGTGTCCAAATGCATATATAAAATGTAATTTCCCCTCTCGGTGTTGGCAGGAGATTGCAGGCGAGGCTGCAGGATCTCTGATCATCCATCTTTCGTCTTGACCAGACACTTGTTTCACGCAGTGGGAGCCTTCAAATTCATTTGTATGGAAATTTAGCTGTAATAGTAAGTTTTATTCATACCCGAATATTTTAGGTATTTCTGCTCCTCCAGCGCTCTTATTCTATCAGAATCGCAGCCCGGAGATTTTTAATACATTAATTATACCACGTGCTTCACAGTACTTTTGCCGCTTTGGCCTATGGCAGGCATGATATGCCATGTCCGCTTAAGGCTAGAATAGCTTATTGTGTGTGAATGCATTTTTCTCAGCTCAATATATCCTTTTCTGATCCTAGCCTCTGTTTTTTATTGTATGTTTCGTACCTTCATGATCTGGCCCACTCCAAAAAACATGTACTTAATTACATTACATGAACAGTGTAACTGTACAACCTGAACTCTTTTCGTAGTTTTTCGTTAACGTGTGCTAATGACTGGGACCTCAACGTGGCTGTCAACCTGCACCACCCTGAGAACCGTAATCCAAGTGCTAACCCGATAATAGATGAGCTGGCGCCCTACGACATTTTAATATCTCTTAAATTTTGCAGTCCTGAGCCAGGGTTTCTCTCAAATCCGGGGTACTCCGCCTCTCACCAGCAAACCAAACCAAGTCATATTTTGATTTGTGATATATTTTGTATCTCAAGAACTTCTTATATAAACAGGAACAAAGACACTAACGTATAATTTATTAGTTTATGGATTACTGTACTTACGAAACTACCAAAATTAAATACAAAATTACTGCCAATAGTTAGAGGCCTGCAAGCCACGGATTTTTAAATCAAGCTAAGCTCGAGCAAGCCTAAGGTCCCTGAGCTTCAAGCTCGAGCTCTTTTATTGCAGATAAAAAATAGGTTTATAATACAGGTAATATTAGTGTTTTGAAGATGAACTGTGACCTCATTTGCAGTTCTAAGGAATAATTTTAAACAAACAAACTTACCCCTTCAAATATTGTTTTGTTTGTGAATAAATATAATTACCTGCTTTCTATGAAAATGTTTTTACAATTCCTTCAGTTTTGATGAAAAAATTTCAATATGTTTTTCACTACTTTTGCTACAATTTCTGTGATTTTTAAAATATAATACAATTCCTCAAATGATAAAATACGTGTAAAAGTTAAATTTTGTTCAGCAAAATTTTGAATTGAAATGATTCATTTTTTGTAAATACGTTATTTCATTAGCTGAAATTTGCCAGTTCTAAAAAGATAAAAAAAAATAAAAGTCAGTGCTTATAGCAGAGTTGTTAAAATACCATGTTTTCAGATACAGATGCCCCAATACCAATGCCCTTGCCTTTTGTTTGTTGTTCCACCTCGCCACTATTGTGCAGAAATACGAGAAATAATAAAAATTAAAAAGCAAGAAATTTTCCCAATATTATTGCCATGAAGAACACAGCAAGATGAAAATTCTCCACTTGAGTCCATGATGTACGTATTTTGGTGTGTACAGACAGCACAGGAAGTATAATGGAAAATCACGCATAATTTATCATTTCAAGTACAGGCCACACTAAATCTTTGTATTCCTGTAAATACAGTGGAAACTATCCATCAAATTTCAACGAACTGACATAAAAATTCTATAGATGTGAACTTGACATATAAGTCACAAAAAAAAAACCACCATGTTACACTAAATATATTGATAGGTCTATGTTAGGTATTTGACAACTTTAACTACGATAAATCTATGCAAATGGAAATATTACAGAAAATTTTTCTGGTACACTCGCACTCAAACCCCAAATTTAAACACCTGTTTTGAAATCACTTGCTCAGAAATACCTAATTTGGCATGTATACGCCACACTGAAATTTTCTATTTCTGTAATATTGTTAAGGTACGATTCCATAGAAACATAACAATTCAAACTTAATTTCTCCACTACAAAACACTTGTTAGAGAAAACTTTTATTATGTTGCAATGTTTACGGTGTCCGAAGTGGCTGACAGCTTGTAGGCACTCAGCGCAAGGGAAGGGGGGAGGCGGCATGCTTGTTGGTTGCGTAACCTTGTAGCCACGTGTTCGGCCACCTAGTAGATTTAAGCTGCGCGCAACAACCGTGTATTGATGTGAGGTAACAACTTTCACATGGGTGGTTGAAGTGAGGGTATACTTCACGTGAAAAGTGACGAGTCGTAATCGTAGTTAATAGTAGTATAAGCGGCACACGTCAATTCGCTCTCCCCCCCCCCCCTCATTGTGATGAGACATTGTGAAAAGGTGGTGGAGTACGGCGTAGGCCCCCTCTCTGGAAGGACTAGGTAGGAAGGGCGGAAAAAGTTGGGAAGAAAAAAATTTATCATTAGCGTTGGGTACTTGACTGCTCGAGCCGGCCGGCGAAGTCGAGGCGCGTGGGATGTGGAGACCGTAGCTCTGTCCTCTCTCTGCCCCTGGCCCAGACGGTGTGGAGCTCACTGAGTCTGCAAATGTGTTTTTCCCCCCTGTTGCAGAGATTAGTGTGTCAGGAGTGCCGCAGTTTATCAGGTATCCCATCAGCCTACTTTATTTTTGCATGCCGCCGACAGCAATCAGCATAGTGCCATGGATATTTACAAGAGAATATGCAACCAGAACCTGAAATAAAAAGTACATAATAATGATGGCATGCAAAAAATGAAGGGGAATGAAATACGTATGTTCAAGCCTTACTCGCAGAAGGCGACGAGACACTACTATCCTGGAGCTTGCTGTGGTGATTAAAAAGAAAAGGAAACTCTTTCAGGGAACCTTGGGCCGGACAGCAAGCTAAACAGTTACGTGTGATAGGGTGAAAGTTCGGCAACCGCATGCCCTTCAACAGCTGCGTTGACCAGCTAAACGAACAATGCGAGTACACTTTAAAAACATGCATGAAAACGTGGGCATTGGCACACGTTGGTCACTTTAAATTTACATACATAACACTGCAATATTTGGAAGTTAATCTTGCACCTGGTTTCATCATAGTGAGTTCATGGGAGCTTTGTGGCTCAAGAGTTCTGGTTTGATACGGAGTTGGTGAACAAGATATTGCAAACAAAACAAATACACTAGAAAAAAACAAATAAAAGCATAACATTAAAATACATTCCTACAAAACTGCATTCTTCTTGTAGGTGATCTTCACATGTACACTGTAAAAACTCGCACATCAAATCATTACAAAATCTAAAATTACTAATTCCTTTGCACGAGTCATATTATCGTAGTCTAAGTCTAACATGTAGTTTGTAGAAGTATGTGTAACTATCACTGGCACTATGGTGAGCGTCTTTAAGTAATACTACCATTTTATGTGGGCTGTCTGCCACTTATCTTACGGAACCTTGTTATCAGTGAGGTGTACAACGTCTATTTTCACTGGCTTTAATTACGTACAGTGTAATGACTGTTGTAGGAGTTCAGTTTGCACATAGTCGTGTGTCTAAATACCTGTGTTGTACTTACCTTGCCGGTTCCTACACTTTCCCCCCGCTTGACGACAGCTGGGTAGGCAATTATAATGGATACACATTATTTAATCTAGCCTAAATGTGAGTGTGTGTGCCTATCTCACTGTGACTGGCCGGCTAGATTAAATGTCACTATTTGCTACAGACCTATAACTAGTCCTGTAATGATTATAGTAGTGGTTTACAACTACGTGTGTGATTAAATTTCGTCAAGCACTGCACGCACTTGTTCACATCGAGCTTTGGTTTATCTGGCCATCCTCTGGGACGTAGTGCAGCATGCAGTGGGCATGACCATGTGTATCACGACGTAGGTCGCTACAGTGATTCTCGGTACCGGCCAGGCGTTCAGTCTGCCTTGGTGGCACCAGGCGTTGGTTCAGCACGTTCGGTTATGGCGTCTGCTCCTGCCGGAACTGATGGGGAGGGTACAGCTACAACGGACGTTGAGGCAGTGCTGGGGAGTGACGCAGGAAGGGCCTGCACCCCGACTGCACTGGTTCCTACCTGTAGGGCAGGATGTTTCTCTGCTGGCACAGGACAAGGGAGTTGTGGAAGGGGACCGCTCTCCACCTTGCCTGCAGATGCATATCATAGGGCCAAGTCATTGGAGGCATCAACGGTATCATGTCCAGGTCCCGCGATGAGGCAGTGGTAGGGAGAGAACTTTAGACCTTCACTGCGGGTGTTGTTCAAGTTGAGGGGTAGTGGGAGGCGTCTACAGTCTTGGTGCCTACTGTGGCAGTGCAAGGGATCTGCGGATCACTGCACTCTACCTTGGCTGCGGGTAGTGCATCTCGCTGTAGAGCCGGGTAGTTGGAGGCATCGACAGTCAACGTCCAGGTCCTGTGGCGAGGCAGTGCGAGGGAGAGGAGTCTCGACCTCGACTGTGGGAGTTGCACCAGGTGTCTGGTAGTAGAAGGCATTAATGGTCTCGCCGCTCCGATCATCGGCGACCAGTTGAGCGGGAGGCAGAATGGGCCTCTCGTCCTCAACTGCGCCAACAGATGAAAGTTCCTGCTTAGCAGGAGGTTGCAACGGAGCACTGCCATGGGCTATGCTCTATGTTGGTTGCAATTCATCGTCGGCAGAAACAGTGGTCAGATTCATGGAAGCTGGGACGACCTTGATGACTGTTTCGGACGTTTCTTGCGGTTAACGGTGTTTGTACTAGGCCCGTAGCATGTTCGCCTTCCAGTGGTCTAGTGGTGTAGGCCTCTGGGCTCACGTAATGGAAAACATCCGGAGGTCTAGAAAAGGGTGTTTAGCTCCTTGTAGTCAGGAACCAGCTATGTAGAAGCTTGCATGTCCTTGATTTCTGGCTCAGGAGTTGTACCAGGTGGAAGGCAAGGTGCTCGGATTGCTTCCAACTCCTTCACAGTTGGCGGTTTGGATCTCTTGGCTAACATGACTTGATCTGCGGGGTGTCTGGCTGTACCCCCTGTCTCGGGGACTTCGCCAAGACACTTCGGTGCAGCTAAGGGTGGCCTGGTCTGGTCTGGTGGTGACTGTGGCCATAGCTGGTTGGTGTCGAAGGACGGAGACTGCTCCTCGGCGCTTTTGCATCTCTATTCTCCTGAGTGGAGAATAGGACGGCTCCCTGTTCGGTTTTGGGGTTCCAGACCTCTTCGTTGGCCTTGGCTCGACGTCAGGAGTTGCCCTTCTGGGTGTTGGGCCTCGAAAGCTCTTTGTATGTGGCCTCAGTCCGAAGAGGCCCCAGGCAAAGTTGCAGGGCTCTTCAGGCCTGACTTCCTAGTCTTCGTCGGGTGATTTAGGGCTGTCTGGTTTGTTTCTACCAGCAATAGTTTGAGGCAGATCGGGGTACGGGGAGGGGCAGAATTCTGCTGGCTGCCTTTCCAGTTAATAAGGGTTCCTCCGTCTCCTCCCAGTTGAAGGCGGCGTTGTCGAGAACACAGTGCTGCTGAAGTAGCCATGGTTTCCCCAAAATCATGGATTCCCCGATATGGGGCGTAACTAGAAAATTAAGGTGGGATGTCTTATGCTGAATCCCGATTGTTAACTTTATGCCTCCTACCTGAAGGACGCGATCCAGTTGCACGAACCTAACTTTACTTGTAGTGGGGGTCATTTGGGCTCGGTGGGACGTGAGGAGGTAGCTTCTTGTAAAATTACCCGTGGCAGCCAAATCTAATATAGCCACAGTATTTACGTTATTAAGGCGGACCTCTACATAGGGCACTTCAGGGGAATCAAATCCTTTGATTAAATTCAGGAGCGTGACTGCGGGTTCTTCTTCCCCTTGTTCTGGTTCTGGGTTCGCCCTCTGTTTCTTTGTGAGGCAGTCTCTGTTGTGATGTCGACCGGTGCAATAAAGACACTTTGGTGGCATCTGATAGCAAGGAGGGGAAGTCAAGGTCGGGGTTTCAGGCAGCGTAGAGGCGGGCGCGTGTTCCATCAGTGTTCTCCCCTCCTTCCCCTTTTCTACCTGCCTACGGTCTAGCTCTACTTGCTCTGTGTAATTGTACTCTGTTTCCAGTGTGTGTTCCATCAGCTCTGCTATGGACTGCTGCTTTGGGACACTCAGAAAATTACGCAGCTTCGGTAATAGCATTCAAGCTATGATGCGTAAGCAATTTTCAACGCCTTGTACTGCCGGAAAAAGGCAGTGGTGAATCTGCACCTTGTTTCTTATAAACAATTTGACCTCTCCATCCATGTCTTGAGTGACTGTAGAATTGCATAGTCAGTCATGCTAACACCTCCTTGCCAGTGAATTCGGAAGAGAGTCCATTGCTGAATTGTTTCCAGTTGGTCAGGAACTCGCCATGCTGTTCCCACCACGTTAATATAAGTTATTTTTAATGCAACTGGGCCCTGTCCACCCATTGCTTTGCCGGAAGGTCCGTCTCCCGAAACTCCTTTTCACATTCTTGTGTAAAGACTACTTGATCCTCACGAGGTCGGCCGCAAAATCAGTGATTTGGATGTCATCGTCTCTCCTGGTCACTGGGTGGCCGAGTGCCATTCCAGGTTGTATATAAATATGGGACAGTTTTGACTGGCGGGAGTGGGAGGTATACCTTCGTCTGCACCTCTCTCACTGACACACCATACCTGGCATAGAGATGCACTCGTCAGGCCATCCTATGCACAGGTGATGGTATGGTTCGCTGCATGATGTGCGTTATCAGGTTAATGCCTTGGGCGGGGAAAGTGATCTCACTACAGAAGCTAGTAGGTTGTTGGCAGCAGCCTTCACATCTGTATTCCAACCCTTGTGTCACAGACCTCGTCAGGCCAGCCTAAGCATATGTAATGGAATGTCTTGGCACAGTAGGTACATTCTATTCATAGTGGGCCACTACCTGGACAGTTGGCATGGCTACATTGTGATTCCGGTATGTCGTGCTCAGGGTCACAGTTTTCGCCTGTGGTGGCATTTATCTCTAAAGCCAACATGTTAATGGCTATGGGCACCATGGGGTATTTCTTGAACTCCCCGAAATCCATTTGGTTTCTCCGGCTTGACCCTTAGTTCTCCGGGTCCTGGTTGGTCTTGTTCGGCCATTCGCTGCGTACAGTTAATAGTCTGATGTCCCACGTTGGGCGCCAGAATATCACTTGACGCATACCCGGTTACTGACTGTACGGCATGATCGTCGAGGTTTATTGCGCTAGACCAAGTGTGCGGTTATTGGTAGCTGGCGGGAGGTGTTACCTAACCTAACTTACTCTGGAAGTCTTCGGTCGGCTAATAATGTGGGTTTCGAAGCCGGTGTTACAGTCCTTGGGTTAGACAATGTTGTACTCCGTTGTCTCACACCATACTCAAATTTCTAGGCCGCTGACACGTTACTCCAGAATCTAGGATTGGTTAGTCCGTACCTAGCTTCAGTCCTGTACACTAGACCCCTCAGCACAGGGTGGTAGTCAGGACTGGTTTCGACGTGTGGTAGGAAATTATTTATATATATATATATATATATATATATATATATATATATATAATATATATATAACCATGGGGACAGTCGAGACTGCCAGTAATCTCAGTGAGGCGGCGTGGTCCTGCATAGGAGGGGCTGAGGTATTCCGCTGCTTGGCAGCTAGATGAGCAATCTTTTGTTCCCTACGCCGTCATTGTGCCTTATCTTATAAGTCAGAGTTCGGTTCACCGCTGAACAAGACACGTCATGCACACGGACAAGAAACTATTCCCTACAATAGTGTATGTGCAGCAGCTGATTGGTAGCACGAGCTCTGTAAGAGTCCCCACTGACCACCCCACATTAGCGGGCAGATCAGACGTTTAGCCATGTGGGCTACCAATGCTACTACTGGATGCGATATCCGGCCAAGGTCAGGCCGCAATACCCAGGCTAATACCACCTCCAGCACCTAGGTGCTCTGGTAGGTGATATAACCTAGGCTTGCTGTCTCCTTGGTGGAAAGTATTCCTAGTGATTGTGGCTCCGCTGTTCCTTCCGTCCAGAACCTGGGTGCTCGGGGTAGTAGGAAGCAACAGGCAGCCGTCTAATGGGTGTGTTACCAGACTGGAGGTCCCCAGAAGGGGACAAGTGCAAATTATTCCTAGCGGGCAAAGTAGACGTTACTTTAGAAATAAAAGCGATAGGATAGAGAACAAAGCTTATTTATTGAGGACTCGATAAAAACCGTGACTCTTGCTCTATCCTACCAAGCAGACTGAGTATTGAAGGTAAACTACGTTAGCCAGGTGTACGCGACCTAATCCTAGGCTAGAGGGAAAGTGAACTAGAAAACTGAATATATAACTACTAAACTAAAGCTGTCTAATTGCAGGTGTCTGAAAGCGACAAAAAGAAGTTAAAGTTGAAGTAGCATAGCAGGTATATTAGTGTTCAACGGATGTCAAAGACTGTTGTCTCAGAGAGTAGCTGCGATGACTACTGAAGGCTCTAGGTTCGCTAAAGGCCCCAGCACTGAGTGCTCTGGGTTTTCTCTAGAGAAGAATATGAATAAACTCTTAAGCCCCACCGCGCACGAACTTGTATAGTCAAAAGTCTAGGCTGCCGCGGAGGGGTGCGGGGAAGGCGTGCAACGTTCTTCTGCCGGGAGGCTGGTGATAACCCTCTCGTCAGCGATCTTGGCTTCGTGGATCTTCGATGGCAGTCGGCCATGTCTGAAGTGGCTGACAGCTTGTAAGCACTCAGCGCATGGGTAGGAAGGGGGGAGAGGCGACGTGCTTGCCGGTTGCATAACCTTGTAGCCACGCGTTTGGCCGCCTGGTAGATTTAAGCGGCGCGCAACAACTGTATATTGGTTTGCTGTAACAACTCGAACGTGGGTGGTTAAGTGAGGGCATACTTCACGTGAAGAGTGATGAGTCGTAATCTTAGTTAATGGTAGTATAAGCGGCACACATCATTACGTTGCAATATTTACAAATATACGTAGTGGAATTACTATTCCACAGATGGTAAGGTGACTTGAGAAAGCAAAACCACGGCAACATGTTACACAAAATGGTGCCCATCATTGTACACTTGCACTGTGGCAGGCTTGCAAACTACATAAAAAAATCTCTTGTATAGCAGCAAAATTCACAATATGGTGTACTTGTGGTGCTGTGTCAGGCGTGCGAACTACGCAGGATATATTTCTCGTGTACATCGGCAGAATTATTTTAGCATGTACGACTTCTATGGCAGAGCTCCAACTTGTTTACATTTTACGCGTGCGGCATAAAGGTTTATTTATTTAGGACAGTTGGACATGAATGTATAAAATAAAATCAATGAAATGAATCGCCAGCATGATTCACGTACAGAATAAAAGGCAGTGTCCCAACTTGAAAGTGTACTCACACTCACTCACACATACTCTGGCTCACACTATAAACATGAGACTTGTGCCCTCTGTGAGCCTTCAGCATTTTGTTTGTAATGCAAAAGGTAATAAATAAAACATTTTCATTCCCAGTTCTTTGAATTAATTATGCGTTTTTGTACATTCCAACTTATTTCGATTTTATATATATTTTTAAGTAGCAATAAACTTGACTACTACATCTAAAAAAAGATTATTTAATCATATGAGCACACCTAACCTAAAACAATCCTGAACATAAGCATATCACTATTTATGTTCCATATCAAATAGAATATTGTCGGCATTACTAACTTCTAATCATAATGATCATGTCAAGTCAAAATATTTCTAACACTACAGCAGAAACAAAAAAAACAAATGTCTCGATACCTATTTGAGGTTAGAATTGAAAACAACAGAGTAGCAGAGTGATCATGAGTCAACATCCATCGTTCACTTTCCCTCTTGCTCTCTCCCCTCAGAATTGGGACAGCAGAGAGGACTGCGACATCAAGAGTGAGTGACAAGAGTGCTCTCTTGGTGAATTGCAGCACGTTGTGAATCTACTTTTATAAATGCAACTAAAATAAGAACGAGTTTACAAATGACAATAAAAACTTTTAGAGTGTATTACAATTTGATGAGCCCAACAATTTGACTGCAAAAACTTTTACAGACCCTTTAATTTATGTATGTCGCTTTGTGTATGTTGTAGGTTATAAGTGCATTAGGATTTTTTTACAAAACATTTTGAAGTTTATTCATGTTTACGGCCATAAAAGCCAGTTGTGTTCAGATAACCTATTCATCATTGTATATTTCTGTTTTCTGTATGGATCCTACTGTTTGTGAAATCTTTGATGTGCTGGACCAATCGTTCGTGTTTACATGCCATACTGTTGGAGTTTATTGACACATACATGCTCATATTTGTATCACAATACTTGCACACAACATGTTTTCCGATAACCTAAGTCAATACTGTTATAAATTTTTAGTCTCATTCAATACTATTGAATGTCGTACAGACCAATGATCCTATTCAACCCTTTTGCAATCAATTGCTCAAACCAACTATGTTTTTACTACTTCTATTGTAGATATTACATAATTATTTCAATATTCGCGAAGCATTTATATAGTGATTTCAAATAACTGAAGCAAAACAGCTAAACTGTCCAGTCAGAAACTGCATCTTAGAAGGATTTTTAGCCCAGTTTTAGGCTAATATTGCTGTTAATAAGCATTCATAACTAAATTTCTTAATAATCCTTTTACCAGAACCGGCAAATATTCAAGTTTCATTAATAAATACCATTGTTTTCTTTCATTAACAGTAAAAAAACTCATCAGGCACCAACTAGATGACACGAACACATATAGAAGCTCAAATTTTTCAAATTTCAAAAATATTTTGAGCTGAGCTCTAGCTGCAAGCCGCTATTCGGCTCAAGTTCAATTTATCGATTACATGCAGACCTCTACACAACGTACAGCAGTTTTTTTACAATATTGCAGATGTTACAATTTTTACACACTAATACTGGCTGCAATTTCAAAGTTTAGAATGTAAAGTTCCAATGAGCCTGCTTCTTTGTAAGTAAGCACAATAACCTAACACTGAAAATTTATTTTGAGTCCTTTTAAATATGCAACCCAACCCCCCCCCCCCCCCCCCTCAAAAATTCCCTGGCATTTCCTTGAATTTTCCTTGACAACTTCCAAATCCTTGACAAGTCCTAATTTTTTCCGATTATAGTAGACACACTGTTTATAAAAATTCTGAAGATCCTGATTTTAAGATTATGTGACGTCAATCTAACTTTTCCAGGTTAAATATTTAGACAAATTCCTAGGACTGTTCTAAAAAGTACAAGGAACAGCATGCAATAGGTACGCACATGTCATACGGCTTGCTGCCCCACATGTGCGCGGCACTGTTCACCAGCCAGGTCATGTTGAGCGTGTAGGAGTAGCGGAACATGACCGACACAAACCAGCTGTTCCCGAAGCTCTCCCCCCAGCAGTAGACAGGAATGACTGTCGGCAGCACGAAGCACATCATTGGCATCAGCAACAAGTAATACCTGCAAACACCAACACAACACTTGAAACCTTCATACCAGTGTAACACATATACTATAAGCTGTTTATGGTAAAATGAACACTTGAAAGCCCTGCTTAAGATATACTTGTATGTGTGTTGTGTATTCTTCTACCTTATGTAAGTAAAATTAATATTGCTATTGGCCTCATCGCTTTATTCATCCGTAGGTAAAATAAAACTGTGAAATTATTAAGAAAGTAAGTACTTTACAAATCTTCTCATTTTTACAATTTGATGCATTAAAAAACAGAAAGCGAAAGAAATAATTTTAAATTATCCAGATGGTTACCTAATACTTTTTATTCAACTTTACAATGTGGAACTACTTTCCATTCATCATTACCAACTCTATTGAACAAATATCATACAGTGGGCCCATTAAAATGTATACATCCAAGAGCAGTGATATTTTTCTAAGGCTGATTTAAAGTTCTCACTTTATCGTGAACACCTTTAGTTACCATGAATCCTCTTAATACAAATCGCAAGGGACCTGCGTGAGTGACTAGATTTGGACGGCTCTTAAAAGCGAAGTCTTGAGAGCTGATGTGGGTGATTGAAGTGTGAAGTGAATATGGAGTGGCGCCAGAATGAAGGGGCAGGAGAAACTAGAGATCCCCAAGAAAACTCGCCAACCAACGACATCGTCCGCCACAATTCCCACTTGCAAAAAACCAGCAACCCGGCCGGGGATAGAACCCAATTCGCCTTGGTGGGAGGCGAGCGTGATAATCGCTCAGCCACGGTGGCCCCCACGAGATCTTGCAGTTTGCAATTTGTAATACTGCAATGAAGTTTATATAAACAGGGGTTTGTGATAATTATAAAAATTTCAGAAAATTAAAACAAGTCTAATATAGCATATTAGAATACATGACATTCATATTAACAGCACAATTTCTTTCCAAATGGAGAGGTTAACCGGTTTTTATTATTTTATTAACAGGGATTCACTGCATACATTTTAGCACATCTAACAGATGAAGAGGCAAGAAATGGTCAAAGGTTAACAGACAGCAACGGCTGGTTCATTCGCAAGACTATGTAAACATAAGTTATTATTTGAGATCTTTTTCACATGGTCAAATACATACACACTAAAGATTATGGAGTAGGGCTCCACATTTATGGTTGACACATGCCAACATACTGCGCAGTGAGAATGCGCGTTCTATGGACGACTTCGCCCCATCTACGAACCACATGTGCTCGGGCGGGGGGGTATATAGATGGCAAACCAGAATTAATGTATCGCGCTAATAAAGCCCACAAGCCTGGGTAGCAGATTACATCATTGTAAATTACTTGCCTAAATACAATACCCATTGCCCACCCAGATTTATGCATGCAAAAGGCACCCCGCGGTTTGAATAAATATGGTTGAGAATTCTAATACTCGTGGCTAGCTCCAGAAGAAGTTCCTACAGTCGAGAGATGGCAGCACCCGTGACCTTGTGGCGTCACGACCAGCCAGTCTCGGAGACAGGGTTTTAATTTGTTATCGCCTTTATGCGGGGCGATAAGAAAAGCACAGCGCGTCTGCACCCCAATAAACGTGTCCCTGTGGTGAAAGGCTATGTTACCCCCCTGAACCCTGAAGTACTACTGATAACCAAAATTTTTGTATAAATACAATCCCAGCAGCCAGCCCCAGCAGATGCGCCGGGCTCAGCCACCGAAGAGGACGCGAGCCCACCACCAGTTGAGTTCCCAAAGACTCCCGGCCTACCCTGAGTCTGCAAAGACTTTCTTAATCTCCTCAGTCCACAACAACTTACCTATCCTCGAGTTCGTAAGGACTCTTTCTGCTCACCTCCTTAGTCCGCGAGGACTCTACGCTTACCCAGTCTGTGAAGACTTTCCTGTCTGCCTGACCAAGGGCACTCTGCATCCTACCTTAAACCTTCCTACCTTAACCTGCACCTTAAGGCCATCGTCAGTCTGCAAAGACTTTCTCTCAAGACCTGCACAACACAGAAGAACAGCAAGTGAGACATCTACTTCAGCTACAAGTATACCCAGCCTTAAACCTGGTAATCCTTACTCAAGTCAACCTCCTTTGACTCCACGGTAACGAGCCATGGCATTTCGTGTTGTATACCTGATTAGCTTCCTCCCCCCCCACCCTAAATCTTAGCCGCTTTTAAGTTGTGTTGCTATAGTTTACTCCATCTCAGGCTCGCCTTCGACCCTATCACTCACATTATTATTATTACGTATTATTATAATTTCCCCCAGAGTTTTGCTAAAGCAATTTTTTTAATTGTACGAAATATCTTTTGCTGGTTCTCTCCGGGGACTAATCCCTTAATGAACCACAATGTCAAATTTATTCCTTTGTGTACTATTACTTGTAGTTGGCAAACCCCTTGTACCGACCTTGTGTAATACTAGCAATCAGATGTATAGTAGAAAAGGTGGTATATACTCCTAGAGAACGCCTCCCCCTTAGATCACCTACTCGGTGGCCAGTGATAAGGTTACCCAACGATTGAATATGAGAAACAGAAGTTACTTGCTCAGGAGGATGAGGCTAACCCCTGTAACAACCCCACTAGGCAGTAATATTAAACAAACTGCAGTCTGGTCGACTAATTACAGTGACTCGTCCAGAGGGCACTATGCTCTCTAAATTTTGCTCAATCAAACTTGCATCGGGAAAAGTAGTTTGCATTTGACTCCCGGCCCAGCCTGACAACCGACCTCGTGCAACACTCCCAGCTGCAGATTTTGTCCCATCACGCCGACCTACGCGGCCCGTTAAGATCTCGTCCGCCAGACCAGGCACCCCCAGCCCCACTTCAGATTAACCATCACTTCATTTCACCCCCTTGGGATCGCTGGCAACCTGTATATTGGCGATCCTGGTAGCTAGGAGGATTAAGCTCCGGACGGGCAGCCACATCCATCCGCCTCACCCTGGGGTTTCACTCCCCTACAGCCCATAGCAAACCTACCCCCGAGAGGCATAATACTACACCTAACCCCTATGCCACACTGGCCTAATAGAACAGGTAGTATTCACTGCGGTAGGCCAAGCTAGGCTTTATAGGATAGTCAACGTCACTGCACTTCCACCTAAGGTAGTCACACCCGGTAGCACGCGTGTCATGGAAAATAAAATGAGCCTATTTAATCATTAATAAAATTTCACCATATCTTCAAAAATGCAAATGTTATCAGAGCATGAATATGTTGTTTTTGTTACAATTTCAATCAAGCCTATATGACTTATTTAGTAATTTTAATCAGTACATACTTCAGTGAAAGTATTAAAATAACAGCAAAATGCCTGTTCACGGTAGAATATTAGGAGGCAAATTCACACTTAACTACAAAAAATAATTAAAAGATATTTAGCACAAGAGTCCACTGCAAAAAGGGGGAACGTCATCACTTAATGGAAAATAGGTTAACAGGTTCAGAAGTTACCTCAATGGGAATAGAATACCGATACACCATTGTTGACAACAAAAAAGATGAGTCACAGAATAACAATACATAAAAGATTTGGTGTACAACACAAAAAAGAGGACTGTCATTCGTGTACTGTGCAGAAAAGGGGACTCATTGACATTCTAATCACTGTATTATTCCAGGTCTACCACAGAAGAATATGTAACATAAGCTATCTATGCAAATAGTACACGGAAGTAAATCTCAGCAACACTATTTATTGGAAGTAAACTCATTTCATCTATTATGCTCATCTCGAAATAGTTTCGTACCCATTCACTAAAGATCACACCATACACAGCTTTACTTTACATCTGTAATTGTTTTGAAGTAGTTGCCATGTTATCTTTTTCATTGCAGTTGCGTGATTAATTATCAGTGTGGATTTAACAATGTATATTTCTGCAGAACATGACAGCCCGTGTACTAGCATGAAAAAACTAAACTCGGGCACAAGGAAGCGTAAACGTTACGGTAGAACAAGTGATGTGATGAAGTTGGTTATCTGCACATGAACTTGGACCCGACTGCAAATGCCAAAATCATTGGTGTTTCGAGATTATTCCAGAAGAAGATATTAAAAGTATTATTAAAGAATTTAATTTATTATGTTCTGTGGATGAACAAAATGCATATCTGTGTGGATTAATAACCGTTTACCCTATTAAACAATGCAGGCCACGAAACCCAGAAGAAAGAGCATCATTCCACGATAATGCCTATTCATACAGGGCGAGAGTAAAAAATGAAAATGGTAACAAGGACACGGTTGTACGTTATAAGGCATTCATGTCCTTGCATGGTATTTCCAAGAAACGCATGTAACATCTACAGAAGTCTTCAAAAACAACAAGAATGGTGCCGAAAGATCGACGGGGCAAGTATGATCAAACATTGCAGCATTCCGGAAGAAGTTACTGAAAGTGTTGTCAGCCATACCAGCTCATTCAAAGGACGACAAAGTCATTACAGTATAACAGTGAGAGAGCATCTGCCAGATATGCTTAATATTAATAGGATGTATGAAATGTACAAAGAAAAAAAATTGCTGCCTGTGTCATATGAATACTACAGGACGATCTTTAATACGAGATTTAATATTGCATTTGGGTATCCATTAAGCGACACATTCAGTTCATGTAATAAGTACCAAGCTGATGTAATAGTTCAACATACTTTATCTGGTCCTTCACTATCAAAGAAAAGCACAAAATGGACCCACAAATGCAGACAGCACAAGTGGCAAATGAAGTCCACAAGCGTACAGCCAAAGTATTTTATGAACGAAAGCAAATAGCAATACAGAGAAGAATGAAGAATAAACGTCTAAGCATGAAGAATGAAAGTGACGAAGCGATTACCTTTGATTTTCAGAAAAACCTACCTATGCCTAACCTCACAACAAATGATGTGTACTACCGGCGGCAACTCATTATATTCCTTCAACATCCACACTTTGTCCACAGGACATTCTGTATTTTACTGTTGAACAGAAGAGAGAAAAGGTGCTGATGAGGTGACATTTCATTTTTCATTTACTATATCCCAAAGTGAAGGACATTGAACTTTAGTGATGGGTGTGCCGGACAAAATAAAAACTACACAGTTTTGCAGTTTTTGCATTATGTTGTGCATGCAGCTCAAAGACTGGATCGCATTAAACTAACATTTCCAGATCGCTGCCATTCTTATTTAGAATGTGACAGGAATATGGCTCTTATAAATCGGAAATATCCAGCAGAATTACCGGAACATTGGACTGAGGTATTCGAAAGTCCTCGCACGAAAGCCATCTCCTTACCACGTTGTCAATGTTTACCAAGCACTTTTGAGAAACTGAACACAATACTTGACCCCACTGTATACAAAAACCTGCCCAATCGTAACACGACCTCTCAGTGAAGTAGTTTTCTCAGTGCAACATCCTCGTTTGATAAAGCACAGAAGCACATACAATGGCATGTGGGGAACTGCAGCCATGGTTCCTCAGAAGAGCTTACTTACACAAGTAAAGACACTTAAGTTACACAGTGGAGAGTTCTTACTGCCCGAAAAGCATTATCAAGGTAACAAATTAAATAATAGCTAAAACATTTCATACTATGTCTAACTGTTAAACTGTGACACCACACTCAAATCCTTTGTTTTTAGGCGTGTTACTGATTTTATGGGAAAAATACAAAGATTTGCAACACCTCGAGCAGTTTTGTAGAGCAGATGCAAGAATATATTACAACCGGCCTCGCAATGCAGCTTCCAAATTGTGAATCAACACCCTGCTTGTTTGGAAAACATTTTCATAGCAAGATTACCGACATTCCTCCTTTTTTTGTATAAATAGTTGCTTGAGATGTTGACCTTCCCCCTTTCAGTAATTTAATTTATGTATTAATGAGGCATAATTGGTCTTGAAAATAGTTTATTGTTTATAAAGAGGCTCAGGTACATACATAACTATTGTGTAATGTGTTGCGAGTTGTAGGCAAAATGCATCGTGTAGTTACATGTTCTCATTGAACAGTTGCATGGTGTCAAAGTTTATTTCCTGAACATTTACTACTAAATGGCATACAACTTTTTGCAGTGGACTCTTTAGTTGTTAAAATATGA
This sequence comes from Dryococelus australis, assembly GCA_029891345.1. Taxonomy (NCBI): domain Eukaryota; kingdom Metazoa; phylum Arthropoda; class Insecta; order Phasmatodea; family Phasmatidae; genus Dryococelus; species Dryococelus australis. The sequence continues at coordinate 318,372,201 of CM056994.1, forward strand.
ATACTCCTTAGATAGTACAATATTTCTCCTAAGTTTTTAACTGTACAGCTGTTGATTTTTCTACAGTGAAGTAGCAGAAATCTGTTTATTTTAATTTTCTTTGCAATCTGAAAATTGCTGCCATTTCAAAAGGGTATTTATTGGAAAAACCCTTACAATTAAACTTTTTTATGGTTCCCAAAAAAAAGGATAATTTCAAGGTGGTCACTATTTCATGGGTCTAAGAAAGTTGAGTTTCCTGTATATTCATTTTGGGTCAATCCAAATAAAACCAACAAATTTTAATTTTTTTTTTTTTGCAGTAGCTAGTTTCTGACTTCGTAACGAGTTCTCAATTACCATTTCCTACAAAAAACTGACTCGTACAAAAAAATTGTAACAGCTGTAGAATTTCAATGCCGTAAATACATTATCACAGTTTGAATGTGTAAATTTATGCCTACTTACGCAATGAACTCTTTAAATCTAAATTTAACAACCCTTGCTACTATGATTTTGCATAAATCTCTACTAGTTGGCAATTTAGGGAGGAATTATAGGTATGCAGACAATGCATTGTGCGAGACGGAACTACCAAAATCTGCTGTATGCTTATAACATCTTACATTAAATCAACTAAACTTTAAAATCCCTAAGATTCGGTGGATTTTGCGAATCTTGGTCACCCCATCCCTACCTTCATACGAGACCACCACGAGTGTATCAGAGTTGTTGAACTTGGTTTGTGTTCCAGTATTGTATTTGAGATGACTTCCTGAATCTGTTTGTGGACTAGAGACCTGTGGTAGCCCTTGTCAAGGAATGCTATTGCTATTTGTCCAAATTGTTTGTTGAGATCACAGTTTGTGAACCAGATAAGTTTGGCTCTGGTGGCAAAACTGCATTGTAGGGATTTTTAGCATGGTATGAGTGGTAGCTGTCAAAATTTAACTACTGGAGGTTGGTGGATTCGGTGTGTACAGCAGTTTTGAGTTGTGCCATTGTAGATAGACAGTCCAACACCAAGAAATATGTGTTTTACAGTATGACCAGGTGAAATTGGGTGAACTGTGTGTGTAAGTTGTTCAGGAAGCGAATTAGGCAGTCTTCCGGGGAAGTCCACATAATATCATTATCATCGATGAAACACATCCAGCAGTGTGGTAGGGATGGTTGGTTACTCTGGAAGTTTTCTTCCAACCTGTCCGTAAACAGATTGGCATAGGATGGGGCCATACATGTATCCATTGCTGTGCCTTTGATCTGAAGATAGCGTGATATTCTTGTGAAAGTACACTTTGAAAGTTATGCCTAGAAAAAGTAAATTAAGTATTGTTGCAGAATTCCTATAAATTTGAAAACATTTACTTTTACTTCAATTAAATTGTATAAATAAGTAATTTTTGTTTGTTCAATATTTTGACATGAGAAAAATATTCTGTTTGCATTTTTGTTACTTTCTTTAATACTGTACTGGTCACCTTGAACTGCTTTGTGGGCATTTTCTTTTCCTGTTACATTAATGTTGGCATGCTACAAAACTTGGTAATGTGTAGTAAAGGGAAACAAAAATAGTATTAGACCAGAAAGTGCAAAACATAAAATCCATGGGTTATATGCTGACTGAAAAACATTTTTTTTTTTGTTGAAAGCAATATGTCGTGAGGCAAAATGTTTCTTTCGTGAAACACGCAAATTCATCAAAGCTTACGCCAAGGAAAATAATTGTGTGAATTGACTAGGTGATATTTCTTACATTTAACAAAGTTCTAGGGGACTAAATAACAGATGCTAATTTTTTTCCATCCCTAGCCATTTGCAATTTATATGCCTGCATAATTTTGCTTATGTAAGCAATTATAAACATATTTAAAAAAAAGTTACATCTATTCAATTGATGCTCTGTTTTTGCTACTGTTAAATACCATAAGCTAGTTAATAAATAAGTAATAATAAGGTGACCATCCACCTGGAGTTATTTTCCACATTTGAGGTAGAGAAGCATTGTGATAAGGGTGACACTGTCACATACTACATCAAGTGTGCAAACACAGTGTGACATACTGTACACAAGTTCGATAGTTTAATGGAGAATGTGTATGTTTAATACACTGCAATGCAGTTCAGTGCCAGGTAGGTAGGCCACATAATACACAACAATGTTTCCAAATACAGTGAGGGGAAAAGCATTATGGTACAGTATTTGGAATCAGTTTCAGGATCAATTTACATAATGTTCTGATTTGAGCTATGATATACAATATTGGGCAAAGCATTTTATGCGAAAAACTGATAGGTAGGACTTATTAGTCTGACTAAAGAATTCACTGACATGTGATGCTCTCATGCTCAGGTTGAGTTACATTGCGGCAGAAGTAAGTTTTTATTGTGTAGGCCAGTCACACAGGGGTTAAGGCAGTTACTTCACAACTTACTTGGTCGAGTTGTCAGTCTCCTGGGTACGCTGGGTCGACTTATAGGCCCCCAGATACTGCTGCGGGTGGGACTGCAGCGGACTGCTGAACCATGGTCAGTTTAGGCCCACTGCCACCTTCTCTCCCTGGTGTATAGCAGCAACAACTGGGTGGGGCATCCCAGCATCTTCTGGGGTGCTGCGAATAGAGTGGGAACTGAGGGGAGGGGGTGTAAAGCACCACCAACTAACGGGCGACCTGAGCTCGTTCCTGGGGGTTATACTGGCAGAGTACCTTACCAGACTGACTGTACCCCAGGTAGCTTTGTAAGTAGTAGATGCCTTCCTCTCCTGCAAATCTTTACCGCCCCTTTTGGTGTAAGGCGGGGCTAAACCTTGCCTCAGCAGAAGAGAGCAGGCTATGATTAGGTCCCTGGCTAAAGTGTTCTGCCGCAGAGGCGACTCGTCCGACACACAGCTGTACTGTTACCCCAACCAACAACACAAACGGTGCAGTGGTCAGGGATCTGGTTTTCTCAGAGTCTTTCCCAATTGTCACCGTGGGTGTGGGACCAAAGTCGGTCCGGCTGACCAGAAACAAACAAACACTCCTTCTGGCAACTCACGTGGTGCAGTGGATGGAATGCAAACTGGCTTGGTAGTCTCTCCTTAGGGGTTGTGTAACTAGTGGTTGGGGCTCGTCCACTTGGTACACCTGGGTGTACTACAGGATGGTAGTCGAACGTGTGTGTACTCTGATGTACGAACCCCTGAAGGGGAGCCCATAGTCTTTCACCAAGAGGTAAAATAGTGAGCTTAAATCTTGGTCTCCTGCTCCTCGCAGGGGGGGGGGGGGGGGGAGGAGGTGAAGGTTTCTACTAGGAATCTCAAAATTCCCTAAGGAAAGAAAAATCTAGAGTAGGTGAGGAAAGTGTTTATTTAGAGAAGAACAGAAAATGGTGGCCCATACTACCTCCTTACTCTTGAGCTGACCGAAAGTAATAGACTATATGCAAGTACTCCAGGTGAAGGCGACCTGGTTCTAAACTAAAGGGTAGCAGAGTACTTTCCCTGTCTACACTGTTCCATGTCCTGAAGGAACTTTAGGGGCCCACTTCCTGAAGGGTCATGGGAGGGGGGGGAGTTGCAAAGGGAAATCGACTGGGGAGGATTGGAGTCTTCACGAAGGTCTGCTGGGGGAGCCTCTGGAAGTTCTGAATGCTGACTACGAAGATGCTTAAGAGCTTCTGGGTCGTCTAGATGACAGAGTGGTCAAAGAGCTCCAGCGCACTGTCAGGGCTAATATGGCACTAAGAGCCGACGAACAACTGGCGTTTCCCGGCCAGTGCACAGGTACATACACTGCCGGCCGAGTCCTCGCTGGGGCTTATGGAGGGGGTCCCCGACAGGCACTTGTCAGTGGGCAGAGCTAAAGGTTATCAGCTCTGCCTCTATTGCTGGCTGGGGCACACGTGACACTATCTCTCGGAGCAACCTTCAACTACCTGCTCGCTCGGGGGTTGAAGCAGTAACTCGTCCGCTAGCTCACTCAAACTTGACATCTTGAGAAGGGGTCGCTTGGCATTGCTTACTGACCACGGTGATGAAAAGTAAAATTCTGACATCTGTAATACTCCCCACAACAAGGGAATATCCTGTAGCCGCTTCTGTAGTAATTATACTTGATTGGACCTCGTCTGGTGCACTCTGGAAAATACGCACATGTGAACTGAAGTCGTCTTATTCTGGACCAGTAAGTGTAATGCATATGATGTCTCATGATCAACAGTAATGCAAACTCCGTGGAGATCATGTGAGGTTTGCTATGCTGATAGAGTGAAGATGTTCCTTTACTAGTAAATAATGAAATATGTTTTTCATGTTTGAAATTAATTTTTACTACATTGGTAGCCACTATCACTAATAATGATTACTGGTACACCTTTATCGTCCTATTCAAACGAATGCACATTTAAAATCAGTAATTCCCAACTACAATTTTTCAAATAGCATTTCATATGACCTGAGCAAGGAACTGTAGATACTGTGTGTGCAGATGAGAAGACCAACATACTTTTTCTGGAAGGCCAGGATGGGGTCTTGCTCAAGATCACTCATGTCTACACACTTGCCCTTCTCCTTGACGTCAGGATGCTTGCGCACCAGCAGCCAGCCAACGTGAGAGAAGAAGAACCCTCTGGTCGCGTTGTGGGGGTCTGCATCTGTCTCGCTGTACTTGTGGTGAACACGATGATCCCGCGCCCACTCTATTGCACTATTCTGCAACAGGAGACAATACAATTACTGTCACACGTACACTTGCATGAGGTGCAGTCATTATGCAGATGAGCACAGTAGTTAAGACGAGTACGTAGCTGCGCATTCATGGTCAATAAGAGAGGTAATAAAATGGGCAACCTTAATGCGCAGGGCCTCATCACTCCTACAAGCAAGGTGTGCAGTGTTTCTGTTGTAATGCTGTACTGTGCAAATTAGATCTGTAATGGGGCCTATATACATACAATGTAAGCCCACAGATTACACTACAGCAGTATAGTCCTACTTTTCTCTAACCCTTAAGGAAACTGTATAGGCAAGCTTTAAAAATGTGATATTTAAGCATTTTTACAAAATATTTTCTCAAATACACTTAAGACGATAAAGTAAAAAGTGATATTACCATAACATTTGCAGAGATAAACTATTCACGCAAACATCAATTTCGTAACAATTTTACAGTACATACCCCTCTGAAGTTTAGATACTATATGTATAAGTCAATTCATGTGAACAAACTTTCTCGAATTCTAAATAATAAGACATATAATCAGTTTTGATAAAAAAATTTCACATTTGTACACCTTTAGACATTAAAATGATAACAGCAAAGCTATCAAAATGGTTCAAAACAGAACATAATATATGAAAGTTCAGAAGGACTTCAATGGTCCTTCACTGACAAATGTGAATGGTGGTCAGGCAACCAAAGATGGTATCTGAATGAATGAACAGGTTCAAATTACGACTATGGAGACAATAAGCTTCTCACTTTATGTTTATAATTTTTCACATTTATAGATGAGAACATGAAGTTTTTTTTTTTACTCTTACAGCTTTGGCCTGTTTCCTAGAATATCCTTGGCTACTGATGCATTAACTTATACCAAGAAAGTATCAAAATTACAGGACCGACTGGGTTGTACACACAACCACTTCTCTGATGTTTGCCTAGAACAGTTCTAAAACTACAACTAGTTTAGTCTGCTGGCCCACAATACTGACACCTGGCTCATGGCCAGCATGGGCCCTCCAATCATTGCAAGAACTACAGAGCACAATGATATAATTGTGGGGAACTGATTCTTACAGTTCTAAGTACTACTTAAAACTATTATAATTCCCATACATATTTGTACCCAAGGCAGAATCAAGGGAGGCTGGTACTAACCAGAGCTTGTTGCCTTACTGGCTAGCCTGGCCAGCCCACACAATTTATGGAGCAAGTTGAAATTTAAATAGAGTAGTATTCTCTTACAATCTAATAGAGACCCCGCAAAAAAAAAAAAAAAAAAAAAAAAAAATGTTTACTGACCATCTAAAAGGGTAAAAAAAAATTTTATTGCATGCCAGCAAATGGGCAGGACATTCGAAATTTAGCACTCTGAAATTAGGCCTAACTTTTCCTACATCTGTTAAACCAATAAATTAAATCTTCAATAGCAAAGTGCTGACAATCTGAAATAATACTCAATTTCTTTGCATAAAACAGCTGCAAATAGGTATGCCTACATAACACTGACTGCCACACTGACTGCCACACAATTTTTCTTCTGTACACCTGGATACCTACTTTGTACAGAATCAAACAGTTCCTGGCCTTCTGAAGCCTGGACTTAAACTGTGGATCTTTGAAGTGGAAGTTCAGAATGTGAGCAACAAAAAAAAAATACAGGGTGGGACGGAAACAATTACTGTAACACTGAGAATTTGAAAATTAATGAATAAGTTACAAGTTACACAGTGACAAACTAAAATTGAATGGCTGAGTTACAAAGACATATCTTCGAGATATCAGTTAGGCGACCTCCACTTAACGTTAGTCATTTCTCTATACACTGAACACTGTTAATGATTTTTCTACTGAAATTTTCTAGAATCATTTAAATTTATTCTTGGATGTACAGTAATCTTTCACTTCCTGGATAGTACGAGATTAGTAAGCTTCCAGACCTGCTGTTTTAACAGATTTGATCAGTTTTTACGGATTTTTAACACACTAGAGAAATCCAAACCCAAACACTTTTTAAATTTAATTAATTAACATGTTTATTTATAGCATTGTGCTCAAAGTGGCGACACTAGCGCCCAGAGTGATGTATGTTACTTTTCCTTATGCATTTGTTTGAAAGATTCTTATAAGAGGTGGACAATTATGTGAAATATTTTGGACATACGCAATTGCTTCAATAATGTATCTCCAAAATAGTTTGCTTAATTATTCACTGGCGCGGGTATACAGTTATCTATATATTTCTGTTCCTGGCTGTATGATCACATGTAAAGGCCAAGGCCATTATTAAAAAGAATCTCTGCCGCAAATTGCAGTTTTTACGCATTCAATCCGAATCTGGTGACTGTTTTTTGAATTTGGCATAGATATCACAATGGTGAGGAAACTAAAATTATTGCTGATACAGTCATATAAACGAAAGTGTAAGTGTAGAAAAGAATTACCATTTCTTGTACATTACCAAACCAAAACAACTACATTAAATATGTAAAAGTCTTTCATATCCACTTTTTTTTTTCTGTAATTTGCAATATTTTTAGTTCCAAGAATTTTACAGGATTTAACCCAATGATTCCAGGCCTTTATATACAGGATCCAGGATTTCAGCATCAGGTCTGGTGGCAGCCCTGGCTTAGACGTCAAATAGCCTCATTCCTTGCTGCGCGAGTAGCAGCCCCATTATTATGGAATCATATTAGTCATGATATCACCACTTATGGAGATACTCTCACAGCTGCACCATATATCAATGTTAGTGCAACCGACTGACCAGTAGCCTCTTCAAAAAGGTTAAGGCACATTAACACTAAAAACACAAATGCCACACACTACCATTAACTACTTTTGAATGTGTAGTGGTTTCCTTCAACATTTATGGGTTTTGTGGTGCCTGGTATTTGAGGTTTTGTTTGTTCAGGTATCTAATTGAGGTGTGTCATTTTAACACTGACACTTAACTTTCAATAACTTCCACTGCTCTGAATTAAAAGTAGAGCAACTGCACAAATAGCAAAACACTAAGGATCCCACTCAAATGTGATAACTACAGTACTTTCACATTATCTGGCATTTGCACAGTTCTGAGTTGATCAGGAGACTTTACGGTGACAGTAAAAACAGTGTTCCTTAACTGCTAGACTTAATATTGTTTGTCAGTAAGATAAGGTTTCTCTTATTCCTTTGGATGTAAACTAACATCCAAAAATCTACTGCGTTAAGGTTATTTTAATCTTCACACTTCCTGAATGAAGATGTTAGAAAAATAAATGCATGCATGACATTTGGTAATTTCCTAAAGAAATTTTTATACTCCTGCTGTTATTGGTTAAATGAAATTCCTACTAATATTATGTCTATAAATTATAAATTTATTTCATAGTCAATTTGAATAAAAACCGGAAAAGAGGTTTACTGGTAATTGATATATCTGAGGAGTATCAGAGATGTATATTTACGTTACAAATGAGAAACAACAATATTTCCATGTTTCAGATATTTCCGTAACAGTGTGTCTATAATATATACATTTTTTAAACTATGTTGCTTATGACATTTATTCTTGTAAGAAATCAAAACAAACAGCTATTTAATTTTCAGTTTGAAACCGAAGTTAAATTGTTAAAAATATTGTTAAAAACACAATATCTTGTAAAATTTTAAAGAAGTCATTTTTTAATATTCTATTGACAAAAATTTTCTACTATGTAATATTTTGTTTGAAAATATGTATACATGTGTATGCAGTTAAGATTTATACAGCACAGTGGTGAAGTGTCCATAAAAGCGATGGATGCGGCACTTCCCTTGCATAACAAAAATTTTCAAACCTGAAAGAACGAAGGCGTTATGTATATATCAATAATAGTTTTTTGTTAATATAGAATGTACAAGGAATCATTGCTTTCAGTTAAGTACAAAACCAGTATAACTTTTACATACAATAATGTACTTAAAATGAGGCCTCTTTAGCTCCTACAGACTGGTGTCTCACTCTATGGACACCAAAATGAACTGAATGGGTGGACGAGCTATAAGCCACATACTATTTTACCTTAGCTAAACACATGTTTTACGTTTTAACCATGCTTCCAGGCAACAATTAACCAGTATGCATTTCTTAAGAGGTGATGAAGTTAATATCAGTTGCACATTTGTAATAGAAACTTTAACCTCGTGTTAGTGTGCATTCCCGTGTGAAATATACCTACATATTGTGCTCGGCCGTAGAAATACTGCTGCTGTGAAAACAGCAGCTTCCACACAAGAACCACGAACTCCAGCGATACGTCACGTCCTGAACGTTCAAGTATAGGCTGTTTACGATACAGTGCGCACTTTTGAGGCCACAGTTACTTTTTTATTTCAGCCATTTTTAATCCTTTAATCACCTTTTGAAATAAACATTGCCATTTAAGTTAAAAACACAGCGTGTAGATTACACCGCACTCAAATGACTATTATTCCCAATGAGAAAGTTATCAAAAGTGCTCAATGTTTTGAATTTGCAGTAAGCAATCAGTGTACAATTAGCATGGAAAGGCATAATGAGAATGTGAGGAAAAACAGGCGGATCGTGAGTAATTTAATAAGAGCAATCTGTTTTTTGACCAAACAAGAATTTGCTTTTCGCAGTTTCGTGACAAGTCTGCCACTAACTACGCTCAACGAAGGGAAATATATAGAATTTCAAAATGAACTGCCTGATTATGACACTGAGCTAATAATTCACTTGGAAAATTCTAGTCACTACATGTTTGTCCAGTGATATTCAAAATGATATATTTCTTTTTTTTTGCATCTCTGACCATCTTTCAACGATGATACAATAGAAATTTCACCACGAAAAACCGCAGAATCGAGCTGGTATATAAAATAAAAATTAATGTAATTAATGCTTTGTATTCTAAGAGTTAACTGAGCATTGTGTTACTTGGGTCATGTGTAGTTTCTCAGTGAAGTAAGAATTAGATGTCTGATACCCGACGTCCATATTTTGTTGTTAACGTGACTTCCACAATTGCATGTATAAATTTTTTTTATACACAGACAGGTAGGAGGCTATCAGGTCCGCTCTGTAAGTAATATTCAAAAAAGGAATTAGTTCAGTTATTAATGTGGCAAGCAAATTTCTGATTAAGATGGCCACTATGAAACATTGCAGATTTTATGCCTGCTTAAAAGAATCACCAACCTGTATTAGAACAATCGCATAGGAAGCATTAAATACACATTTTGCGAAGAAAAATACTAGAAACTAAAATTCTATCAATACAGGTGCGTGGCACACAGGAGGTAAGCCAAGTGTATTCTTAACCCCATGATATGACATGCAAGAAAATAGCAGGGTGACAAACAAATTTATTTATATATATATATATATAAATATAAAATTACTCAAAAATTATAAAACATACACGGTGTATTCAAAACATTCCCTAATTAAAAAAATTGTATCCACTTGTTAATGGAAAATGGGAGTTTGCGTGAAGGGACAGAAGGGGGGGGGGGGGGGGGGAATTGTTTACTAGATCTGTGTAGCGCTTCCTCTACCTACAAGTCACGTCCCGCCACTGATACCCCACTTGTTACATTGATCTGTTATTTGAATATTTAACGCCAAGGAAGATAATTTCATTATTATTTACTTTTTGAGTATTTGCAACTAATTTCACATTAATATACTGTATCTAGTAAGTCAGATACGATTTTTGAAGGATGTTGCGACTGAATATCACCTTTAAACTGTAGAATGTAGGAAGAGTTTCCTTTGACCGATATGGCAAGAGAGACCTGCAGGAAGCTGCTGTCGTATTTTTGGAAGAATTTGAAGGCCAAATGTGTATGAAACTGTTAAGTGGTCAAAATGGACACAAGATGCGCAAGTAAAACGACTAAGCAGGCAAAACTTAAGAAAAGGGTTAAAACAACAATTTAATAATAAGAGAAAAATAAAATGTAAATTTCTCCTGCCTATTTACTCTCCAGGTATAAGGTATTGCTAACCGACCTTGGTTAATAACGCCACAACAGTTCGAAGCACTGCAGTTTTTTTTAAATTATGATTGTTTAGTGAAAACATCAACATCTAAGCACATACCATGTTAAGTATTAAATGTTTTCCCGACTGTCGCTAGACACTAAAATCTTACTAACAAGTTTTCTTTGCGAGGCAAAATTTTGAAATCAGAACATTTAATCCTAGTTTAAACCCCACCCAGTCATTACTAGGCATTATGAGCCAAAATGTATTTCAAATAAGTCTTAACAAAAATAAAAGTGGGATGTAAATTAAACATTGGTTTAGTTGAGGAGGGTAGCACAAATGTACAGTTTTTTTTCCCCTCCCTCCACCAAAAGCCTCAGTAAACAAATCACTAAATTTGATAAATGTGTTTTATTTAAATAAGTTTTTTGTCTTTATTTTATTGGTTACACAGTTGAGTGTTGCATACTGTTTTGGGTGTAAGAAATTACTTTTTACACACTACTATAGAGATCATAATGGTTACGACTATTATTCAAAGACATACACTGCACCCAACACAAAATTTAAATATTTTTTTTGTGTTTCTAGCTAGTACAAAATGGTTCTCATGTAAATTAATACTAAATAAAAGTTCTTTTATGTAATTTGTAAACTAAACATTTCTAAAGGGAGACTAATCAATGCGAAAACTACATCAGGTTTGAGAACAAAAAACAAGTTATAAAATTCTAGAAAAGAATTAAGATCACATTCAGCACAAAAATACTGCCATCAAAGAAAATTGACCATATGTACACTCCTACAGCAGTGGCCAGTGTTCAAGTTTGATAATGGCTCTGTTCGCAGCAGCAAGCCATATTGTCTATAAATCAATTGGCAATTGGGGCTGTCCCTAAATTTTAGATGTCTAATTTTCCTTTATCAAAATCAATTCAAGAGTACATTATTTGGCAGTACTTGAGTAGGGTTTGTTTTCATATGCTGACTTTATAGGCCTGTCACATCCTACACCCGCCTGAGAGGGACTTCCACTTGTAATAGCAAGGTGTGCCTTTTGACAAGGCAGGGCTTAATTAGACACGAGATTACTTACCTGGAAAGCAATGGTGTTGAAGATCATGAGGATGACCTTAAGGGGCCACTTGGCCTTGTAGGAGCGATGCGCCCACAGTCTGTGAGCCCCAGCAGTTATTCCCAGCCCAGACATATGGAACATCAGAAATGCTGCAACATTAAAATGTTTTCCTTTATACACCACATGTTGTGTGTGTCAGCTCACTGACAGAATACACACGTCACAATACTGTCCATGCAAGAGACAAAGGCATCACTAAGCTGTACACAATACACGTTAAGCTTGACGTGCTGCAAAGAACAACACATAAGGAGGTGTGTACACATTTAATAAGGTGTGTACACATTGACTTTGCGGCCTAACATGCATAAGAAACTAAGAGCATTTCTTACACACGGGCATTAGATAAATGCATGTCTAGATAAATGCATGTCTGGAAGAAGTTTCAATGACCTCTATTGTTCTCAGTACGTCAGCATGTTCTCACCGGCAATAGATGTGGAAGTACTAATTTGTAAAGGGCAGAAAAAAGTCTTGGATAAATAAAACCTTTAACAAGAAAAAATTTTGCAGTCCGACGGATGGTTTATTTATCGGATAGATCACATCCCTGATCATTTAATTGTGGAATTGATTCACAGTAAGATAATAAATTTTTACTGGGGTGGATGTTGAATTGTTTGTTCACCTTCAAACCTCTTAAAAGTTGATTCAAACGGCAAACTACGCTATCATCATTTTGCCTAGTTCTCGTTACTTTAGTATGATAAATGATTAATACAAATACACACTGTAAAGAAGTAACAATGTATTTGAATTTTACTTTAGTTCCGACTCAAAGAGCCTTAAATTGTGCAAGACACCTGTCCGCAAATCAATGCAAATGGCACTTCGCTTGTGCACACTACCACTGTGAACAAGATTGCAAAGGTTTCTTACCGTTTTCAAAAATGTAAAAACTGTCAAACTTATTATGAATTGCTGATATGTAATTTGTGTGCATCTGTGAATTAATTTTCGCTAAAATTAGTATGTTTCATTTCGTACAAAAACAGTAGGCCTACTGTACGTATGTTTCAACGAGTCTTACAGTCAACTTTTTACTGAAAATGAAATTAAGCACTCCAATGTAGATTAAGATGAAATGAAATTAATATGTGGTGATATTAAACAGCCCAACATACAATTTAAAGGATTCAGTAGAAAATTATAAGACTCACTATTTTTAAGTATGCTGATATTTTTAATGAGCTTTAATTGGATACATTCTTTCAAAATTATGGTAATATTATCCAAGTATTTTCACACCTAACAAGAATTGTATGCATGGTAATCAATATAGCATATTCATTTATTAACGCTAATAGTGTAGGACTGAGGAATTAAACATCACGTGCAGCAACCTTAAAGTGCTGCAGCTGCAATTCCTGTGTGTGTCTTACTAACGAGGCCCTATACTACAATCGACACATTCTTTTACCAATGCACACTAAACACACAATCAAAGTCACAGCAATGCCCTTGTCCAGGTGTCTCAAAGTTGAAGTGTGGTGTACCGTAACACTATAGCGGGCTGCAGAGTACAGTATGAAAAACAAAACTGTGTGGAAGAAACATAAGACTACCGAAATAAGTTGCAGCGTTGCTAAGCTAACATGATGAAAATTTTAAATAAGCCATAAAAATTGTACTGTGTACCTGTTTAACAATAGCCACTCTCCATCAACAGATGCTGCACATATAGTATACAAATTAATCAAAGTCTACAATGCCATATACTAAACAAAATAAGATAACAGAATGAAAGCAAATCTATGTAACTCAACATGCCAAAGCAATACAACATAAATTATTGCAATATCCCCAAAGCCTTAATAACCCAAAAATATAAACAACTCCAAAAAAAATTCCATAATAGAGTACCGTAAGCTGCGTAAAAACAACAGCAGTGTATGTATTAAAAACACAGTCAAGTCACAGTTTTTAGCATCAGCTGACTGCATAGTGTCTGAACGTAACAAGAGAATGGTTGTCTCAATTTCACAGAGCGAGAGCATGGGAGAGCATCAAGAATTGCTCACACCAGGTTGTGCAAAGAGTGCTCACTCAAAAGACTATTCTATAAACTGAGACATGGCTTCAGGCTGAATAAAATAAAAATTATTGTATAATGATTTAAGCAGGTTTTACATAATGCAAGATGAGTGTTAAACTTGCGCGAGATGCCGACCTTGCACGAAATGAGGAGATAGAGCAGGTCCTATTTTTCTCGTGCAAGGTGATGCAAGTTGCAATCCTATTGATTCTTGTATGTTGGTAATGTGACCTGCTGTAAACACAACCATAGAGTAAAAGAAAATCACAATTTGAGGTGTGCAAAGAGAAATACAGGGAAATAAAACATTACTGGAAAATAATTTTAAAGCGTGGATTGAAGTTTAAACAGTTTGCTGAGAATAAAATAAAAACTATTATATTTTGGAGGGAAGGTCTGAAACAAATGCCTGCTTTAAGTAACCAACTTCATACTTTGTATTATAATACCTTGGCTGTTTGGTATTCACCAGGACTATCAATTAATTTTGTTGCGACACAGTATTTATCTTATTTATCTTTGCGTGAACTTGTTTTGCATGCACTTTAGTTTACATTCTCATACAAAATATGTTGTGCGAAATCATGCACAAAATTCATCTTGTATTGTGTGAAACCTGCTTAAGAAACTTTTATGAACCCCAAAAATACCATTTTCAGATTTTTTTTTCTATCTATTTAAAGAAAAATAGCACAGAAGACACTCAGAAAAGTTGAGCAAAATCCAAAATTTTCTGTGCGTGTGCAGCATGTGCCATGCATAGCCAATCAGAATAAGGATACCACAAAGTTCATGTGTAGATACATTATAAAGTTATGGAAAAAAACAAAAACTTAATTATTGTTTGCAACACTTCCACCAAGCCAAGTGTTTTTTGATTGTACTGTGACTACATGCTAAATTTGTTAATTTTGATATTAGAGTAGTTTGTGTATAAAAAAAACCCTGCTGGGTGTGAAACAAGGTTTAACATTAAAACATCGACTGTACTTTTTATGCAATTTAAGGAGTAACTAGTCCATCACTTTTAATGACAACTTCCATCATCCCGTGCGTGTGCTTATTAATATTAACAACTTCCTTCGTTCCTGTGCTGGTAGGTTTATAGCTTATGGATTTGTATCGATTGCGGCACGGCACGGCCTTTACTTACCAAACGCAGTAGTGAAGAGCTTCGCAGAGGTGAGCATGAGGTAGCCACCATACAAAGCCGCGACGTGCAGGTAGGTGAACAGGATGACGTTGCGCCACACTATCTCCCTCTTGTAGGCCGGCTTCGGCTTCGTTTCAGTTTCTCTCTGCGGAAGTACGCTGACAGTCGGGCCGACCGGCTCCTCTTTGAAAAGGTCGCCAGATGGCGTGCTGGTTATGTTAGGCGCCATGCTTGAAGTCCCAACAGGGCTGGGAGAAAAAAAAATTAATACAGCTAAAATAGAGATATTTTCAAAGGCATTTCACACGAGTTAAAGTTACCATGAGCAATGCCCTTTAAAAGAAACATTAGGTAACACTATTTAAAATGTTCACACAGGTTTGTTAATTAGACATTAAGTACCGACTCATAACAAAATACGAACCCAATTAGTACGGTATTAAGTTTCATAAGGCGAAAATAATCTCTAGATGCAAAGTCTTCGGTTCAATAAACAAACGATATTAGGTTATGAATTAAATATGCAACTCCGGTGTTATTACCTCAATTTGGTGCTGCTTCCTGGTAGTATCTTAACATATCGAGGAGCTACCATAACAAAATTTACACTATCGTGACAAACAAGCCGTTATGAAGAAAAAGAAAATATATTTTTAAACGAATGATATTGTTGCAGTGGTTACGCCTTGTGGTAAAAATACGGCAGTGGTAGCTGGCATACTTGGAATTTGCACACTATTTTTACTGCGCTTTCTATGGGAGAACAAAAACTAGACACACGCAATAACAGCAACGTTATATAAAATGTAAGTTGCCGATAACAGCGACCATAGAGTAAACAAAACTAACAACATCCGTCCAGGATTCGAACTGAGGACTCGAAAGTGTGCAATGTATTACAAACATTAAATCTAATTTTAAAAAAAATTCACATTCGAAAGTTGGCACATCGTCCGAATGTCGTCATGCGAAGTCCTAGGCTACCTGCACAGCGTAGAGAAAACTGATAATTATCTGCAATTAACACTGCAGTATTAACAAACATGCTAATTTCTTCCCGCCAACGGAATACTCCCGGACACACATCCCTGCCTTAGGTAATCCTACTTGTTAACAGAACTCACCCTATAATTTCAATTCGTCGTCCACCTGTGTAACTTACACCCTTACCGCTACCACCCACCAACTTGAAATAGGTGCCATAATGGGCCTATCTCGCTATAACGATGCGCTCGCTTCCAGCGAAGAAGAGAGAGAGAGAGAGAGAGAGATACGGAACTGTTGGCACCGGCGCGAGAGTATCGATTGTGACGGGCAGTCGAGACATGACGTCATGCTCCGCGCGGTCTCGGATTGGATCACCTGACACGCTCGCCTGACGGCCGCTGGGCCAGTCGCGTTGAGCGGGCTCCAACAGCTGACTTCCCGCGCGCTGTCAGCTGTTGGCACCAGCGCTGGGGCCAACAGTTTACGGCCGCGTTCTAAATTAAGAGCAATGAATTCCCGCCTTTCGCAACCAAGGCGTCTCCCCGAGTACTCTGTCGTATCATTTCTTTATTTCCCGCTGCACATTACGATGAGAATGCAAAAGCAGACTTAACTATTGTGATTGCTACTTATATAATGCCAAAAGGCGTATGAAAGGGAAACGGCCAATCGCATGTTAACAATGGTTATTATGCACGTACTAAGTTTAGGGTTACCAGAAATTCTCGTATTGTGGGTCGTACATAAACTGTCCAGTAGTGTTTCATGAAAAAAAATTCACATCCTTTTTTAAATTAAATGTAAAATGTAGAGAAGTCGTGTGTTTTATTTCGTGTCGCCGAATTTTTAGGAACTGAGAAAAAAAAATGCTATCTCTAGATAAATTAACGCGATTTTCTTTGACACTTTTTCTTATCTGGACAGGGACTTATGTACGCTGGCGAGAAGTAGAAGAAAAAGACAGCGATAAAAAAAAGGGGGGGGGTGAGATTAAGAGGCAAGAGTTCTTTTTGGAGTTTAACGTGCAGAGTTGTTTTACACTATGAGCCAAAACTAAGATGCATTTGCATTAAGAAGTTGGTAAATACGATTTGGAGTAGCTGTGCAAGATCTGAGAATAGGCTGTTCACAGTAAAGTGAACACTTTTGAGGCCATAGTTACTTTTTTTACTTTCAGCCATGTTTTATTCTTTAACACCACCATATAAAATAAATATTGCCATGTAAGTAATAAACACGTTAATGATATATGGTTCTTATCTCTATGTATTTCATGAGAAACAAAATAGAGACTGACAAAACATTACAAAAAAAAATTATACCTATCATTGAATAAAGTTTGAATGGAACTGCATATAATAATGTTAATATAATTCAATCATATAAATATATAGATCGAAACAAACACAGTGTGTATATTCCACCACACTCGGAAGTTAACGTCTTAGTCTAACATAAAATATATTTATTGACTATTATTCCAAATTATAGGCCTTTCAAAAGTTCTTACATTACCGTAAATAGCCTATTAAAGAGAACGTACCTTGTGTCCATCGGTGACTTTCGTTTCTGTGGCAAACAGAAGTGAGAATTTGAACCAAAAATAGACTATGGTCACCAACCGGTATTATTGTGACCTGACCTACGAGAAACTAATTAACATTTTCCTATTACATTTTTTTTACATGTTCTGTTTCTTCGTGTCAATTGTGTTCAAAGGTTCCACTTAACCTGACATGTTCCACTCTATAATAAAACATCATTGCAAGAACAAGAAGCAAGCTTTCCCATAAGATCCAAGAGTGACAAAGACCACCCGCGGATACAGACCCGGATTCCAACCCTCAGATACCCAACTATATGCTCAAATTCTCAGCGTTGCCGTAAGTGGGTCTATCCGGTATAACCCCAAGAATACGTGAGGTACCTTAAAACTTATTCTACATGTAACATATTATTTAGCTGCATTTAATTCTGACTCCACAAACGCCAAAGGTCTGTATATTTTTCTCTCGTAAGACTAATCTTGATTTATACGGGTTTCTCCACGCCACTTTGAGCTATGGGCTCGTAATAAATAGTATGCTCCAGTCCGTTATAAAGAGACCCGCTGACCTCAGAGTGAAGGGTGGCATTAGTAAATTTCCATTATTTTTTTTTTTAAGGTAAATACTCGTTAACTTTTACAAAAATCCACACACACACAAAACCAATTTTCTAAACACACACTTACCAAAGATATTTTTGCAAAAAAAAAAAAATACAAAGTCTTGTTTTATAGTTAATGTTAAAATTATTTACATTTACAAAACATTACAAGTAGTTCACTTATATCTCATTAAGTCATTACAATTAATTCCGGTGTTGTATTATGATGCTTCTAATAAGCACATAAACTCGTGCACTGAATACAAATGTCGGGAAAAAGAGTAGTGTTTCAGGTTGAGAATACACAAAATTCAAGTTAGGTATACAGCCGTATTTGTGTTTTGAGGTTTGACGTAGCAAAGAACAGACCGCGTGAGTCGCATATTCGTGATTTACACACACTTTGAAAACAGGAGACAGCTGTAACTTCCAGATACTAAACAAAATAGTACTAGCTCTACTGCTAATATCCTTTCGTTCTTCTTTCTGAAAGAAAATGAAATATACGTTAAGTGCATAAGTGATCAGATGACATTGCTAAAATAAGAACAATATCACGGAGATCGAAGATAACGGAACATCGCCTCTGTTGCGATTGGCTTGCAAGGTCACGTTGTGCAGTCACGTATCACGCAAAGACAATGAACCTTTCTTTACGTGAAGGCATATGTGAAACAATAGTAATGTTTCTTATTGACACATACCAGACAAGGAACAGCCTGTTCACGGTAAAGTGAGCACTTAAGGCCCTTCTAAATTTTTCCTTTCATCCAATTTCCATCTTCCTGCTGATTTTTAATATAAAAATTTCAACGTGGCCAATAAACAGAATTAATAGATTACCCCGCACTCGAAATTTAATGCTGGAGGCTGCATTAAGATATATTTATTATTGGTTAATGACTTTTGGAAGGGCCTTAATATATGCTCACTTTATCGTGAACAGCCTATAACAAAGTCTCCGAAATGCTGGCCTTATGGACAACAAACGCACGCCATAAACTTTTACGACGAAACCTGAAATTCTTTCCGCGCCACAGTTCGAATCCTATGCTAAGTTGGTGGCGTGGGGTCTTCGCTGCATGTTAAACCTGACAAAGAGTAGGTCGATTAAAAAAGGGGGGATTTGGGAGGGGGGATATCGGGACATATTCTTCCCCTCCGAAATAAAAATACGATATTAGAAAATATAATTAAAAATAATTACAACTTATATTTTTATTAAATATAAGCAATGCGTGGCCCCCTTGAACATTAAGTATGTTTATAGCATTTTGTGGTACCATTTCTGTAATAAGCCCATTGATTATAAATAATTTCTTGAACGGAACATACGTAAACTAGTATTTCTAGTTTTTCACATTTGAGAAATTTTCAATCCCCTTAGAACACCGAGGAGGTTATAGATTTTGTAGTTCCGTTACTGTATATTAGCCCATTGGTTGTACATAATTTTTTGAACTACTGCAATAATTTTTAATATTAGAGCTTTTATATTTTTTTCCCATAATAGAAATTTGTAATCCCTCTTAAGGTAAATTCCTGGCTACGCCCCTGCTGACAAAAGTTAGCTTAGACAAACCGGGCGCAGCTGCAGGAAGCTATCTGTTGTACCCAACCTTTCAGAGCAGCTATCCTTTCATGTATGTCTTCATTCACAACGGATCACTCCCGAAGGTATTGAAAGAGAGCAGACACAAAAAAAAAATTATAATCTGTTAGCAGCATCTCGGGCTTTCATTGGACACCAAGCCCGGGTCATGACTTCTTCGACGTGACTCACTGGCATCTACACAGCATCACTAGCCTCGGCAGCAATCACTCGCTGCTTGGCTTTCCTTGCGGTTGGGTGTGCGAGCCTGTCTTTTTGAGAGCGTATAATTCTAGATCGCGGACACACGGAGAATCTCGTCGGCCTGTTGCTCTGGTCCAACAGGTCATCTCGAGCCTAGCCCGTTTGGGTCAGCGACGAGCCTCTGTTCAGCGGCCTAGGTGTTTTACTCTTTTCAACCGTAATTTTTATTACGACCTAATTTTTTATTGTTGTTCCAATACTTTTCCAGGCCCTGGAAGGGACGGCCGTGGTGGATGAGGGGGAGGGCGTGCTGCGGCAGCTGGCCGAGCTGTCCTCCCAGACACAATCTGAAAATGGAGACACGATTACTGTGATTTATCACGGAGTTACTACACAAATTCCTGCCTCGAAATTTTATCAAAAATTCCGCATCGACAGTCAACAGATCACAAACACAGCCCCCCCCCCCCCCCGGCCCGGCCCGGAGAAACCACGATGTACACGATCCCGACCACAACAATGGGATGGAAATGGAGTCGGAAAACTCACATTCCACTGAGGCGGAGTGGACCATCGAAAAGGCGCGTAGAAAACTAAATAAGCGTCAAGCGGAATTGTACGAGGAATCCGATCGTCAATTCGAAATGGAAGCGAGAAAACGCCTGGCTCCTTCCAGGAACCAACCCCTCCCAAGCCGCACTGCACAGTCAGCGATGCAGTCCGGTGTGTCGGTTTCAAACCGATTCGACGCCCTCCGAGATGTCAGACACTCAAAATGCCCCCGGCCCTTCAGGCCTTCCACCCACCCGAACCCAGCTGCGCTCTGACACGAACAAAAGGAAGTCTCAATACAGACTTTTAGTTCCAGGCCCAAAACACTACTCGCGAATCGTCACTAATCTTCGGGCGATCCACGCATCCGGGTACACGCTTTCAATGGCCCGTAACGGCATACACATTGTGGCTGAAGACCTACAAAATTACAAAGCAGCCTCAGACTTCCTTAAAACCAGCCACATCCCCTTTTTCACTTTCGCACACTCGGTGGATCTCCCACAAAAAGTAGTGTTCGACCTGCCGGCGGACACAGACCCTGACACTATCAAGCAAGCACTTACAGAGCGCGGCTACAACATACTGGACGTATACCAGTTTAAAACTAACACACCCGATCCCTCCAACCCCGGACACACAAAGCTGACTCCGCTGCGACTTTTCAATGTTACAGCCGCTAGGAACGATACCTTGCCCTCGCTACTCACCATTAACCGGCTCAACATGACTGTAGTCCACCCCCGCCCATACCGAAAACGGCTGTCCGATATTGCCCAGTGCAAAAACTGCCATGCCCTCGACCACATCAAAACATACTGTCACCTGCCCACCCTCACTGCGAAGGTCCCCACACCCTGGATGAGTGCACTAAAGAAAGCCCCACATCACGTTGCTGCAACTGTAAAGGCCTTCACTTAGCTTCCTCTAAGGATGCCCCAAAGTTATGGAGATTATTCAGCGCCGCCAGGCAACAATCGACCGTAGAGCTGAACAGAGGGCGCAGCACAGATTGGCTGCACCTGTAGCCTCCCCCCCACCCCCTTGCCAGAGACATCTCTGATTACCCCAAACTCCTGAATGCCCGGGCACTCCCAGCCTCCCATTCGTATGCAAGTGCAACTAGGGGTCCCACACAAACACACACATTCCCTCAACAATCCCTTGCACACACACAAATCCCGCGAGCCCGCTCCCCACCCCCAACCACTTCCCCTCCCCCAACAATGCCGCATCAATGAGTGAAATAGGCGAAACCATGCAAGAGGTCCGGGAATTCCTAGACTTCCTGCGGGATGCTAATTTCAAGGCGCTGATGTCGCATTTCCGCACATACATGGAGGCAGCGAAACATATCACAGATCCTACTGAAAAAGCTATGCTGCTGCTGCAGGCTTTCTCCACTTTCCACGCCGCTCCTTAATGGGCCATAACACCCAGCATAACCCTGGTTCCCTGTCCCTTCTGTATTGGAACAGCAATGGTATTTTTCACCAACTATATGAGCTAGAGAGATTACTGGAAACGTACGGTATTGAAGTCGCTTTAATACAGGAAACTATGTTAAAACCAACTAAAAAATGCGCGATTAAAAATTACGTAACATACAGGAACGACCGAGCTACCAGAGGAGGCGGTACAGTGATATTAATACATAATAAAATACACCACCATTTAAATGCAAATCCAGACTGCCAAAACTTAGAATCCACATCCATTAATATTCAAACAAATACCGGACACACAACTTTAATTTCGGCATATCAACCCCCTACGAAAACACTTAGAGGCAGATCTGGACAAAATAACCACTCAACAATACCCGTTTCTACTCGCGGGGGACCTAAATGCAAAAAATCCCGCATGGAATAGCAGGGAAAGAAACCAAAAAAGGCGGTCTTCTATTACGCCACTCAGAATTAAATAATTATCTAATTCATGCCCCGAACAGGCCAACTTTTTTCCCAGCTCAACGCAGATACCAGCCAGATGTCCTAGATATAATATTAACTAACTTAGCAAACCCCATATTAGAGATAACAGTCCTGGATGAATTAGATTCTGATCACTAGCCTGTCTTTTGCAAAATTAGTACTGAATTGGTTAGACACCCCGAAATAATATTAAATAAATTACCACAGACTAACTGGGATCAATTTAAAATCGATATAGACGATATATTCACGGAGCATCCATTAAATATTACAAAGAAAACTGATATCGAGCCGGCAATAGAAATATTTAAAAAAAAAAGTGAAAACCCAGCTAAATAAAAACACTCAGTTCCTTACCCGGCGACAGTTTTTAAAGCAAAACTACCCCGATATAGACTTTTTACTAGCCGAAAAACGACAAGCTAGACGTGAATTTCAGAGATACAGAACGGCCGAATTAAAAGCTAGATTTAATAAACTTAAAAAGGATTTACGAGCCAAATTATCACAATTAAGAATAAATAAATGGGAAACTTTTGTTACAGAAATAGATGATAGTATTAATGGTTTCTGGCGAATAACAAAAATTCTCCGAGGTAAAAACGACACGAAAAATTCTACCCCCATATTAGCTCAGTCAGGCCTAAAATATACGCCAATAGATAAGGCAGAAGCCATAGCAGACACTCTTGCGGAACAGTTCACTCCAAATCTCGACCTCTAAGACCCTAATTTCACTCGAGACGTTAATACCACTACAGCAGATTTTCTTGCCAGGAAGCCTAGGAAAAAACCGGAATTAATAACCTTACCAGAACTTTTGCTTACTTTAAAATCTGTTCACCCTAAGAAAGCCCCGGGGCATGATAAAAATTACTTATCAACTTCTTAAAAACCTACCATATCCCGCCTTATGCATAATAAATATTTTTAACGCCATACTTAAGTTTAACCACTTCCCCGCGGACTGGAAACGAGCTAAAGTAATTACAATTCCGAAACCCGGTAAAGACCCCTGCTTACCAGTGAACCGGCGCCCGATATCACTGCTGAGCTCCCTCAGTAAAATATTCGAAAAAATTCTTCTCACCCGACTCAAAACTCACGCACAAATTAGAAAAATAATCCCAAAAGCTCAATTTGGATTTAAAGCTGGCCATTCCACCACCCACGCTCTTACAAACTTTGTCACGGCTACATGTAACGGCCTTAATAACAAAAACTCAACAATAGCCATTTTTCTGGATATAGCCAAAGCCTTCGATAAGGTATGGATCCCGGGCCGAATTAAAAAACTAATCAATTTCAAATTCCCAGATTGTTATATTCATTTACTACATAGTTACTTCTCAAAACGAGAATTTTATGTTTCAATAGAAAATTCTGACTTCTACCCGCCCACTCTCCGCAGGCGTGCCGCAGGGATCAGCCTTATCGCACTTCCTCTACAATATTTACACAGCAGACATCCCACATAATTATGCAACTGTTCAGATGTATGCCGATGACAGCTTAATATATGCAAAAGACAAGGAAATGCCATTCGCACATCATCTTACACAACTTCAAATGGACGAGCTCAGCCAGTGGTTCGAGCGCTGGAAAATAAAAATTAATGCCGAAAAATCTCAGGCCTTGCTAATCACTAGAAAACAAAGACATAAATATAAAACCAATTAAATACGATGGAGTAGAAATTCCCTACAGTAAAACCTAGGATTAACTATAGACAATAAACTGCAGTGGAGCGTACATATTAACAAAGTTAAAAATTCAGCTATAGGAAAAATTAGGCAACTCTATCCCATGTTAAAACATCCTCAACTCCCCGCACGATTAAAACTATTAACCTACACATCTATAGTCAGATCAGCTATGATGTACGCTCACGAAGTCTGGGGAAACTCAGCTAAAGTCTTAATAAACCACCTTCAAGTAGTTCAAAATAAATATCTGAGAATAATGGGAAACGCTCGTAGATTGACACGAACAGTCGATTTACATAACGTTTTAAAGGTTCCCTACATTGGACATAAACTCATCTCAGAAAATAATAAATTTTACGATAAACTCGCCTTGCATAATAATCCAATAATTAGAAGAATCTGTATATATTCCCCAGACTTAAAATAGCGTAATAGACGTCCTAAAATGCCTAGATTGAAGGTGTAATTAATCAACAGTTCTCAACGCATGAATAAAGTGATGAGGCCCACGGCAATGTTAATTTTACATAAGGCGGAAAATTACACAACGAGCATACAAGTAGATCATAAAGCAGGGAAAAGTACTCATTTTACGGTGAATAGCATGTGTAATTTTATATATATATATATATATATATATATATATATATATATATATATATATATATATATATATGCATGTGCTACTCACCGTAAAATGAGTACTTTTCCCTGCTTTATATATAAACACACACGACTAAGAGGGGTCACTCAGAAGAGTTTTATTATTATGTCATTACGAGCCACACCATTAAATGGAAACCAAAATGTTTCCACGCACGGCAGTTGAGATTCAGACGTAGTTGCGGAAGGTGCGTGTTACCGGTGGACATTACACGCTTGGCAGAGTGACGACCTGCAGCCGCTAGAAGGCAGCAGCGGCGCCGAGGTGTCTTTTTCTCCACGCCAGTCTCCATGAAGCGGAACGTCACGCCACCGGAAGTGGCCGCTAGTAACGGTCCCCCCCCCCCCCCCAAAAAAACAACTTCCCAAATAACCATCACGCCACTCTGAAGCGGGCGGTCAGGAAACACGCAGCAATGTAGCTCGTGGCGCCTACGAGCAAAGCACCTGCTACAATCACCGCAAGAAATAACAATATAAAATTGAACCCACATTTGTATATGGGACCAGCTACAACACAACATGGCGGCCTGCTCGCGGTAGCGGCGTCAAGAGGATTGAATATTTTCAATTCTCTTATGTCGAGTTCCACGGCGGCCAGTCACGAGGAAACATTTCCAACCACGAAAGTCTGCAGTGCAAGCTTGTAATAAGAGCATAGTTATTAAATTAACTTTTTACAGTTCCGATTTCCGTTTATTTAAATACTCAACTTAATTATTAACATTTATACCGCAATTTAAATGTCCCGAAACACGATTTCCGCTAAATTTGTTTGATTGTAAGTACATAAACAAAAATAAATATCACGTTAGCCAACACACGGTTTGTAAATATCCGCGATAGATGTACAGCGTTTTTATTTTGGGCTAGTTTGTCATTGGCCGCGTAATAGTTTTCTTACTGCTGTTGTAGCAAGTATATTTTCATACTTTCAAGTAACGCCACTGTTATTTTACTACGGGAACGCTACGGTGATTGTAGCCTAGGCTTAAGGGCCCTTCCAAACGATCAAACGTAACTTCGAATTTTCTTCAAACTGACGGAGTTCAACTCTTTGGAATACTGTGCGACTCTCACTCCCGCCGTTATGATCCAAGAAATTCTGTATTTCAAAGCCATTGACTCAAATTCATTAAAATATTTCCGATTAGAACACGTATATTTACTTGAATGCGATCTTTCAACTTATGCTTCGAATTATTAAAACAGCATAAATATAAAGTGTAGTGTCTAAATACAGTAATTTAAACTACAAAAATATTTGCATATATGTTTATTAAATGCAATAGTTATTATTTTTGCGTAGTGTATGGTTTGTAGAAGTTTAAAAAATTGTAATTATGCCAGTATTTTTTTTCAAACTAAAATATTTACAAAAAAAATTAATGCCACTTAAAAAATGTATTGACTACAGCTGCATGCACGAAAAGGCTTTCAAAACGCTGAAGAAATAATTCAATAAAATATTTTATCTTAAGACGTGGCCTGAAATGTAAAACTTTTAAATCCAGCGAGCTTCATACAAGTCTAATAAGTAACATACAAGGACAGGAGTTTCAACTGAACAGCATAACGGCGGATTCACACTGAAGTTAACACGGAGCTCGCGTTATCTCTGCGTTATATTTTTATATTATATATAATCGCGTATAGACCATCCACGATTACTTCAAACTCTTCTGAAGACCTGCTATAGTTCTACTTCCAGGATACTCCTCCGCCTCATGCACATAAAGCTTAAAGTATTGAAAACTGCACCAAAGGGACAACGCACTGCATTCGTGCGCACTCTCACTAATAATATTTTGCACAAGAACTATTTCTTAGTAGATGTTACCAACATGCCTCTTTTATAATGGTTTTTATTAACATTAATAACAAATAAAATATAATTTAGCGGGAGGCACTCAGCTCTCCGACCTTGGAAGGAACGCAGAAGAGGGTGGCAAGTGTCCCCCACCCCTCCACCATCCCCTTTTTTTTAAAACACAGCAGGTGGTAACAGAGAGAGGTACGGCTATTCACGGTAAAGTGACCAATTTTTGAAGCCCTCTCATTTGGAATAAATATGCCAATAAATATATTTTGTTATATCTTTAGACGTTAACTTACGAATCACTTTACCGTGAACAGCCCATAACAGCGTTTTAACAGTACACGAACAAAAACATTTACTCGTCGCTTCAAAGTGACTGCGTCGAAGTCTTCCTCTGGCCCATAATCCTCGCATACAGAAGCCATGCTATCAGCTTCTCAACTTTTGTTATCGCTATTACTGTTATCGGCTCCTCTGACTTACAGCGTCCTCACTCTAAATCTGAATGAGTGAGCATTACACTGTTACAATCGGCTAACAGTACCTCATTAAATCAAGTCACTTCAATGAATTTAACTGATGAATCGGTGAAAAAATGCCAGTTTCACTTATCTTATTGGACCAGTGACATTTTCCAATAATTCATGTCATTTTTTTTTTTTTTTTTTTCACTTTTTTTTCAGTGATTTGTTTTCTGAATGATGGATCAGTTAAACATCATGTAAAAATGGTCGTCAAACAACGTGTATCAAGTGAAATAACGCATAAACTAATAAAACCATTATAAAATGCTTTCTAAAATGGGTTTCGTACTTCAAAACACTATTTTATGTGGTAACATGAACATTCAGCCTTTCATTCCATTTTTACGTCAAATTTCGTTTACCACGTTATCATCACAGCACTCTTTAGGGTTTAAACTGCATATAATGTGGTGAAGAGAGTGCACTCATATATATACTATTCGTTTTAACAATCCTAACAGTACCAATCAAACCAAACACGAAAAATAAGGCATACAATTGAAATGTACACGATTTCATTAAGACTTATGAAACATATACTTTCGTCTTACTTTTCAACTTGACTTGGTAACGCAGGCCTCCGTGGGGCAGTTGGTTACGTGCCCGCTTACAGCGCAGGGGTTCCGGGTTCGAGTCCCGGGCAAGGTATGGGTGTATACTTGTGTACGAAAAGGCTGCATCCTCCTACGTGACGCATACCTTCAACACACACTGTCAAACGTCAACCACGCTAGTCAAAAACGTCAACCACGCTGTCAAATGACCCATCTATAAGTAAATATCAACCACGCTGTCAAAGGCAACTGTATAAGTCAATAAATACAACTTTTAAAATTAAAAACAATATGGTAAAGTAACGGCTTAAAAACGAAGTGGAAAGGGTGTGAGAGTTCAATACCGGATACCTCAGAGATTCTTTATGTTTTTTTTTTATATTACGGTATATTTTGCAATATTAATAGTAGACTGTCGTAAATATGTTTATTCCAAGTAATTATTTTACCAAATTCCGTAAAAAAAATATTAAATTCGCCACTGCAGTTGGCCGTCACTTTTCAATCAGTGAAATTGTTTCACGTCACTCACGTCTCTGATCAATCAGTGAAATTATTTCATGTCACTAACTCAATCAGTACGAACTTGTCACTCAATCAGTGGAGTGTAGCCATTTTCATGATTCGCATATTTAGAGTGTGCCGTACATATTCAATATCACCAGTCTGTGAGGCGGAAACATTTAATTCGAAAATTATACTTATGTATATGGTTGTATTTTAAGTTTAATATTATGAATGCAACGCATATTTAAATACACGACTGCATAAAAATTCTTATAAAAAAAAGAATTTGGCTTAGCAGAACAACACGAATTTGTAATTATTAACTGGATAAGGCTTTGGTAGATTACGAAGTAGAACCGCCTTGTTTCACTAGAACCAGTCAAATTAAACATTTATATATACTACCTACATTTCGTTAGACACAGTATTCGTTACCAATTATAAATCAAGCAGGTATTCAATCAATTCGACTTCGTTTTCGCCCTAGTGCTGCACCAGTAGAATGGAAATGCCGGTTCGAGCACAGCCCACGACCATCAGAAAACCAACAGCAAATTGAAAGCCAAAACCATCAGAAAAAATTACCGTTTGTTTTCCTGATCTAAAACACCAACTGCCGGTTCGAGCACAGACGCAAAAAGTGACTGCAAAAGTAGCGTTAGAATGCAACCGCAAAATGTGACTGCAAAAAGTTGTAAAGAGCGGATCAAGAAAATTGAATACGTAAAAAAATTAAAATATTGTCCATAATAAAGATGGACCAGTCGCTAAATGTATTGAACGGAACCCAGCAATTTAACAAACTTTCCGAACTTACAATCGGACAGACGTATTCCCATAGACCATACTGAAATATCTGATACATTGTATGGATACAAAGTGGTAATTACTTCTGGAAATTTTAAAGTAACCTTGTCAGACAGATATTTTCAGATTTTCAGCGAAAAAGTTTTAGACAGTGTTAATCGTGAAGGTATAAATTTTGCATATGATGGAATGGAGGATTGTGGCGTTAAACAAAGGCATTCTATTCGGTTTTTTTAAAAGAGTAAATGATC
The DNA here is from genome assembly GCA_029891345.1 of Dryococelus australis. Classification (NCBI taxonomy): domain Eukaryota; kingdom Metazoa; phylum Arthropoda; class Insecta; order Phasmatodea; family Phasmatidae; genus Dryococelus; species Dryococelus australis. Next base: position 318,401,439 of record CM056994.1, read on the forward strand.
GTTGTATTAGACATCAGTTGATTTTTATTTGTGCTCATATCTCTATAAAGTTTTAATGACTGGATAACCATTAAAACACAATTATCGCTCTGACCTCGGCAATGTGTTACAAAACGTACTGTACGAACATCGTATTATCGCCCCGTGCTACGGCGAAAACAATTCATCCGTCTGGGGCCAGACGTTTAATTCGTCCAAACTGAACGATTGCAAAAAAAAAAAAAAAAAAAAAGAGTGGTTCAAGAAATTTGAATGTGTAATAATAAAATATTGTATATAATAACTGAGCGCAAATAAAAATCAGCCGACGTCTAATATAATGACGACCATGGCAATGAAAAAGGTTAACGCAAGAGGTAATGTTTGAAAAGAATATAAGTTTAAGAAATGCGTCTTTGCAGAAAGAAGAAGAAATCTAAAGACAAGTATGTCAAGTGTGAAACTTGACAACACTTTTACAAACCGTCTCTCATAAGAAGCCATCTTAATAGTAGATTGCACAAAGGTCTTGCACCAATACGTAATAAATCACATGAACCAACAAATGCATGGGAAATTTTTAAAGTGCCGCAACACTTAATATCAAAACAGAAGTTCCCACGAGAGAAACAAGTGAAATGGGAAACGTGTCGCCACTATTACAAACCGTCTTTCATAAGAAGTCACTTGAGAAGTAAAATTCATAAGTACATACCCATATTCAGTGTAGAAGAAATCTAAACCGCATTTCAAAGTAGGATCAAGGCTTATGCTGTAAAGAATGTGAATGCATACATAGACCCAAAGCATTTCCTAAACGATGTAAAAGAAACTGTCACGGAGCTAATTAGTAAGAATTCAAAATCACTCAAAGTGAACATGAAATTCTTCACTGAGTACAAAAGGAGAATTGGCGAGAATATTGAATATGTAGAAAGCTCCTTTAAAACAAAGAACGAAATTATACTGAAATCGACTAATCTGGAAGAATATTATAACAACAGCATATCGAAAATCATAGCTGAGATAGAGACATTCGAAACAAAGGGATCTCAGTGGGCGTGAAATTTCTATTAATGTATACACATATGAAGAAGATGGTGGTAAGAAATATATAATCCGTCCTTAAAAATAACAAAAAATGAGATGGATAAGCACATAAAACCTACTCTATATCAAAGACGAAAAGAACGACCACTACTGCTGGGTAAAAAGTCTTTCGAGACTTGTAACATCACAAGTGACGAAAAATTATCACAAAAAATTTATATGTAATTTATGTTTGCAACATTTCTACTCTGTAAATAAGCTAAAAGATCACGAACAAGACTGTCGAGTTCATGATGGTGTTAGAGTTGAACTACCATCTAAAGGAAAAAAATGACATTAAGATTTCAAAACTAAAATCATTCTTTGAAAGTTCCGTTTGTGATATATGCTGATTTTGAATGTTTGTTGACTAAACTTGCCAACCAAACCCCGACAAATGTTACACGAAACCATACCAAAAACACGAGCTTATTAGCTTCTGTTACTATGTAAAATACGAACATGGATACTATAAACCACCAGTAACTTATGAAGGATCTGATGCATCTACTATGTTCGTTAAAATGCTAATGGAAGAAGCAAAGTCTATTGGTGATATATACTCAAATGAAAACCAATGCTTCCATTAGCTCAGAAAGAACAAATTGTTTATGATACAGCTACCCATTGTCATATATGTGAAATGTCTTTGAATGGTGATTCTGTGAGAGATCATGATCATCACGCAGGGAAATTTAGGGGAGCTGCACATGGAGATTGTATCTTATCGTATAGAAATCCATGTTTTGTCCCAGTGTTTATACACAAGGTATCTGGTTAGGACACATTTATTCATAAGAGATCTTGGCATCGATGAAAATAAAATTGATCTAATTCCCAACAACGAAGAAATATATATTTCTTTTACGAAACACGTTTGTAAAAGTGTAAATCTTAGATTTATTGACTCGTTTAAATTTATGGCTAGTAGTATCGATAAACTCTCTAGCAACCTTTCCAGAAGCCAATTCCGAGAAACGTGTAAGCATTTTTCCAATGAACTACTTCACTTTGTTATAAGAAATGGTGTCTACCCACATGACTACATTCATAGTGCTGAAAAATTTGGTGAGCCATCGCTTCCATCCAAAGATGCATTTGACAACAAACTCAATAAATGTGACATTACACACGAAGATTACGAATTTGCGAGAAAGGGGTGGGAAAAATTCAAATAAAATCTCTAAGATAGTACACAGAACTATAACAAATCTGATGTGTTGATATTGTCTGATATAATGGAAAATTTTAGAGATAAGTGTCTCAAAACATATAAGCTAGATCCAGCATGGTATTTCACAGCCCCAGGGTTAGCGTGGGATGCTATGCTCAAACACACTTAAATAGAACTAGAATTATTAACAGATTACGACATGATTTTGATGATAGAAGAAGGTGTTCGTGGTAGAATTTCACAATGTTGTAAGCGATATACTAAAGCAAATAAATGCTTATGACAGCACAAACGAAATCTTTTATCTTACATATCCGGATGCCAATAACTTATATGGATGGGCTATGAGTCAGTATTTGCCCTATGGTGGTTTAAGTGGACAAATAAAAATATAGATGAAACAAAAATAGAAGATAATGCTAGCAAAGGGTATATATTGGAAGTTGATTTGGAATACCCACATGAACTACACGATCTCCACAAAGAGTTGCCATTGGCAGCAGAGAATAAAATACCAGAAGGTTCAAAAAACCCCAAACTCTTGACTACTCTGTATGATTAAGAAAAATACGTACTACACTATGTAAATCTTAAGCAATATCTATCTCTCGGAATGAAGTTGAAAAAGATCCATAGAGTTCTGGAGTTTGATCAATCAGATTGGCTCAAGTCGTATATTGATCTAAACACAAATATGCGAACAAAGTCCACAAATGACTTTGAAAAAGATTTCTACAAGCTAATGAACAATTCCGTTTTTGGAAAAACAATGGAAAATATTAGAAACAGAGTGGATATACAGCTGTGCACAAGTTTTAAGCAAATGGATAAACTAGTGGCTAAACCAAACTTTAAAGATAGGTATATATTTACTAACTCTTTGGTTGCAGTTCATATGAATAAAACAAAACTGTGCTTTAACAAACCCATTTATGTTGGAATGAGCATACTTGATCTATTGAAAGTCTTAATGTATTATTTTCACTATAACATAATGAAGCCAAAGTATGGGGAAAATATTGAACTGTGCTACCAAGATACTGATTCGTACATCTATTATATAAAAATGCCAGACTTCTACAGTGACATGAAAGAAATGGTTGACGATTTTGATACTTCTGACTATAGAAAAGATAATCCATATGGTATACTGTTAGTTAACAAAACGATTATTGGCAAAATGAAAGATGAATGTAATGAAAAAATAATGGAAGAATTAATTGGTGTGAAATCGAAAATGCATGCAATAAATATGGAGGGTGGTGTCAATAAAAGAGCAAAGGTAGTGAAAAATGCAGTAGTCAGAAATGATTTTAGTTTTGATGACTACAAAAAGTGTGTTTGGTAAATAAGTGTTGTACAAAAGTACGAATCTTATTAGAAGTAAGAAACATGAACTCTCTATGATTGAGTTAAGAAAAGCAGCATTAAGTTCTGAAGATGATAAAAGATTTATTCTTAATGATGGTATTAATACACTACCATGGGGACACTACAAAACTGCAAAAGAGTGACAGTATGAAAGAGCAGTTGCCCATCACAAAGTGCCTTATCGCCGATATCGTTCACATAAAATTGTTTGCGACAGACCATTTGTAATGGTCGATCGACTTGTAGTAGAGTTTCGAGGCGATATGTCGCCTTGAAAGATCGCAAACGAAGCATGACACGTATCAGAATTGTTCGAGTATCATGTTTAAGCCTGTACTAGTCTAACAAAATGCCATCGCTCATCAATATCGTGAACAGCAAACTTAACTATGGTGGTAAAGGGGTGTATGTGATCATTGATGAAGAAGGCAATCCATCGTTCAAAGCGAAATACAGTGCGAGAATACTCGAGTATGCAAATCCTGAAGAAGCAATCAGAGAACATGTTAGAGAAAAGCATATGCAATCATACGCAATTATAGAGAGTAGTGAATCGCGACCCTTGCCGAGTGCACATTGCGACTGACTCTCGATAACGTCAATCCCCTAACGCTGTATAACCTAATGAAAGAACTACCCATCATGTCGATAGGTAACTGCTTCAATATGACAATGAGTTGCGATGACCTCATCGTTGATATACACATAAAATCGTTCGCGACAGACATTCTGCAACGACCAATTGAGTAGTGTTTCGAGACGACATCTCGTCTCAAAATAATAAGCTGCTGCCACAATTAAGAATACACAACCTCAGACGGTTTTTATTTCAGAGCCCATTTAAAACGCTCTTATATAACAGTAAATGTTTTTAATGGATAACCATCCATTAAAAACTAATAACCGTACATGTTTGCATACTATTGAGCTTCGGTGATTCTTTCACTTTTAACATCATAAATTAGGTTTCTTTGGCTTACGATGTGTAATGTGGCTTTACCACATTACAAATAGTTGAAGCCGGTATTGGTTTATTAAAATAAACTGCAACTTTCAGATTAGTTCGATCTTTTACAATAGCTGTTTTTCTGTAAGAACAATCAATAACATACAATGGTCTTCTCCCAATAAATGACTCGGTTGAAGCACAGTTCATTATTACGATAAGGAGTATCTAGTTCAGTCTTTGAATTTCTAAAATCATTGTAAGCAATATACATCTTATCGATAAATTTTTTATCAAAGTCTAAATTCCAATGCTCTTTGGGAAACACTTCATTCCGTCCATTCTTAATAGAAACATTTTTGACAGAACAAGAGTCAAACAATGAACTGTGTGTGGTTTGCTCAATTTTCTTTTCTGTTTTTCTAGAAACCAACAATGACAAAGTCTGATATATCGAATTGGATTGAACTGAACTGATCTGATATTTTATATCAAACTGAAATGAGTTTGCATTAGTAGGTACTGGTTTTTCAAGACATTGCCAATAATTAAAACTAATTGGAATTTTGGGGTGTTTGTATAATTTTGCTTTAATTTCATCTCCATAAATAGGGTCGTATTCAACAATAGGCCACAGAATTTCCAAGATATGAATATTAAATTTACCTGCATCTGGTATTTTATCTACATCAACAGATCCATCTTCTTTCTTTGGAGGTCTTCTGTAAAAAGAAGCATCGTCACTAGAATTTCTAATGAATGTGATCTTGTACCCAACTTTCCAGAATATTTCATTACAATCTCTCATAAACCCAAACAAATATCTTAATGGATAGGTAATTTCGTTAGACCTATCTCTCCTAACATATTTACCTAGTTCTACCCCCGAGATTAAGAAGTATGCTGATTCTGATTCCGAAACTAGCAATGTATACATCATTGTTGAAGTGATGCCAGGGTTGTCAATACTTTCGATTATACAAACATATTTAGATATCTCTATTCTTGAGAACTGGAATAGGAAGAAATTCTCAAAGAGCTCAATAGTTTTTTTCATAAGGGGAATGTGAATCGCTTTGAATTAGCTCATACTGTTGGTATACATAAGCTTCATTCGGCTGTGAAACTGCATCACCAAAAGGAATATCAAACTTAATGTGCTTGTTGTATTCATTCAAATTATTTTTTGTTTGGTCGTTTAGCAGAAATGACAGACACTCTTACCTCTCAATTTTTTGTTGATTCATTTATTATCGAGAAAAATTTTTTTTTGAACACAACTATGCTTTTCTTATCAACCCAAGAATTATGACTACTATCAAAACCTAACCATTTAATGAGCAGCTTATTTTCTTTTCTTCGCAAAACTTTTTCCACTAATTAGTTTTTATCACATTTGGTCTTAAGCAGCTCTGGCTCAAAAAATACAGAATAAAAGATTTAAGAAATGAACTTATTAAAGGTATGTTGTGGGTTTTGTGTGCAATACTTCACACGACTCAAATACTTCAATGGGCCAATTTGGTGTATATCCTTTTTCAAACACATTTTTACTTTTACTTATAAGAACTTTATCTCCTATTGCAAACTTTGGTTTAACCATTTTTCTTTCTCCTCCATACATGTTGAATAGAATATAACTTTCATTCCTAGCACTATCATGGTTAACATATATTTAAACCCTTTGTTAATTCTGTGTATGACTTTTAAAGATCCAGAATTCATCTCAACTAAATCACCTTGCCAAAGATCATCGATGCCAAAAGATAGAACAGTTCTTCTGGGTAAGTGTTTTCGCATTGGTTTGTGAATTTAATTTACAATATAGTTTTTTATACTACAACCAGTGAATAGCGGTGTTTTAGCGCTATTGGAAAACATACACCTACAGACTAATTTAATTCATACTGTTATTAGTGGTAAGTTTATATGAACTTAGTGTATTTTTCATACATTTGAGACAGTATACATTTGAGTTATCATTGTTCAGTATATATAATAAATGCGGCAACAAAAAATTGTAAACAACAGAGAAGAATAGAGAGAGAGAAAAAGACAGCTAATTGAAAAGTTTAAAACTTTTAGAAAACTTCGCCAAGATAAATATGATAAAAATAAAAAACATGATCAACCATTGAAAGATGCGATACAAGATTTGGGGCAAAAAATTGGACATGTAACAAATGAGAATAAGAACTTAATAAAATAACTGGTTCCAGTTGCTGTTAAGAATTATTTAGACTGCCCACAGACACCAACAGAAATATCTTTTGAAAGAAAACTGTTTAGTAAAACAGGCACCGATGAACACTATGACAATGAATGCTATGGCGATGAACGCTATGACGAAGCGTTGGGGCGTCAAAGCTGATATCGGACAGTTAACTAACTACAAAACAACATTTATTGATAAGAAAGTGGCCGATTGCTTAATTGACTGTAAAGACAATATTTTTGGGCTAAAGGAAGATAAAGGTAAATTGTCTATTGGTGATAGTGAAGTAACATCCATTAAATGACAAATTTACTGTAAAAGGTCGAACATACCCTGCAACCGATGGTTTGATGAAATTACTAACTAGTAAGAAAGTAACAGAAAGCGACTACACTGCAACCGACTATGAACGCTATAGTCGTATCCTAGCAGATACAAACACAGTTTTTCAAAACAATGATCCAAACTTGGGAACACCAAAATCGAGTAAAGGGAACAAATGGAAAATTATTGTTAAACCTATTTACGATTCGATTAAAAAGAAACGTCCTTCACCTAAAAAGGGGAAAGGAATAGAGAAATATGCAGACTATCTCAATGAACACATACAGATGGATATTGTTAGGATGCTTATTGGTCGACTTCTCGTTATTTATGGCGAAGAGAATGCTGGAAATGATAACTATTGCAATGAAAAAGTTGGAATAATGAATATGCTCAACAGCAAGTTTAGTGACTGTTGCGAATAATCCAAAAGGTATACCATATCTGATACGAATGTTAAACACAATACCACATTCTTTTTGGGAGTCGGAGCATCACGGAAAAGGGTTACTCAATGACATAATAAATTTGCTATCTTTTGAGTTGCACACCCCCGGTTATCAGTACTTATGTCCGGGTACCAGACAAAGAGAGAATTGAGCATGGTGATAAACCCATTAATACACTAGAGGCGGCTGCAATGGAACATGATATAGCTTATCATAAAGATCTAGCTGAAAGACATGTGGCTGACAAAGAACTAGAAAAGAAAGCGTTCAAAAGATTGTTAAGTTCAGATGCTGGTCTCAATGAGAGATTGTGGGCTGGTGTTACTGGATCTGCGATGCATATTAAACGTAAGCTTGGCTGGAGATTTAAAATAAAATGACAAAATATTTGTTATAATAAAAGAAAGTAAAATACATATTTCAAGTTCCTAATGAGGAGTTGAAGGGTTTGAATATTGATTCTTTCCTAACGAAAGACCAACAGGATCGTAAAAACAAGAAACTAAAGGCGGACAAAGGGATGGCTATCAATTTCAGTTCCACAGCTTAAGAAAATGTCCAAAGAAATGAAAAATGGAAATGGTTTGACAGTTCACAAGGGTGGATTATTACCCTTAATTATCGCAGCATTGGGAGCTCTAGGAGCGTTAGCTGGCGGTGCATCATCTATCGCTACATCAGTAATTAATGCCAAGAAGAAAAACAAAGAATTGGAAGAACAATGCAGATATAATTTAGCTATGGAGGAATATGGCAAGGGATTGAAGAAAGTTAAGTGGGGTAAGAATGTAAAAAAAAAACTAACTTTACTCAGTAATTTTGATATTGATTAAATGGTTAAAAAATTAAACATTAAAAATTTTCGGGGTGTATTTATGATCGATGAGCTACTTAACACGCCACTCGATAATGAATGCGGGATTTTAATCTAGATGTTTCGACCAACTCTGGTACACACTGGGTATGCTATTGGAAAAAAGCAAACTATTATTTTGATTCATTTGGTGGAAATCCGCCGCGACAATTAATAGCATATCTCGGAAGTAATATTTTTTATAACGATGATAGAATTCAAAATTTCAACCAAGTAATTTGTGGATATTTCTGTGTAATTATGCTAAATCTCTTTTCACATAATTCTGAATTTCCAATAATTATTTCACTATTAATAAACAATGGATATATGCAGATATGCATTAATAAGCTCTTGGATTGAAGATCAAATTAAAGAATGCATGAACAATGATGAGAAGATCAGCACTAATGATTTTGTTTCCAATGCACAGTTCAACGACTTTATAACAACACTGACAAGAAATAAAAGATCATTGGATAAAGCCTATCTTACTTACTTGGAAGTAGATTATAATATAGATTTTGAATGTGGGAGATCCCATTACACTGATGGAAGCAATCAAAAAACCGAATTAATATTATTCGTTTAGTTGGGAAATAAAATTTTAAAAATATATATTTTTTACTTCGATAACCGAATAGAATTTTTTTATGATAGATGGAACTATAGTTGAAATAATAATAAAACCAGAAAAATATGAAAGTGTTAACTGTTATCATGAAAGGAAAAAAATTGACATGCATAAAACTTTTGAAGTATACCCTGATATATATTTTAAAACACCAAAAGCCCACAATGTACCTGAAGGTACAATTGTGTTTATTGAAATAGTTATGGTATATGAATACATTTAAATAGATGAGATTATGTTAGTTTTTAATGGAAGTGTTTCCATTAAAAACAAAACTTACAATCTAAGAATTTTAAAAGTCTTTAATTTTATTATGGTACTTGCCATTATTTAACTTACGAGTCATATCTATTGTAACAAAACAATATTCATTATTCCAACATTTTCAACACGTCTCATTAAATTTCTCAAATGACCTATCACCAACAACAAAATCACTATGACTGTTTAAGATTTGTATCATCTTGTCTGAATATGCAAAGAAAATTAGCATTGTCTCTTATAAGCTGCTTAGGTACTTTTGAGTATCTCTGAGCTAAATAGAAGCAATCAATATCTTTATGTCTACCGCAAGTAAAGTAATCTCTTACCATATTTTGATTTTAAAGTATAATATCATCGAAAACAACTACAGACTCTTTATGACATTCATTTACATCAGCCATTTCTTCATTTGATGGAAAGAAGTATGCTATTGGCTCATTAAATAATTTTGATGCTACATCTATGTCTTTCTATAAATTGATATATTTTGGTTGGTCCGGACTTTTTAAACATACATAGAGAGTACCAACGTCCAACCATCCCTGAGCATATATAAAATTATCTATCATAAGTGTAGTTTTCCCACAGTTACTATGGTCCACAATCAAACATCTAATATTATTAGGTAATAATTCTCTGTGATGTTTTGCTGATAGTCTTGTCTGGTATTCTTATTTTAGTATCCCAGCCTACATGTTTCTTGCTCATTTATTAACAGATTTTTAAAATAATGTAATAAATGAGTAAAGTATTCAAACTAACAGATAACAAATCGGTGTCGAAGAAGAGATTGCACTACCCTTTAGAGATAGAGGGACACTCATTAGCTTTAGTTCAGTTCTATACTAATCTAACACAACATTATCTCTGCGAGAAATAAGCTATATTTTGTGGGTCAGAATGATACGGAATCAGCAATTGATATTCCAGTTGGTCAATATAGCTTAAAAGATCTTGAAAAAACTATATAAGCAATTTTTCAGTTAGTGTAGATTCAATGGGCGGGAAAGAAAATGATATCTTTCGAGCTGGATAAAATAACAAACAGAATGAAAATAAAATGTACGCTTAAATTACAGTTTGGAAAACAGGGTCCAATAGGAAAACTTTTGAGTTTCGTAGAAAATAAAACTCTTAAAGCAAATGTGGATCATCATGGCGATACAATTCCAAAATTTGCTCCATTTGAAACAATAAATACACACTGTAATATAGCAAATGGTATGATATTAAAACACGATGAAAATAACCATAGAGAAACTAGCATAATTGCCACTTTTAAATCAAGAACATTTGGATTTGGCGACACGATCTATTACGAACCAGCTTATCCATTATTTTTCGCAGTGCAAACAAATCAAGTTAATGAAATAATAGTTGAAATTAGGGATGAAAAAGGTAAGTTAATTAACTTTGATTTGTCTGAAAGAACAGTGGTATTGGAGATTAAGCCATATATATATTTTTTGCAATTGATAGTAGTCAATTTCTATATATTAAAGTTTCGTGTTATAAAGCTGAATAATATTTCTATAGAAAGTGTAATGAAAGAACTCAATGTTTCGGCTACTTTAATGTGTCGAATTTGGAGACGTGTGTCTAAATTTTTAATTACACTATATCGCAGCACATTGCCGAAGTCAGAGCGATAATTGTGTTTTAATGATTGGATAACCATTAAAACACTATACAGATATCATATATAAAATTCAACTGATGCCTAATACGACGATCGTTTACTCTTTAAAAAACCGAATAGAATGCCTTTGTTTAGTGCCACAATCCTCCATTCCATCATATGCAAAATTTATACCACCACGATTAACACCATCCAAAACTTTTTCGCTGAAAATCTGAAGATATCTGTCTGGCAAGATTACTTTAAAAGTGGCAGAAGTAATTACCACTTTGTATCCATAACGTGTATCAGATATTTCAGTATGGTCTATGGGATAGGTCTGTCCGATTGTAAATTCGGAAAGTTTGTTAAATTGCTGGGTTCCGTTCAATACATTTAGCGACTGGTCCATCTTTATTATGGACAATATTTTTTTTTACGTATTCAATTTTCCTGAGCCTCTCTTTACAACTTTTTCCAGTCACTTTTTGCATTTGCATTCTAACGCAACTTTTGCAGTCACTTTTTGCGGCTGTGCTCAAATCAGCAGCTGGTGTTTCGATCAGGAAAACAAACGGTAATATTTTCTGATGGTTTTCTGATGGTTTGGGCATTCAATTTGCTGTTGGTTTTCTGATGGTCGCGGGCTGTGCTCGAACCGGCATTTCTATACTACTGGCACGGTTATCTACACTCATAACTGAAAACATTTTCCAACGGCTGCGTTAAGATGATTTCACACTAAAGTTTGATGCAGTGCAAATTTAACTCCCCATCACGCCGAACAAATATGTCTACTTCTAAGCAGGTATTATGTTTTACCATTGTGGTGCATGGTTGAAAGCGCCGTTTACGACGATACTGGCTTGTTATTTCAAACGACAATTCACTAGATGCTGAAGATATTTTTAGTTTATTTTTGGTTATCAGAAAACTTTACAGATGCTTTATTAAATGATTTCCAAGTGTCACGTAGATGCGAGTTCAGTGCCATGAGCAGAGAGACGACTAAGCACGTTATGCGCATGCCTGGGTCGCCCTCAGCGGTCCAGTACATGTGTACTTTAGATACAGAAAATACCTCCTGGGAGTTAGTTGTACCTGACAGGTATGTGTAAGGCAATTGTAAAATAAAATAACTGATGAAACAAAGTAATTTATGTATATTAAACCCAATATTAGCGTTATGTTTAACATCGCCCCCCCCCCCCCTTCTCAAAACCTAAGGAGTAGTTTACTGTTGGTACGGTCGCTGTTAGCAGTGTTTCCTTTTTGACTGATAGAGTAGTTCGCTGCTATATCAGTTACTTTGTTCATAGGTACGTCTGAACACATGTTTTTAGTCTCGCGGTAACAACACCTACTTATGTTCTTCTATAGGCTGTTCACGGATAATTGAGCCCTTTCGAAATCAACCTTTGAAAAAGTTACTGCCCCTACTTGCATATTTTTTAATGGACAGACTGGCTGACATGTGCATAGTAAAGTTGGCAACGATTGACAGTAGTTCCACGTCTTAAAGTTGAATTTAAAAATTTAGGTAAACATTTGCGGATACTGAAATTTCTTATTTTGCTTTAAATTTCTTTTAATGCACGTAATTGTAAAAATGAGCAAATTTGTAAAATATTTACTTTTCTATTAATTTCAGTTTCACTTGGCCGACGCGTGAACAAAGGCAGTATTCCAAATAGTCAGACTATTTACACTCGCGCACTCTCATCATGTTCAACATGCATCGCAATATGTGTTATTTCAATGATATCAAAATTAATAGCAGCCACAATTATAAGGATTAAGATGATTTGTTTACTTCAATTGAACGAAAACAATATACAACACGCAATAAAAACACTCTTAACTAGCGAGTGCGAGCGTGGATCTGTTCCAAATGAAGAGTATGCAGGGAATTGGGTATTTGGAACACGGCTAAAGTGACCAAGGTCCTGGCAATGTTAATGTTGCAATATGGTGGAGGAGTATACAGTATCCATGTCAAGTAGGGCTTTCAAAAGTCTACACTTTCCTTTCACTGTTGTGACCTTCCACATGCATCCGCCGTATACTACTTCTGCAGGTGAACTGCGTGTAATGGGATAATGTCTCCAGGTGGGATGCTACAAAGCCGGGATCTGCAGATGCAGTTGTTTCCCCTGTCCCCAGGAAATCTCTCACACCAACGCTCAAACAAGGGCCACGGCATCTGGCGCTGAGAGTATCTGGATTGCGTTGTTGATTCACAATAAACGATGAAGCCTGGGGGGGGGGGGGGAGCAGTGCCCTTCACCTTGTCCCGGGCAAAGACCTGTCCTTGGCACTGGCCCACTGGGACGACAAGGTCGCGCAGGCCGGTCCAACGAACGACCTCTGCGCGCGAACCCGCTTGCCGCGCCTCGCCGCGCGAAACCGCTTGCCGCGCTATGAATAGCTCCCAACTCAGAGTTATAATTACACCGCGGCATCTGTCTTACCTCAAGTGACCCCGCAGATCTCACTACCACACTTGATCCTGCAGCATCCATGCGAACCTTCCTCTTAAGGAGACCACCTAGTTAAAGGAATTTTGCATGCCTGAGGCCTAAAAGCGAGGGAGCGCTAGGGGCGACCGAGAAATGTGCATTAACTCTCTCATCGCCTGTACGGGCAAAGCACTGAACTGGCGTGCAGTCTCGCCATCGATATGGCGCCTATATGGAACATTCAGCGGAGACCCTACCATTTAAGACGTGATAATAAAAATAAAGGTTTGATGCACGTCCCTATTCCTTTTTTAATGTTTCGTACCGGAATATTCATACCTAAAAAGGACCGTGAAAACGCCCGTTTGAGCCATTTTCACTATAACAAAAACATGCTATAGATAGAAATGGGGGGAACTGAAAAACGAACACAGACGCGTATCGTGCTCTATCGCTTCTAAGAGCAAGGCTATGAACTGGCGGGCAGTGTTTTCATCACGCTGCATGTACGCATGGGACTTTCCTCGGTGACCCTACTGTTTTATTTACAAAAAATCTGTAGGAAAGTGCAATGCAGGTTGTATTGTGACAGTTTTATCTCAAAAGCCAGTGGGCTAAACCAGGTTCGTTAACGAATGGATAAATTAATAAAATAAAAGAGTTAATGATAATTTCATAATTTTATTTACAATAACTACAAATAAATTTCTCTCGGCCCAAATTTTCACAATAAATCGATATCACTTGCTGTATACAATTCACAAATGCGATCAATACAATTTAAAATTACCTCAAAGAAATTAATGTGATCAAATAATTAAGAATCAGTCCTAACAGACTGCGCATCAAAAACTATTTAATATCTTACAAATAAGTGCCCATATTTGGCAGTTCCCATATTTACAACAAAATCCGTACTACATGTTCATTCAGTCCCACCTTAGTTTAGTCCATGTCCCGCCATACCTCAATGTTCTTCAGTTCTCCGAACGCCCTGACGTCAGTAGGCTTCACTCGTCGGGTTTCAAGCCCTCTCGTCCATTCACACCAAGAACACCTCGATCGCCGTCATTTCGCAATTTTTCTCCGTCGTCCGTCCCTAACCACACTAAATTTCGCTCCCGCACACAGCCAAATGGCCGTCGCCAAAGACTGCCGACAGTCCAGCTGTAGCTTGTAGTCTTATCACCCAGAAATTTCTCTAAATCCCGCGTTGTGCCGAGGGTTCTAGTTCCTAGAATATTTCTGCGCATCTACATTCTTTGGCTTCTCCAGCAGGGGAGGAGGAGATGCGACGCCAGCCAGGTCTCGCCGTTGTAAATCATTCCCTGGCTTCCCTGGGGGGAGTAGGTGACAAGGCAGCGAGCGCATCTGCCTGGGGCCAGGGGAGTCGAGGTGGTTCACCTACCCCACACAGCCGGGCCACATATAACGGGAGATCACGGCCGAAGCGAGCTACAGCACCTAACGGTATGTAACCCACACATATATTTTGAGATACAGCACTTTGTAAAAACAGTTTTTTATCCATTTTGGAATATTCTAAAATGGCGTTTCTAATGTGCGCGATGTTCTTTTCATGTAACAGCACATTGGACGCACGTTTAATAGTTTCACGGACAAACGAGCACCTCAAAAATACTGCAAAGGAGTTCAAGCGCAATTTAGGCGGGAGTCAAACAACTCCCCTCCATGAATGATACTTCATTTTGGATAGCGCCCGTGGACCATCGACGGGGCGAAGGTGTAAGAAAACTCGCATGTTTTTTAATATAGGCCGTTCACGGTAAAGTGAGCAATTTTTGAAGCTGTTTCATCAGACATAATAACCAATAAATACAGTTCATTGTGGCCTCGGACTTTTGGATTTGGGTACGGTGAATGTATACACTGTGTATATTACTCATATGACAGGGTTTACATCAACAAGTAGTGGAAGGATACAAATTGGTTGAAAGAAAAAAGGAACTGGGGTTTCAAAAGTGCTCAATCGTGAACGGCCTATACTAGTTAGGAGGTTCGACAAGGTAGCTCTGTTCGCATCCCTATTGTCACAACATCGTCGTCATTGCGTGTAATTACTGAAGATATATAATCCATTCATGGTTACTTCCAACTTTTCCGAAGCCCTGCTAAAGTTCTACTCCCAAGATATTCCGCCCTCTGCAAACAAAGCTTAACCAGGTCTAGAAAATTACCCCAAAGGGACTAAACATATAATGTAAAAAACAGAGAAAAAGAGAGAAAAAATAAAACTAGAGAAAGAGAGGAAAAGGGAGAAAGAGACAAAGAACGAGAAAGAGGGCGAAAGAGAAAGAAAGAGGGTGAAGGAGGAAGAGAAAGAGGGCGGAAGAAAAGAGACACAGAGAAAGAGAGAGGGGGAAGAGAGAGAAAATAAAGTAAAAAAACACTAGCGCAGAGAAAACTGTAAAAAGCCCTCGCACAGAGAACATTGTAAATGTACACTCGCACAGAGAAAAGTGTGTAAAAAAAAGCACTCTCGCAGAGAGAAACATAAAAACATTCGCACAGAGAAACATATAAAAACACTATCAGAGAATGGTGTAAAAACATTCGCACAGAGAAACATGTAAAAACATTCGCACAGAGAAACATGTAAAAACATTCGCACAGAGAAACATGTAAAAACATTCGCACAGAGAAACATGTAAAAACATTCGCACAGAGAAACATGTAAAAACACACTCGGAGAAACATGTAAAAACACTCGCACAGAGAAACTTGTAAAATACACACTCGCAGAGTGATAGTAAAAACACACTCGCACAGAAAGAATGTAAATATAGACATATGGAAGTAAATAGAGGCCTACACATAAGAAAAAATTTGCAAATAGAAGAAAAATACGCACATAAGAAAGAATTTACACAGGAGAAAGTAAATACAGATATAAGAACGTAAATATACACAGAAGAAAAAGAAAGGGAAACAGAAAGGATCTATTTGTAGATTTCCAGATTAAGATGGTGTAGGAAGTCATCTGAAAAAAAAAAAAAAAAGTGAATTAATTTCCTCGCGTGCAATATTTTTTCCCCCCAGTATGCAAATTTGTGTGTTTTGCAAGTCAAGCACGAACCTTTCTCAACTAGGTTATGGTTTGGCGAGAAATGGATAGAATTTTATTTGGGGGGGGGGGAGGAGGGGACAAGGTCGTATAAATAAATGGCGCTCCTGGTGGTAGATAAAACCTATTTTACACTTTTTTTCTACCAATACGTTCTACCTAAAAAAATATTTATGCCAGTACAAAAAATGTAAACATTATTCAGCAACCTCCAAATGTATTACATATACAAAAGCTAAGAAAAAAAGTATTAGTCTGGCTAGTCACATTGCATTATTGTACATAATATATGCAAAACAAAGGATCAACAGCCAATATAGGTTGATCAAAAGCCATGTTTATATTATAGAATAAAATTAGCATTTGCTAATATGTTCTGTTTACAATCGGAGCACGAACTTAATAAGGCATGTCAACTTTGACGGCAAAAAAGTATTCCCTAGACACACACTGCCATTACTCACTCTCAGCAGATACCAGTTATGTGATGTGCGAGGGCAAAAGGCAACTTGTTTTTATCAGTGAATCATTTCGTTGCAGTCTCGATCTCAAATGGGACGAAAAGCTCGGGAAAAAACCTAAAGTTAAAATCATTCAAAGATAGAGGTTCCATGAAACTAGAACATAACACAACAAAGCAAGAAGTCGTCTCCTGTCTAGTAAAATGCAAACAGAACAACTAACGTCAGGTAAAATACAGCCGAAACGAGTGCTCCAAAGATTACAGCCGATGATGAAAGGGAATTAGGAAAGCACGGTACAGCACAAACAATACGAAATGTGCTTCATGAAGTTTGATATACTGGCCGAATAGCCTAAAGAAAAACCCACATGAGCCAGACGAACACGCAAAAGTGACTTTCCCATTATAGGGAACAGGGAAACTATAGCTATGAATCATAGAGGAAGGTCGTATTTACAGATGAAATTTAATTCAACCTTTTCAAGTCAGATGGCGAGTAATAGTTTGGTGGAGAACCAACTATGAACTAGTCATAAAATTCTCACAGATATAACTAATAGTGTGTAGACTGTTCACGGTAAAGTGAGCACTTTTGAGGGCCTAGTTACTTTTTCCTTTCAGCCATTTTTATCCCTTAACTACCTTTTCTAATAAATCTTGTCATGTAAGTAAACAGTGTATATTCCACCGCACTCCGAAGTTAACGTTTTAAGGCCAAAATAAAGTGTGCTTATTGAATATTATTCCAAATGAGAGGGCTTCCAAAAGTGCTCACTTTACCGTGAATATCCTATAGTTAAGTTGGCATCGAATTAATTAACACAGTTCTTAATACTTGACGTTGGATTGCGAATGTAATGTTGAGATTTATCGTTACTGAAATTAGGATGTCTGCCTTATAAACGTTAAAGAACAGATTTACACTAAGTAACATTTACACTCTTAACTGCACTGTTTTTACTTGATCGTACACGAATGTATGATCAAGCTTGTGGAAACGTGAACTTTAAATGCGGCGTAATAATATAAAATCGGAAGTAAAATTAGATCCTTAGCAGCACTTCACAAGTGGTCAGTTAACTATTATCAGTATACAGGTAATGAGTTGCGACCTACAGACGACTTCAAAATGATTTATTCTCGCTATACTTCAACTATTGACAGACAACCTGCGTGACATGTCAAGTGCTCTCTATCAGCCAATAGTAAGAAGACTAAGGTTGCACAACCAATTTCCAGTAAAGCCGTGTAAATTATGTTCACGATAAAGTCAGCACTTTTGAAATAAACCTTATAAAAAAGTCACTGCCCCTAGCTGCATATATTTTAACGGGCGCCCTGAGTGACATACGCTCAGTAAATTTGGCAACGATGTGTGGGAAGTAGTTCCATATATTAACGTCGAATAAAAAGTGTTAAGGTAACCATTTGTCATAACTTAAATTATTTCTTTCGCTTTCTGTTTATTTTTTAATGCATCGAAGTGTCAAAATCAGCAGATTAGTTAGATAATATGTCCACAGTTTCACTTGACCTGAGGGATGAACAACACGAGCAGGGTCATGGCAGTATTAATTTTACATATGGTGAAAGAATACACTATGTGCATACAAGTAAAGGCTGTTCACGGTAAAGTGAGCACCTTTTAAGGCCCTTCTAAATCTTTCCTTTCACCCAAATTTCCATCTTCCTGCTGCTTTTCAATATTGCAATGTGAACGATAAACATAATGCATACATTTCACCGCACTCAAAATTTAATGCCCGAGGCTGCAGTAAGATATATTTATTAGCGGTTAATGCCAGTTGGGAGGGCTTTACAAAGTGCTCGCTTTACCGTGAACAGCCTATAGATCGTAAGGAGGATTTTAAAAATGCTGAGTTTAGCGTGAAAAGCCTGTAGTTGCAGGTAGCCAACGATATCAGGAACTGCACCCAGCAGGTTGTAGGGTGTTGCAAATAATGAAGGGAATTTTGCAAGTCTGTCGTAACGAGGGTTGTCTGAAGCGTCCTTCACGTGACCTCTGCGCCCAGTTCATCACGGGGTGGCCCGCCACCCCTCCCCCACCACCCTTCTAGGGGCCCTTTTCCGCTCTCGTTTCGGCTGCGGAGCGAGCTGGGATCGATACCAGCCGCTCTGCCCCTTCCCACCCCTCGCTTCAGCCTCAGTGCCGGCCTTATACGCCATTCACGGTTCCTTCACACTTTTCTGAAACCCTGCTAAAGCTCTACTTTCGGTACGATTACGTACCCTTCCGCTAAATGTAAACAAACACTGTCATGCGACTACAATGCTTGTTTACAGGTTATCCCCATGTTCAAATAATTTAGTCCTATTTCAAAAACAATCCTGTAAGAATGTCCACAATTTAAGCCTATAACCAAATATACTGAGAGAGATTTGGGCGGCTCTTAACAGCGAGGTATTGAAAGCCATTGAGGGTGTGAAGTGAATGTGGAGCGGCATCAACCAGCACGATTCCCACTTGCGAAGATCCGGTGACCCGGCCGGGGATTGAACCCTGTTAGACTTGGTGGGAGGCTAGCGAGCTAATCGATCAGTCACCGTGGCCCCTATAGCAATATCTAGGTCAGCTTTATAACTATTTAACAATGTCTATGTTGACGATAGTTCTTACGGTTATTTTACTTTGTTAACACACATTCGTTAGACACGACATAGCACATTACACATACCACCACCATGATATTTAGCCGCGACTGTGTTTAACCCTGTTACAATAGCGGGGGAAAGAACTGTAGTATTATTTAATCTCTTCTTATTGATATATGTTGGGTCTTTCGTTAGAAGGACGGCATCAGAATAAAAATTAAAACTGAGAAACAACCAGTCCAACGAAAAGACTCAGTAAATTCAAGTACGTAGCAAAGACAAACTTAAAATATAGCTGTGAACATACACACAAATAGGTCTACCGTAACTTTTATTCCGCTCGTATTTATATGCACTGGTACTTACTGTTTTCTAAGTTTATTTCATTATTTAGTTAAATTTATCTGGCTGGGTTTAGTATTTTGTTGGGGCGTGGAAATATTCAAGTCGTAGAAACGTACGCATATTGCATAATTGTGTTTCAAACATCTAGGGCAAGATGTGACTTTGAAACAATTTCGTATTAAAAACAGTTCACTGTTAAAACGTATAAATGTCACAAGTAAGACACTTGCAATCTCGCGCACAAGCACGCGCACACAAACACACTGGTCCAACATAACGTAATTGCAACAATACTCTTTCATGCACATACAGCGGTCACGAGGCACTTTGCAGTATATTAATTCCTGCTGTGGAAAAACATATCGACGCATGACGTCGTTTGAACAATGATTTTATATCTTCGCCTCATCAATAAGCAGGCCTAGCCGCTTGAATCAAACAGTTTTCATTATTGACACGCATCACGAGATGCAAGAATGTACCGTTCGCAACTGCAAGAATCGACATTCCAGACAGACGATTTTATTATTCACTGGCCACCGAGGCTACGCACCCAAGACACTTCAGTACCACTGCATGCTGCTAGATGACTAAAGGCTGTCCACGATAAAGTGAGCACTTTTGAAATCAACCTCAGAAAAATGTCTACCCTTGCCTGCATGTATTTTAACGGGCGCACTGAGTGACATGCGCCCGGTAAAGTTGGTAACGACGGATGAAAAGTAGTTCCATATGTTAACGTCGAGTAAAAAGTGTTAGGTAATCATTTATGATAACAAAAAAAAGCGTAAGGAATAATTTAAATTAACTCCTCAAGGTGTAAAAGTTAGCAGATTTACACATGGTTTACTTCTTCCAACAATTTCACAGTTACACACTTGACCGACGCATGAATAAAGTGATGAGGCCCATGGAGATGTTAATTTTACATAAGGTGGAAGAATACACAACGTGCATACAAGTAGATATTAAGCAGGGATTTCAAAAGTGCTCATTTTACCGTGAACAGCCTATACAAGTACGGTCCGCTGCATCTCGATTCTCCAAGCTGGCCGGTAAGCTCTTGACAATGTCAGGAGGTAGTGCGACACCACGTTGTTTATTTCCCGTCAAAAGGAATAGACATTTTACCGACTCAGGGTATTCTTTCTCGTAGTTTTAATTCGTCTGCCAGAGGACCTCATGCCGTCGAAGGCATTGGAGGTGACTGGGGAATTTACTCAAACACAAATACACCAATCAGAATACCCACATGCTCATTGGACGGCCACCCTTTATGTGCACCATGGTACGCAGAACGGTAGTGTTTGCTCAGCGGCTACTCTCTCCACCGCCGTGCCAGCAGGTGCCTGAGATACAAGTTCCAAAACCGAGTGTTGAGATAAAGATTCCGCCTACGGTCGTCAGACGATACACGTGGCTCTACACCAAGGGTGGGATAACACGTCACCTGGATTTGAGCCAGCGGAACCCAACCAGCCGACTAACAAAACCCCTGAACCACTGCCCACTTACCAACCTAGCTCACACCTACGCTAGCCGGAGTTGACCCATGTTAAGCAGCTGCCACAGGTTACGCATCGCCTAGGTATAGCGTTTAGAGCCAATCTGCTAAAAACTAAAGATCACGCTCACGAAGCCTAACTTTGTGCCCTGCCGTAAAGTTACCAGGCCAGTTCTTTACACTGGACATGTGCCAGTATCATGTAAAGGATAAATCAAGCCAGAAACCTTCGCCACCGGGTGCGCCTGACCTAGCACCCGACAAAAACCCCCTTTTGGCGTACCGCCTTCCTCAGTCACCCTCAGAGCATCACGCGTCAAGGGGGACAAGCAAGTTTTTCTGGCGCCCAACATGGGGCATAACTGCAGTAGTAATGACTAAGCAGTACGATCAGGCCAGCCAGACCCAAAACATTGCAGCACGGACTTCGGGGAGTCCAGTAAACACCCTGTGTCGGTCAATCCGCAAACAAGAATGTCCGAAACCGATAACATGAGCGAGCATAAGCTCAATTGCACTGTTGCAGCCACAACCGAACACAACCGTTGTTCAAAACCCAATTGACCTGGCACGGGGTTCCACAGAATATAGTGCACTCAACGTCAACAATGGTTTCAGTATACCTGTCTAAGCTGTGTAGACGAACCATGCTTTATCGATGGCCTGGAGTACCGCTGTGACGATTGTAGAACATATCAAATGGCATTCTGCAATTGGATAACCTATCCAGGGTGTGGTACCCACACAGTGCATTGTATCCTGAGTGGATAAACGTACCACTACGGTTGCATAGGTTGGCCAGAGGAAAGCATAACCCAGCCAGGAATGGTGTATCAATGCGAAGTCTGTAGGTGTGCAGCTGAATACAGGCCGCATATTCCAGGGCCAGCCTCCCACACCAGAACATCTCGAAGCTTTGCGAGAACCACAATTACTGGAGTTTGCGGAACATCCTCAAGAGGACCAGTTAGTGTTCACGGCCGACTATGAAAGGGAATTTCGCACTCACGAAATGCTGGAAAAGCAATGGGTCTCATGAGCACAGTCCAAGTTAAAGGGCAAAGCCCTCTAATAATGGCATAAGTATGGAGAATTTATCTCCGAGTAGAACCAACTCAGTAGCCATCTTGCGCAACAATTCACTGGCGAAGAGGTACTGGTGCGCCTCACTACAGAGTTTTACATCCATACAGAAACACCGGTCGAGGAAGCTGAAATTTTTGTCCGCCGAAAGGTACAGAAGTACTGTCGTATCTCTTTTCAGCCAGCGACGAGGAACGTTGCATACAACATGTAACCCACATGTTGCTGCCCAAACTGAGAAACATTTTACTCATCTCTAACCTACTTACAGTGGATGAACTAGTCTATCATGTGCGGGAAGTGGACCATAATTTTAAAGCGAAGCTGTTCTCGGCCGCCCGAAGTCAGCCAGATCAACGGAGTCAGACAAGCCGTCTGAACGATATAATAAAACGCCGCCACCAGATTACCAAAATGTTGGTACTGCCCCGCATACCATTTCAACAAGGATTACCCACAGCGACAGCATGCCGCGAATGCGTGGAAGAAGGGGGCGCAAACAGTATGCCACATATCAAACAAACAAATCCAGACAAGAAAATTATCCCACAGCAGGGAAACGCCGCCGCAAATGGGCCAAAAGAGGCGACCCTGTCGGGCCAAAAGGGGCGACCCTGTCAGACCAGAAGGGTAAGCAATACAGCTATTAGACAAAGAAGCTGATTCACCTGAAGCTCCACGCATGGAAGTTCGAGTTAATGGGAAAAACATATTAGTGCTGCTCGACTCGGCTGCATTCGGCAACTTCGCTTGAAGAGACATCCTCGCAGCAGAACAAAGGGCATTATTATGGCCTCAAACCAAGACAGTAATGATGGCTAAACCGGACTGCATGCTCACCGTCTATAGTCTAACGACACTCATTGTTAAGCTTCACAATATCAAGGCGCCAGGGGAATTCGTCGTGTCATCTGACATCCAGGAAGATATCATACTAGGCCACCCTTGGCTCAAGCAGCAACAATGCATTATGGACCATGGGCAATGGAAAGTATACCTGGGCGACAATCACAGCATAACAGTCAACTGGGAACATTGTTCCGACACAGCCAAACCTTTGTCTATCTGCGATGAGGAAATAAATCCTCGATAAGCACTTCGGCACTTTTGGATTTCTGGAGGAACGCTTCATCGGACGATAACCATCCGACATGAAATACTGCTGAACATGCACACACCCATCTACAACCGATCATCCAAGGTTTTGGCCAGGCGACACTGCCTAATCATGGAACTGGAAGACATGAAACGACAAGGAATCGTTGAGCCGGCAGACTCTCTGCACAACTCCCATATTTTATTAGTTCTAAAGAAGGATGGACAGCTAAGGTTCTGCATGAACTACAGAGCCCTGAATGACTTCACACTCCCGATTCCTCCACCAGCCCTCGACCTGGTGTACATCCTGTGCGGCATAGGAGAGGTTAGTCTTTAGCACCTTGGACATGCAGTCTGGTTATTGGCAAATTGTGGTGCACCCTGACAGCCAGAAATACATGGCGTTCACCTCACCAGAGGGAGAAACCCTCTAGTCATGCCCTTCGGACTCAAGAATGCTCCCGATACATTTCAATGGTTAATGTCGGCATAATAGGAAACATTGTGCGATTTTGCTTCGTATACCTCGACGACGTGACCGTCTATTCTAAATCCTCGGAGGAGCACCTCCCCCATTAACAGAGGGCATTGGAACGCCTGGAATTCCACTGTATGATGGCGACTCTCTCGAAGAGATACTGCGGAAAGTCTTCAATCGAGTACCTGGGAGAACAGTTTCAATTGGAAGCAACTGCCCTCAATCCAAGTCAATATAGGCTATTCAAGAAGC
Source organism: Dryococelus australis (assembly GCA_029891345.1). Classification (NCBI taxonomy): domain Eukaryota; kingdom Metazoa; phylum Arthropoda; class Insecta; order Phasmatodea; family Phasmatidae; genus Dryococelus; species Dryococelus australis. The sequence goes on from CM056994.1 coordinate 318,425,735, forward strand.
CGAGGAACCTCGCAACAAGAAGCAACTCCACCACTTCCATGGATTGTACAATTAGCTCCGAGACTTCGTGCCCAACATCGCAGACCTCATGGCACCTCTTCACACACGGTTAGAAAAGGAAGAAGTTTGGTGGTGATGGGAACCTAAGCATCGTGCCACCTTTCAAGCCCTTAAGAACATCATCCAAAACATTAAGCATTTAAGTCGGCCACAAGAAGGACCCCTGATCCTACAGACAGATACTTGCCAGAATGGCCTCGGTACCATCTTGTACCAAGAGGACCCGGAAGGCAAACTTCTCGTCATAGCGTATGCCAGCACTAGGCTCAACGCCACAAAACAGAAGTACCACATAAACAAGCAGGAATGCCTTACGGTCATTTGAGCTATTCGGAAATAACGCTACTACCAGTAGGGATCTCATTTAATTTTGAGAGCCGACAGTACAGCACTCAAGTGGCTATGGGAATCAGGGAACAAGGCAAAGTTTAGAAAATGGGACGTCTATCTCTCAGAGTTTGATTTCGAAGTCCAAAACTGGCGAGGCATGGACAACTACCTTCGCGATGCCCTGTCACATCAACCATGCCTGGAAGACGAGGTCAACCCCGATGAAGATGTGAGCCACATCATGCCCGCTCAACCTACTTACAGTAGCCCAGAAGAGAAGCTCAGGTTTCTTCAGCTCCAAATTAGCGAAATCAGATCGAACGTTGCCAGCAACAGGACCCCTTACGTGAAAGAACTCTTAGATAAGAACCCACAACAATTCACACTAAGAGACATTGTATGGTCATACAACAATCAGCCAGGAGCTAAGTGCAGGATCTGGATACCAAAGGAGTTGTGCGCCCTCATCTTCTGGCATCATCATGACCACACCAAAGTGGGCCACTCAGGCACCCAGAAACCTTACCTGCTGCAGAAACAAAGCTTACCCCACTAGACAGCCAACAGCGAAACCTTGCAGGCCACATACCCCGTGGATGCACATAGTCACCAATTTGATGGGACCCTATCCCTGCAGCACCAAGGGAATCGGTTACCTGTTGGTTATGACATATCTATTTTCCAGGTGGGTAGAAGCCTTCCTTCTGCCAAGCCAAGAGACCCTCATCATTGGAAAATTCAACTGAAATTTTCCCAAGCTGGGGTACCCACAGAGTATACTAACTGACAACGGGACCCAGTTCGCAAGCAATAAGTGGCTGCTAGTCTGCCAAGAATGGGGAGCTGAGACCTGGACAACTCCACCATATCACCAACAAGCCAACCCCACTGAGCGGAAGAACCAATAGCTCAAGAAGAGCCTCCGACTCCGTGTAGGGGAGGATCAGAAATGCTGGGATCGCCACATTCCCAAGATTCTCTTCGCTCTGCGACGACGCACGAACGAGGTGATTAACTCCAGCCCCAGCCAACTCCTACTGGGCAACAGACTCCGGCGCCCAGGGGATTGGCAATGGGAGCACGAACCGGTCGTAATGCCTCACCCTGAAAACATTCGTTTAGTCACCCTGGCTCGGATGGACAAAGTAAGGAACACACAAAAGGCTTATATCGAGAAGAAATACCCCCCTACCCCCCCCCCGAACTGGAGTACGAGCCTTCGAAATGGGCGAAACAGTCTTACTCCGCAGCCACCCCAAGCCAAGGCCACAATCAGTTTAGCATGGGACTCATCTGAAAGTGGGAAGGCCCCTACAAGGTTATCGAATGCCATGAAAACGTGTACTGGACCAAAGATTGCTGTGGGCGAATATGCAATGCCACAAGGGGACAGACTAGGCTCTACCCCAGAGAAGCCCCTGAACCCGACGTACACACTGCCGCCTCGATTATCTCCTAAACACCAGACGACGTGGAAGAGCAGCTATCTATGCCACTCCGGAGGAAGAACAGCAAACTACGTAGCGTGCTGATGAGGCAAAACAGCCAAGGAACCACCAACTCCATGCCAACACGAGCGGAATTCCCTATACTGCAAGCCAAAGAATCTGAACGGATGCTACGTTCAACTCCTACAGAATTCATGAGGAAGTTCGCCAACCGACCCAGAAAGTGGACTCCGAGAACGAGCGAGTTATCTCTGAGAAATCCGCTGGATCGAGATCCAAGCATCAGACAGCCTCATCCAAGCTCCATCACCAAGAAGACTCGAGACAAGTTTTGTCGAACTGACAGCGCTGCAGAAGACATCACGACAGGCACCTTCGACACCACCAGCTCCCACGAGCCAACTCCGCGAGACGACTGCAGTGCCGGACGTCGTCGCAGCCGCCGTCCCACGAGCGAGGCATCTGCTAGAACTGCCAACCCTCACGGGGACTTCAAGACCACCTTTCAGCTGGTACCGTACTCTGGGCCAGCAGCCCTGGCTGCCCAGTTCGACGACGTATCACATTCGATATGTCGCCCAGGTTCTTTCACAATAATCAAATTTTCACCCAAAATTCCAAATTCACAATAGCATTACAGCTATAGGGCTTACCTGTAAAGCACATTAAAAAACCTCGGCCAGTGATGTCACGCTGAGCTTCCAACTTACGTGCAACATAAACATTACTATAATTTAACAACACTGTGAAAACATAAAATAAAAAATATGTTGCTTTTCAAAATTAAATGAGACAAAATAATATATATATATTTATATCATACTATCTATTAAAAATAATAATAATATGGTAAAAGTATATGAATATTACTAAGCATACACATGATTTAAGTAAACATAGACCACTGCCAATATGACTATGTTCAAAACAAGACATCACACTACCATACAGTTTGACCAAACTTCATTGTAAGATAGCGCCACATGGAAAATAAAGTTCGTATGTCATATCTCGAAATTCACTTGTTCTTAACCAAATTTGGCATTGAAGTTATACCACAGTAGGTCATGTAAAGTGGCATGTTAGAGGGTCAGACAATTTTTCAAATGGTAACTATGTAAACTATTTAGATTAATATACTATATCTACGAAACCATGCAGTAAATTTGAACTTAACTTTGTATACTAGTAGTATTTATTAAAACTACCAAATGTGTCTATCCAGAGCCTCTTGTTCACCATTTTGAAAGTTAGTGGCACACAAATCATTCGTGTCGTATATCAGAAAACAATCAACCGATTGTTATCAGATTTAGCACACAAGTAGTACTACAGTAGGCTATGCAAACTGACAAGTGTAAGTGGGCTACACTCATTTTCAAAATTAGAACCTATCTTTGTATGCTGGCAGTATTTTGAAAATAATATAATGTATCTACCACAACATTTTAGTCCATTTTGTACGATAATGCACCATGAATAAATAAAGTTTTGTCACATCTCGGGAAACAATCTATTCCTACATAATTTGAGAAACAAGTAGTACATTGGTAGGCCATATAAACGGATATTTTTAATGTGAATATATCACTTATTTTAAAATGACAGCCATAGAAATACTTTTAATTTAATATTTAGAATGTGCTGGTATATAACCATGTGGTTTTCCATTAATAAGGATAGTGCCACATGCAAAAATTGAGCTTTTATGCTTAAGGAGCCAATAAACCGATCCATGCCGAATTTCGCTCACAAGTAGGCCACATAAACTTGCATGTTAAGTGTATGTGACATCATTATACAATTTAGTATTATCTATCTAATAAATAATTTGACCAAAATTTGTATACTGACAGTATCAATTAGAAGCATCAGATAAGCTTATACAGAGCCTGGTTTTAAAGCATCTTTGTACAATAATGCAAAAAGTGAAAGTATAGCTTTCATGCCATTTACCAGGAACGAATTAACCTATTTCCAGCAAATTCTGCACACAATTAGTGCTGGGGTGGACAATTTAAATCTGCGCGATTTAAGTAACTTACGCCCTTGTTTTCAAAATGAATTTCCTGTTGATATTTGAAGTTCGCAAAGACACGATATAAAAACTTCAGACTAATTACAGCCGAAGTTGATGCTCCAAACTGTAACTCGGCAGTTGGTTGCACGGCATCATACGATACTAGGTGTTCTGCGTTCAATTCCCGTGTAAGACACGTGTGCATTATTATCAGTCTCTGTAGTATTGCATGCATATTATCTACAATGTTCAGAACTTTATGCACATATATATATATATATATATATTATATATATGGGACAGTAGGCTCATTAGCTATATCAGCAAGTTACTGAGAAACGTTCGTTCGTCTCTGAACACACAGTTCACTCACGTCTGTGCGTCCCCTTTCTGTTTCTGATAGGGATACAGCAAATACACAGCTTTGAAACAGCCGCCCGAAGTCGGTATTCTAATTACTAACGTCAATGTGCATATGCACTAGCTTGCGAACGCAAACTTCCGTTGTAAACGCTTGTAACCAACTTTCTAGCGATTCAACCGCGAAAATTTCGCCGATTGATTTCTGTTCCATTCATGCTGCCAACTCCATCTATACAAAAATACGCTAATAATTGTAAAATTATGTTCTCGCTAGAATGCATAGCTGAATGTGAAGACAGTGCACTGGGGGATAAAAAAATCTCGCTACAGTAATTTTAAAATGCATATAACTACACTTCCCACGTTCTAATTTATGTGGTTCTGCGTTCTGGGGTTCAAAGCAGTGCGTTTATACTGTAAGACAGTTGTAAGTAGCGCGTTTCTAAGTTAATAATTGCTTGTAAGACAGTTGTAAGTAGCGCGTTTCTAAGTTAATAATTGCTAAGTTATGTGATTCTTGGTTGGTTGTTTCTAAGTTGTGTGTTTACAATTTATGATCGTTCTAAATTGTGATGGTTCTAAGTTAAGGTTTTCTCTGTTACGACCTTCTAAGTTATGTGGTTCTGCATTACACGCTTCTAAGTTATGATGGTTCTAAGTTATATGCATTTTTGTTCACGCATTCTAAGCTGTGATATTCTAAGTTATGTGTATTTCCTGTGCACGGCGCACGGTCCTGAAATTACAACCTCTCCCTTCTCGAAATACAGAATATTTACCAAAATGAGGGTGTTTTCGCGTGAGAGAAGAGAGAAGGGCAAGTACTGGCCGCGCAATGGCGCACCTGACTAAAAGGAAAGGATTGGTCGATACTGAGGGGTTCCCCGGCCGTCAGATTGCGGACTGCGTACAAACGCAGTCGGCACTGCGCATCAGGATGACTCACTGCTACTTGCTTGAGGCGTACACGTGGTTCTTACAGTGACTGACTGATTTGAGGTTAGAACACTGCCTACTGAAAACAAGTGTTTTTGGGATGTTTTTGTACTTACACTAAACATTTTTTTATAAAATTATACTATAGGCTGTTCACGATAAACTGAGCACTTTGGAAAGCACGGTTTAAGACCTACTTGTATGTACATTATATATTCTTACGCCATATGTCAAATTAACATTGCCATGAGCCTGGTGACTTGATTCACGAGAGATCAAGTGAAACTGTGAAATTATAAGAAAATTAAATAATTAACGATATTGCTATTTCTTGTGCACTCTTACAAAAATCATTTTAGTAAACACACATGTTTTTCCAACACTTGTTACGACATGGAATTAATTACTCTCCGTCGTACCATCTTTACTGGGTGCATCGTGAACAACCTTTACATTCAAACGGGTTAAGACTGTTCACGATACAGTGAACAATTCAGAAATGAACATTAGAAAAAGAATCGCTGCCCCTGCATGCATATATTGTAATGGGGCGCACTGAGTGACAATCGCCCAGATGGATGGAAAGTAGTTCCATATCTTAACGTCGAATAAAAAGTGCTGGGTAATCATTGATAACTTAAAACTCTTTCGCTTTTCTGTTTTTTAATGCATCGAAGTGTAAAAATGAGCAGATTTGTGAAGTATTTACTTTATTAATAGTTTCACAGTTTCGTTTGACCGACGCATGAATAAAGTGATGAGACCCATGGCAATGTTAATTTATCATAAGACGGAAGAAAACATGCATACAAGTAGATCTTAAGCAGGGCTTTCAGAAGTGCCGATGTTACCGTGAACAGCTTATAAAAGTATTTTATTCATACTAAAGGCATTGTCTTTTGAAAATCAAAATATAAACAAACACGTTCATCAGAGTAGACCATGTGACTTGACAGTTGTGCTGGTTTGAGGTAGGTCAATGTTGGGTACTGCCAGCATTCAAAATTAAGATGAAATTTGTTTCATTAACATAACATACTGATCCAAAATATTTATAAAGTTAATATTTTGAAGTAAGTGTATTACCTACATAAAACATACCAGTTTACACCACCTGCTGCAGTACTATATCTTAACCAAATTTGTAAGGAATCTTAATTGTTTCCCCGATTTATGACAAAATATATTAAAATTACTCTCATGGCCTATCTTATAAAATTGTGGACAAAAGATTTTCTATGTTTTATATTAAGGCCTACATATAGTTATAATATACTGCCGGCATACAAAGTTTAGTTGAAATTGATTACATGATTTCTTCAACGATATCTAAAAACATCTGTATGTCCACCATTTTGAAAATAACATTCAGGTATGCTTAAAACATACTATTTGACATCATCTGCCTCAGTACTACTAGTTTAGCAAATTTGACATCAATAGGTCTATTTTTTCTCGAGATACGACACAAAACACAATTTTATTCCCATGGTGCCATCTTGCAGAGTGTGACAAAAGATGCTACTGTATAATTGATAGTTGTAATTTTTACTTCCAGCATGCAATGTTATGATGGAAATGATATCGTTTCTACGATACAGCATTCTAACCTGCATTAGTACTACCTGATTAACAAATTTGGTACGTTTCTGTTTCATTATTTACCAAGTTATGGCATAACTTTATTCGTTCGTATGGCGCTATCTTCCAAAATAGCAGACAAAAAATCCGGGCACGGCCGTTGGTTTAACGTTACACGTCTACGGCAGCGAGTCACCGTTTACCCGACTACGGCAAAGCCAAAAGGATGGGTTATGAATCTCACAATCAATGTACGCATTTATGTATACGAGTTAGTTTACTATTTCGTACAGCTTAAAATACTTACCCGATTTTAACAAATGAGGTGTCGTTGGATTCGCCTTGATTCAGCTATATTACGTCGTCTGCTGCACGCCAATGGTCCTGCATCGCATCGATTAGGCTGATGACGATATCCATCCGCTCGGAGACGTCTTCGACACATGTATGGGTGTATCGTCATCGTTATGTCATCGGTAGCATGTCCATCGGGTAGGGCACAGCGGAGGTAGATGTGCTCGCGCCTACGTTCACAGAGCGCGCCGCGTCAACTTTGCGACGACGCTCCTGAAACCGTCTCGCTCGCTCTCTCGGCGCCGGACATTTAGAGTACCTGTGCGTTGCCCAGAGCCTCCTCTTTCAAAGGATATGCGTGATGTATACCTTCGGCTGGTTACTGCGCGGGCTGAGGCTTACATATTGAATTTCTTTAGTTTTTGCACACTTACTTAATGTTTTTATATAGAAATATTGTCCAAGATATATTTTTTATTACATATATATATATATATATATATATATATATATATATATATATATATAGCGCCCGAATCACCGCGCTACCACGCCTGGGCCGTGAGTTAAATTGAACGGAAAGAAACGAGAGCACCAATTTTGAACGGTTAGCTCTGCGCCATCCCTCCCTTTACCAAGGAACCCATCGCTCGCCCGCGACGCAAACTCTAGGTCATATGGGACAAAACGACACCGTATTTGCGTCTCTAAGGGTAATAGTTAGGGCGTTATTAAGGCGAGACGATATACGTTTTCGTTACAGTCCTAATTGCTATCCTGGTACCTGTATGTTTCGGTCTTATTTTAAAGACGTTTCACGTCAAAATGGTTATTTGTTGGTGTAGGGCATACATGTTTGTAAGAGTTACTTTCAGTATACAAAATTTGGTCGAAATTGGGTAAATGGTATGGCAGCTATACTAAAACGTAAAACATTTGAATGGTAACCACTTTGAAAATAAATATCTAATCAAACTCAGGCACGTACGTTTACATGGCCTCCCATAGTATGACATGTATGCCAAATTGGGCAAGAATTGGTTGAATAATTTTCGAAATAAAATGTAAAATATGAATTTCTTTAATTGGTGCTTTTGTCCAAAATGGTGGACCAACAACAATATCTATCTCAAAGTTTAATGCTTACACAATAATGGTCTGCCAGCATACAAAATTTGGTTTAAATATGCTGAATGGTTCCCGATATATAACTATCGCCCAACATTTTAAAATGGCAGTCATTTTGAAAATAAGTGCCCGACGTGGTCGAAAACTATAAATGTCCGGTGCCCTTACTAAAGTATTATAATGTGTGTACCAAGTTTGGTGGAATTCGGTTGAATCGTTCGAAAACTGAGGGGTAGGACACACGCACGGACACGAAAGTGATCACATAATAGGAAAGTAGATTGAAAACTGCCCTCTCTTCCTTCCCAAGGTCACCCATTCTTGACTAACTGGTTCTCTTGCATTACAAGTTGATAGATATTCTCGTAATATTTAGTCTTTGTTTCCTTTGCATCACAAGCTGATACTGACGCGATGTTTAGTTTGTTGCTGACCTTGTTCATGTTTTCTGCGTAAAAAGCGACCCACCAAGGAAAACATTGCTGTCGTACAAAATATTTTTTTTACAGTAGGGTGACAAAATTTATCATGTGGTGACTATTACGCAGTTGTGTGGAACACAAAACGAGACACTTTTTTTGTAATCGTGAACAAACAGCTTTGTGGTTGCTACGAAACTATTCTGTCGCCAGATATGCAGAATTAAGTCTCGCAGTGATCAGAATGATTTTTCTGTGTGTGTATCGTTTGGCGAAATAGTAAACGAAGAGAAAAGAGTATTTTATTTACTTAACTCCCCATTTCAAATTGACTAACAGTTTAAAAGCAGCTGGGAAACCATTTTAAGACCGTTTTACTACCATACACTAACCTTAAAAACAAGACTATGGACTTAAGACGCTAATTATTTTAAAGCTATTTATTTCAGTTTTTGGTTGCAGTGGAATAGTATGCATCGTTGAAAGTTCCATCCTACAGAAAAAAACAACTAAATATTTTAGAAAAGTACTTGCTGTAGGTCTTAAAACATAGTTGAGAACAGCGCTATTAACTAATTTTTACAGTAAAGTTTATGATCTCTATCACAAAATTATGAACTCGTAAATTATATTACGCCTCCAAAGAATCAAAGATTTTGCGATGTTTCTCAGACAACTCAAATCTATTATATTGTGTGTCGGAAGGTTAGCCCTCTGCACCATGACGAAAACTAAGTAATTCGCACGTGGTGGGTAGATTTTCCTGTTTTTACGTGATGCTTTTGAAGTAAAAGTCTGGAGTGTTTGAAAATTATTATTTGCAGTAATCTGGGCTAAATAGTCCAAGGCGAAATTACATAATTATGTTACTGCTACAATGTGCATTTAGTTTCTGTACTTATTCAGCGGTAGTGCTATCAGGTCTCCAGTCTATCTGGCTGACGGTGAATTCCATGAATGAATAAATTAAATTGTCGGGTAAGAGATTTCCAATATCGCTGGATAGCGAGATTGGGATTGTGGCATTGAACAGGGGCCCTCCACTTCCCGGTGCGATGATGATCAGTCCCTATAACGAAGCGGAACTAATCGCCTAACACCACAGCATCGCTAGTCTGTGGCGTTCCACATTGCTCTGGCCTGGCACCACTGCTGCGTAGTTTAAGACAGGGCAACGTACGTGAGGGGCGCTGTGATCGCAGATTCGCAGGCCCACACTGCCCAGTATCGTGGACAGGGTCGCCCACAAAGCAAGTGTAATAAAGAAACTAAGCTCAATGCTATTTCGGTGGGCCGTTATTTCACTCTGTTTGGGTTATTAGGTAGAATTTGCTGCCAACATTTCAACTTTTAAATATATTTATTTCAGTTTTCAGACAGACGTTTTAGTTATTGCTAATAACAATTTGGTTAAAATTTTATAATTAAATGCTGTATGTGCAAACGGTAACATGGAATTAATTATGTGTGTAACACTTGACGGTAGAGAATACATAGGTTGGTTACTCTGATAACTGCACGATCGTTTATTAAAATGCTAAATCGTACACATTTCGTTTAAAAAGGCATTGTCGCTGATATCAATAACTCTTGTACCATTTATTATTAGCAATCAGCATTTGAAGATTCAATAAAGCTCAATTCCAATTTCTGCAACTGTTTGCAAACATCAACAACTTCTCCAGCAAGGAACATAACGTAAACAAAACATTAACAACTCGACACACTGGCATTTACAGTGCATGCCTACATCAAAATTAAATATTTTATGAATGATAAGAATAATTTTAGTTAATACACTTGTGACTTGTACAATTAAAAATAAAATTACATTGTTCATAAGATATAAAGCTCTATTAATTAATAAGCGTTATTTTAATTTTTCAACACTTGAAGCCATTCTACGCTAAAATATTATGGCCCACGAAATCCCTATAGAACTTCAACCCCCTGGGGTCGCCATGGGATCCTTACATCCTCTCGACTGGTAGTCTACCTCGTCCGTCCTGAGATGATACTCTTGTGTGTGGATGCCTTAACATATCCACTACTTAAAACAGCACAAAACAGTAGGTATGATGGGAACGATCCACACGTCGTGGGCTATATGGTGATACGACAGCTCTGCAGTTTTCAGCCAGATTATCAACTACGTAAAGCGACGTCTTTGTAGTCTTTCCGGCATTCATCTTCACTCTGTTAGTCTGACAGCAACAGCCGAGATTTTTAATAACCGCTAAATTCTGCTTACATATACTCTAACTAGCATAGGTTTTTTTTCTTATGTGTATAGCCGGCCTTAAAAGAACTACAGCTTCGTGAACGACGAGGAAGATAATGCTACCGCAAAGGCAAATCACGCTAAGTTTTACGCAGTAAAGCAGAGTTGTAGATGAAATGATATGTACAATTGAACATCCCCTACACATTAATAACGTTTTTACTTATATGTACAAGGCTAATTTGTTTCCCGAGAGTACAATCGCTTCATAAAAATACAGCATTAAATATTCCCCATTTTAATAAATTATTTTAAGGGTCTGCTGATAAATTGCCAAATCAGTGAATATATAGGATGAGCATAAAGTCTTTCCCTGATTACACAAATATATTGCTGAAGTACTATGTTAGATACAGCTACGCGGTTTATTGCAAATGGTAGCTTAACTCGAAAGTTTTTATGGATACACCGACATTTGTTCAGACAGCATCTCGTGTCTTTGTCCCCTCTCTTGTGTTACAAGTAGTGTAATTTAGGAGTGCTGCTGTCACAATGGTGTCTATGAAGGAGAAAGCGCAATCTGTTTTGTGGTTTCATGAAACACGGTCGCCTATTGCAGTTCAGCGACAGTTCCGAGGGGCCTACGGTCGAGATCCGTCAGATTTGAAGAGCATCAAAGGGCGGTATGAAAAGTTCAAAGAGACTGGCAGTGTTGGCGACAAGGCAAGACGTGGTAGACCAGCGGCGAGTGACGAAACAGATGACATCGTGCGTGCAGTGGTTCTACACAGTCCGCGGAAATCGACCCGTCGTGTATTCAGAGAAACAGGCATACCTCAGAGCACTGTGGCGAAGATTTTACACAAACGGCTGCATTTCCATGCATACAAAGTGCAACTCCTGCAAGCGTTGCAGCCAGATGATATGCCCAGACGTGCTGAGTTTGCTAGATATACGCTGGAACGAATCGATGCAGAAAATGACTACCTTAATAAAGTTAGTTTTTTCCGATGAAGCGACGTTTCACACCTCCGGGGAAAGTAAACAGGCATAATGTCCGGATCAGGGGGCCTGAGAACCCACGTCGTGGTGCAGCATATAAGAGACAGCCCGAAAGTGAATGTGTGGTGTGGCTGAATGCACAACAAAGTTATTGGACCGTTCTTTTTCACTGAGCCCACCGTTACGGCAACAGTTTACCAGGACCTGTTGGAACTTTACGTTGCGCCTCAGTTACAGGAATGTCAACCATGGGTAGTGTATCAACAATATGGTGCACCGCCACATTGGGGAGTTATATGTTCGCCAGTGCTCGGATGAAACCTTTCAGGGCAGATGGATCGGCAGAGACGGCCCAACATCATGGCCACCACGTTCACCGGACATAACCCTTCTTGACTTTTTCTTGCGGGGTTACGTTAAGGACAAAGTGTTTCGTTCACCAGTTCCTGATGTGCACACTCGTAGAGCATGGATACGAGATGCTGTAAAGGCAGTGACGGAAGAGATGCTGGCAAAGACATAGACCGAAATTGAGTTTCGCCTAGACGTTCTACAGGCAACAAACGGAGCACATGTCTAAGTGTATCCATAAAAACTGTACGAGTTAATCTACCATTTGCAACAAACCGCATAGCTGTATCTAGCACAGTTCTTTAGCAATAAATTCTTGTAATCGGGGAAAGACTATGCTCATCCTGTATATGCACTGTACTGCTAAAACAGTGTTTTTGTAATTGTGAAAGTTTGTTGAATTTTTTTTTTTTTGAAAAACAAGACGCAGTTTATGAAAATGTCATCGTTAAGGCATAAGTTAAAATTTAAAAAAGACATGCGAAATAAGTTAAGTTGCGATCTTTTAGTATAGAAATAGGGACAAGAGACAGTTTTGATAACCGAATCCAACTCAAATTGAACGGGAAATAATTTTAAGAGAGACGCCATGCGCCTGGCAAAACAAGAGGCTGTAAATGGCGAAAATCCCTACATAATGTGAAAACCTCCCAGTGGACAAGCACAAAAATGTACTCTAATAATGCCGTAAAATACAACGGGAACTATTATAGCTTCATTAATCATTTGAATGAAATCCTTTCTTTTGCTTCGCCCTGATTACCTAGGTTACGTTTTCCACAGAGGTTTACTTTCAGACGTAAGACAATCGGTTGGTATTAACGAACGAGTGCCAAACAGTGTGACGTAAGTGGTTTTTAACGCCCGCGCGAGTGTGAGCATACAGGCTAGGCGATCAGAATTCCTGATTACAATGGGCGTTTCAAAACACTTTTCCCAACAAGGTGCTAAAAATTAGGCACGGCGTCGTAGCTAGACACGAATCCTGAGTTCAGTTACGACTCGCTGATTGACGAACTTTGCAACAATTAGCGTACAGTCATCAACGAATATGCGCGAGGAGTTTCGATACACCGATTTCTAATTCGAGTACAATGCATACAAAGTGATGGCAGTAAAAAGCGATTTTAGAGGATAATTTTGAAATCTTCTCGCAGGTATAAAACTCGCGACATTACATTGGTGCAATTAGTGAGTGAGTTAAGTTATTTAGGCGGCTCTTTAACATCGAGATCTTGAGAGCCAATGAGGGTGAAGCGAGGCGAGGATGGAGTAGAGCCGGAATGAAGGGGCGCGGGGAAACTGAAGATCCTCGAGAAAACACGTCGATCAGCGGCATCGTCCGACTAATATTACGCAGACATTCCCCTTCTTTTATTAATATCACTAGCAGCCCGCCATCGCTTCGCTCAGGTGTTATGGAGTTAATGAGATATATACTGCGACTACCTGCAGCATGGCCCACCCGTGGCTACCTGCGGATAATTGTTTTGTTAGAGCATGCTTAGAAAGCATCTATGTAGCACTTTTTTTCTCCGACTTGGTTTACAGATTTTGAAATTTCTGATGGGTGTTTTTTTTTTTTTTTTTTTTTTAAACTAAACATAGCCTATGTCCATCTAGAAGAATGTAGCTTTCTAACAGTGAAAGAAAAATAAGAATTGGCCGTGTAGTTTCCGAGATTACCCGAGATACACAAAAAACTCGCATTACATCTTTATAATATTAGTATAGATATAAAATAGTATGGTCCAAGCAAACACTCTGTAATAGCACAATTCCATCCTCCCGATGCATTTGACAAATGTAAACTGCAGCGTGGCCATACATATCGCACGGAGTAAGGCTACAGGTGCGTTGCGATGTCGTCGCGCGTTTTATTTACGACAAAGGCGAGCAGTATGATGGGTCTCACTCTTAGGTTGCAGTGCCGTTTTTTCAGGCCACGTGCATTTCAATATTTCTGTTACCGGTTTACAAATACATTTACAAAACACGCAAACTTGCTGTTTGTAAAATTTGCAACCTCTTGAACACGTGTTTTTCTATGGAAATCCTTGCCAAGTTTACTTCCCTGAAACCACGTTAGTCCGTCACTAGCATTATAATTTATTAGCACAATCATTCGGTAAACTCAACACTACGTCAGTTTCCTGATACGGACAAACTTATACTTATATACTTAAATGATATTCGTGTCACTTCATTGTGGAAGACGGTAAGGAAAATGGCGGAACGAGTAGTTTTAACGGCGCGGTAAACAAGTGCCGATAATATTACATTTCACTCAAGAAAACGCACTACAAACGGTACCTACAACCAGCTATGCTTAAAAGAAAATTAAAAAAATGATTAACTACCTATTAAATATTCCGATAACTTCGCCATTTCAAAGCCATCATCAAAATAGCTAACTTAACAGTACGGATTCTGCAGTAGTTCATCAGCTGATACAATACTTACGAACGGGAGAATTTACTGTTTACATAGTGTGTAGGTTGATCACATTGTCAGATTTTACCCCACTTATATGAAATGGACAATATACGTTGGGTGTGGACTGCGAAAAATCGCGCGCGGAATAAGAAAAAAAAAGGGGGGGTGGAGACATTTTGAGTTCGTTTTGCCGCGTCTCATAACTTCCGCGTAGTATAACTTTTGACTAGGAGAAACTACGACGCTTGTTTAATCGACAGCTCTCGTCAAGATCAATCGATTGCGTGTATAAAAAACATTTGTGTGGCGTGGTTATGGTGAAATTGTATACGTTTAATATTAAAAATTAAGAAAACAACACAATTTCGACCTATACTCGTCAAAAAGCTAAGTATAAATAGAGAAATCTTATACAATTGGAAAGAGCATCTCAAAAGCAACCCAGTGATGCCTATAAAAAACCCCATATGATTGAGTGGAACGGTGCCGGGAACATAAAATAAACATCAAGGCGTCCGAGCGTGTCAACGTAGACGTATTCACGCAAAAAAAAACGGCTGTGTCCCCAACACAGCCACAACCAATTTTTTTTTTTTTTATATATTTTTTAATCATGTACATAATCTTTCAACGCAGCGTAACTTCTTGACTGTTAATCGGCAGCCATCTGGCAACTGGAAATCTCACATTGCATATATTTTACCTAGACTAAATTCAGCCTGTTTCGCCCTGCGGAGTGTTGCAGAGGTCTTGAATAAAAACACAGCAAAAATGGTATATTTTGCACATTTTCATCCATCATGTGTTTTGGTATAACTTTTTGGGGTAATTCCACTGACAGCAAAAAAAAAAGTGTTTCACATCCAAAAAAGAGCTGTAAGAATAATCAATGGCAAAATAAAGTCAGACTCGTGTAGACCTCTTTTCAAGAGCTCAGTGATTTTAACATTTGCATGCGAGTACATGTTTTCAGTACATATATTCATGTCCAGAAACAGTCATTTATTTCAGAAAAATGAGTCCTTTCATAAGCATGACACTATAATTAAAAAAAAAGTACGTGGTTTCAGTTAACTTAAAACTTGTCCAGAAAGGGCCATCCTACCTTGGTAGCCAACTTTTCAATAAGTTACCACAACACCTTCAAGAAATTTGCTTCTCTAACCTAAAACTCTTTAAAAACAGCTGAAAGAATTTTTTTCTAAACCAACATTTTATAGTGTAGATGAATATCTAAACTACAAAAATTAAGAAATTATTGCATAACATGTCTGTACGCATTTCCTGTTCCGGTTTTTCTAGTTTCCTTTTTCTTCTGTTTCAGCAAAAAGACTACGCCCCACAGCATGCTGGAGGAGGATTGGTCAAATTATAAGGAAAATATGTGATGCGTGTAAGTGTAATCTGACATGTCAGACGTCCAGTGTATAAACTTTGTATACTGTAATTTCACTTGTCCAATATCTTTGTACAGCTATGTATTGAAAAAAAGATCTTACGGATGCAATAGAAAAAAAAAAACAGAGCGCGCCATGTACTCTTTACTGCATTCTTAAGAGTGAGACACACTAAATGAGAATAATAAAAATTACCACAATTTCCGGTAATTAGATATATTTATCACAATTAAAGGTTTATTAACTTCAAATGGTTATGGCAAAGAAAGAAAGAAAAAAAGTGGGAAGATTACAACCGCCATCCTCACTGGCTGCGGCCCTGAACGCAAACAGAATTTAAAACTACGACTGTGATCGAATATTTGCCTCCCAAGTACCCTCGTTGAAGAACTCTTCAGCCAGGGCCACGAGCGATGTCCCCTGCACACGTCCTACACTAGACGTTTCGCTATCTAATGTTTATACATTTACAATACCAGGCGCTTCTTCCCCGCCATTAGCTGGGACTGTTCGCAACTATATATACTCTGTACAAGGTAAAGTGATCACTTTTTGAAGTCCTCTCATTTTGAATAGTAGCCAATAAATATAATTTTTTGTAGTCTTAGATGTTAACTTTCAAGTACGGTGAAATATATACACTGTATTTATTACTAGCATGGCAATACTTATTTTTAAAAGTGGTGGAAAGATAAAAAAAAAAATGCTGATAGGAAAAAAAGTAGCTAGGGCCTCATAAGTGCTCACTTTACCGTGAACAGCCTACAAGCCAGGACAACATAGGGGAATATCCATTAAAATTTTTTTCGGGCATACGGTTGAGGTTATAGAAGACGGGCGTTCGCAATCACGCACAATTCGTCACGAAGGGTTAAACTATAGAGAATAGTCGGTACTGAAGTGCTCAAAATCAAGAGGGCGAGGGTACGAGTGAGTGAAGATATATGGGCGACTCTTAACATCGAGGTATCGAGAGCCGATGGGGGTGAGGTGATGTGAGGACGGAACAGTGCCGGAATGAAGGGACGGGGGAATAGGGAGATCCCCGAGAAAACCCGCCGACCAGCGGCATCGTCCGGCACGATTCTCACTTACGAAAATCCGGAGTTAACCGCTCAGGGACTGAACCCTGCTCGCCTTGGTGGAAGGGCGAGCTGTCTAACAGCCCCATCGTGGCCCCAAGTGGGTACGAGGTAGTGAATTTGAACATACGAGATAGTGAATTCGAACACGGCTGATATGATATGAAATCAAAACGTTATCACAGCAACTTAACAGTACGATAAGAAACTTTTGCATAGCAACGTAATGAAAATGGGAACAAAGACAAAAAGGGGGGGAGGGGGACAGCTGAACGCACACGTTATCGGAAAGCGGAAAGAAAGTGGCCGTGGACTTTCTTTTGGCGCAGAAAGGCAATGCCCGCGACGCACGGCGTGGAGCAAGAAGGGCCTAAGACGCCGCGTCCCCCCCAACCTACGACAACGGTTGGTCGCTGAAGATTCCGCCGACCTTGGCGAGGTCAATTAGGCGTTGGCATGGACAGATGGCGCGCCTCCAGATTTAACCACATTTAGTCTGCGCTTTAACGGCACAGCGATTAAACGAAGGGTTTAAACAATGGCAGCCCTATATATCTTCTACGCTAAATATCGCCACAATTACCGATAAGTAAGAAATTATTACGGATTGCTAGAGGATTTTTGGAGACGAGAAGGGGAGTTTATAGGCGAGACACATACGTGTTTATATTGGGGCGACATCAAAAATAATCTTGAGCAGTATATGGAAATATTACTTCTGTACCATTTTTAGCTGTTTGACACAAGATACAAACGTACAATTCCCGTATCAATATTATTTATTATGAAAATCAATTCCCTGTACCTGTGCACTTTTTTTTTAGTCTACCGTATATTATAGAGGTTGGTCACGAAAATATTTATTTTATATTTTTACCACATACAAACTTTTATACATTACCAGTAATGCCGGAATCACGTAGCCCCGACGCGCACATGGCAGCCAACAGCCTGTGAAATAAATGATCGTCGTAAGGCCGACCGATTCTGTCCTACGACCAGCAATTTTGGATTAGAAACGATTTATATTCTTCGTCGTGTCGTGCGGAACGACGCACAAAATATACAATATTGCAAAACGAAATTGTATTGCAAACTTTCCCCACAATGGCAAATACGCAGCTTAAAAGAAAAACAGATTGAAAATAACTTTATTTAACTCTTAAAAATAATAATTTTACCTTTGTATGCATTAGAAATACCAATTTGTCACCATTATGTATTACAAATTCTCCACTTGTTCACCGCCTTTGAAACTAACGTAGCTTATCAGCGCCTTCTAAATAGTCTGGTTAAATGGGGAGAGTGTGGTGTCGGTCGTGCTGTAAATACAAGTAGTCACATTGAAATGTGTCGTGGTTGCGTTTTTCGCCGTGTCGTGCTGTGTTGGTTAGGGTTATGTGATTTCGGCATAATGATACTTTCCTCGCAAGCTACATTTTTTGTACATAGTTTTCGCATGAATACAAGTAGAAATGAAAATTTGGCTGTTTTTGAAACATACAAATAATGAAAACTAACTTGTGTATAGAAATGAGGTAATCCGCACTGAAAGATGACAAAAACTTTAAAGAATTCTATAAAATCGTACACGGAAATTTTTTGCAATGGCAAAAAAAAATTCTGAAAATAAGGACTGCTTGCATATTTATCTGTGGCTGAATTTTTGTAAAATAAAGTTTGCTTAGCAAACGTAAAATTAAGACACTACCTTTAAATTGTCCTCGTTAAATTTTCTGCAGATAGTTTCGATTACATTATAAAGACAATATAATTTTGACTGATATTTAACAAAAACCACGCGACCTAGACAAATGCTATCACCGATAAATTCCACTATTAAACAGCATGTGGTACAAATACAATTCCGTGGCCAACGCCCTTACAAAGCGAAACTAGAAATCACACGTCTCCTTTGGGCCATTGTACGTAATAACAAGCTCTCAAATACAGATGGAAAAGCCCTAACGTGCAGATTGGGAGAAACATGCGACTAAACTGATGACAATCATATTAGGGGTAGTACTAGTTAATAAACCACACTCGATTCTTCCCCAAGATAGGGTTTCATATTGACCCCTAACGCGAAAATATCGTAAACATTGAAAAATAAGCACAATTTCTACGATGCCAATAATTTGAAATAAATTCTGATTCCAATGCTTATTTTATACAGCGATGTAACTTACAAAACGGTATAGACATTACTACCGTATAAGTATTATTGCAAGAAAAATCCCGATTAAAAAAAATTAAACTAGTCATTTTATTAGACAGTTATTAAAATTAGCAGATCTAATAGTAAAAAAATAATAACACGTTCCAATTTAGTACAGAAAAGCATATCGTAATATGGTATTTGATATTTAACGAAATTCGCACTATTACGAATTACCAAGTAGGGCATTCCCAAATCACCGCCATATTACTTTCACCCTTGAGAAAAATTCATCATCATCTTCACCTGAAGCAAAATAATGCATAAAATACGATCATATTTTATATCTCAGTTAATTGAGAGGAATTTTGTTGCTATTGAACTGGTTACTTTTTTGAAAAGTATTCTAGTTCCAATAATAAATTTTCTAAAGTACGGCTAGTAAGAGCTTTCTCGGAATTTCGGGAATGATTTAAATACGGTATTACGTTTGTACTTTCAAATTGGCGTTCGCAAAGCTTGATATATTTAAACAATTTATATAAGGAATCGATGTTGTTGAGAGAGCTACACAAGTCGCTGCCGACGATCCGAAATGAAACATTGCAAACCCAAGTCGCGAAGTGATTTCATAACTATTATTTTTACTATTGTATTTGCAGTTTTAAAGAACAGGCATCAGTACGCAACTGAACATTTTGGAGGCGGCAGGAAACTATTATTCATAACTTAATTTCGAGACGAGGCAGAAAAAAAAAACTATATTTTATTAATGCACTCATTAAGCGGTGTTTACTTAAACACGAATACGTTCAAGACTATTGTTAAAAATGCGCAGTCCCGCCTCCCGTGCTGCAAAGACAGACAGTGGAAATTATACGTCCTCTTACGTTTACTAAATACCTCGAAAGTTTAAAGATACCGGACTACAGTCGAGTTCACTCCTTTAAAATTACTTAACCATTAAAGTATAAGTTTCTAAACGCCACTACTAATTATGAGACACTCACCTTTATTAGCTCGGATCGTGCGCCACCAAGCAGTATAAACGAATGACAATCAGTTGTAAACCGGAAGTTCTTGTGGCTACTTGAACAACAGACAGCAAAGCGTTTTGGCAACACTAGGTCAGATGAGCGTACTGGAACGAAGCGACTCGAACAAAGCACCAACCCCGCAACTCTCCGCAATGCGAATGGTTACAAGTGCCGGTGCGGCTCGGGGTATGTGGGTAAGAGAGTACGAAGGAAGGGGAGGTAACAGGCGTCACGTGACGCGGTCTGCACCGTTTCGGAGTGGCGTGATAGTTTCCGTCGGCTGCCGCCAGGGGCGCGCGCCACGTGGGCCGCCTCGACTCGACCGGCTGAAAGCCGGTGCCCAGTGGCGTCATCTCGCCAGCTTTGCCACGCAATGGTGTGATGCATTGAGTTACGAAGATAATGCAATCCATGCTTGCAGTGCTGCACAAATATAGGCAGGATGAAACAACTACAACAGTGTTGCAATTTTTTTTCCCCTAGTATGTTTTTATTTTTTAATTCTGCAGGCTTATTTATTTTGAAGTGTTATACCTGCGAACGTGTTCCGTCAAACCGCGACTTACGTAGAGGGGGGGAACTACGCCAAATTTATACACGTAATAACAAATCCGATTTTTTTAATGTTCTGCTTATAGAGAAACGTGATTATGTGAAAAATAAACAATCGAAAGCAGACTGATGTTGCGTTGTACTTTATAAAATTATCCTATCGGGCGTTATTATTGCTCGAATTTTGTGAAGAGGGGCTTACTGTTTTGTGATGCTGCTTATAAACTTAGTTTAAAATTACTGTTGTACACAAGTATGTTCAATTTACTGATTGCAATAAAGGAAATTATAATTATGACATTACTTTATCAACGTCATTAGATGTGTATTAACAATAAATTATAGTACAAATTTCAAGTGACAAATTTTACGTGTTCAGTGACGTGTTAAGAGTTTACGGAATCACGTATCAATCTATATAAACGATAAACACGGGGCGCATTTTGAGTTATTTTCTAACCGGCTCTAGGGCAATTGAGTTTTACTTTAATCTGTAAATTTTCAAAATCGTAAAATTCAATATTAAATATAACAATATTAGTGAAAATAATAATTTAGTGAAAATTAGTGAAAATTATATATATATATATATATATATATATATATATATATATATATATATATATATATATATATATATATATATATATATATAGAGGTACACTATGTACGATAAAATTAATATACTACCTTTACATTATTCAGTTATGAATAATAAATCACTAAATGTGTACAGCTATTAAAAGTAATACATAATTAAGCAATATATAATTCATGATAATAATTTAATGTCGTTATTGTATGTTTACTTTTTACGTTTGTACTGCAACTCAGTTTAAGGAGATACTGCGTTAAGCAACAAACTTTTCGTACTATATATTTTCTGTAATTAATTCTGTAGCATTAACTATTTTTTATAATCTCCAACATTTTAACCGCACACAGAATTATTCAATACACCTCAATTTTTTTTTTTTTTTTTAATTCCTAAATTATTAACATTAAATTTTCCCATGTTCAATTTCCATGGCAATAATTAATATTGGTGTATTTACTTAAATGAAAACCAAAAATACAATTTGACAAAAATTTTTATTTATTTCCATAGCTTGTGTAATCAAAACGATGAATGTATTTAATATTTATTAAATCAGATTGCTCATATTTATTTATTTCGTTTTGTTTTCAGTGGATAAAGTTAAGATAGAAGTTTCACCAGGTTTGAAATACGACAGTGAGCTGTAGAGGATGTTTAGTCATCAAACAAGCATACTTAGAAAGTAAAGGCTGTTCACGATAAAGTGAGCACTTTTGTAATTAACCTATGAAGAAAGTCACTGCCCCTCCTTGCATATATTTTAACGAGCTCCCAGAGGGACATGCGCCCAGTAAAGTTGGTAAACGATGGATGGGAAGTAGTTCCGTATCTTATCATCGAATAAAAAGTGTTAGGTAACAATTCCTGTTAACTTAAATTATTTCTTTCGCTTTCTGTTTTGTTAAATGCATCGAAGAGTAAAATTGAGCAGATTTTTGAAGTATTGACATTTCTAATAATTTCCCAGTTTCATTGACCGTCACATGGAATAAGTGATGAAGCCCATGGCAACGTTAATCTTACATAAGGCGGAAGAATGCACAAGGTGCATACAAGTATATCTTAAGCAGGGCTTTCAATAGTACTCATTTTACCGTGAACAGCCTATACACTTAAAACGTTGACGTCTACTTGGTTTTAAATAACATGTACACGTGTAGGCATGTTGCTTTGTGATATTAAATGGTGCACAACACTTCCTATTGTGACATGGGCGCCTGAGGAGCTTATTTGAGTTCGCGAAGGAAGGGTTGGAGGTCTTAAAAAAAATAAAAGAACTAAATTTGATTTAGTTTATTCACACAGCTATTATTTACAGAATTAATCTATCTCCCCATTACTTCTTTTTTTTTCTGAATGAGTGCAATACTTAATGTCTATTTTACTTTAATTAGTGTCCTTTTTAATGTCTCCTTTTGGTTATTGCCAATGAACTTATACTCATCATTAACACAATTTTAGTCTGTCTGTTGCCATCATTTGTAGTGTTTTTCACTCACGCACCCAGTCCAATTTGCCAACCTGCCAGCCGCACCCTTCACTGCTTGATACTAGCAGTCGCAGATTTACCTTCCGCTAGTCACTTCCCTCGCTGCTCGCGGTCTATCGCCGAAACGCAACCACTCATCCATTCAACACCTTCTGGCCCGGAGGCCCGTCGCACAATTTATACTCTGCTGGTCTTGACCTGGAAAGTTTGGACGCACCCCGAGTCATGTTTAGAGAAAATATGGCATCACTTCAATACGACCAGGGTCAGTAATACGCTCAACCAAAAGGATTATCGCGTCGGCTCGCTTTTTTTGTAACGGATATGTGGTTCTCTCACCTGTCATTCGAAATATTCCATTGACTTACCGCCGCCGCTATCATATAATAGCTGTGTCCATTACTTCCTCTCGCTCGCGCAGGATGCGAAGCAGCGAGTGTGTAACACTGCCCCCTCCTCAAGTCTGTTCGTCCAGAGCAGACTCTGCAATGTCAAGACCTTTGTAGAGTGCCATTCGATTGATGTGGACAACCTCCGGCTTCGCCCGAGAGCCTTGACAACAAAACCGAAATACCACATCATTGATACTCTTCAGAATCTCTTAGGTGCCTCCCCAACTTTTATATAGCTTCGGGCGGTACTCTTCTCTCCTCTGTGGGTTGTAAAACAACACCAGTTGTCCTTCTTGAAATACCTCGCCCGATATTCTCTTATTATACCGCATATTCATCCTGTCGCTATTTATTCTAAGGTGCTGTCGAGCAAAATAATGGATGCCAACAATTCTGTATGGCAAATTACTACCATAATCAGGGGCTGCAGTTTACTATTTTGTCGATCGGCCAAACAGCAGGTCATTGGGGAAAAGGAGCTCTTTTCCAAACAGCATCCTTGATGGTGTTACCCTTGTGCACTTGTGAACTGCTGAGCGGTAAGCAAGAAGAGACAGTGGCAGTTTTGAATCCCAGTCCTTTTGGTTGTTTGTCACAAAGAT
The DNA here is from genome assembly GCA_029891345.1 of Dryococelus australis. Taxonomy (NCBI): domain Eukaryota; kingdom Metazoa; phylum Arthropoda; class Insecta; order Phasmatodea; family Phasmatidae; genus Dryococelus; species Dryococelus australis. Next base: position 318,449,631 of record CM056994.1, read on the forward strand.
CGACAGGTACTGCTGAAGAGTGTGGTTAAGCCTCTCGGCCATTCCATCTGACTGAGGGAGTAAGGCTGTAATCCTAGTTTTTATTCATCCTCGGATTTTTCGTCTCTTCATGGAAGACTGCTGATTCAGTTTTTTCCCTGATCAGAATGGAGTTCTAGTGGCACCCCAAACATCGAAAAGATATGCTCCGTAAGTGCATCGGCCACAGTATGTGCTTTTTGGTTTGTGAGGGGAATGACTTCAAGCCACTTTTTAAAATAATCTTGGACCACCAGTAAACACCGATTACCTCTCTCTGTGATGGGCAAGGGGTCTTGAATATCTATTGCCATCTTCTCGAATGAGGCTCCAACATTATATTTCTGGAGGTGACCTTGACCTCTGGGGGCCCCTTCCTCGCAGTGCAGGTGTCGCACAATCGGCACCACTTCTCAGCATACCCCCGACAATGAAGCCAGTAGAATTTTAGTCTAACTTTGTCAAGGGTCTTATTTACACCAAAGTGCCCACTGGCTGCTGCATTATGCAGTGCTTTTAAGACTTCGGGAACCTTGCATTCTGGAAGGACCAACTGTAAGTGTGTGTGTTTTCCATAATTACTTTCTCAGTTTGTGTAAAGTACGCCATCCTTCAGTTCCAGGGAATTCCACTTTGCCCAGTATGCTTACATGTTTACAATTCCGGTATGTGTGTTTTGTATTTGTCATCCACAAAAGCCTGAAAACAGTCCACTGCCCGAATGGTAACCATTCAGGCCTCAAGTATGAAAATATGTTGACAATATTACAATAATATTACAAATAGTACAAAATTATGTTAAATTACAAAAATCACACATACACATTATTTCTCAATGCAAATAGGCTACACAGGACAACAATTTATGGGGAAACTCCAAGCTTCGCTGATGCGTGACGCTTCGCGTCACCAGCTGACAAAGTTGCCAGCGCACCTTAAATCATTGATTTGGGTAGTTACTCTCCTGCTGGCGCTGGGACTCTGACTCGGTGCATAATGTTTGGTTACGCTTGAAGAGTATTTTTAAGTGCGAGGGGGTTACGCTTGAAAATCATTTGTGGGGAAACTCCAAGCTTCGCTGACGCGAAAAAAAAAAAAAAAAAAGATTGGTTTCCATTCAGGCAGTGGACAGTTTTCAGGCTTTTCATGGATGACAACTAAAAAACACACATACCGGAATTGTAAACATTCCGACTGAGGGCACTTTCAGGATATTTGTGATTTGAATGTCGGTACAAAAATCCGGAATAGTAACCATTCCTGCAATGAATACTCTTCAGGATTCAGTAACGCAATGCTTTGCTTATAAAATGTGTATGGTTACCATTCTGGATATTTCTGCGCAAGTATGGATGCAAAATTTCCGGAATAGTAACCATTCCGAATTGATACTTTTCAGCCCCCTCGACAAGGGGATCATGTGACTCGATATTTTATACAAACATTGTGACGTATTTGGTAATTTGATATTTCATATCTTGTATATAACGGTTGTTAGCAAAAATACAAAATGACAAAATCAGCGCCATGTTGGTTTTGTCATTCAAAACTCATGCGCGAATGCGTACTTGCATTTTTTTTTTATAACAAATAACTGTTCATAAAATACACTAGACATGTTTTAAAAAGCAAGTAAGTGTTGTGGTTTGTTTATATATTTCTCAACACATGTTTTATTTTAAGACGTTATTTGATATTATATTATTGTCGTGTTTATTAACATATTCGCAGCATTCCAGTAATGATCGTAAACATTTTGCGTCCAATTTAAGCATTTAATTTATATAAAACATATTTTCACTTTTAATGTATGAATGTGTTGCCGCGAGTGCTAAACAAGTGACTGTCGACAACGTCCGGATTGAAACCTACGAAATGACAAATTACAAAATAACGAATTTGTCTTTACGAACACGACCTTGGCTTGAATATTAATGATTGGCACCGAGTCATTGCATTCAACCGATGTTTAGTGCAGAAATAGTTATATTTTGTAATCTACGTAGTCTGAAGTAGAATATTGCGACTCTCTTTGTTATGTCTAGTTCTCATACGTTCGTTAGTGTTAACATTACTGATCAACACTACAGTGTCAACGTTTTTCGCATTGTTGTGTGTCCGAGGTTTCAGTGTACAATATACAATGGTGTGCTGTGTTACACTCGTGTAAATATATACACACAGCTGCCAACTTTTCATGCAATATCCACTTATGCACATCATTATTGTAAACGTGGATTTTACCGAGACGAATGTTGTATTGTCGCTTTAAAACAAACATCTGTTAGAGTTGAGCCTTAAAAGTTATCATTGATGTCCTTTTCCCGCAGTGTGCAAAAGGTTTTCTGCTTAATGAGATGCACGCTAATACAGCGTTCGTATTCGTCTACGTACGTAAATGTTTTACATGTTTCAGGAAATGACATACGCACGTACACGGGGAAACGAATGTGTGTGCGTCTCGCGTCCTTACAGCGCATAAGCTACTATTTTGAAAATAAATTTATATGCAGTTCATAATTGTTATTCCTGATATTTCTTTCTATGAAGAGTGGAAGGGAGGCAGTGCCGTTTGAGAAACGCTGAGCAACGTTCTTAACTATGTATACTCTTTAAGCTTTAATTATCTAGAACAGCCAGGATAAATAAAACCAGTTTTCGTCATGATTTGTTATAAACCGAGCGTGACATTGAATTTATAGTTAATATGCAGAGCAATGAGAACACTGCCAATGATTTTACAAGGCAAGGCATGCATGATTGAAAACGTTATATCATCCGAAATTTAATTTTTATTAATACCAATATTAGTGTTAAAAGGGAATTTGCCTCTAGTTGTTACCAGTTTTAATGATACATGATTGATAACTGCGTTTACTGACTCAAATATATATTCATTCCTTTCTTGTAAAATGACAATGACTGGTTAATAGGAAAAATTTCATTGGCATGCGCTTTCCAGCTACATCTCCTAATGGATTGATAATTCTAAAGCTATGCGCCTACGTTCCAGCACATATTCAGTGTTTTCCGTCAAAATGCCTGTTCAGAATCTTATCAGCTAACTAGATGCTGTAAAGGATGCAAATAAGTATGTCTATAGGAGTGTATCCCGTATCGAGCCGAGTGTAGTATGCCTATATACATAAGTGCATTCCTAGGTTCGGACACAGCCTTAATGACACTTGAATCGACACATTGAACGTACTGATTATTTGCACAAATAGTCACCTATGTAGTAGATCACAACCCCAAACTGTAAACATTGTGTTCAATTGCAGATCGTCATACGTCTAACATATATTTCTCCATTATTGAACAATTATTTCCTGTCCATTTCCTTTCACATAAGAACGGAACGAAAAGTTTACTGTGATGTATGACATCATTCATGATTAATATGACGTTTGCAATTAACAGTACTCGTATTTTGTCATGACACCTAAACTATAGTAAAATAATAGATTATAATTAAAAACAATGACCGTTATATATTTATGATAATTAATTTTCGCAGAGGTAAATAAAACCAAACAGTAGTTGATATCGCTACATATTTCCACAAACACATAATTCTACGACGTAAACGAAACACTTGCCATGACCGCCGTTGGTATATTATGAGTTGGGTGTTCACAACTGCAACGAATGCTGGTAACTCGCGTGTGACAGGCTCTTCTTTGGCAGGCTTTGAACGAACACGTGGGTGAGCCGAGGCCAGGGTTATAACATACTTTTACCGGCTGCGGAATTGGCAACACCGTGCGGATGACGTCGTCGAGAGCACTAGCGCTCCTCTGGATCAACAGCGGAACTAACACATAAACCTGGTCAGACTTTTTCCTCTCCCATGGCCACTCTAGTGTATATCTTTACTCGATGGTTGAACTCCTGCGAACCCGTCAGTTGTTTCAGTTCCGAGTCCGTGTTACATCTCGACCAATTCAGCAGTGGTTAACGCCAAGCGAACTATTCAGGTAAAATGTGAGCGACCTACTTCCTTTCTAGTTTCGAGCCTGATAGCAACGTTTGTCAACGATACGGGATACGTTACTTGGTCGCGACTGATACGAGTAATGTCGGTACGTGTGTCAGCGTGGCGTTGTTGTATTGTTGAAAGGCTGGAATACATTCTAAACTAAAGGCTGTTCACAATAAAGTGAGCACTTTTGATATCAACGTAAGGGAAAAGTCACTGCCCCTGCATGCATATATTTTAACGGGCGGTCTTGACTTGCGCCCAGTAAAGTTGGTTACGATTGATGGAAACTAGTTCCATGTCTTAACGTCGAATAAAAAAGTGTTAGGTAACCCATTTGTGATCAATCAAATTATTTTTTCGCTTTCTAGCGCTCGTCGCCGGACATATACATTGAATCTGTGGCAACTTGCGATCTCCTTGGCCAACTTCCCCCTCCTGAGTACTCCCTCTGCTCCCTACTGCCGACGTTCGTCTCCTTTCCTTCTTACTGCTTACGGCTTCCTACTCCGACAGATAGGTTTACTTCAGTTTACTTCATTACCAGTTGAATTGTGAGACGATGCGAGAGAGAGAGAGAGAGAGAGAGAGAGAGAGAGAGAGAGAGAGGAGAGAGAGAGAGAGTTAGCTGATCGTTTTGGATACTTCTACCATGGCGCCTTCACCAACCAGTCTGCTCTTGATGATCAACCTGGGGAATGATGTCCCAGGGTTGTCGGCTGCAGTTGATGGCGAATTTCAGCGATTAATCCGCCAGTGTGGTGGATGGTGTGTTTTCGGGCCTACAGCTGAGCTATATATTTTTTTTAGTGAGTTCCTGTTTTTGGCATGGTGATGCCTGTTCAATTGATGTCCGGGCTCAGGATGAGCCTAGTGTGGCTTGAGAATAATAACGTGATCGGTGAGTACTTACTTCAAGTTGAGTTGTCAATTTCGCGGGCTTTCAGAAAATGTCCGAGGAAATGGTCGGCAATTTTGCTAGTTAGTTCGTGGACACGTGTTTAGTTTGCGGCTGGCGTGTTTAAGTTTTATGCTTTGTTATTTCTCTGCTTTACCGTAATTTATAGTCTTGTTTTGTGTAGCATTAATTGCCGGAGAAATTCCAGTTTTGGTCAGAGCTGGCTATGAAATGGCACCAGATGTCGCCCAGGTCCACGAACCTGGAGATTTCGGCGTGCCTATTTGGAGTCGTGTGTAGTAAACAAGTCATGATTAGGGACCTGCAAAATTCGCGTTATTATTTGGCATCCGGCTTAACTCACATACTGTATATACTGGAGCTGGCGTCGTTTCTTCATTGACTGCTGCATAGTGGTGAAATAACTCTCTTTCTGACTGAACTGCGCGTGATTGGGGCACACCATTGTGATGTATTCATTTATTGGCTCAGAGTTACCCAGGACGTGTCACATAAAGTATGATCCAATGACAAACGTATTGGAAAGGAAAAAGTGTTAAAAGTTTAACGCGAGTCTAAATAATGACGCGAAATTTGCAGGTCTCTAGTCATGATTGAGAGTTCAGTAATTAAATTCCGCCAGCTGGAGACCGAGTGTTCCAGTTTAACTTTGATACCGTGTGACGGTGTTTGCCAGCACATACACGACGAAGTCCTTGCCTCAACCTTTTCCTGAATGTAGGTGTTTTAAGTTGGAAAACAGCTGAGAGCCCCCCTCCCCATAATTATGCCAAAAAAAGGGATTTGGGTTTTTTCCAGTGAAAAGGTTTGAAAATTATTCGTTGCCTTGGTTTTTATATCAAAATATAACCATTTACATTGTTTTCCCCCAAAATTTTACAATCAATAAACATTATATAAAAATATAGTTTTCCCATTGATTACATTTAGAATAAAAGAATATCAATAATTTTGTTTAAAACTTCCCCCAAAATCTACATTTTTACAAGACTAATCTCTTTCCAGCTATATGTAGGTAACATATAATTATTTTGCTTTAAACCATACTTAACTAAAATGGCAGCAAGGCCCACCCCCCATTTTAAAAAGTTGACGGAACGGAACAGCAGTTCCTGCCCATGTGAACAACCTGTGCTGTCTCACCGAATCTGGGCGAGACACCTATTATATTTATATTTTATTTGAAATCACCAAGAACATTACAAAATGATCTTCACTCCGTCGATATCTGAAGTCCTGGAAGGGGCACCCTGGTGGTGCGTGACTGGCAGGCTTGCGTCCCGTGGGCAAGGTGACGTACGAGGGAGGGGAAGGTAGTCATAGATTCGTGGGCGGCAGCAGCCCCGCGGCGCCCATACTTGCAAACCAACAGACCCGCCCAGCGGTCGTGAGGCGTGGAGCTCGTCAAACACGCCACCGTCGAAGCGGAGGTAAGCCGTCCTAAACGGCCGACATTTTCTCAACTTCATATGACACCGTCGGTTTGAATTTCGTTCGATGTGCAGGGATAGCCGTCACAACTGACAATATACTTTTCTCGTGCTGCCACTACGCAGTTTGCTTGGTACATTTGACGCCATCGTGTCGTCCTCGTTCCCCGTGGGGTTGGAATTAAATCAATACCACGAGCGTTCAGGAATGTCTAAGCACTCGGGTAAGATCTCTAAAAATTGTTAAATGTCATTGGAACTCTAATCCCCGGTTAATTGAATGCTGAATAATATATTTGTTAGGTGATAAGACACCAAGTGACGTGTCACAAACTTTTGATTCAGGAAGCCGTAAATACAGTTGTTGTTGAAATTATGCATAGTCGGTCAACGTGAATATGAACTGTATGGTAATGTGGGCCTTGGAATTTCGAATGTTACGGGACTGAATCCCTGTGTTTAGTGGGAAGATATTTTACGACTTGTGCGCAGCTTTCAAAGTATACTCGTACACATTTATATGATTATTTATTGAATGGTATATTAGCACTGGTGATGCGCATGATATTGTGCATAAAGTTGAATGTGAGTTTTATGCGCTGGAGCGCTTCATTTTATATTGTATGTTTTATTAGTTGGGTAATTGTAGAGTTAGGTATTGTGAAGCGTGGCCTAAATTATGATTGATTCAGAGTGCGTAATATTATTGGTGATGCATAGGGTTTGTTTTTGAAAACGTTGGTAGAGTATTCACACTTTTGTCTATGAATTATAATGAATTCTGGCTGGCCATGCAAAGATATTAAGTAATAAGACAAATGATTGCCTAGTTTTTCAAAATCTCTTTTATGAGTACGATTCGCCTTAAGATGGTAATGCACGGAAAATTTTTGATAAGGTTCAGTACCCAAGAATCTATATAAAAGTGTAACCTTTTAATTATTTTTATTGTATCCAAAAATAGTGAGAGTATATTGATTATTTTTAATGTTTATGCTGGTTAAATATTGATGAAATGAAAATGAACATAAAATGAATTCTTTTCTTGGTATCATTAAATGATTGAATCGTTTATAGTTTGCAAACGCAGTTGTTAAGTGTGTTGAATTTTTGGAAGTTCATTTTATTTATTGATATTATGATGGTGCATGAACATTGCAAGATGGATAAAACAACTAAAATATCTGTTATGCTGATATATGTGTTTAATTGAATATTCTTGTGTTGTGGTCCTTGGTACGGCACAAGTAAGGATATTTAATTTCTACGAGTAGTCCCTACCGATGTTGTCACGCTACGCTGGTTATGTGCACAACACATTTGTCTCTTTCCCGAACTGGTATAGAAAAGCTACAATTATTTTATGGGGGAAAACTTTACAATTTTCGCTTGCGCTGTATGTATATAATAATGTGGTATATTTGCAAAAAAAAAAAAAATCTTACAGTGCAGGCGTTGGCTGCAGACTTCGCTCAATATGACCTAGATGCAAACAGACGCAACTTACTTCCAGTTTAAGGAGATCAAAGGGAGAAGGGTGATACACCACAAGTAGTATGATTATGGCGAGTTGGGGCCAAGGGCATCGGGCATAGGAGCGCAGGTTCCGGTCGCCGCCATCTTGTTACGTCACCGTCTCCCATTTTCCCCCTTTTTCCCCTCAAAATCGACAAAAAGACCCTAAAAATTATCCTTATTACCTAAAAATTTCCCTTTTTTTCTAAAAATTTATCTTTTATCCCTCAAAAAATGTTAGAAGCCCTGAAAAATGGTAGAAGGGCCCCCCCCCCTCGTGAAAAACAAGCCCCTAAAATCCCATTTTTACCAATTTAATTAATTTGGAGGGCTTCCTTCGGATTTACAGAGCAGTGGCGGACATATTGGTTTTATATGCATGCACTATGCCAAATCGATACAAGGTATAGAGGATAGGACTCAGACCTAAGCATCAGTCATCTTGCATCAATATTGTATGCAGATGACCTTTGACCAGGACCATGGTCCATGACCTTGACGTTTGACCTTGAAAGAATCTAAAGAATTTGCATAAAATTCCAATATATTGCAAAAAAAAAAATTATTATCAAAATAAAATAATTACAAGTTATTAAAAATTATTTAAAACTATTTTTAAAACATATAATATTTTTTAAACTTAAATTTCTCAACACCATCATTAATTCATTAGTTCCATCCCCAGCAGACTACTGACTACCTCGCATCCACTCCCCTCACCTATACTCATTCCGCCATATTGATTTTTTCGTTTGTCATTTGTTTATACATAACAGGAGACCGCCATCTTGGTAGGCGACCTCCATCTTGGTAGGTGACCACCATCTTGGTATACATCACTTGTCTGCCATATTGGAAGTCAATGCCCATAAATAATTGAACTTTAACCTGTGACCCATGACCCCTAGCCAAAAACCTTGACCCTATGACCTTGAAAACAACCCCGAAAGAAAATTCATAAAAGTTATCAAGCATAATACATTACAGACTACCACCACCATATTAGATGCAAACAACCTCAACCTTGACCCCTTGACCTTGAAAATAAAAACTCGAAAAAAATCCATAAAAGTAAGCAACATAATACATTACAGGCTACCCTACCACCGTGTTAGATTCAGACAACCTTGACAATGGCCCCATAAACTTGAATGACCTTGAAAATAAAAAACCTGTGAAAAAATACATTAAAGTCAGCAAGCATAATACATTACAGACTTCCTCCACCATACAAGATGCAGACTATCTCTACCTTGAGCCTGTGACCTTGAATGACCTTGAAAAAATACATAAGAGTAAGCAAACATAATATATTACAGACTTCTACCACCACACAAAATGCAGACTACCTCAACCTTCACCCTGTGGCCTTGAATGACCTTAAGAGCAAAAACTCGGGGAAAAATTATTTTAAAAAATTTAAGGAACATATAACATTAGACCGCCTTCCCTTGCTAACCCCTCCACCATCCCCACTCCTCTTCACACTTCTCCCTGTCTGCTGGCCAACACCTCTCTGCACACTGCTCTTGCTCAGCAGGCATGCCTCAACCTTTTCCCTCCTCGCTCTAAGTATGTTGCATCCAACCTGCTTAGAATGTATTACAATATTAACCCACACTCTAATTTTTGTACACTTCAATTCAACGTATACCTCTGTTACCATATCATTGATTATACACATATAGTGATTGACCATTGCAGCAAATATGTAAGGAATAACATTATAATTTGACACATCATTTCATTTTTATTATTGTGCTCCCTGGCAGTATTGGTTTGTAGTGACAGATCTGAAAACCAAGGCCATCATATTCCTGATAGCAGGGAAATTAGACATGCTGGGGAAAGGTACATCGACACTAGTGAGAAATAAAACACTTCCGTTTATTCATTGAAAACACACATTCAATTTTTATGTACATAAGACTAGACATAAAAAACAGAATCTCTATAGATTCCATACATTCATGTATGGTATTTCCAGCAATAAGCTCACTTTTCATGTAGTGAATATAATCTGTTTATACGCAGCTCAAGAAAATCTATGTGAACAAGCATCCAACCAGAACCCTTTTCCATATATTCTTGTTCTTCATGACAAAGTTTTTCTTTCAGTGCCTCTGCAAATCCTGGAATGCTATCAACATTGTACAATGCTTGTTTGGCAGTCTTGAATGTCCGCAAGCTTATTCCTTCATCAAGAGGTTGAGGCTTTTCATAGGTACACTGTAGTCAAACATTATACTTTATGGAATCTTCTTCGATTTCCTCAGTCAATTGATTGATTATCCTTTGCTTAACGTGTTCTAAGTATGTACATATGTCCTTCGTACCAGCAAAGTTATTTCCAATTACATAATCTTTTAAAATGCCCTTTAATGCTGAATATTTTAGGTAGAATCTATTCGATGTGGTATGACCAATATACAGTACAGTACGTCTCTTAGCTGCAGGAACTCTACCTTTACAGTTGTTGATATGACTCTTCAGTTTATCACCTCGTTTGAACAGTCGGTAGCACTTAACACATTTTTGCATAACACAGGAAGGACCCTTCGCTTTCTCGCACCATGACTGTAGGCAGATATCTTCTCACAGTAGCAGCAATGAAGCCTTGTCGAAGTCGTCGATGGCTGAACTGCTGTAGGTGGCCCACCCGAAGAGGTCGATGGTGCTGTCAACATCATGTCTGATGTCGCCGATGGCTGCACTGCTGTAGGTGACCCACCCGAAGAAGTCGCTGGTACAGTCAGCTTCATTCCTGAATAAGTCGACGGCACTACCGTAGCTACAATTAGCTCTGGAGTACCCGAAGACGTCGCAGATGTAGAATAAGTTGATGTGAAGAGGCACAAGCTAGCCAAGACGATCTATCTTTCACGGGAGCTGCTGTTAAACTAAGCCTCTCAGCTGACCTCCCTACTGCTTATATACACGTAAGCAAGCCATATGACGTCATATCGAGGTTGACCCAATCTTATTGCTAACACCAATTAGCCAATCACCGACCAGCTAATCATCAAGTTGTCATGAGATTGCAGCTGGCCAATCACGTCCAAGCACTGAGACATCATGTGCATGAGGCAGTTCCTCACAACACAGACCCCCACACTCTCACACACATAAGGGCAAACACATCTACACACACCCAAACACATTTACACACCCAAACACAGCCTACACACCCAAGCCCATATAAATGCCCCCAAGCACATCTACATGCCTCCAAACACATATACACACCCTAAAAAACCCACACACACCATACACACACCCAACCAAACACAACCTACACACCCAAGCACATATACACGCACCCAAACACATCTACACACACCCCAAACAAACCTACACACACCCAAACAAACATACACACCCAAACACATCTACACACACTCTAACAAACCTACATACACCCAAACACATATACTCACACCCCATACACATATACACACATCCCAAACACATATTCATGCCTCCAAACACATAGAATGCTTCCAAACACATATTCACTCCCCGTACACAAATGCATACACCACAAACACAAATACATACACCCCAAACACATATGCCAACCCAAAGAGTTAGAAATATTCCAATTTACCGACTGTCTCGAAAATCACACCACCACTGCCGACATAACCGCCGCCGCCACCACCACCTTGACCCTTCATAGCTCCATCACTCCATCGCTCCAAAATGACTCTACCACCACCAAAACCACCACCACCACCACCACCTCCTCCTCCTCCTCCTCCTCCTCCTCTTCAGGACCCAAAGACTGCCTCATGCACGTGATGTATGTGTTTGCACGTGATTGGACAGCTGCAGTCACGCGACAACTTGGTGATTAGCTGGTCGGTGATTGCCTAATTGGTAGTAGCAATAAGATTGGTTCAACATCGATATGACGTCATAGGGCTTGCTTATGTGTATATAAGCAATAGGGAGGTCAGCTGAAAGGGTTAGTTTGATAAAGTGTTCACCATGGTGTTGTAAACATGCCATATAACGATGCTCCAATGATTTCAACTTATCATCATCGTCAGAATGGATGACACTTATCCGGTTGCCTATGATAACTGTTTTTTCGTATTCTTTTTTTTTCCATGAAAATTCACTCTGAATTTTATAAACACTCGTGTGAATAAATCCAATAGTAATTTGGAAAGGTTATCACGTAGCGATCGGACAGTAATGTTTCGATTTAATATTGAATTATATTCTTGATCCTGCGTACACTGAACTTTGGTGTGAACTATATTAGAAACCATCAATGCATGCGTGTATGTCAGTTCAATATTTGCTATGATGCAATAATTGAACGAGTGTAACTGTCTGCACGAGCAGACATAGCATGCTAATCTTCCTCAGTCCAGTTGTGTGCTGAATCGTCTCCTCAGTGAAAAAAAAAACTGAATGTACGAAGTGAGGTACGACACCATACTATATTGTTTCGGAAAACAACATGCAAAACTGAAGTCGTCTTGGGCAACCACTGGTGATAAATGTTGTACACAACGCAGCAAACTGTCACATGACTCACCACATCAACATTCGCGTTTGCATGTGTAGTGATGGAAGGTTCATCATTCACGGTCTCGAGAATGTCTTTAAGTGCTGGTGTTCTTGCGGCCCGAGCACGGTTTTCTGTCTTGTTTATTAGTAGGGAACAGTTGTTACAAAGCCGCTGTGGGAGTCGTAGGGACATTTTGTGACCGAGGTGACGGCGTTGAAGGTACCTTTCTCTCTGCATACATACAACAGTTTCGATTAGCAGTACCATTTAGTAAATGTATACTGGCGTGCTCCCACAAAGAGTACGGTTACGATTCATCACGTGTACCCTTTCAAACGTATAGATGTGAACGCTACCAGACATGTATAATACAGATTTATCGACAGCAGGCTCACAACGACTACATCGGGCCTACTGGGTGGTCAGTATTATCTACACTAACGTTTGTGAAAAATGCTACACCAAGAAAAATACATTTAATTGAAATGAACTTCACAACACAGATTAGGTACATGACACTACACCATTGATTAGGATTACATAACTGTACATGATCTCTATCCTTAAGAATTCAGTATGGTCTGAAGCTCTCACGTGCTGCAATCACAGCCCCTAAACGTCGTAGCATGAAATCAAAGATGACCTGGATATGTTCCTGGGGAATCTCCTTCCATGCGATTTGTATGCGGGTCCACAAAGTATCACAGTAGTTGCTGGAGGACTGTGACGAAAAAGTCGCCGACCAGCCATATCACGGACATGATCGATGGGCGACATGTTGAGCGAACATACAGGCCAGGAAATCAATGGTACCTGCCGGTCGTTGAAGGTGGCTTGCACATTCCTCACCACATTTGGCCGGGCATTGTCCTGCTGAAATATGGCACGTAGAGTTGCCTGAAGGAGGGGCAGTACCTTGGGCTATAAAACCTCCCGGACGTAGCGGTTGCTGTTCATTTTGCTCTCAGTACGTAGGAGTCGAGATCACATATTTTATCCAATGGCGTCCCAAAACATCACACTTGGGGTTTGTCCGCTATGCCGCTCCATAATGCAGGCTGCAAGTTAGCAATATGCGGTCATCACTGTAGGACAGGTTGAAGCGGAACGGTTTCTGGACCATGGAAGCCAAGGCAATGGCATGCATGCCATTAGCCCAACCCGCAGCAGACGGCGTCGAACCTTCGACGCAGACAGGTCCACACCCGTTGCAGTGCTCCAGTGTCGAGCCAACACTGTGGACGAGGCTGTACGATCCGTTACGGCCATGTGGACAAGATGGTGGTCATTCCGTGCTTTGGTGACATTGCATGGCTAAGTATCTGCTCGTCGCTGTATAAGACCCTCTTTTATCCACTAGTTCTACACACGCATCACTGTTGTAGCAGCAATCCCTATACGAGCCTAAATGTCACGGTATGAAAAACCCATTTCCCGGAGGCCGATCATTCTGCCCCTTTCGAACTCACTCACATGCTGATATGGTGCCCTCTGACGTCGACGAGGAATATTGTCACTTGCTTTCACTTCGTTCGACGGCTCTTCACTGACTGAGCTTGGAGTAACACTGACCTTTCCGGTGACACAAGAGAGGGCGCTGTTGGGCTTGCGTGTACACCATCTCTCTGCAATCGTAACCGCTTATTGCTGGTACACTGTTTTACACATCCTCCGAGTTTGTATTCAATAGGGCAATTCTTTCTGGGTGTTGCAGTTTTCACAAACGACAGTATATTTTCATGCACAGCAGCTCACGCACACTACCTAGACCGGTTAGATTACAAATGTACAGGCTGCGTAGCTGCCAGGCGTTGTGCTGCAGCTTTTCAAAATATGTGTTTCAACGAGAACCATTGCTGGTCTGACAGTCCAACACCGTGATTACATAGTTGCTCAATATTGTCCATTTTATATAAGTGGTCTCATATTTGACACACAATGTGACCAACCTACACACTATGTAAACAGTAAATGCTCTCACTTCTACAGTATTGTATCAGCTGATGAACTGCTGCGGGATCCGTGTTGTTAGGTTGGGTATTTTGATGATGTCTTTGGAAGAAAATAGTACTCGGAACTAAAAGTTGTAATTTAAAATCTTAATTATTCTTACATGTATGGTCTAAATTATGTTTCTAAAGCAATATTAAATTTTCATTGCTATTAGTGACTGGACTATAAAAGCATGTTCAGCATTTATGACAGAGTATGTCGACACATACGAACAGTAAACGTTTCCAGCCAATGGCTAGCCATGTTTATGTTTCCAGCCCGGTGAAGGCAGTTGTGCGTGAGCTTTTTTTTTTTCATTATGGTGTTTATTATACGAATATCTTATTGGTGTTGTCGGAATATTTAATCGGTAGTTAATTATTTTTTCTTTCCTTTTTACAAATAGAGTGGGTTGTAGGTACCGTTGTAGTGCGTTTTGTTGAATAAATATAATATTAATCGGCACGTCGTTAAAACTGCTCGTTCCGCCATTTTCCTAACCGCCTTCCACAATGAAGTGACAAGAATATAATTTCCGTCTATAAGTTTAAGTTTGCTTGTATCAGGAAACGTGCACAGTGTTGATTTTACTGAACGATTTTGTAAATAAATTATTTAATGCCAGTGACGAACAAACGTGATTTTAGTGAAGTAAACTCGCAAGGATTGCCATAGAAAAACACGTGTCCAAGAGGTTACAACAGTAAGTTTGCTTGTTTTGTAAATGTATTTCTAAACCGTTAATATAACTGTTGAAAAGTACGAGGCCTGAAAAATGCCGCACTTTGCACACTTTTGTAGTGAGTGAATAATATTTGTTTGTCTACATCGTAAATTCGAGTGTAAGGTTAACTGAGGTCAAAGTGTGTGCGTATATATATTGCTGCATCTGTACGAATACGAACAACGACGTATGTATCGCGTTTTATATTTTAAATTAAAGTTACAATTTTCGAAGTTATATAATTTAAATGTTATTTGCATACAAGCAAAATTTTCCACTGCTCCATTAAAACAACATGCAACTCAAAACGCCATACACTCATGCCGGAATCTCACAGCCCCGACCAACACAGCACGACACGACCAAAAACGCAACCACGACACATTTCAATGTGACTACTTGAATTTACAGAACGACAGACACCACGCTCTCGGAATTTAACCTAACTATTTAAAAGGCGCTGATAGGCTACGCTAATCTCAAAGGCGGTGAACAAGAGGGAAATTTGTAATACATAATCGTGAAAAATTGGTAACTTTAATGCATACAAAAGTAAAATTATTATCTTTAAGAGTTAGATACAGTAGTTTTCAATTTATTTTTCTTTTAAGCTGTGTATTTACCATTGTAGGGAAAGCTTGCAATACAATTTCATTTTGCAATGTCATACACTCTAAATCGGAATCGGTTATTTTTTACTGATTGTCAGTTGAAACTGCTCCATCCGGAATCTGTAGCAAAAATATCACTAATTCATCAGTTAAAAGAAATATACTAATTCAAGCAGTAGAAAACTACTTATTTATAGTTGTTATTAATAAATAAGCACATAGCATTCCTATGTGATGTAAGTTAGGTATGATTTATTTTGTTGCAGAATACAAATATTGTCTACACAAAAACGTTTTTGGAGGTGGTTGGGCTCTTACCTCCACCCATAAAGCAAAGCATGCGGAAGTTTTCATGATCAGCCATATCCACTGCCCTACTTTACCATTGCCAAATGTGTGCTCGTATTATGGGTATTCAACCACGAAATGCAATGTCAAATATTGCTGTAAGTTTCGTGATGTGAAAATATTTCTTGTTGTCGAAATATATAGGTTTTCTGCACAAGTACATGTCTTTGCAAAGTTCGAAAGTCAATCTATCTTTATTTTAGTTCAGATTCTGTGCTTTAAAAAAAATACAGGAGTTTCAATGTTCGAGGTTATTGATGACTACTAGTATCCGCCATTTTACAGTGCAACGAGACAAATCTAAGTTTACGTTACTACGCAAATGCGAGACCGTTTCTCTCGGTGGCAAAGTAGCAGAGTTGGTAGAACGTCAAACAAAAGAACGTGTTGTGTTTTGGGGTGGTGGTTAGATACCAACCACTTCCAAAATTTCCATGTATGTACATGTAATAATTTTGTCCTGCGACAAAATAATTTTATACATAATTAATTTCAAATCGTAATTCACGGTCTTCAATCCTTGTTCTTTTTATTAATCGACTATAAATAACTGATTTTCTACTGTTTGTATTAGTGGATTTCATTTAACTGAAGATATTAGTAGTTTTCTTTTTCTACTGATTTCGAATGGAGCAGTTTCAACTGACAATCAGTAAAAAAAATAGCTGATTCCAGTTTAGAGCGTACATTTTGTGCGTCGTGCCGCACGACACGACGAAGAATAGAAATCATTTCTAATCCAAAATTGCTTATCGTACGACATAATCGGTCGGGCTTACGATGATCTATCTTGTATTTCATTGACTGTTGGGCGTCGTATCGTGCGCGTTGGGGCTATGTGATTCCGACATCATAAGAACATCAAAATAATCCCGTCTCACGAAAGACGATAAACTAAAGCCCCGCCACACACTGCTCACTTTTTCCTTTTTCCCTCGAAATAAAATAAAGATGATACTCTAATTGGGCCCACATTTAATTGCTATGAACATTTCTCTGTGTTATTATTTATTGAAACTCTAACACTGTGGTTCTGGAGCGTTTCAAAATGTAAAGCTTACTGGCCATACAAACTTGTAAGTTGTAGCACTTGTATTTTTTAGAACGTATATAAAATTTGTCAAGCTTGTTACTCAGGTATACTTATTAGCAAATAAATGTAAAGGTTTCTCCTGTTTTTAAAGGCTGTATTTGAAAATAACAAAATGGCATGTAGGTTTCAAAATTGGAGTCTTTCATAAACGTTTTGAGCATTTTTGTTTTGCAAATTAAAAGCGCTCATATGTTTTTAACATACGTTGTTAATAATATTGTGAGTAACAGAAGAACAATTCATATAAACAGGATTTATATTGGAAAGACAACTTTTTGATATCAAGTAAATTACAACATGCTTATCAAACAAAATTCTTTCAATTTAAGCACGCAACAAAGGTTCTCCAACATCATGAAGAAGTGTCTCATTCATCAGCAGGAACTTCAACATTCCAAAATTTATTGCCAAGGAAAATTAACTTTATGATGTCTTCAATCTTGGGTAGGTGGAGCATCTTTTTAGTGTATAAGTAACATATTCGTTTGATATATTGTTGCTGTAGGTCACATGTGCTTCTCTAGAGCGCTTTCTATCATCTCTGAACTGAAATACAGTTTTTCATTAGGTACCCGAGAACAAGCCTAGGGCTGTATTCACAATTTTGGGGAGGGAGGTTGTGCGATTGAACTTCAGTGTAAATATCAACACTGAGTTAGTCAGAAATAAGTTTTTAATAGCAGCATGACAATCTGTACACGTAGGTATTTGAGAAAAGTTATTAAAGTATTTTGTATGTAGACCTGCGATACATAACACTTGAGTTACTAAATAAAAGTAATTAAAATGACTGAAATTAAGTAAAATTTGCTTAAATATTATTTTGGCTACCTACATACTTGAACATCCTGAGAATTATAACCACCATACAAGTATCAGGCTGTACAGAGTTTGTTGTCATATCATACAACAAAGTTGAATTATGTACTTTTAATGCAATAGTACGGGGGTGATTTTTGTATTTGGTGTTCGTGGAAATCATGCTAAATTTTTATGTTTACAAGAACTTACTTCAGGTAAGTGTGACAAGATTAGTTGTCATTAATATATTCAGAGTGTATTCAAAAACAGTAAAATGTATTTTATTCATTTGACAGTCAAAATACAATTCCGTTTTTGTGCATCCTGGTTTCAAATTTCTTGCAAGTAAAAAAAAAAAATCAATATATAAACTTATTACATGGGCTATTAGTGATTTACATAAAATATTTATAAACTAAGAAAAAAATGGAATTGTTGCCAACCTGCAACTGTTTGAACAGCCCTTCACAGATTCTAAACTTCATTTGGGAGGAGGCACATGCAGTTTGTTACAAAAGACAGGCAGTCATACGTTGTTTGTTTACAAATACTGGCAGTCACATAGTGTTAGTTTGTAATCAGTCACCTCCAATGACAGTTCAGCTGTGGCGGAAGGATACATGGCCACCCAGATGCCATTGGCACTACTTTCCTAGAACTGTCTAATTTGAGACCACTTATATGGAATTGACAATATCTGATATTACTCTTATGAAACCTTCTGTCTTATAAATGGCAGAAGAAATGATTTAACAATGTCATTAAACAAAATGGTATACTGGGATTTGTTGTTTAGTCTTACGTTATTTATGCTTTTCTAAAATAGGAACATTTCTAAACCTTTGCAGGAAGGGTGTGTACCTTTCTCAGTAACCTCACACCTTTCCTCCTTACCTCTCGCCCCTATTCCATTCCTACAGCTCACTTTTCCCCCTCCTTTTCTCTCTTTCCTCCATACTATCCTTTTGGGGCCGCGGTGGCTGAATGGTTAGCCTACACGACCCCCCCACCCCTCCTAGGCGAACCGGGTTCAATCACCGGCCGTGTGACTCCCGGATTTTCGCATGTTGGAATCGTGCCAGACGATACCGCTGGACGGCGTGTTTTCTCGGGGATCTCTCGTTCCCCCGCCCTTTCTTTCAGGCATTGTTCCATGCTCACCAAAATCATCCTCATCGGCTCTCAAGACCTCGCTAACTCACCTACCCTCCTTCCCCCCATTATCCAATTCTAAATTTCTTTTGCTTCTTTCCTTTACCCCATTCTTCCTCGCTCTCGCACAAGTTTCGTTGCCTCTCATACCACTTCTCTCTTCCATTTCCATCTCATTCACTTCCCCATGCTTTTCTCTGACAATTTCTCAATTTCCACTTTCCACTCATCTTTGTCCTTTCTCAACTTTCTGCCATCGCCCTCTGTCTCGTTTGCACATCTATGCGAGCCATACTTTGCTCTCTGAAATCATGTTCATAATGTTTGGGATAACTTAACGTGTTTAAAATTTCACATACTAGTTCTAAATAAAATCATAATAACTAAGGGCGTATGGATCAAACTATAACACTTTAATACGCTCTAATTTTATTTAATGCTGCTCTGGAATTTATTTACGGCCTTTATTTAATGTCACGCTTCTCAATAATTTGAAAGTGCAAGTATGTAGCTTAGGTTGCTGGAGTTTTGAAAAATGTGTTCGGGATATTTGCGAGAACTAATCGTCTGAACTATACTAAGTGTGCAGGGTTTGCGTGATTCTAACGCAATCGAGAATGTTTGAACATGATATATATGTCCCAAAAGCAATAGAAGACTCCAAAACAGAAAGGAGATCTCTAGGAATTTTCAGAAACACATAAAGTAAGAGTCATTGTGAATTCGTATTCATGAAACACATTTCCAGTGCAGAAAAAAAAACTTGGTGCTGAAGTAGAAGTTAACTGCAATGTTCTGTGTTCGAAAATATTTAAAATATTTGAAGTGAAATCTTGCCGTATGATCTTTTTTTAAAAAAATGCTGTATAAAATGCATTTTTAAATAGCAAAACACAGTGTAAAAAACTTCAAAACTATTAAAACTAAATATGGTCATATTTTCTTGATTCACCCTTATATGTTTTCGTATTAAAAACGCATTTTTATGAAGAGATCATCATAAGAGTGATGTACTATCAATAAAAAAAATTGCTGATCCCCCTTTTGTGCCACTCAACCAAAAATAATGACTCGATTGACTTAGTTGGCGAAAATATGATTTTGGAATTAACAATATTAGTGTTGCAAGCAACTAAATATGATTAATTGCCTTAGCATCAATTCTTACTTGAGTACGCAAGCATTCTCAATTTGTGTTTTACGTAACTTCTATATGTAGAAATTTGACCTGATTCGCAGAGTCTTAGGCGTCAACCAAGCAAATATTAATATTCTGTGGAGAGGACTCAGGCTTCAAGCAAACTTCGTTTGGTTTTATCATGTTATTTTAGAGAGACATTAACTGTTATTATAGTAGCCAGTGTTTTAAGCTCTGTCCACATAAAACCAACTGATTTTAGAGCAAGATATTTCCTCAAGTGGAAAAGTATTCAGACACTGGAAAGTGGTTTTTGAAATACCTAATAACAAGGGACGAGTTTCGACCATGTCCATGTTGTAATGAGTGCCATTCGAAAGATAATTTTCAAAAATCGAAGCTGAGATACAAAATAAGCCCAGAGACTCCCATCCGCAAATTTAGTAGTATAAATTTCAAATGTTGAAGATTAAATATGAAGCAAACAAGCCATGAAAACAATATTTTATTCATCCTGAAATATCAAATTAAATCATACAACTCTTTAGTAAATTTTTCTAAAATTGAAAATGTCCAATGAAAGTTTTAAAATGATTTATTCAGTGATTTGTGATAGTAGTGTAGGCCCGAAATATTTCAAGTCTCGAGCAAGCGAATATGTTCGTTGATGTGGAGACAATTAAGATTCCCATTAAAGTTTATGATGTAGGTCCTACCCGAACTTCCATTATCCTTGCATCTTCCTTTTCGAGAGAAAAGGACATGACATGCGCTATCAGCCGACATGGTGAAAATAAAAACAAGACCATGGAAAGCAAAGATAAGACAACTCTGTCCATATTATGACTTGCCAGCAGGATAACGTGGTATCACGTATCACACAGGAATTCCACGTTGATAAGCTTTTCTTTGCGTGAACTTACTTGACGTGAATCGATCGTAAGTAGGTCTCATTGAAACACGCCAGTCAAGGGATATGCTCTATTCACGGTATCTCCACACTTTTAGAATTAAACCTTTGAAAAATCACCCCACATATAACATTATTGATTCTTTCCACAATATGTCGTGTATCATAAGCGTTTTGTACTTATGTTAGTGTTAACACAAAAGTATTTTAGTTTTGATTATACTGATATTTTACTTATATATTACCTAAGAAATACACTATTTGATTTGTAATTAAGATGAATAAACACAGGGAGAAAATATGTGTGTAGGTAATGCCTAGTAATATCTCATGAAAAATATCATGAAACTGACTGCGCACGAATGCGGTGCGTTGTCCCTTTTTGTGTATAGTTACACTCAATTATTTATAAATGCGTTTTGCGTCATTTCTACGTACATTGATTTTGTATAACATTAACAGAATAAAGACTTACGGCGATAGTGGTGCTATCTGTCACCAATCGTCTGTATAATTTGTTTTCTCTTTTTTTTTGTGACGTCTTGAATTATGATTGGCTGGCGCTAAACGTTAAACGCAAAGACTTGAATGTTGGCCAACTTTTAACGCGTTGCGTTTGGCGTCCAGCGTTGCGGCAACGTTTTACGTCGATTGTAGTCAGTGCCATTACTCTCCGTGGATTCATGAGTTATTGTAAAACTGGAGTCACAATACCTCGACGAATCCGACACGACGAAATGTGAGTAGAAACCAATGAAAAGCAAGATCACTGTCACTTGCGGCCCCGACAGCCAGAAAATAGTAGGTTCTGTTTCTACTTTCCGTCGTGTCGGTCTCGTCGAAGCGCGCAAAAAATGAAAAATATACAACATTATAAAACAGAATTTCGTGCATGTTGGCCTACTGTAGTAAATAATAAATTAACTTGCTGCCAAAATAACGTTTTTAATAGCCTATCTATTTTCTCTTGTATAAATTAAAATATTGTCAAAATCAAAGTAATCATTTGCTTTATCGTGAGTTTTAAAAACTAAATATAGGATATTAATAGGATAACTTGCCGTTTTAGGATTTTCCAAAAGCCAACTATCACAATTGTCGGGCAGATTTCGCAGTGGTATTGTGAACAATGAATAAAATACAATGTGAAATTCCGCCGAGCTCTGGTTCTGGTGTCGGTGTGTGGCATCATGTTCATCGGGTTATTGTGACTGCATCTTTAACGCGTTATTGTAGCGTCAACGCGGTTGTAGCCAAGCCTTTAAGGTGGGTTTACGATTAAAGACTGACGAATTAAGAATTGTACTTAATGACATGATAATCACACGGAACATGACTATTATAAGATTTCCAGTTTATGATTGAATTAGCAACTGTTAAGATTAGATAGCCAAAATCGTAGGAGATGTAACCAATCGAAATAACCTGGAAAATGGGCAGTTTAAACATATTAAATTTTTTGTGGTTACTGTTTGTGTGATCGTTTAAAAAAAAAAAAAAAAAGTGAAATTTTATAGAAGGGGAAGCAGATGTCAACATTAGGCATTTACAATAAATCTGAAAAGGTTAATTAAAGCGAATTCTATAACTTCTCCCAAGAAAGAAAACATGACCATGAACTATTATTTAAATTAACAGGATACCCTCTCTCGATTAAAATAATAACTTTCATACAATTTCACAACACGACATATCCAAAATACAAGTTGTAAATCCAGTTTCCGCCAACAACTGTCGCTGTGATCTGATTGGCTACTTCGTCTTGACTTGTACATAAGATGTAAAATATAACGATCTCTTAAGTCACGCCAAGAAGGCACACGACCCGTCAAGACTCGCACGTGACAGTCATAAACTAATACCTTTGAATACATTGAATCATATCTTAAGCTCATTGTGAGCTTAATTCTGTTAAGACTATTAGAAACCCTTCTTTAGGCTTTGTTTGCACGAGGTGCAAGAACACCGCTGAAGTAGAGCTTAAAAAATTGCAAGTGAACATGAGTGGACGATGGCCGGCTTAAGTCAACGTGTTATTTGCAACGTGTGACGCGAAATGTGAAGTCTCGTCCAAGGAAGTGACAGTAGATAAGGCATACAAACGTGCTATATGGAGTTACGTGCCTGTGGAAATACCAACATAGACATTTTACCACTAGAGTTAATGATTTTATGGAACAGATCGGTTTCGAGTCAAAACTATGTGTATTTTGTATCTAAAACATACTGATTTACCCTACATATCTTTTAGGCGCAGATTTAATAACTTACTAAAACTATTAGAAATATATAATCCGTTTTCGCAGTACTTGTGCAAGATTTATTCTATTCTCTTGGTCACATTTGGAGGTAACGCACATATTTTAAGAGCCGAAAATAGTATCCGGCAGCTAAATGGCGTTAGTCAAGTAGATTCTATTTATGTAATTTTAAAACTTCGTTATAGAACGTCTCAAGAATAATGCAAGCCGTAAACATGCCGTAAATACTACCCAGGGCAGCAATAGCCTCAAAAGGAAAAAAAAAAAAACAATATAATTTTATTTTTTGTAAATAAATTATTTTATTAAACATTGAACGCAACGTGATTATTAACTTCTTCAATTAAGAGTATGTTTCACAAAATAATAATTAAAAACTATTATTTTTGGTTTGCACTATACTAGGCCAGGGCTGTCCAACTTGGAAGGACTCGTGGGCCACAACTCAAATTCTAGCAAAGTCGCGGGCCGTACCATAGTTTCGGCAAATTTCTTGTATTGTACAAAGATAACAAGGTATTAGATTCGGCTAGTCCGCTAGGCTGCAGGAAAAAAAAAAACCGTATTTTTATTGGCTATTATTATTAAAAACAACGTTTAGTTGTTTAATTAGTGAGAAATCAAAGTGGGTAAATATTTACGTACTAAATACAGTAAGTAATACATTAAGCAAAATTTATGTGTTTATTAAGTTTGTAAAGCCATCGCGGGCCGAACAAAACGGCCTGGGGCCCCATACGGCCCACGGGCCGCCAGTTGGACAGCCCTGTACTAGATCATTATTTTTCGTCACGCGTGTCTGCTGTTGGTATTAATCCACGCACCTACCACCCACCCACCACCCTTGAAAATGACTTCAAAATAAACTTTTATTATAATAATTATATAATAATTAACTTTTCGGAATTACGAGATAATTTTATCCAGATGAGAGGTTTAACTTCGATTTTATTCTCGATAATGTTGAGCGTGTTTCACCGGGTTTAATTCTCAGCAAAGAATATGTCTTTAAAATGATCTCGATATTCTAGCTCAATAGCGATTTTCTCTTGGTAAACATTAGAGAGTTAGCTTTGAGCTTGTACGGAGAAATCATTTTGAGAAAATTATGGCAAGTCGTAGAGGTGTTTTGGTCATAAGGTAACAGCGAAGCAGAAATTTCTCATCCACGAAAAGTACATTTTGTTAGAGTTAGTAACATAAAAAAAAAAAAAAAAAAAAAAAAAAAAAAAAACTGAAGCTGCGACACAGCAAAATAAAGCGAAACAGTGGTAAACGATTGCGTAGTTTCAATTGTACATCTCGTGAAGACGGCGTGTGATAACCTAAAATAACTTCCGCGAAAAATATATGCAGACGAACGTGTTCAAATAGTTACTGGAACAGGTGATATATTATACGTCTGTTTGACACACATGTGTTTGACTTAAACAGACAATCGAGTGTTTGACGTAAGGCGAAAGTGTACTTTAAAATCCTCTTTATAGTAAAGTTCAAAATAATTTGTACTTCCACGTAAACATCGTAGATGACGAACAGTAAAACCCTCGTCATCACTTTCCTCTTCAAAAATTAAACTGTATATTGCCTGATCCATTTATTCTCGATGAAATAACTTTGCCCTCTCGTCACCTTCCCAAAATATTTGTTTATGTTTTACGGTTTAATCCCAATAAATGTGACTTAAACCACTAAAATCGGCGGGTTAATATTTTATCGAGATATTCAGAGAAAATCGAGATTTTTTTGTCAGTCAATCTCGATAAAGTATCACTATAAACCATTCACGATTACATCAGCCATTACTCCGTGGCCACGTGGTATTCCCGGCCACGGGCCTGCGTCGACGGCCGGCACTGCGCAGTGGCTGTGGCCTCGTCGCTCGAGTGACGCAAGGAACGGACCACGTGTTGTGAAAGATACGGGAAGGCAGGGCAAGTATAGATGAGCGCGCGCGCTAAAAGACACAAGCCACGTAGTGGCACACTCGCTCCCGGAGCTGAACGTCGAGGTCGAGTTGACGTGGTGTGCTCGCCGCATCGTACCACCACTGCCTTCTCGTGGGACTCTTTTGTTTTCCGGTACGAGAGGACGCGAGCGTTGTTGCGCAAATTCAACGTCTCCCATCGCCCGAGAAATATCACCAGCTACCACCCCCGCCCGCCCACAATCCACTCACGGCCCTGCTGAAGTTCTGCTTCCAGGATAAAGCTTCTTACCAATAGAAAACTGTAGCATTTGACTTTACATTTCCTTTCCTCTGACGAAACCATCAATCCACAATACATTTTAAAGTCAGAGTTCAGACAATTGAATATCGGTTCTGCGAGCTTCGTAAAAATGTGCATCTTGTTATGAAAATAATTATGATACTATCCAGGAATACATTTTACGGACTTTTTTTTTGATTGGCTTAAAATTTATATTACAGGTTTATTTCAAAACAAAAAAAAAAAAAAAAAATACTCATTTTTTTATTTGATTAAAATATGTAAATTCATATACTTCCACTTCACATAATATTCGTTTGGCATTTATTTAATTTAAGACGAGTTTTGTTTAATATACCGACATTATAATCGCCCTACAATAAAATTACGCACTTTTCACATAACCGCTGTTAGATTCTGGGCAAAATGGCTGATTGACTTCGACTTTAAATTTCAACTTTTGGAAATTATAAAGCCAAGAGTGCTTGACTTTACCTTTGACAGTTCCACTGTGTCAAGCTCCATAAGAAACAACATGTCGGAGAGTAAACGTAAAGTCATATCAAGTCAAATGTTAAAGTTTTCAATTGTGTAAGGGCCTTAATCCTCCGCTCCTGCAAACAAATCTTAAATTTTCCTTAAGAACTATTGCTTAACATAGGCCGTTCACGATAAAGTGAGCGCTTTTGAAAGCCCTGCTAAAATTTTACTTTCTTGCCCGTTATGTATCCTTCCACCACACGTAAACAAACGTTGCCATGTGACTGACATGTGATTGCCACATGTTAATAACCTCAATATGATGTATATAACACATTATATATATATATATATATAATGCATTTATATACATATATATGTATGCATATATATGTAAATATGTATGCATATATATAATGTAAAATATACAATATATATGAAATACGTAACATATATAATTGTTTGGGTCATCTCACAGCTCCGATAGACAAAAACTTTACACGACAAGCAATTGAAAAATGAACGCCCTAGCCATTAAGTCATAGAAACTTTGAAATGCAAACATTAAACTTTGGTGGTGGAGGACCAACACGACACGTTTAAAAAGGACAAACATTACGGCAAAAGTAAAAACAAAATAGGGTAATAGATAATTGTTTGTTTGACAAAAAGTCGTATTATAGACATGTATTTACCGCGATACGCGTATTCGCGCAAACAACTATTTTGCTGAAAATGTTTCAGTCCATCCTACTCTTAGTTACAAATGAAATATTATAATTGAAAGATAAAACATAAATAACAAATTAATTCAAACAAAAAAAGGCACGTTAATGTTAATAGAAGTATAAAAAAGTGATACACGATATCTTAGGAGAAAGCCAAATATGTTATGCAGGGGTGATTATTTAAAGGTTTGATTCAAAAAGTGTAATGAAACCACGCACAGACTATACACCTAGTTATGTTGAGGCTCCCTCCTACATGCCACTTGTAACTGAGTCGCAGAGTTCTTGAAGTACAGTACTCTATTTTTCAACGCAAATATTAAATGCGAGTAGTAGGAGCATATATGTTCTGGATACAGAGGCAAGAGTGGCCTAAGTCGTATTTTAGTGCAAGAGTGGACTAGCTGTCAAATTATGATACGCAAATGAGATTCAATAATTGTTTGATTAATTGAATAAATAATTAGATTAATCGATTAATTAAATTGATTAGTTCGATCAATTGATTAATAAACTAATGCTTTGCTATCCATTTTTATATTAAAGAATTCTTTGATATTAAAATGGTTTATTATTTTATTGGTGTCATAAGGGTAATATTGGTAGAGCAGGACCGATGTGTCCTCAGTGACAATCTTCAGTCGACTGACCAGAGGAGTGGGTTTTAAGTGTTTATATAATAGTTAATGTTGATGCAAGAGTGTTATAAGTGTCATTTTAAATTTTTATTGTTTGTGACTGCTATTCGGAGTGGGCTTCATGGCCAGGTCGAATGTCTGGAGGCATGCTGAGGATTCGATTAGTTTAGATACGGGAGAAATATTTTCTTTTCGGTGAAGTAAATATTTTTTAATGAAAAGAGACAATCTATTAATTCAAACGTACAAATCCAGCAAATACTAACCATAATCACACCTCGGACAGCATAAAAGGAACAAACTATTTTGGCGAAGCAAATGAAATAAGTACAAATCATTAAAAAGTTACTTCAACTAAAAGACTTTAATCACATAATATTAACCAGACTTTAATAATTGTGCGATTGATTTAAATATCGTAATGAAATATGTTATATTTCAAATGTAACTGGTATCTTCTTTAATCACATAATCGACAGGCCCAAACATGTATTCATTAAACCGACTTTAATTGTGCGATTACCGAAAGGAACACAAAAACAATTTATATTGATATCCACAAAACATAACTGAACTCATTAAACCAAAAGTACACATACACCAATATAAATATGTTTTTTACTCTGTCCCTCACCGGCTCTCTAAACACACAACGAAATACAGGTTAACCCAGACGAACGATCTTACAAAACTGAATGATTACGCTACGAAAATAATTCAACTGCACGTTAAAATCGCAGCAATTCCTCAAAAAGTTTTCCGATACCCGTGTAACTCTCAACGATAGCATAATTAAATGAAAACCTAAGCATTTATCTGATAATGCAAGAGAAAACTGTGAGTGTATGGGATGTGATCAATTGTCAATGCCTTTTGGTACCCCACGAGGCAGGCTGGTGGCTCGTTTGTAACTGAAGGCTCTCAGAAACCAAACAATTTCTCTGCCTGCTCCTGTTTCATCTTCCGCACCCTCTTCACGGTCAAAGAAATTTTTGCAAGTTCTCACACTGCTCGAGACCACACATTTAGCCTCTTTACTCCGCCTCCTCCAACGTGTAGTCGGCAAGTGCAAAGGAAAAAAATACTTCAGACACTAATGCCACGCCACCAAAAAAGCAATAGATTATTCGCCTAACTGCTTCGAGTGGCACGGAGACAACGCAGGGCAAGAGCTCAGGCAAGGAGGGAGAGTTTACAGTTTTGTCCACTACATGCTGAAAATGCCAGCTATCAGAGACCATTCCCTTCCCCACTCCTGACTTTCCCAGCAGAGTTCTACGTACATGTGCATTCCTCTGCCATCCTCTTATTAACTAACCCCTTTTTCCAGTGTGGACGGCTTCACCTGCCCTAAACATCACCCCGAAAAATTATGGCCACCACTTTCCCTCTCCCCAACCCCCCCCCCCCCCTACCTCGGCCACAAGGACTACATGCTGCATCACGAGATGCCCCTGGCGAGTGACAATACAGCGCTTACTGTCGCCCACCAAGCGCACAACAAAGCCAATGAGTACCATCCTCCCACCACCCCTCCAGTGCGACTTCCGGTGCTGTTAAAGAGTCAATAGCTATATCTCATGTTGAGACAGGTGTAGCGCCAGTCGGGCTGGAAGTAGTTACCTGGCCATGAGAACCAGCTCTCCTAACCAGCAAATTTAGTGCACTCCTGTCTGGGAACACTAGCTCGCCAAGTACATTTCAAAGTCTAGTAACATAATACATTCTAAAACTTTTATCCAAAAAATATCCCACAAACAAATTGATGTATCCAAATATTTTGTTAGCTAACATTTTAAATGTACATGCATATATTCTGTGAAAACGTATTATATACAAAACTAAAACGTTTAAACCCTTCTTCGTATATGCAAAAATTAAATTTGATTTTACAAATGCCCTCAACTAAGATTTTTTGTTATTACTCTGATTAATAAACATAGATAAGGCTTAAATTTTCTAATAGTGCTTGGTTCTTGTGAAACTATGTGAAGGTTTGCCACTGTTATTAATCATATAACTATGAGAGTAATCACTAAATATATAGTTCTTAACTAGAAAACACAAACTTGTGCCTTAAGAGTTAAAATATACTCGATCGAAATTTCAAGAAAAAATTCTAAGGTGCATTCACACCTAAACGAATAACAGTTTTTAAAATGCGATACACCCTTTTTAACAAGAGAGCTCAACTACTGTATATTAATTCTTCAGGATAATGTTAAAAGGGCTTCTACATAAAGCTCTAACAAGACTAGTTAAAACAATTTTTAGCACTTTACATTTAAGGTTTCAGAGTTAACCCTGTGTCCAAAAATTTTATTACAAATAGGTTTGTGAACCGAGCACGTTGGTAGTTTTTCAAGCTACTTTAAACAGAATATATATCTCTCTCAACTATGAGATAAGCCCTCTAAATAGGAATGACCAAAGTACACACAACAAACTATTAAGAATTACTCTCTAAATTGCTTATCAATTTCAATAGGGTGCACAATATAAAAAATATCTGATGGTATGTGAAAAAACTTTTTACTGAAATAGTGTATCAAGAAAAAATAATAATGTTATTTCAAAGCAACTCTGCCGTGCTAACAACTTGTAGCATTTCAGTCCGAGAGCAGAGTTAGTAGATTTTGTGTCTGATTAAAACACTTTCCCAGCCCTCATTTGTCTTTCCATACATGCCACTGTCTTCCTGATGTGGAGGGCGTAGGAATACCTCTTGTAGCCTTGACACACAGTGCAAGCAATCTCCAAACCGCCACTGTCTTCCTTGCTCATATAGACCTGGCCCAACTCTGTTACAAACAGCTCTTCCACGCACATAATATTTTTTTAATAAATAATTTTCCAACACAAGTACACAAAAATAGTTGTGTTACACCACCATCCCCTTGTGGTGAAGTCAGCCTACACTATAAAGTGGTGTTCTGCATTCTAATCCTGGGTAATGCATGTTTTTAAAATATGCTACGTTCGATTCCTGGGTAAGGCATGGGTAATTTAAGCTGGGTTCGAATCCCAGGTAATATAATTCAGAGTCCTTATAAACAATACACAATATTATAATAATGTACGGGACACTAACACATGCAATGCTTGTTACACAATTACAAATTATATAATATACAATTAATAGGTACATCAAAAACCATACATATTGCATTACAAAGACTATTAAGTTCCGGAATCGTATTGCACAATAAAATACGTACGAAAATTCAAAGTTAATTTTAATGTGATTGCTAACACCAAAGAAATGTGCATATTTCACATGAAAAGTTTCAACTCAATACAATTGTAAAAGAAAAATTTTTAAAAAATATTTTTATTCGTGAAAAATCTTTAATTTGCTTTAAAATAATTTAATTAATTAAGGAAATCATTTTTACTTTACTAAAAACACATTTTATCATTGAATCCCACTATTTACCTAGTCCGTATATGTTCACCAGGTGAGGGAGGGTAGGAGGGGGTCGGCTTATACACCGGAGCACCACCTGCCATTCTTTAGCAGACTGTCATGGAGGACAGACCTCCTCTCGACTAGTGTCTGCTGCCAGCAACTACTGAGCACTGCATCCCTGCCGGCCTGCCACGATGGGGCTAGCCGGTGAGGAGAGAGGAACTGCAGTGCAATTCAACTTGCTGCTAGTGAGCAGTTCTTGTTAGAACTGCTCGCTTTTGTCAGTGAAAGATAGTGCAGATAGTTCTTTTTGAAACTTCCACACAAATTGAAAGCTTATTCCCTTTAGTTTAGTTAGGTTTAAATATAAAAAATAAAGTTTCTTTAGTGCTAGGAGAACACAGAGAGCCAGTCATCCCAAACCTCCCTGGCCTTGTCTCCAATAGCGGGGAGAGGATAGGAGGGAGTGGCTTGGACAATGCACACCAGCCAACAAAGTCAGGTACTGTAGACTTAGTGTTAATTAATGATAATTCGAGGGCGTCTGGTGAAGGGGTCTCAACCAATGATTAAATATTTTATTGCTTGTCTTAGTGTTAATTAACAATGATTCGAATTAATGATTATAGAGACATGGTCCAGCACATGCCACACATTCTTCACAATTTCTTAAATGTGAATGAAACTTACTCAAACGTTTATATGAGATAGTTAAAACTTATTTTACTTAAAATCAATTAACGTTTAGAATTTATTCGCCAATTGGTAAAAATTTTTTTGGGTTTATGCCAATATTTAAAGTTTTGTTAGTTTTCCGTATTTTTAAGTTGTTTAAGGGTGGGCTGTTGTGTGTTTGTTGTGTTTGATGGATCAGTAAAAAACAAAGAAGGAGCTATGCAAACTATGCCAAGCATGTTTGGAGGGCTAATAACACTGCTTGACTCATTGCTCAAAATGAGTTGGTGATGAACAATTATGTGATGGATGAATGAGCCTTGAGTAACTCTAACAAATTAAATGTTTTGATGTGTGATGAGGTGGTTTGAGCATATAATTTCAGTTTCTGTAGACTGAAGAGATTTAAGGGTGGGTTTTGGTTATGACTGATGTGTGAATTATGGAGTGAGAAAAAATAAGTGGAAATTTATGCCAGGCTATGCACAGCATGTATGGAGAGCACACAGCTCAGGCCTATTCTCTGCTCAGAATGAGTTAAATGGTGATGAACAATTATGTGATTTATGAATTAGCATTGAGTAACACTAACAAATGAAATGTTTTGATTCGTGATAGGGTAACTTGGGTGTATAATCTAATTTTAAGTAGCTTTAAGAAATTTTATTTCAATTAGGCATATTAGTGCAGAGGAAAAGTGTTTCAATAAATTTTTAGGTGGGTTCTTGATGTATATTTGAGAGGAATTTAATAGAGTTTTGAGGGAGATACTGGATAACCACCATAGTATTGTAGGGTGGGCAAAAGGCGAGACAATATCTCAATTCAGGCCCTCTCTACATTGTTAAATACTCACAAAATTATATTAAATCATATAGATTAAAATACCAAGTACTCTGAGAAAAATAATTAGTGACTAGGCGAATGACTGCTAGTATGAGTGAGGGGAAAGGTGTATTTTTGTACAAATTAGTTAGATGTATATAGTTTTAATGATGTTTAAGGTTGCTCTATTGTGTGATTGGGTATGTTTGATGGAGCAGTGTAAAACAAAGAAGGAACTATGCCAAACTATGCCAAGGGTGTATGGAGGGCTAATGCCACTGCCTGACTCTATGCTCAGAATGAGTTGAATGGGGATGAACATTTGAGTGATGGGTGAATGGATCAAGAGAATGTCTAACAAATTAAATGGTTTGATGTGTGAAGGGGTGGTTGGGACATATAATTTTAGTTTATGCAGTTTTAAGATGTTTAAGTGTGGGTTTTGGTTGTGGAAGGGTGTGTTTGATGGAGCAGTGAAAAATAAAGAAGGAACTATGCCAACCTATGCTAAGCATGTTTGGAGGGCTACTAGCCCTGCCTGACTCACTGCTCAGAATGTTGTTGAATGATGATGAATGTTTGTCCCATGAATGAATGGACCTGAGTATTTCTAAGGATTGTGGAACGATTGAAAATACAATGGACCTGGGTATTTCTAATAAGATTCTAAGTATGTTATTTAGTTGTAAAGTATAGAATGTTACAAATTTTTAAAAGATTTAATATTTACATAATTTCGACAAGTGTTTTAAATTATTAGTATTAGAGTGTAATATATTAATTCCTCTTGCTAAAACTTTCTAGACAAAAATCATTATTAAATTTATAAAAAGTTTGATGGTGTAAAGTATTTTTGATGGAGTACACTAGTTTATTTTTTAATGATGTCGAGTAATTCACATTATTTTTAACATTAACATTTAACATTTTATTTTAAAGAAATAATTTTTGCTAGTAAATATAAAATAACTTGTTTAAAAGTATTAGATGTGCTGTAAACACTTTCCAATAGCTTGTTATGAATCATGCAGAGGTGTTTAGAATGAACTGCAGAACAGCACCCAAAATGCCTTTCTATTTGTGAACTGGTAATTGTAGCACGGCATTATACAGAAGTTGTGTCGACTGGTGAGTCAGGAAGTCACTGGAGGGTGGGGAAGTGTTGCCATAATTCTTGGGACACACTTAGTGGAGGCATGGAGGGAACAGTTCATTGCAGTGTTCAAGGAAAGGGGAAGCAGTGTTTAGAGTAGACATAAGTGGTCTTGAGGTAAAAGGGGTCAGGATGCTGAGCACGCATGCATGGACAGGCAATCGACCTGAGCAGGGGAACCATGTAGGGGATGATTGCTGCCTGAAAGGACAGGGGAAGGGAATGGTAACCGATACATGGCAATAGGCGACTAAGCGCCCAAGATCGCTTCCTCCTTCATCCCACTGGTTGCCTGAGACTCTACTTGTTTCACGCAAGTCGCTTCGCCCTCCCTCCCTTCCCTCTTCACTCCTTTACAACCACGCTTCACTGAGACACTCTCGGCAGCTGATGCTCAGTGGCTGTTTCTGTAAACACTTCACTCTCCACGACTATTCCTCCTCACTGTGCACGTCCCAGCATGCCCTGTTC
Organism: Dryococelus australis; assembly: GCA_029891345.1. NCBI lineage: Eukaryota > Metazoa > Arthropoda > Insecta > Phasmatodea > Phasmatidae > Dryococelus > Dryococelus australis. The sequence continues at coordinate 318,483,633 of CM056994.1, forward strand.
TTGCATCCATACCTCGATGCGCCTCCCTTGTCGCCATTGTCTGCACACCGCTTGTTACGCATTGCTCTCACCGCCTGCATCATTGATCTACCTGGATGTAGCCAGGAGGCTTTTTATGACTGCATTCCGCCATGTTTTGTAAACAAACTCGAACGTGTTTCAGTGCATGTTGGTGAAAATAAACTTTCCTGTGCTGTGGACGATTCTCCATAAACACAGGCCTTTTGTGCATTACATATGAATGATTTTGCGGTGAAATCCATTTGTATGAATATAATTTATAACAGTATTGTTTTATGATATGGGAATGTGGTCGAACAAAATATTATGCCAGTCATTAGACTGAGTGAATGAACATTATGTATTTTGATCACAAAATTCATACCAAGTATTTTTTCTTATATGTTGATATGCTCGTTCAAAATAAATGTTTAAAAAAAGATTACACCCATGATTAAATTCATGGCCCTCACATTAACATTTTGTAATGTTATGACCATAGATTGCTAAAGTAACATATTTTATATTAACAATGAATTACTCATTTCTTTAAGATATATAGTCTGCTTAGAGTTAAATGAAACAAACTTGCAGTTCTAAATACAATTTATTATATTCCATTTTTCAAACAAACTTAATATTTATTTATATATACAAATATCACATTCTTCTTAGAATATTTACTTACATATGCAAGCAATCTTCTTTATTCATTTAAGTTATACATTTCGAATTGATGTAGTGAAGTTCATATCTGGGAACAATGGTGGAGGTATGTTGCAGGGAGAAGAACTCGTTATTCTCTCAAATATGTGAAAAGGTTTTATTCAATACTGGTTTCTAGATGAATCGTTGTTTCACTGACTGTCAAATTAGATGTAAGGCATTATATGCTAGATGACACACATTCTTGAGATGGATGGAAACTTGATTTACTCATAGATGGTATTATACCTTGTTGAAGGTAGTTGAACTGAATTCATTATGATACAGAGTGTAGTCATGCAGAAAATTTCTTTTAAATATTTGCATTGGAGCAAGTGAAGAGAATTTGGCTGCTCTCGAAACCGAGGTCTTGAGAGCTGATGAGGGTGAAGCGTGTAATGGAACAGCATTGGATTACATATATCCTTATAGGCAATAAATTGGATTACTTCCTACCAGCGGTGAGCGGTCTTTATTCGGAGATGTGTATGTCCATATTTGTTATTAGTTGTAAAGTCCACTTGCTTCTACGAGCACTACATTCTTCAAGTTTATTTGCAAGGTAAGGTACAAAGCATTTTGACAGGCGGAATGTTGATGGGCTTGAGTAATTCCAAACCTGCCTTCACCACCCCTCCCTTCCTCTCGGACAACGCATTGCTACCAGACGGCTAGCAAGCAGTTACGCTATTCTACGGCGTCAGTTCAGTTCGTTTCCTAGTGGCAGCTATGGAAAACACGAAACATTCAAACAAGAGACCAGCTGTATCCCGTCATCGCAAGTCTGTGAAGAAAAGAATGGATGTTGCATGAGCAGCTAACGCTCAACGTTCAACGCTCAACGTTTATAACGACATTGAAGTGTTTATTTTTTTATTTTTTTCAGTGTATCGTAAGACAGATATTTGTGCGGCGCTCAAAAGCTAAGGCATTTAGCTCCGAAAAAGGGGAATATGGGGCAGCGACAGAGTGCAATGGTGGGAAAAACTGGGTTCGTCGAGAAAATCCTCCCGCTCCTCTACCTGCCGCATTTTCCGTATGAGGAAAATCTGGGTTTCAGCCGCGACAGACCAGATGGAAAAAGAGCGATTTGAGCAATTCACCATCTGGGCTCCATAAACATACTCAGACATGTATGATTCCATTGTGATTGTCCGGGTGTGTATCAAACGATACCTATGTGACATTTTAGGCCTGGTAGACATATAGTTGTAATTTACTTATGCCAGATACTCGCCTTTTATTCCTTTGAAAATCATTGTTATCCCGTTTATTAAACACTTATAATTAATTAGTAACTTCGCATTTTTGTATTTGCCGGAAGAATAATCGTGTTTCAAATTTACATTGGAGAAAGTTATAATCTATGTACATGTAGAAATGCAAACAATAACGCTAAAATAAATCAAATCACAATAAGAGATGTAAGGCTGCAGACAATAAGTTTTGTCGACTGGGAAAATATTCCGTGCCAATCCCCAGAAAGAAATGCGAGAAAAATGCTGAGTATTGAATGGAAATCTTTTCATAAAACGTGGTCCATTATGATGAAACGTAGAAATAATATTCGTTGTTCGTAAATAATAAACATCGCCTTATTTTCTTCGTTTCCAACTTCGGAGACGTAAATAGCTAAGGGCGCACGTTTAATTTGCACCGACAACCAGAAAATCGTCGTCCATGCTGCAATAACAACTCTTGTGCTGTCACGTCTGAAGTACAATTCAGGAAATACCCGTGCTTGCCATCTACGTGTAAAACTAGGTTATTCTAGAAAGTGCTAGTTTCGTAGATAATGGGGTATACTGCTGGTAGTGCTTGTAGCCTGGTACAACCGCGTGTTTGTCACTTGCTCAGATCTACATTCACAACAATTTTACCAATGACCACAATTTTACCCAGTAAAACACACAACGAAAAAGTTGTTTATTTTTATAATCAAGAATAAAAAACACCACCTTAGTAAATAAACTAAAAGTTTCGTGAAAGGTGTATCATAGAAAAACCTTTCAATGTAAATAAATGTGCGTGAGATTGCTTCTGTGGATGCATTTTGTTGGTATACTAACAAAAAATGCCTGGTTTACTTGACAATTGCATGTACTGTTCAAAGCTAAATTTCAGACAGAATGACAGAGAATTGATATATATATATATATATATATATATATAATATATATATATATATATATATATATATATAAACACACACACACACACACACACACACGCGCGCGCGCGAGCGCAACATTATACAGAACAAGAATTTATTAAGTAATTTCTTACATCAATCATTGACACAATTTCCAGCAAACAAATTACATCGTCGTGATTATTGAACTAACAACAACGTTTATAACAGCTTCATGTGAACGGTCGGCAAAAGACAAAGTGCTCTCATATGACGCAGTGCACTTAGGTAAATATGGAGTTCAAGAAAGAAATAAGAATTGGACTGCACTGTAAATGGACATTTAAATGCGACACTTGCCATCGTGAATTTTGTTTAGAAAATGAGGAAGCTGACACTGATGTCCTGAACAATGCAGGTACGTGGGCAGCACTTACTTCTGGAACCGGCGTCTCTCAATCTGAAAACATGCTAGGAACACTGGACGTTCCTGCTATGAACCGCAAGACATTTTCGAAGAATGAATCTTTTGTTGAAAAGGTTGAAAAGGTGAACATTTTTAACAGTAAACAATTCTTTTAACCTTAGACAAAACAATATTTGCAATGTCAACTAGCGTGATTGGGTTCCTATAGGCATGCCTAGAACATCTAGAAAAATCTATTTCCCGCAGCTGGGAAGGAAGGAAGACTGCTTGCAGAAGAAAAGGGCAATGTTGATTCCGATGGTGTGCCTTTCACAACAGTAATTGTTGATGGCGGGTGGAGTAAGTGGAGTTACGGCCACAACTACAACGCATCAGGTTTGGTAAGTGAACGTACGCTCATATACATGTATATAAATATACATTATTGTAAGTTATATAAAAAGAGCAATGTTGATTCCGATGGCGTGCCTTTCACAACAGTAATTGTTGATGGCGGGTGGAGTAAGTGGAGTTACGGCCACAACTACAACGCATCAGGTTTGGTAAGTAAACGTACGCGCATATACATGTATATAAATATACATTATTGTAAGTTATATGAAACAGGGCAATGTTGATTACCGATGGTGTGCCTTTCACAACAGTAATTGTTGATGGCGGGTGGAGTAAGTGGAGTTACGGCCACAACTACAACGCATCAGGTTTGGTAAGTGAACGTACGCGCATATACATGTATATAAATATAAATTATTGTAAGTTATATGAAAACTGAATTATTCGTGATTATTTCCAGAATAATGGTGCAATTTATAACAATTGTCAAATGGTAAGATTATTCAAGATTCCTCAGTTCAACGCAATGTAAGTTCGGCCAAAAAAATCACCCACATGTTTTTCATTTCTTGTGTCTGATATTCGTACGCGCATTCGCGTTTTAAAACTCACACATTTGAACATCAAGTAATATTCTTCAGGTGATGGTTGTGTTAGTTGACTACCGTAAGTAGAGGCAATTTGTAATATCTCGTATAAAATACTGTACTGATTTTCCAAACACGAAAAGTTCTCTGAGGCGCAAAGTACACACCAATCAGTTGATTAAAACCGCTTTACTGATATGATTAATTGCAGTTCACATTGAGAACTTGACGAAAATTAGGTATAGCGCTTTTTTGGAAATTAGCAGCAGCATAATTGTTTTATATATGTCCTTTACCACATAATTATCAAACTATTCCATAGTATAAAACTATAGGAAGTAATTATTTATACACATATTTAATTTAAATTACAACAAAATTGATTCAATATAATGGTGGTCTATTGAAATTACTAATTTGGCTAGTCATTAAAAGCTAAAAAGAAAACAAAAAGGGGGGGGGGGCAATATTAACCCACCCTAAGGAAGGGTGTGCCCCAATTCGCCTAAAGAGTTTATCTCTCGCCAACTCACTGATATTTTTTCTTATTACTAACCCAAGAGAGAATGTGCGAAGGAGAGAGTGCGCGACGATGTACGTATACACTCTCTCGCTTACCCTGCAACACATATATTGACGTTTGGAAATATTATCTCAAAATTTACTATTTAAGTTACGTTGGTATCCAACACTGTTTAAACATGTCTCACATTTAAAATTAATTCTATCATAATAAACCATATAGATTTTAAATATAAATATGTATTATTTAAGTTTTTTGCTAATCACTATAAGTTTAAAAATTAAAAAATTAAATAATATAAAATAATTGGTCTTGTAAACTCATGCATAGTCCTATATGCATATCACTGAGCTACCAAACTGGCAAATGTACACAATCTTTCATGGAAATCATCACTATGTTTCATATAAAATATTTTAATAACTGTGATCGTCAATTTATAATTACGTCCATGATTAAAAAAAGTCAGCGAAACTTTTTTATGCCTTCTATCGCTAGCGAGAGAGAGAGAGAGAGAGAGAGAGAGGGGAGTGTGCAAAAAGTTCAGGAAGAGTGGACATATCAGTCCGCTCATAGTGGGCCAGAATATGCGGATTGCGGGGTGCATAGTGAGAGTGAGCAACTGACTTTTAATTGGGGCGCTTGCTCAACTTAATTCAGACTCCGGGATTTACGCTCCTGCGTTCTGCAAAGTAAGTTATCCCGATCAGTCTTACGAAGAGGGACAAATGATCAACTCCAGCTCGTGAATACACGACATAACATTTCATCAATTCTGTTTGAAAGGTTGACAGTAAAATTTTTAAGTGTACTAAACGTAACCCCCCCCCCCTCTTTTTTTTTTTAAGTCGTATGAAAATGCAAACATTGATGAATAGAACTGGTTTATTTATTTCGTGTGTCGCGACGGCTTTCCTTACAACCGATGAGGACGAATGAGGTAGGTATGGAGAAGCACCGGCGGGAATTTAAGGACAGGAGAAATTGGAGATCTCCGAGAAAACCCACTTTCATGCGGCATCATCCCGGCACGATTCCCACATGCGAGAAATGAGGTGACCCCGCCGAGAATCGAACACGCATCGCCTTGGTAGGAGGCAAGAAGTCTAGTCACTCGACTGCGGAGGCCTACTATAGTAGGTTAAATTCATAACTAGTGTGAGGATATTTCCCCCGTAGATCTTGTATATATCGCTACAGTTACAGTATATAAGCTACTTACGAAAAGAAATACATATTTTAAAATTCTATATATTTTATTCTTACTCTTAGGTTTCGTATGATGTTAAAACATTATTTTATATTTCGATAAGCATACAGGAAATTAAAAACAATGGAATAATGTTAACTGATTTTGTATTAAATGGAAATTCCTGCCATCTTAACGATATGGCGTAAACATTTTGTTGCACATACTTGTTTCTGTCCGAGAACTGACTCCAAAATTACATGCAGTATTATTTTTAACTGTGTTGCACAAACGACACATTGTGCGTGTAAAAAGTATACTCCGCAGCAAACGTTTTGCATAATGCGTCGAGCCTGTTTTTGACTTACCAGAAGTGCCTGGTTCTTTTCCCCCAATAATTTTTCGTTTCTTAGTTTTCGTTCTCAAGGTGTTATGTTTTCATTGTTTAATTCAAAGGCTGTATAATCGGTTGTAAACTAAACAAACTTGAATCTAGCATTAGGTGTATAATTACCTATGTAAAAATGAGAGAAAGTGGAAACGATTATAATATTAATTTATATCATTTTAGGCTGTCATCATCGGTGAACTAACAGGCAAGCTCCTATTTCTGGGAGTAAGGAACAAGCACTGTTTTTTACGTGTGCTACAAAACTGGGACAATAATAGGCCATCAACTACTATGGAGCAAGACATTATTGTAGAAGGTTTTAGAAACATTGAACAGATGCATGGACTGCGATACAAACATTTCGTAGGGGACCTCGATTCCAGTGTGTATGCGAGGCTGTTACAAAATGTGCCCTATGGCCGTTCCATACATAAAATTGAATGCGCAAACCACTGCATAAAAAAAACCACACTAGCCATCTTCATACTTTAGCTGCTGACAATACTTTAGCTGTGGATGCAAGAAAACTTCTTAAGTCGTCTATCCCTCACCTGACTGCCGTGGCTAGGGGTGCTATTCGGCACTGTGGCTGTGTAGGCGAACAAGTGTCAGACCTGGTTCGTGACTTGGAAAATGGTCCGTATCATGTGTTCGGACAACACGAGCGATGTAGAAGCTATTTCTGCAACAAAGAAGAAGAAAATGGTACATTAGAAAGCATCAAGAAATCAGGACTACTGGAAGAAGTTTCAAGTCTTGTTCAGCGTTTAGCTGCCAAAGCTCCAAGATTCATCTAACACAAAACTAACAATGTAGTTGAATTTTATATGAGTCTTGTAGCCAAATACAATGCTGGTAAAAGAATAAACTTCATCCAGAAAGGCTCTTTCCAGCGACGATGCTATGTTGCAGGACTTCAATTTCAGAAGCGGCATTCATGGGAACTCAAACCATTTAAAAAGTTAACTGGTCGAATTCCATGACAGACACAAAATAAAATATTGAACAAGAAAATTGAACGTCAAAATGCAAGGAAAAAGAGACGCAGATTAAGTTACGACGATGCCGACAGACAAGCAAAGCGTTATAAAATATCTGCCCCACCAGCCACTGACTATGGTCCAGAAGCTGAACAACCAGAAGATCGGTTGGAGCTGACAAGGAAGTGTAAAAGAATTTGTCACTACACTACAAGTTTCTGTAGATGAACGAGACAAAATCGCTGAAGAAACTTCTAGGCAAGCAGATAACGAGTTATGGCGCGACATGTGACGTTCTCGCTTGACTGCAAGCAATTTCGGTGCAGTGTGTAGAAGGAAGGACCGGACGTCTTGTGCGAATCTTGTCGAACGGTAGCTACACATCCCTAACTTTTCTACGGCAGCAATGGAATTTGGTCGCCAGTGTGAATATATTGCCGCGAAACAGTTCGAAAGTCAAACCGGGTTAACAGTTACAAGGTGCGGTTTGTTCATTAGTTTACGCCATGGTTTCTTGGGCGCTAGCCCCGGTGGTTTGATTACTCAAGAAGATGCAATAATAGAGGTAAAGTGCGTCCCGTCAGCAAGAACAGTTGACCTCAAGAAAAAAAAAAAAAAAAAAAACGCATCACTACTATTATCAAATTCAGGGACATCACAGAGAGAAATGTCTGTTATTTAATTGCTATGTCTGACCGGAACGAATCTCTCCATATTGATAAGGTGCACAGAGACGATGAACTGTAGGAAAAGGAAATGTTCCCTAAACTTGAACGTTTCTACATCAATTGTGTGTTACCTGAGATAGTAGCGCCTGTTTTTTTGACACGGAAAACTGTCCGTGAGCCACTATATATTCTGGAAGCATGCAAAGAATTGAAGAAGAAAAATAAATTCTTATTTGGCTTCCCATTTACTTACCTTATGTAGTATGTACATTTGAAATCATTTCGCAGTTCTGATGTATATCTGCGTTCAGAACATTTAGTGTGGTACATATGCAAACTCATTGGTGTATTTTCGTATATAATTTGTACATAAAATTGTTTTTAATTTGAATTTTATTTTATGATGTTAAGTCTAACTGTGTTGAAGACAGTTCTGGCTGTGTTTTTATTTGGGGCTTCTTTAATTCTTCAATTTAAAAACGCTTTACAAAGAAATCCAACATCTGAAATATCGAAATATCATGAATGGATTACTTGTACTGTGAGACAAATGATTTTCATTGCAACTTCCAGCTACATGTAACATCAGGCTTCTTAGCTTAGATGATTTTGTCCAAAACTTCTCAGGAATGATAATTTTATCTAAAACTAACGTATAAAGAATAATGTGACGCGTAACACTAGATTGTTTATTTCATGAAATCAATGTAACTACTTACATTATGATTATGATGTATAATTATGGTGTTTGAATAATTGCTTTATTTGAAGTACGTGCTACATACAGTCTCAATTATTATTTCTGTATTTTTATGGACTAAAAGTGACACGAGCCATCACTGAATCCAGAAGGCGTGAACAAGACTCACAATTCGAGACCATGACACTCAACAATTGCAACAACCTCGCATTTGCGAACCGTTAGAAGAAAGTTATAAAGCGAATTAGCATTGCTGAATGTATTTTAAATTCGAACACATGACCCTTGTACCGGAAGCTGGTACCACAGTCAGCTACAATTGCGGAAGGTACAGTTTTGTCTATCCACTTTCCTCCTGCGTTAGTAAATGTCATGACCCCTCTGCATGACCGTAGGCCCTTTTCAAAATTGGGGGAGGGGGGGGATTTAATCCCCCCTCTCAAAATATAGAAAACTTATCAAGATAAACAGCAGAACTCAATATATGTTGTTAGGTACATTTTATTTATATTGCTTTAGCAGTATAATGTTCAGGTAATATTACAGTAATTCGAGCGCTGCACCAGTATAAAGCCGCCATGTTTGCTCCAAGCATTTTTTGTTTACTACCATAGTAAGGCTGCCACGCCCGATATGGACTGTCTGCAACACTTGATAGAGACGTGATTTATTTATTTTGATCTGATTATTTGAATATTGTAATTTATCATGTATAACATATTTAATGTGATTTTTGACCGGCCATTCACGTTTTTCTGTAGTATTTATAAGTGTTTCATATTGATGATTGATATATATATATATATATATATATATATATATATATATATATATATAGTACATGTTTGTTTTGGACTGTAATCCAGTGTTTAACGCAATCTCTTTGCAGAGGGGCTACATTTCAATGGAATTAATGTGCGGCGACAATACGACCATGAGACATTGCAAGCGCCATAGTTTTACCTAAGAACTCATTTTGCATTGTTACATTTAAAAAAAAACTGCGCCAAATCATAATTTTTATTGTGACATTCATCAGTTTCCTTGAGTTGACACGTAAATTTGAGACGGAATTTGCAGCTAGTAAAACAGTATTTTGATTAGTTACCTAGTGCAGTTGCATCAGTCGTCGTGGGACTAAAGATATTTCGTGCTACAGCTAAATTTGGAATGCTGACTAACAGGAGTATTTATATTTTGAGAACACTACAGTATTTATTGAATGAAAATGATAAAATTTTCATTCTGAAATAAGTACTGAAAGAGTACCATATCAGATCCTTTAATACATCTTGTGAATGGTCTTTGAACATATTAGAATCAAAGAAAGTATATTTTAAAGTTGATAAATATTAAACTCAGTATTTTTTATCATAATCAGTTTCATCTTGGTGAGAATAATCATATTTAATGAAATAATTTGTGTGCTACATAGCAATTTTGAGGTTCCAATTGTAACATTTATTTGACTAGTATATCACATTAATTTTGAAAGTTAATTTTGTGTTTTTGACATTTGTAGCATTTGTGATCTTGAGTGTATATGTATTTTCATACCAGCATTCTCTTCCTGGACACATTGGTTTTAATCTTAATTTACCCTCAGCCATACCACACTACACCGAACCAACATTGCTGCATCAACCCTGACAAAACAGAGGACCCATATTTTGATTTGCTCACTATATTGCTTTTCTGTTCCATGCTACACTACACTGCATTTCAATTAATTCCACTGTATAGAACATGTGTTAAAAAAAAGTCAAGTCTAAACTACCACCCCGTAACCCCCCATTTTTTCTCTCCTATCAGAATTAATTTTCGGGATATGAGAATGTGTCCCAGACATTTCCTTATATCGCGGAGCATTCTCACGCCAGCCAACCGGAATACGAAACGTTACAGAAAGCCAGACACTACTGTTTAAATAATGCCTGTTAGCTTAAAGAAAATTGACTCGAAATGTAGACGCGAAATTTTGTTTCCCCCGATATATATGTGCCTAATTTTAATTTTCCTGAGTTGTACTCGGTGCGCCCTCAAAGTACATTTCAGTAAAAATATTATATATACAAAATCATTCTTGAGAAGATAAAATTATGTATTGGGGATAAAGATGTGTAACTTATATATATAGGCTACAAAATTATCACGATTATATACATTTTTTTCTTTGGAACTTACACTAAGCGACTAGTAAATTATTTTTGTTTTACCATGTATGACGACTGTATATATCCATGTTATTGTGGCATGCTTCACCGGGCAGTAAGGCCGGGAAGCGCAGGTACGAGGGCTGGCCGAATGAGGGACGGGCCGTGGGGGGGGGGGGGGGGGGGGGGGGGGGAGGGTTCCCGCAGGCTTTCCCCTTCGGCCGGGGCCAACCTGCGTGAGTCCATACTACACATCGTGCCGCGAATCGCTCTGGTCCGCGTTCATTAACAAATGACAGCGTAGCTCATTTGTTTTAGGAGCTAGAAATTGGCGCCAGTGACTTTATTAATCAGCTAATTTGTACCAATTGTGCGACTGAATTATTTAAGTGATACCAAAAACAGTCTGAAATCTATGACTTAGTCATATGTTTCGCATCAGAACTTAAGATATTTACAATTACAAATACCTTTATTTCGCTCTGCAGCACAATTGTTCTCTGCAAAATCTCTATAATGGTGTTTGATTGAAATCTCTAGGACAAAAAGTCACCAAGACACGCCGGCTTTCTTTCACAAGGAAATCCCTACACCATCCCATTGCCGGCGAAGGCACGGAGTAAGCCCTTAAAGGCTGTTCACGATAAAGTGAGAACTTTTGAAATCAACCTTGGAAAAAAGTCACTATCCCTACCTGCATATATTTTAATGGGCGAACTGAGTGACTCGCGCCCAGTAAAGCCAACGATGAATGGAAAGTACTTCCATATCTTAACGTCGAATAAATGTGTCCGGTAACCATTTGTTATAACTTAAATGATTTCTTTCACGTAATGTTTTTTTTTAATCCAACGAAATGTAAAAATTTGCAAAATATTTTCTTTTGTAATAATTTCACAGTTTCACTTGACCGACGCATGAATAAAGTGACGAGGCCCATGGCAGTAGTAGGGTTTAGCCGACTTTTTGGCAAGGGGATCGGGAACCGGAGCCGGAGCCAGGGAAGCTGCCATGTTGTGGGGACACGTCGTTTTGCCTAACGGCGTATTGCCTAACGTTAGGCAAAACGCCGTTAAGCAAAATTATACTTAGGCAAAATGCAGTTAGGCTAAATGCCATTAGGCAAACCGCCGTTGGGCAATTCGCCATTAGGCAATTCGTCGTTAGGCAAAACGCCATAGGAAGAAATGCAGTTTTCATATTTTAGACAAAATACCATTAGGTGAAATGCCGTTGGGCAAATTGCTGTTAGGGAAAATGCAGCTCTCTCAAGAAAGTAACATTTTAGGCAAACACCATTAGGCAAAATGACATTAGGCAAAATGCTGTTAGGCAAAAGGCCGTTAGGCAAAACGCCATTAGGCAATTCGCAGTTAGGCAAAACGCCATTAGGCAATTCGCAGTTAGGCAAAACGCCATTAGGTAATTCGCCATTAGGCAAAGTGCTGTCAGGCAGAATACCATTGTCAACATGTAATACATGGATAAATATAAAACTATTTTCATTTACAGAAATTTTTTATACCAGTAGTGATTAATTATTGGTACATGCCTATGTTTTAATGTAAACGACTCGCGTTTAGAACGATTGGTAATCTCGATAGTTTTTCATCAGCTAATGAACAATTTTGGTACAACACAACCATAGCCAACGCACAACTGCATAGGATGTTGGCGAACTTTTAGTTTTCTTGTTCACGAAGCCGTGAGTAACCAATCAGAATCCACATACAATATTTTTTCATACAAAAATGGAAGGAACAAATAAGTTGGCCCACTTACATAAGCTATAAAAAAAAAACTTTAAACGTTTCGCTTGGAAGTGAAATATTGTTAACAGACAAACGAAAACATTCGGTATTATTATGTCAATTGTAGCCCAGGATTTTTATTATGGTAATGGTTTTGTCTATGTATTTGGTCATAATAATGGTTATTTCTATTGTAGCATGGTCTTAACAGATATAGGCAGCGCTCAACCACTAAGGCCTGAAGTGTTTTTGAGTGTGAAGTGAGGTGGAGATGACGCAGCGAAAGAATGTGATCGTAAAGGAAATGGGAGGAGCCAGTGAAAATCCACTGGCAAACTGCAGCATCCATCACGTTTTCCGTATGCGAAAATTTCGCGGTGACCCTGCCGGGAATCACACCCGGCTCGCCTTGTTCGAATTGTCAGTACTGCTGTGGCTGGCTCCTGCGAGGGTTGCTCATCGGCACGCTGAGGCAAGACGCAGAGCGACCTCGGCCAGCTAAGTTTTGTTTTAAATAACACTTACCAGGAGGGGGGGGGGAATCGAGCGCGAGGTCAGGAAAGGAGTATAAAAGCTCAGAGCGAAGGTGGCTCTGGGCGCCATCTTCCCTGCCGCTGCCGGAGGCTCTGCCCGAGGACAACGAGACGAGAGGACCGCAGCCCGTGGTCCGCCTTCGGAGCCCGACGAGCCCGCTGTCGAGAGAGCTGCTGCGAGACTGCGATGGCGAAAGGGTAACTATCCAATCCCTGGTAGGGCGACAAACGGCACGCTAGGGCGCGGTACTTGTGATGGATTTACGGAGCTCCCTCTGAGCATGATTTCGCCTTAATCACATTATGCTACCTTGAGCTAGATTACGGGCATCAGTGCCCCTTGTGAGACGTAAACTGTCGAGATCTATTGCGAATTGTAGCTGATTGGTTGTAGAATCTGATCGTTGCTTGAGGCGTAATAGTAAAATTAGTATTTATTAAAAGTAGTCTTCCGTATCTGAGTGCTTTTCCTTTGTGTAACCTTCGTTCCCCCTTGTTAATGCATGGCCTGATTCATCCTCAGGACAGGCCACAGCAAATTGTGGACGTGCTCGTCTCTTCCACCCTCCCCTTAAATTAAAATAAAACCTATTTGCATACATAAAATAGAGAAACTCATAAAAACGTGTAGTGTCGTCCACCTGCCTTCAGGGTTTAAATTCCCTCGAGTAGACCGGGTTGAGCCATGCTACTGCATGATCTCTCCTAACCTAATTTTTTTCTATTGCTTTTCTAGCAATACACATTCTTGTAAAGCCCGTTTTATTTTCCTCTTTCTTTATGATCTTTCCATGTTTCCAGTCGGACCACCACATTTGTGTTAATGTGAAAAATAATGTAAATTTTTTAATTATATAATTGCGCAAACCAAAAAAATTAATATGTGTTAAGGTTATTGGCATTTATAAGCTTTATCGCCGACGATAAAAATATTGTCTTCATTTCACTCTTGTTTGTCAAGTAGTAAAGCCCTAATATTCTATATTATGTATTTATTTACCTGCTGATTCTCACTTCAGAGGGCAGCACCTGTAACATAATGAATACTGACGTTATGTTAATTTTAGCAATTTGTTCAAATCGCTTATTTTACTGCTGTATTAAGTGTGCAAACAGTATTTTATTGTTTTTTTTTTTAATGTTACTCTACACTTTGTGTTAATTCTGAACCATACTGGAGAGTATAATTCATGTTAATTTGCCATAAACAGCGCAAAAAAAAACTGTCAGTATCGCAACACGTTTTTATTCTTTTAACGATTTTATTTTATGTCTCTATGATTGCGTCTGTCTGCCGCTAGGATAGGTGGCAACACTAGTATCGTAATAACGTAAAATAGTTGTATCAAACTTTTTATTTTCCTGGCTGTAATGAGTTATGCTTGTTTGCTACCTTTAATGTAATTTATTTAATGTCAAGCCTTTTATTTGTTTTGTCGTTACGTTAATTATGTTTAAATGCTATGTGTAATTTTATATTGTATTTAACTCTGCGATATATCTTTTCGATAGTCATGTCGCGAGTTTCGAACTTCGTACAGTCACTGTCGTACGTGAAGGAATGTGCTGACCCTGTCTTTAACGATTATTACTTCCACAAGATGTAGTATGGTTTTGATAATTTGTTACCTGACTTTCAGCTTTTTTATGGCGAACGTGCCATACTTCACTACCTAGGTGAGTGATTTGTACTTACCCTTTGGTAAGTGGTTGCGGTAATTGTTTATTGCATTATCGGCGCTCATTTATTGTGTTTCCCTTGTAATCTTGTTCAGTGCGGTTCCCCGGCTACACGATCTAGCCATTTTGGTGATGTGATCACAGCCTCGTGCTTTTCAAGTGATGGGACCGCGCGATCCACGCTGTGATTTAAGCAACAGTGGCGTGTCGACTCCTCGGCCACCGCCTTTTCATCCTTTGGTCAGAAATTATACTATTTCCGCATGTGATTTTTTGATTACTGCATGACACCACGACAATGGCTGCCTTCAACTTGCTGCACGATGTTTTATTCTGGACTCAAATATCCTGGAAAATATGTTAAAAATGTAATACTTACCTTGTTAGAGGTCTTAGAATGAAACGGTGTGGACAACCATAAGCATTTTCTATTTACAAGTTTTAATTCTGTAGGTCCTAAAATAAAGTAAAGGAGAAAGCGAGGAAGCTGTAGCTAAAATGGTAAATTTCGGGTGCACCCTAAGTTGTTTAAATAAAAAATAATCAGAATATGAAAACATGAAAAACGGGGTCTGTTAACTGTAACTAGTTTGAAGCAACTGTAATACTCATAACACCAATGATTGTTTTGTTTAAATATCATATATATTTTATCTCTTCTCATTGTGTGTGTGGTAAGAAGGAAAAAAGGGTCAAATAAAAACCCAAACCAGATAAACCAGATAAACTTCTGCAAACTTTATCAAGGACGTCAGTCTTCAGTACGGATGCTCCAAATCCATCATTTAATAATGAACTAATCACTGAGCTATTACAAGAATTACAAATAGAGAAATTGAAAACAACAGCATACCACCCGGCTTGTAACGGGTTGACAGAACTGGTTATCAAGGTTCTGTCTCAACAACTAACAGAATGCGCTAATGAAGACCATGCGCATTGGGACGAATACGTCCAATACATAGTATTCAACTATAATTCCACCATAAATAGGTGTACATAATACTCCCTGTTCTTCCTATTACACGGCGTTGAAGCCGTCCAACCAGATCACTTTGTAACCCACACATTTTCGCAGCGTGCAGCTGACTGGTGCGAGCAACTCCACCAAGCCCGCGAACAGGCTCATGTGAACTTACTCGAATTGCAAAAACCACAAAAAGAAATTTTTGACAAAAAAATTTCGTCTCAGTGAATTAAAAATCGAATAAATCGTATGGGTAAAAACCCAAGCGAGACAGAAGGCTCTCAACTTCAAATACCATGGCCCGTACAAGATCCATGATATATTGGGACCATCGATGATTGAGAATGAAATAAAGAAACAAGGGCAAACAGAGATTGACACGGTCAATACTAGAAACATTATACTTGCTAATATAAGGAATTAATATAATTATGTGTGTTACAGGTAGCGCGACATCGATGTGGGAAAGACGAGAGTAGGGCTGCTGCTGCTCACATTCCATATAGTGTCAGCATCCGCAGGAGCTCACTTATTCAAGATGCACAGTGGCATCTATTTCCAAGAACTTTCTTCGTATATTCACTACGAAGAGACCATCCCCCCCCCCGGCTAATACTCTACTGCTGCAACAACCTGACGCTCGCAGCAATGTTGATGTGTGGTATCACCAGGTCTGTACAACCAAAAACCAAACTGTCTGCAAAAATGCTTATCATTTGCACCAATTTTTCAGCGAAACTACAGAAAATATTGTACACGAATTTATGTCTGATAATTCCTTATCCAATAAAAGAAAACGCTGCATTAGCTTCCTTGGAGATGTCTCAACATAGTGTCGCGACATTCTCACGACCCGTCACCTAAAGTCCCTCCTCACTAATGAAGAATCGCTAGCCTTGCAATTAAATGAATTGGAAAATAATGTCATCACATATAATAATAACCCTAATATAATGATACATATCATTTTACAAATAAAGGACCAAGTCGAAAACAAAGTAAATAAGGTTAGTAGAAACATGGGGGCGATGTCGCGGCAAATGAATAATCAAAATTGAGAAATTGAGTCCTCGCTAATTCAGTCTCAATTACCCACTAGTATGGTGCTGGAAATGGTAAATAATGTTGTTAACGAACTGAGGATTAGCACGTATATCCAACAATGTCAACAGAAATTTTTACCACTTGAGGCAGTATCAAAAGAAATATTAAAGTAAGATCTTCTTAAGTTAAAGGAACAAATCTACGCGATAGGATTAGAATTAAGTATCCCTACCAACGATATGTTAAAATACTACACCTCCCCATTAAACGAATGCATGCTATCACCTACTCAAATGTTGATAAAAATACAAGCAAGTTCCATTGAAAGGTATTAAAAGCACATGAAAATTCTTTCGATCTACAAAAGTCCCTTACGAATACAATTATGAAACATGCATTGTGGGAACCACTTACGCCATAATAGCTATTGACATTAATATGAATGAAACACGCGAACTTTACGATACGCCGGAACAAGCCAATGGCATTTATTTCCTCTCTAAGCAGATAGTCGACAACCTACAAACAAATTGTTCGAAGGCCGCAATTAGCCTCAATGACCTTCAAAGTTTGTTCCAAAACTGTAAATTTCAATGCGAGCTAGGAAATTCACTATCTGTCCACGCGATCGAACCCCACCAGTATATGATAACAAACACATCTGGCAACTTGGTACTTAGATGTAACAACAAGATGCTAAGTAAAGTAATCCATAACCCTAAGGCAGGGACAATTGAAATCAAGTACCCTGTGACTGTGAAATCACCTCCGACAAAGTAACTATTATTAAAGCCACCCACGTTTGCGATATTAAGAGCCCAAAAGTAGGAATTTCACACACAGTCTTGCCAGTACAATGACTATATAACAATGAATTTGAAGCACAACAGTTGAAAGCAAGCAAAGGCATTTCTTTTTATTCAGTAAATGATGCTATTAACAATAAGTGCAAAATTACTCATGCAGAACTTCCCACTATAACATACTCCAAGACTAGATCTGCATTTCATCAAACACATATTTTCTGTATTAAGTCAGGAACATTATAATTATATCAGATCCTCAACGATTGTCATTCTAACGACAGAATTAGCAGGAATATACTATAAGCTGATCAAGACTTCTAGATTGATTAACAACATGGTACAGGTGGCTCAGCTGTAAGTTCAGGCAGTTCTACACATCAGTAGGCAGCTTAGTAATAATAGTGGACTCTTCCACATTGTAATTAAGAAAGACTGAAAAATTTAATGTCATTGTTAAAGGAAACTACTTAACTGTGCACGGACAAATATCGGCCGTATGAAGCGAGTGTACAAATTTTATTCAAGTCACCTAGGCGGGTAATATAGACAAAAGACGCTCGTATAAAATGCTGATACCAACCTTTCACAAAGGCTACGTTAAGGAAGCTTGTAACGCAGAGCAAAGCGACTAATTGGCCAATGAGAATACATTGGCAGGGAGTGGAAAGGGCGGAGGGGAACCGACTAAACAGCCAGTATCAATCGGCGAAGTCGAACATAGGTGATTGAACCTATGTGAGTAATTAGTTGAATGTTAGAGAAGCAATAACGCACATAAGTTTTTTTTTAATTTTTAAAATTATTTAAAAATTTTTTAAAAAGAAATTTTGAGAGAAAAAGAGAAATTTTAAGAGAAAAAAGGGAAATTGCTAGGGAAAAACAGTAACGTGCATAAGTCTGTTTAATAAGATTTTAAACAATTTCTTACTAAAAAATTGATAAAGGGGAATTTTGAGAAAAAAAGGAAAAATTTTAAGGGAAAAAGGGATAGGGAAAATGGCCGCCGGGGTTAAAAACTTTTTAATAAACAAATTTTTAAAATAATATTTTATAAAAAATAATTTTTTAGCAGTTTTTTAAATTTCTTAAACAATTTTTAAATTAAATTTTTGATAGTAAATTTCTGAAATTTTTTAAAAATAATTTTTAATTTTTCAAACAATTTTTAGTTAAATGGTTTGTAATAAAAATTTTTAGAACTTTTTCAGAATTTTTTGCATAATTTTTGGTTTTTGGGGTCAGAGGTCACCGAGGTCAAAGGTCATGGTCAGTGTCAATGACATTCAACATTGCGGACGGGTGACGTAACAACATGGCGGCTCCCCGGCTCCGGCTCCGATGCCCGATCCCCTTGCCCCAAAGTCAGCTAAACCCTACTACTAACGGCAATGTTAATTTTATATAAGGCGGAAGAATACACAATGTGCATGCAAGGAGATCTTAAGCAGTGCATTCAAAAGTGCTCATTTTACCGTGAACAGCCTATACAAAAACTTATTAAGTTTAGAGAATTACACCAGAGGGACTTACCGCATTCGTACCCACTCAATTTAATAATATTTTGCATCAGAACTATTTATTACAAGACATTACCAACACACTTATTTTCTCTCTGTTATATTGATATTAATTTTAAAGAAATATTATAATTTATTGATAGAATAGAAGTAAAGGATCAGTTCAATCAAAAATAGAATACGCTTGTGTTAACAGAAGTATAAAATACTTGTGATACATGGCACATTTAGGAAACGACTAAACACGTCATACATGGGGTGATTTTTCAAAAGTTTGATTCAGAAAGTGTGAAGAAACCCTAATAGTCTATACCTTTGGGACTTTAAGAGGTGACTGTATCTTTTTATTGATGAAAGTCTGTAGCAAAATTCAAGACAGGCCCCTGTCGTAGTTTCGTCCGTGTCCGGCTAGAACGTTTGGAGATGGCGGCAGGCCGAAAAAGCCATTAAAAGATGTCGCGAGTGCTTTAAAAGTAATATTAATGGCATGCGCGAAGTATATTTACGTCGTCGTCTGGAGTACGGTTTTCTTTTCGTTAGGATATCATAATGAGGATATGTTTAGTAATTTCATTTATAAATCGCCGGATTTTAAACTCACTGCAAACGCATTTTGAGAGACAGGTAGATAGGCCCCTTAAGTTTATTCATTTAGATACGGGGTTTTGTTTTCATATGCTTATTCGGAAAGTGCTCAATTGACCGCTATAGTTTATTCACGGTTTCCTCACACTTTCTGAAACAAACCTTTGAAAAATCACCCCATGTGTTTACTAAATATATCATACATAGAGACCTGCAAAATTCGCGTTAGCATTTGGGAACACGTTCAACTTCAAACACACGTACCTTTGCAATAAGTTTGTCATTCGACAATACTTTACCTGACACGTCTTGGGTAACTCTTCGCCAGTAAATGAACAATTCACAACTGTGTAGTCCAATCACGTGCAGCACAGTCAAAAGAGGAGTGACTTGTGCGGCCAATGGAAAACCTACACCGGCTCGAGTACATACAGCCCTGTGAAGTTTAGCCTGATGACAAATAATAACGCAAATTTTGCAGGCCTCTAATCATACATCACAAACGTTTTATACCCGTGTTAACATGCACATTATTTTTGGTTGAATAAATGTTTTGCTTATATTTCACGTATAAATTGTAATATTTCATTTATAATTTATATGAATAAAACCGGAGAGAAGATAGGTGTTTTGATAATGCCTAGTAAGAAATTGTTCTTATGCAAAACATTACTACAGTGAGCGCGCACGAATGTGGTGCGTAGCCCCTTTGGTGCAATTTTCTAGACTCGGTTAAGCTTTGTCTCTGCATGAGATGTAGGGCTTCAGAAAAGTTCGAAGTAACCATTAATGGACTATACCGGATATTCCGCGACGTAACCAACTTACTTCGTCAGTGTGTTATACAGATCATTGGCAACAAAAAATGTCATATACACAAGTAGGCTATGCGGCCCCATTTCGGAGTTAGAGGGACGTACAAGCAATAAAAACACAAATTTGAATTACTGAATATCGATAATGCAATTGACTACATCCATGTTGTAAGTCCCACACGAGCTTTTCAAAATGTGCCAATCTGACCGTCAGCAGACACGGCTGGCGTGGCCAGTCTTTGTTAGTGTATCGAGGCGAGTGGCTGTGCAACAATACCAGGAATATTTACATGCGCAGAGTACGCAGACATGGTGTTTGTTTACGTATAGTGAGACGGAGATGGGCGTGGTGCAGCATCTGAGTATCCTCGCAGGTGGATTGCGCCAGCCCCATGGCCGGCACGCTCACCAGACCTCTCCCCGTTGGAATTTTTCGTCCGAGGCTGCCTGAAGATTAGAGTTTACAGCTGACAGCGGTTAGACGCACGAGATAAGTTGCTGTAGGCGATTACCGATGCCATTAATTAACTCAGAAATGAACTTGCAGGCATGCAGTAGCAACACGCCACGATAGGCTACAACGTGTCGCAGCCTGTTTACGGTCAGATGGTGCACATTTTGAACAGCTCGTGTGAGACATTCAACATGAATGTAGGCAGTTGCATTAAAGACTTTCATTAATTCCAATTTGTGTTTTTAATGCATTTACATCCCCGTAACTCTGCAATGGGGCTGCATAGCCTACTTGTGTATATGACATATTTTGTTGCCAATGATCTGTAGAACACGCTGCCGAAGTATGTCGGTTGAGTCAACGAACACCCTGCATAACAGCTTATACTACGAAGAGCGGAGGGGAGGGGAATCCACAAGGAATAGAAAAAAATAATGGGTTTGGCTGTGTTGGAGACACGGCCGTTTGTTTTGCGTGAATACGTCTACGTTGACGCGCTCGGACGCCTTGATGTTTATTTTACATTCCCGGCACCGCTTCACTTGATCATATGGGGTTTTATGGTTATCACTTGATTGATTTTGTATGCTTTTTTCCAACCGTATACGATCTCTGTATTTCGACTTGGCTTTTTGACGATTATAGGCCGAAATTGTGTTAAGTTTTCTTAATTTTTTTTACAATAAACTCATACAATTTCACCATAACCACGCCATAATTTTTTTTTTACACACGCAAGCGATTGATCTTGACGAGAGCTGTCGATTGAAATGCACACGAGCGTCGTAGTTTCTTCCAGTCAAAAGTTATACTACGCGGAAGTTATGAGACGCGGCGAAACGAACTCAAATGTGCGGCACCCGCCACTTCCCCCCCCCCCCCCACCCGCAACAGTCATCTATGAACGTAACAGATTCTTTGATCCTTTGACATTCGAGTGGTGTAATTGAATTTTGAATGTAGACTATAGATTCGGGGCTGCAATGCCAAATTGTATCCCCCGATTTTGTTATCATCGGATTTTCTGGATTGCCTTCCACTATGGAAGCAACTTCAAAGACTTATTCACGTCAAAAATTCAAGAATACAGAATTGTTATAGTTGCCTATGTACACCGCGAACTTCATACATGCCAGCAACGTATCGGAAAGGCGTTCGCCAATCAGCGCCTGGTAATTTACTTGCCAGCTGGCAGCCCAGCGATAGGGAACTTATCGCAGCACGCAGCAGCCTATCAGAAGCAAGGACCGTGTCCGGACCCTCGCGCAGCCAATCAGAGAATGAGTACGCCTAAAGATTGTTTACAGTAAAGTGAGCACTTTTGAAATCAACCTTTGAAAAATGTCATTACCCATGCTTGCTTGTATTTTAAGGTAGAAGCAAAGCAACCGCGTATGTAGCACTGCACCCGACTATACAACGCGAAGAACTTATTTAAAAAAAGTAGTACAGACACCATAAAAATTGTCAGAAATGTGCGATTCATGATGAATATGAAAGATGAACGTATATATTTTGCAACGTTACAAAATATTTTACTAAAATATACTTTTTAAATGTTAAAAATAATCAATTTAAGTAGTCTGTATTTTTAACAAAATTTAAGCATATTTCCATTCTGGGTGTTTCAGAAAGCAGAAATTTCAAGAAAACCTTTGTCATATAATATCGCCATTATGTTTGCTATGATTGTGTGTAAGAAAATTGGAATAATAATGTAGGAAATAGTTTTTATAATTGATTTTATTTGCGTCCATTTGTCACAAACATTTATGGCTGAGACTGATATAAATAGAATTAATTATAAAATTTACATGTTAGATTATTACTATGATTTTTTAGTACATGATCACAGTAAATATTATGACGATCTTTCTTGAAGAAGTTTTTCTTGTAAATTCTGGTTTCCGAAGCACCCGAAAAGGAAATGCGCTTATGTTTTGTTTAAAATGTGAACTATGTCGATCAGTTAATTTTTTATACTTTAAAAGTATACTTTGGTAAAACACTTTTCCGACAATTTTTATGGTTTCTTTACTACTTTTTTTATGAGTTCTTCACATTGCACAGTCGGGTGCAGTGTTCCATAGACTTCAACCTCAAGGTGCACACTAACTGATATGCGCTTTGTAAAGTTGGTAATGACAGAGTGAAAATATTTCCACATCTTGACGTTGAATTAAAGTTTTTGGGGTACATTTGACATTACTGAAATTATTTATTTTATTTTATTTATTTTTAATTTATCTAGGTGTAATTATCATCGTATAAATAAAGTGACCAAGCCGTTGGCAATGTTAATTTTACATATGGCGGAAGTATACGTAATGCCGATACAAGAAAATCTTTAGCAGGGCTTTAAAAAGTGCTCAGTTTACCGTGAAAAGCCTTTATATCAAAGTAACCACCATGCCATTTCATCTCCGTGTAATTATCCGCTCTGTGACTAAACGCTGTTTTTCTATTATGGGTGAAATTATTTACTCAAACACTGTTTAGTAACAAAAAAAAAAAAAAAACGAAGCCATAGATACTAATATAGTGAACACTACACGAAACGCCCGAAAATACAGTGTGCTAAAGGCTGTCCACAATAAAGTGAGCACTTTTGAAATCAACCTTAGAACAAAGTCACTGCCCCTACCCGCATATATTTAACAGGCGCAATGAGTGACATGTGCCCAGTAAAGTTGGTAACGATGAGGGGAAAGTAGTTACATATATTAACGTCGAACAAAAAGTGTTAGGTAACAATTCGTGTTAACTTAAATTATTTATCTCGCTTTCTGTATTTTTTAATGCATCGAAGTGTAGAAACGAACAGATTTGTACAATATTTACTTTTCTAATAATTTTACAGTTTAACTTGACTGACGCATGAATAAAGTGTTGAGACCCAAGGCAATGTTAATTTTACGTGAGGCGGAATAACACACAACGTGCATACAAGAAGATTTTAAGCAGGGCTTTCGAAAGTGCTTATTTTACCGTGAACAGCAGTGGCGTGTAGTGGGGGTTTTTTTTTTACAGGATAAGCAATTTCTACTAACACACGAAACTTCCCACTTTACTTACCCTCCATATGTATTTACCGTGTTATGATACCTAACATTAGTTATGAAAATGGAAACGAAATGATTGTAATAATAATTAAACTGAATATTATTTAGAGAGCATATTACAAATTATAAGAAACTTCCAATTTTTTCCCGAACACTTTCATCCACTTTCGAACGAAAAATGTAGGACTGAAGGACGCAAACAGAACGACTACTTACTCTGCCGAAGGAACCCGGTCGAGCGTGTGGCGTGTTGTTGCTTGCGAATTAGATTCATCGCTAGTCGCTCCCGTTTTCTGGAAATAAATACTAGATAGCAGCAGCATGCGTGTACAGTACGGGAGTCACGAAAACTCGATTTCTTGAATCGGAAACGGGGGGAACTCAGAATTAAATGTGTTTAAAGTTAAGGCGAAAAATATAGAGGGTCAATCATTTCCACGCATAGAGTGAGCATTTGCGTCTATGGAATAAACGCCACTGGTGAACAGCCTGTAGCAACGAGCTCAGTAATGAGCATACTTAATTGTATGCTCAAGTGAAAGATAATTAAGTACTCTGAATACAAATATGTGACGCAGGGAATCCTGCACGTAGGTGAGACCCAAGCATTATTCTCGTGAGACCCCACGGGGTATAGATTGTTGAAACCGATTGATTTCCACACGGGATTGTATTTTCGTCGGCTTATGTCACCACGTCAATATTCAGTAGGTCCCACTGCAGCTAGTGTCTGACTTCCATACGCGTGCTCGTGATTCCAACCAGCTAATCATGCGAGAAAGAGAACTGTTGCTACCGGCGGTCACATAACTAACTCCCCGAGTTTCGGAGTGGAATAGGATACTTGATTCGGGACTAGGATCTAATAAGTTGTCTATGCTCTTACTCGAATTGGAAGACGCCTATCTTGGTTTTGGGAAACCTTATCCAATTTTGACTTTAACTCATTGCGATGCTGGACATTGCCTTGAAATCCCCATCAAAAATAATTTATATAATTTTAGAAAATGTTATAAAATTTTGCTTAGTATCCCACATTGTTTTACTTGGACGCCATACTGATTTATTAAACCATATTTATTACAATCATTTTTGTAATAAGTGGAATGAAGAGATTTGGGCGGCTCTTAGCTGCGAGGTTTTGAGAGCCGATGTGATTATGGAGCGGCGCCGGAATGAAGGGGCGGGGGAAACGGGAGATCCCCGAGAAGGCCCGCCGACCAAAGGCATCGTCCGGCACGACTCCCACTTCCGAAGGTCGGGTGACCCGGCCGGGGATTGAACCCTGTTCGCCTTGGTGGGGGGCGAGCGTGCTAATCGCTCCGCCACCATGGCCCTCATTTTTGCAATGATTTTTAAAATGTACCTCTATATTTCATACTTGGCACAGACGCTACCATATATAAACTTTTCTGAAGCCCTGCTAAAGTTCTACTTCCACAATATTACACCACCTCATGAAACCAAAACTTAGAAAATTTCACCAGAAGGGTAACGAACTTATTTCGTGCGCATTCAGCGAAGTAAAAATTTTACATTACATCTATTTATTACTAGGCATTATAAACACACATATTTTCTCTCGTTATTCGTATTAGTTATAAATGAAGTGTAATAATTTACAGATAAACTACTATTGCAAGTATAAAACGCTTGTGATACATGACATATTTGGGAAGAAACCCAACATGTCTTTTATGGAGTGCTTCTCAAATGTTTAATCATCAAAAAATGTGATGAAACTGCGACTAGCCCATAATATCTGCTGGCTTCATGACGTCAGCAGACCCGACATCTGCTGGCACGAAAATGGGACTAGAAAATACGGGGCAACGTGGTGAAAATTGTCATTGGCCAGAGGGTTTTTTCTGGCACTCGTCCTCCCCCTCATTCCTTCCATCCAAAACATATGTAAGACAGTTTTAGAAACTAACTGAAGTTAAGTGTGAGGTAATGTACCGGAAATGTACGTAGCAAAGTTAAGTTTTTAATGTATATAACGTCCCTTACGTTTCTCAGTACGTATATGTAGAAGTGTGACGTAGCGGCGGCAGCAGTTTGTGTAACATGTTTCAAGGGTAGAGTGCAATACCTGACTGCGCACCCACGATAGTCCAAACGGGGCGTGAGAGCGGGGTACTTGTTAATAATCAGAATAATTGCCAATTTAACATCTCGATAACCCAAAAAACCGCGTGAAAATTTGAAATGAAACTTACTGCGGTGATACATAGGACAGTCTGATGAGTAACTTTTCCCATCCCCGTGCAGACTGTATACAGGAGTACACATACACTTCTGATCTTACAGATAGGAAGTAAGGTGTATAATTTTATACACTGAGAAACATTGCGGTCTTGCAGGAATATATACATATGTATTCCTTATATATAGTTATATATACATATATATATGGTTACGCGCTGTAGCTAACACCGGCCGTGAGCTCCCGTTATGCGTGGTCCGGCTCTGTGGGGGTTGACCTACCTCGAACCTCCCGTCTCCCCAGGCAAACCCAATCGCTGCCTCGTCGCCCTCTTCCCGGGTGGCCGGGTGATGACTGACAACGGTGGCGTATATGGCTTCACAGCCGCTCCTCTTCCCCCCTGCTGGAAAAGGCGATGAGTTTAGAGGACGTGCAAGAATATTCTGGGAACTAGGACCCTCGGCGCAAAACTGCATTTAGAGAAATTTCTGGGCGATGACCTACAACCCTATAAATACAAGCCACAGCTGGACTATCGGCAGTCTTACTGTGGCGAAGACGAGTGCGGTGGGTGACATTGGAGAAGAAGACAGACGACGACGGGAGATTACGAGGCGACGGCGGACGAGGTGTTCGTGGTGTGAATGGACGAGAGGGCGTGAAACCCGACGAGTGAAGAATTCTGTGCATGAGGACGCTCGGAGAACTCTAGGGGCCTTATTCATAGTTGTTTTTAGTCCGGACTAAGGAAATATCATCCTCCGACGAAATTTTTTTCGTATACAGAGATAATTTTTATTGCTAGTCCTAGGATCATCTTGCTTTAGTATGGCCTAACTTTTAGTTCGGACTGAGGGTAGAACTAACGAAGTATTAAGGTTAAAAAGAAACATGGCGAACATAAAATACGACAGTTTCGTTAATATAACATGCCAGTGAAAGCTAGATAAAGTTCACGAAACATAAAAATAACGTTTGAGGCCAATTCTGTCAATCTGTATGCAAAAATTTGCCGACCTAATGGACGAAATGTTCCGTGAATAATAATTCAAAGGAAATGCAGCTAATAAGATTAATAACACGTCAGTTTTTAACCACAGCAATGCCTTTCTATTGCTGTGTAAATCAAATGCCTTCTCTGAAAACAGATTCTTACGAGACGTGATAATACTATTAAAGAGAATATTAATACCAATATTGCTTTTCGAATATATACAGTAAAGTGTTTATCCTTACGAAAATGTATTAGTAGCTCAGTGGGCTAATGTGCAGAAGAACGCAAGTTCAAATTTCGCCTGGGAATTAGAATTTTAACCATTTTAAAATGTATTTTTTGTAATGTATATAGCATCACAATACACATTTAACACCATTATAAAGGCAGCATTGACATAATAATAATAATGAAACCAGCCCATATTGCCAGTGCATAGGGGTGTGCTATAAAAATTTAGCAAATCTATATGGAATAATAAGATGTTAGTATATTAATTTTATCGTTCACCCTGCAGTATTACCATATATGATAGAAGAGTTATGAAAACAAGGTTAAAACAAATAAAGTGACGTTAATGTAGTGAAAAATAACGAAATTACTATTCGTTAATGTTGAATGGCAATAATCAAAAGCAAATAAGAGCAGAGATGTATTATATAAACTTTTGCTTCCAAAATTGCATTGTATAATCTATACTAATATTATAAAGAGGTAGTGTTTGTAACTTTGTGTGTTTGTGTGTTTGAATGTAGGAGGTAATCTTCGAAACTACTCATCCGATTTTAAAAATTCTTTCACCTGTAGAATACTACGTTATCACTGAGTGTCATAGGCTATATTTCATTTTAAAAATCAATAGGGATCCCTACTAAAACTCCAATAATGTAACCCAAAGTGTAAATAAATGACCCATAAAATTCCTTACATTGCGTGCGCTGCGAAAACTATTGATGATATAACAAAATAATGTACTACGGCTTTGCAGGACGGACAGATTCGGAAAATAAAACGTGCTGTGTGCTGCGTACGGCGCCAACCTTAGAAGCTCTACTGCCATTATGGGGGGAGTTACTTTTGTGTTTGCTGGGGATTTTCGGCAGACACTCCCTGTAGTTACAAAAGGGACGCGGGCAGATATCATCAAAGCATGTCTTAAATCATCTCCCTTATGGAGTTCTATTCGACACCTAAATTTGCGAACGAATATGAGAGCTTATCTTGGTGGAGACACGCATAAAGATTTCCCACAACAATTGCTCAGACTTGGAGAAGGAGTTTTTCCTTCTCTAAATTTGGGCACTAATTCTGCTGAAATCATTTTAAGTGAGACATTAGGTCAGATAGTCCACAGTCTGCAGCATCTTATAGAAGCAGTATATCCGGGCCTCGAAAATTTACTAGAAAGAGACTTTCACTGGTTGTGTTCCAGGGCAATAGTATCGCCTAGGAACGACACTGTCAATTAAATCAACAATCTCATTATACAAAGAGTTCCCGGCCAAGTCAAAACCTATAAGTCGATTGACACAGTCACCAATGTTGACGATGTCGTCCACTTTCCTCAAGATTTTCTAAATTCGCTTAATCCTTCTGGCTTGCCACCTCACGAATTATCATTAAAAGTCGGTACTCCTATAATGCTTTTAAGGAATATAAGCCCTCCTAACATGTGTAATGGCACAAGTTTGCTCATTAAAGACTTGAAAGAAAATTTGATTGTCGCGACCATCCTCACCGGTCCAGCAGCCGGCCAGCTGTCAAACATCCCGAGGATTCCCATGATTCCCACGGATTTGCCAATATCTTTCAAACGGTTGTAATTTCCCGTAAAAACATCGTTCGCGATTACTATTAATAAGTCCCAGGGTCAAACTTTCTCTTTGGTTGGAATCGACCTACGAAAAGAGTGTTATTCCCATGGCCAACTATATGTTGGTTTATCACGAGTTGGAAGTCCCGAGAAACAGTACATTTTGCTACCAAACAATAACAGGACCTCAAACATTGTCTACAGAGAATGTCTTAGCCAATAACATATTAAATACTTCTATCTCAGATAAATTGCATTGTAATATAATGTATATTAATATGAAAAATTATAAAAAAGTAAAAAAATATCAAATAAAAATAGCAAAAAAACTTTAAATTATAAATTATTTAATTAATTATTAAATTATAATGTGCTTTTTTTAATGCTTTAGGAGAGTTTACCCAACCTGATTAACTCCGGGTTAAGCAGTTTTTTTTATCTTAATTGCACCCGTGCGAATCCGGGGCGGGTCGCTAGTATATGTATATTTACAAAACTTGTACTTTTATTTTCAATTCGAATCACAGTATAATTGATTTTATTTTATTTTAATTTTTCACTACGCAGATTAATGCTTGTTGTAAATTACTATTCAATTTGAAAAGGAAAAACATTTTTTGTTAATAAGTTATATTGAGTGAAGCGCTATCTGCACAGTATTGTATCTTTAGTAGATATAGAAGGTTTTTTTTTTTTTTAGACGCATATCTCCAATGCGCATGTGCATTAAACCTGGCGAAAGTGTACTTCGATGATCCTTGGAGTAAAGTTAGTCTCGCTCTAATCGTTGTTTGCGAATACAATATATTTAGTCCACCCTTAGTCCGGACTAACCTCAGACCAACTCCGAGATAGATCATCTCTGGATTATCTTTGGACGAAGCTCTGACTATGAATAAGGCCCTAGAACAGTGCGGATTGGTGGGACCTGGACTAAACTGAGGTGGGATTGAATGAACATATAATACAGATTTTATTGTAAATATTGGAACTGTCGATATTCAAACATAATTTATAAAGTAAGTGGATAGGTCTTGATACACTGTCTATTGGGACTGATATTTAATTAAATTTATTACATTCATACGCTCTTCCTTTCTTCATTAGGTGCAATTTTGAAATTTGTAAAAACAATTTATTTTCAAAATGATCTTAAAACTGTATAAGAAGATTGCTAAAGGACAAGTAACACAACATTTTCAGTATATGCACCTATTTGTAATAATTAATGTTTGTTTTATGTATTGGACACCGTCATGCATAATATTTGTAATTTTACCTATGTTTCATACCTGTTTGATTTTTCGTAATTTTTATTATTTTGATTTTTGCATTTTATATGATTAGAATGTTTAAACTTATATGTACGAATGGCAATAATTAATGTTTAATTGAAATAGATAGCTAGATTTTGTTTGTATTTTTAATTAATAACGTAGTATTTTGCATTATGTTTGGTCTCATATTTATTGTTAATGTTTCAGGGAATTTTTGTATATTTTTTTATCAACTCTATGGAATGGGGATTTAGGCCGTTTGGAGTGTGTCATTTTAGATCGTTAGTCAGGAAACCTTGCGATTGAGTAGCAGGTTCAAATCCTGTACTCCGATTGCCTGGAGAGCTCAGCATAGGGTTAGGCCGCGGGGGACTTTTGAAAGTTCGCTCTCTCTGCCACCAACCTTCAACTATGCTAGACGTAAGGCTAGGACACTCGTCCTACAGTTGGACGCAGCGGATAAATTTTAATTAGAGTTAGGGTGTTCT
Source organism: Dryococelus australis (assembly GCA_029891345.1). NCBI lineage: Eukaryota > Metazoa > Arthropoda > Insecta > Phasmatodea > Phasmatidae > Dryococelus > Dryococelus australis. The sequence goes on from CM056994.1 coordinate 318,514,412, forward strand.
AGTTTCTAACAGCTTGCAGTGGTTTTTGATTAGTGTATTGCATCGAGTTTGATAGAATAAGCACTCCGCTGATTTTTATTTTAAGCAGCTGTTTAGGAGTATAGGTAGCTAGCTAGACATGTAACGTCCATGAGCCGTGTTAAGTCACGCAAAGCACTACTGCACCCAGATCTACATTTATTTTCCTACCTCCGTTCCTTCTACGAGTTACACCGTCCTGCCTTCATCTATCATTTGTTATTTAACTACAGAACTGTTTTTCATCAAGTTTTAAATTTTATTTTATCTTGGAATTTGTTACGTTACGCCATGGGCGTAGAACGTTCTACGGACGCCTTGTTGGCAAGGCGCCTAAATTAGCTTCAGCCATTTCAAACCATAATTTAACCTGAGAGAGCAAGTGAAGTGTTTTACCTTATCGAGACAGTTACATTTTTTCTGAACTATTTTCAAGACATTTTATTTTGAGAGAACTAAGTTAATTTCAAGTGCATAATTCAGACTGTTAATTAAGTGTCACGTAAGGATTTTGAAATATGACCGTTACCCATGACCACTTCCCAACGGTGGCTTAGTTTAAACATTATTAATTTTCTTGCTCATTGCCATTCAGGGATTTTTTATTTTTCTTTAATTATTTTTCCAGCTTATTTTAAACAGATATTTTGAATTTGTGTACATATGTCATATTATGTCAGCATTACCTACAGTGTAAATTATTCAAATGAACAGGATACGTTGTATGTTATTCAACGCAGGAAAGAACATTTGAGTGGGACACCTTCAACTCGGCAGTATAAAGTTGGATTTACAATAACCCGACAGTCCGACAAAACAGCCCCGACACAGACGAAAATTTCTCATCAGCCAATCACGAGCAAGTTCACCCCGACAAACGCAGCCCCAACAAAAAGTAGATTCTATTTCTACTTTCGTCGGGCGTCGGCCTCACTTGGCAGTATGAAAAAAACAGAAACATAACCTTACAAAACAAAATGTCATACGGATTTCACTACTGTGATAAATTTCACATTAAACAAATGGTTTTTGAGTATGCATCTTGGTTTTCTTGTAACAGCAAGCTAATGAATTGACGAAAATAAATATTTGTGGAAAAATAACTGCTCCAAAATCCAAAAATACTTCATTTACAAAGTTATCAAAACAAAATAGTTTACAATAATCTGTGATTTCTTCACATTCCATAGCAAGTTGCGAGCCATTCTAGGATTTTGCCGAAATCCACGCAAAACTTGTCGGAAGGAAACTATCGGGGTATCGTAAACATTGAACTAATTTTGTGGCGGAAATGGTCGAGCTGTAACGTTGTGTCTGACTGTAGGGAAGACCTCGTCATGGCATTGCAAATCCAGTATAAGGGCTTTTATGGGCCCGATTTGTGTCGTACGACAGTCAAACTGCTCGAAAAAGTCGATAAAAGTCGGCCGATTTCAAATCGTCCGTTTTTTTTAGTGTTACCAACACGATCCACTGCGCGGAATGTTCCCATTCGTATGTAGCAGACACTGTTGGCAGCAGTGTTCACTGCAGCCCGGACGACTCACCAAGTCGTACGTTCGCATAAAACTATCCATTGCACGCCTCGTACAGAGGAGCCGTAGGATTACAAAAATCGTGCGTTTCCTAGGAGAGGACACGACGTGACTTACAAATCGGACGACTTAGAAAATCGGACGTTTTCGTATCGCATGAGTACAAGTAATAATTTCTACCGAGGCATTTACAATACGTACGACACAAATCGGATACATAAAAGGGGCCCTTAGCTGAGAGCCAGCCAGTCATGAACGCTGCGCAGTTTGGTAAAGGCTTTTCACGATAAAGTGAGCACTTTTGAAATCAACCTTAGAAAAATGTCACTGCCCCTACCTACATATATTCTAATGGGCGCGATGAGTGACACTTGTCCAGTAAAGTTGGCAACGACGGAGGAGAAAGTAGTTCAATATTTTAACGTCGAAAAAAGTGTTGGGTAATCATTTGTGATAACTTAAATTTTTTCTGTCGCTTTCTGTATTTTTTAATGCATCGAAGTGTAAAAATGAGCAAATTTTTATAATATTTACTCTCCTAATAATTTAACAGTTTCTATGTTTATGTGGAGCCTCCCTGTAAGCAGCGTTACATATTAACAACACGTTGCGACACGTGTAAAAGTTATATCCCCTATTAAATGCGACGCGATTATATTATAAGTAAGTAGCGTTACATATTAACAACACGTTGCGACACGTGTAAAAGTTATATCCCCTATTAAATGCGACGCGATTATATTATAAGTAAGCAGCGTTACATATTAACAACACGTTGCGACACGTGTAAAAGTTATATCCCCTATTAAATGCGACGCGATTATAAGTTCTTAGTAGTGGAAGCGCAAGGATCCGGTTTTTTTGCTTTTATTTGTGATAATGTACTTTGGGTATGGAATAATGAAATGCAACACTGTTCAGTAGCCCTTCTTCGCTCTGCTAGGAGAGATGGCAAGGGAAATTTGGTATTTTGCGAACTTGTAACTCCATTCACAGTGTTATCACATGACCAAATTACGAATACAGAAATAATGGGTATTTAATAATTTAATGAGGCTTTTTGTATTCAACAAATGTTACCTAAAGTCACAAATTGGCAAGTCTGAACGTGGTCTCAGAGTTACTCTTTCGAACTTAAAATAGAAATGAACGACTCCTTAACTGTGTGAGTTTCAGGCTTTTATCTTTCGTTAAATGATTTACAATAAACCAGTTTATATGCTCATACCCTTTACAGATCGATTAAATATCCCCATTTAAAATTTGCAGTGATTACACTGATAAAGTATTTACCTTAAATTTGAAGACAGTTAATTAAGAGTGTACTGGATGCTTAAGAAGTATTTTTTGCAGGACTTTCCTGTTTCCACAATAAAGCTCGTAATCTGTAGAATCGTAGTATGATCCCGTTTTTCGAGGTATGGAGTTGAGCAACTGGTTTTAAGTAGCCAAATTCATTATTTACAAGATATGTGATGGATAGAGACCTGCAAAATTCGCGTTATAATTTGGAGACAGAATATGCTTCAAACACGTAAGCGTTTTATTGGTATTGTCATTGGACTATAGTTGATTCGACAAGCCTGGGAGCCTTAAACCAATCAAGAATACGAAACGACATGATAGCCCAATCATATACAATCTATTCAAAAGGGACCACGTGTCCTCACTTTTGCAGAAGCCAATGAACAAATGACACCGACTCGAGTGTATATAGGGTAGTGAAGGCTAGCGTGCTACCAAAGAATAACGCGAATTTTGCAGGTCTCTAGTGATGGAATTATGGACAATTTAGTGCTATTCACACCATTGCATCAAATTGTAATCGGCCCATTTCATTTTCAGCATAACATGAAACAAATCATAAAGCGAATACCATAACGGACTATTCTGAGAACATGGGAATCGTTCAATTCGAGTGGCATACCAATAGCACTGACTTTAATTGCAGCGAACAACAACTTTGGGAAGAGTTGGAGTACCAGATAAGAGCCAGACCAATGAGTACATAGAAATCTCGGAGCTGTTTAAACTTATCATATTAAAGGATAAAGTGAACCAAATACCTGGGTAAACCTATAACGCAAATTGACAGCCAGTCTTCCTGAAAGGTTAGATGCTGTTATAGCTATAAGAAATTGATTTAAACCATATTGTTACAATACAAGTCCCTGGTTAGTGTGTTACTAGAGTTTTCAGATGATTAATGAACTTATAGTGTCTCTCACATTTATGTATAAAATTATGAAACAAAAATGTTGCAGCAGAAAGTGAAATAATCTCATGTATAAAGGTTTATCTCAAAACTCATATAGTTTAAGAATTCGTAGACTATATTCTTTGTACTGTTGCATAAATGGAGAAATGTCGAATAACTCTGGCGAGTTTGCTAAAGATAAGGCCCAGAAACGTTCCGTTTGATTTCGGACATCTTTTTTCAGTAAGAACTGAAGGAATTTGAACATTTATAGGTACCGTAATTTAGGCATGTCCACTGTTTAATAAGCACAGTGCATGTCGATCCCAGCAAGTAAATTCCCCTCTTTGTATTGCACATTTCATTTGCATGCCACTTAAAAATGGCTGATATTAAGCAAAACTGCTGAGTATTGTAGCTAAGGAAGAGTATAGGTGCCAAGTAGAGCTAGATGGCTTTCCCAATGGATTCATCCGTAGTTCCTAGGGTCATGAATGAAGTGTCATGGGGCGGGGTTATATAAGCAATGGAGACAGAAAGGAATCAGTATCATCCTACGTAAACCTCAAAACAAAGGCACAATTCGCATTACCCATGAAGTCAGAGAATAGAGTTGAGTTGAGATTATTTCTGGTGATATTTCTTTCATTTATGAATAATTTTTTAGGGTTTGCAATGTGACAGGGAGTTGGAAATGTTTATACATTTTAGTGAACTAGCTATTGAAATGGTGCAGTGGGGAGTAAGGGGCGATAAAATAAAAAATTATCGTGATTTAAAATGATGACAGTGTGAAAACATAACGCAAAGGTGAATGTACAACTAAATTAAATTATAGCAATTTAAAAATGTTATTGACGCCTTTACAGATGAATAGATGGAGAATATTAAAATCAGTAACGTTTTCAACCAGAAATAAGTAATGATAAGGACTCGTGTAAAACAACCTCTTTAAAACAAGCGGTCATTCAATTGTATTATTCTGAATTAACTAGTGCATCTCAACTAAGCACTCTACATACAAAGAACATCAGACAATTAAAATATTTTACCATTTTTAATAAGACGAAACATACTATTTCTTTTGAAAAATGAAAGGTTCCACATTAAAATAATATTCAATGATTAAACGAGCAAAGCGATGGTTAAAACTGCTGCCAGTTGTGTAAAATATAAGAAATGAGTTTAGTTTTAATGACTTGAAAAACAATTACTATTTTTCCCCAAACATTTTCATCGGTGTACATGAATGTGAAATCATGTGCAATCGTCATTCTAATAATCTTGCACTGTTTCTTGGGAATTTCTAATAAATTAATTATGTAAGTGTCCGACCAGTCATAGCTCAGTCCTTTTTAGATTCACGATATCTTGACCCAAGTCTCTAGCCTCTAGGTATCTGATTAGCTTGCTACTGTACTTTGAAACACATTCGTGGCTTTAAGCTGATACAGCATTCAAAATAGGATATTGCAATCTTACATTACTTTGCGACGACTAGTAGACTAGAAGTTCTCGATGCCTTCGAAGCACAGGGAACCAGAGCAGTTCTGAATAGGATTTAGGCGAACTCCCTGGTCCATCTCGTCGCCATCTAAGTAGAAGCCGTTCTCAGCAGTTGAACGGAACTTCAGGCTAATGAGAAATCATCCTTTCAATCAGTTTGTGGCTCTCCTACGCCGTGTAAACTATCTCGTCCAGTGGTGCAGCCATCCTCTCCAGAACGTCATAATTTTTTTCTTCTCCAGCCAAAACGTTCTACTCAAAAAATGTTCCAAACCAACTCAAAGACAAAAGCTCTACTTAGCAACCATTCGTGAGATCGGCATTTTACATGGCCATAAAATTGTTGTCCATGTCGACACGAAGTGTATGAGAAATTTAATAAGAATTCATCAGCTTGTATGTGCGTTAAAAATAAATCAAACATTTAGTTAAAAACACACGTCAGAGTGTGGATAAAATCTGCAGTTTCACATAAACATCTTACAACGAAGTTCCATTCCTGACATAGCCTTAATAAAATCATGTTTTAAATAGAAAACATACATGGATGTACATTTTAAGGATACGTTAATTTATGATGAAACATGTCAGATAAATGAATAGTGAGTGAGATGATAAGTGAGGAACAACTGTAAGGGAACTCCTTACAACAGCTCATGTCGGCGTCAGCGTGGGAAATCCCCGAGTATTATTCGGGTCGATCTCACAGGGGCTTGGCACGTCACATGACACTGCGAAATCACGTGCATACAATTAGTCTCACCGGGCGACTCCTGTCCACAATTCCAAGCCGCTAGCGTCCATTCTTATCTGACACTGCCCAGACAGCTGGACAATCATGCCAAAGTTTTAGTCGAGACCGGTCTTGGACTGGACTCAACACAAGGGCGGATCTACACTTTTCCTTTTTGGGTGGGGGGGGGGGATATCTTCCCTATTGTACAGATGGGGAGGTCTATAGTCTATTTGCGGTTTATTCACACTTTTGGAATCAACCTTAAATAAATCACCCCATATAGGCCGGGACTGATTTTTCCCTGAATATCTCATGTCTCACACGTGTGATAACATTAAATAATTTTATTTTTTTGAATAAATTGAAATTTTACTTATAGCTTATCTTTAAATTATATTTCATTTATTATTAATATGAATTAAAATAAAGAAGAAATAGGTGTGCTAGTAATACTTAGTAATAAATAGTTCTTAAGCAAAGATTATTACACTGGATTCGCACGATTGCTGTGCGTTGTCCTTTGCATGTAATTTTCTAGACTTAGTTAAGATATGTTTGCATGAAGCGGAGGGATAGCCTGGAAGTAGAACTTCAGCAGAGCTTCATAAATGTTAGCAGTAACTGCGAATATACTATATACTACCGTTTCGTGGCATGGGAGGGAGTCACTGTAATAATTTTAAGAAACAATATTAAATTAATCAAATAAAACCAAATTTTTAAGCAATTCAGAATTATTGAATTAAAAATTAAAAATATTTGCAGGGAAGTTTCATATCAATGTGTGTGTTTGCGGGGGAAAGAAGAAGGGAATGTTCGATGTGATTCTCTCCCCCCCCCCCCCCCAATTCACCCTCCTGCGGAACATTTCTGGATCTGCTCTTGACCTTGATTCAAGTAGGTCTAACTGCGGTGGAAGTAATTTTAATTCTTACAGTAAAACTTCTTACCTGAACTGAAATGTCAACGAGATTGAAGGCCAAATATAATTGCTATGAATAGTAATAGAGCACTACGTTTTGACAGTGGATTTCTACTGTATTCGTTAGTCTCCTTCACTTAATCATTATTTCAAACCCATACAAACAAACACCTGCACACTGATAACAATTCTCAGTCCCGCAGCAACAAATTGCAGGGTTTCCACTATACAAAACTCATAAGCTGATAGAAGTATAGGTTTCAAGTAATAAAACAATATTATTTGCGATAGATATTCAATAATATTACATTCGACGAATGCAGATATATAATTTTTGTAAGGATGAAAAAATTGAAATGTCACAAATAATAAAATTGTTTTTTAAAATCACCTATTTACCCATAAATATTTTACCATTTATCTTTTATACCTCACTTCCCGATGGAAATCTGTGCATATTAGAATATTTTCCTGTCTCTGTATTTATGTGTGTGAATGAGTGAGTGAACAGATTTGGGCGACTCTTAACAGCAAGGTCTTGAGAGCCAATGAGGGTGATTGAGGTGAGTATGGAGCAGCGCCGGGATGAAAGGGCGGGGGAAACGGGGGATCCCCGAGAAAACCCACCGAACAACGGCATCGTCCGGCACAATTCCCACCACGGATCGCCTTGGTGGGAGGCGAGCAGACTAACCGCTCAGCCACCGTGGCCCCGGGGGTCTTAAGGAGGGTGCTACTTGAGGGGTAATTCATTGTACATCGTGTTCAAACTACATGCTTACCAGTTATCATTAAGTTTTACTGCTTCATGTAAATAACAGTTGGCCTACTTATTGACTATGCTACATTTAAGAGTATATATATATGTATATATATATTACTGTTGTAGTAAGTCTATTCGATAATACTGCATTATTAATAATGACCCTGTTTTCGAGGATAATCTCATTTCATCCAGAGTAAAATATGCTCTAATTGAGGGGCTTAAGTCACCTCAGTGCTACGCCCCTTGCCTCTTCCTGGATCCGCCTCTGATTTGAAATGAAACTGTCGTGTAAATATTAAATTAACATTATTCTTGTTAACAGTACTGCTTTAATGTGATTATTTTAATATCGTTTCCTAAAATTATAAAGTGCCAGTGCACCCCCCCCCCCCCTTCCCATGACCCGACTAAAACCTATATATACACTTGTACAATGAGGAAGTAACACCCCTCCCTGGCCCAAAAAAACTATAAAGTACTATAGTCTTGATATTCTCCTAAATCTTCTCAAATCAATATTGGTATGACGACGTATCGGGTTTGAGCACTAAATTCACTACGTAATAGCTTCAATCGTCTGCCATTTTGGAAGAAACTGTTATAAACTTGCCGTTTTACCTCAGGAACTGATCGAACGATTACTATCAAATCTTGTGGATAACATTGTCTACTTCGAAAATTCTTTTAACATGGGAGTTCCTCTTATCTACGTCTTTGAGTACCTCGTCAAAAATCACTTGTATAAATACGTAGAGGAAAGTAGGCTAATTAGTTGTATCGGCAACTCCTTATCTAAACTTTCTCCGCCCACTCAGAGAGTGATAAGTTGATTGTCGAGATACGCTCTTGTGAAGTGTGTGATTTCTCACAAAAAAAAATACATATTTTGCTGCCTCGTACTATTTTCATTACACAGCGAAAAAAACTGTTAATCATTGCCGTGACCTTACCATTCGTATTTGACTTAGTATGTTGAAACATAGCCTTCTGTTAATCATTGCCGTGACCTTACCATTCGTATTTGACTTAGTATGTTGAAACATAGCCTTCTGTTATTTTAAACTTTGATTCTTCTCTAATAACACTCGTAAAAATCTAATAATTATGTGAGACATTCAGCGGTGATTACATTGTTATACAATCTTTCGCGGGGAATATTCCTTGCGGTTCGCTGTGTTTCCCAGATCGTGAAAATACTATACAAACAATAAAAATTCACCTACGAGAATAGAATCGCTATATTATTCCCCTTGATTACTTCTTCTAAATGAACCGTATGGAGTTGAGCGACTAATTAATCGTAAGAGTGTGGTAGATATAAGATTTTACTTTACTTAAACTAACGAAAACCGAAAACTTCCAGACACATTAAGTGGCAATACAGGACAGATTTGCTTTTTCCGCAGGACAAATCGAAGGTACTTCCCTTATGCTGCATGTTGTGGTAACGGCTTTATGCAAGTGGAAATATGCATACTGAATACAAGAAATTTTAGTTTTAATGAATATAAGTGTTATCAAATATGTTTCCTCGTCACATCACACCCCTAGGATCGCCGCTAGCTTGTATCATGACCTTTAATTTTGTTCGTCTAGTGCTGTCCTGTATTGTCGTTTACAGTTTTTGTTACCTCTCTCCCTAAATGAGCTTTCGTCAATTTAAATGCCATCGAATAATTTTTTTTTTTGTTAACGGTGGGAAACATTCATTCAGTTTTAATGCAATGGAGTAGAATTCCAGTGGACGAAGTAGGCCCCTACTGCATATTGTTAAATTTGTCCTGATAAATTTACTTACCGCTGTCTTGTCGCAGGCTATCAGTTATGGTTTACTTTTTCACCTGCGGGTACATCATTGTTATTAACATATTTTCCTGTTTGGAATATTAGTGCAACTGTGTCTCTTAAAGTACAAAGCCAAATATAAATGTTTTTGTCACATGTTTCGCGCTGCCTTAATTATTTCATTATATAGACCTACTTATTACATAACATTGTTTATAGATTCGTAATTTGCCTCTAAGTGGTTAAAAAAATTGGGAGTGATAGAAATAATTAGGGGCATTTGCACCCATTTCGATTCATTTAATGTCAAAAGCTCTTTAAGCGCATTTGTTTCGTAGAAAAGTTGTTTACAACAAACATTGCTGTTGTTCATAAATTACGACCAGTTGCTAAATAAAATTGTTCCACACTGCTGTATTTTCCCATCATGGTCCCTAACTAATATTCGTCGTAAATATTACACGCAAAAAAAAGTGCCGAGTGTATCGAACGCTTTCGTAAAATGTAGAAACACTACAATTGCTGTTTTTGATTCATCCATTGCTTTGTAAGTACTGAAGGTAATTTCCAGTATCGCATGATGAGAAGTAATATTCCCATATCGAAAGTGCATATATAATAATTTTCATATCTTCAGAGAAAAGAATAATAATAATAATAAGTAAATTTGAAAGCACAATTGCTTTTCTAAAATTTACCTTAGAACTCGTGTCAGCCTAATGTAAACCTGGGTTCACACCAATGAGCCATTTCATTATGACCACCTACATAACACAGCATAGGACCACATTCAGCCCGCAGAAGCGCGGTCACTCGACGAGACAACGATTCACCAAGGAGGCGGAATGTGTCCCGAGGTATCTGATATCACAAGCGAAACAGCAGGTCCTCCAGCTGGCGCGACGGTCATGTATCACGAACCTGCGCATCCAAGTCGAACAGCAAATGTACGATTGGGTCCATACCCGGGCTATTTGGAGGTCGGGGCATTAATGCAAATTCACTGTAATGTTCCTCGAACCAGTCCTTCACAATCCTGGCAGTGGGGCATGGCGCATTGTCCTGTTGTAAGTGGTCGTTGCCAGCAGGGAACACTGTTAATAAGAACGGATGTACTTGGCCGCCAGTAACATTCAGACACCGGACAACTGTCAGGGATCGGTGTATTGGAATAATGGGCACACATGTTTACCACGAAAACTTCGGCCAGACCATCACGCCTCCTCCTCCTGCCTGTCACTGCCAATCAGTGAACCCAGGTGCCACACCCTCCCTTGGCAATCGGTATACATTTACCATGTCGTCGATGTGATGAACAAGGAATCTGGATTCATCGTGCCAGGCGACAATTTTCCAAACATTCACAGTCCAGTGTCGATTTTGTGCCCACCTCATGCACTGATGTCGATGATTTACAGTCAGGATGGGTGGTACGAGTGGGTCTTCGACTCCACAGTTCTATGAAATATCGTTACGCGCGGACTCCCGCGCCGTATTACCTAAAGGCAGTTCACGATAAAGTGAGCGTTTTCCAAATTAACCTTAGAAAAAGTCACTGCTCCTACCTGCATGTATTTTAACGGGCGCCCTAAGTGACATGCGCCCAGTAAAGTTGGTAACAATCGATGGGAAAGTAGTTCCGTAACTTAACGTAGAATAAAAACTGTCAGGTAACCATCTCTGATATCTTAAATTATTTCTTTCGTTTTTTTTCTTGCTATTCCATGAAAGTGTAAAAATAAGCAGATTTGTAAAATATTTATTTTTCTAAAAATTTCACAGTTTTATTTAACCGACGCATGAATAAAGTAATGAGACCCGTGACAATGTTAATCTCACATAAGGCGGAAGAATACACAATGTGGCATAAGACGATTAGAGTGCCACTGTGCATGGGGGCACTCAGAGCGCTCTAGAACATTCCGTACCTGTAAAACCTGTTCTGAGTAGAGGAGGCACTGTATGAACATGTGAGTAGAAGGGTAAAGGGGATTCGGGCGCAGTATTCATGATTCAGGAGCCAGGAGACACCAGCCACCTCGGTTGTCGAGGCGGCCTGGGGCGGCCATGTTGTGATGGCACCCGATCACTATATTGAATCTTGGTGACATTGTGTTCAACGCTGTGCTCGTAACCTTATGAACTTGAACTAAAAAAATTGTTTAAATTGCAAAAAATCTAAAAAAAATTAAAAACCTGCTAACATATAATGTTACTCTACCCTAATGCTCGCTCACCCATCAACCCTCACCTAACCTCCTCCCCCACATATTAAACAATTATAAAATAAATCGAGAAAAATCATATAAAATCTAAAAATATTTCTAAATAATCTAAGAACATATAACATTAACCTTATATTCATCCCAGCACCCTCACCTAACCCCCACCCCCTTCCCGACATTCAATCACAAACTAATGGAGAAAAATCGAAAAAATTGAGAAATTGATTATAAAAATCGAGGAACATAAAACATTAACACTCACCACACCACCCTAACTACCCACCCTCCCCCCGCCAAACCACACCCTTCCAGTCCTCAGTTGTAAAAAATCGAGAAAACAATCATATAATTGAACGTCGTCTGCCGCAGTACTACTTATTTGTCCAATTTGGTTGGGATTGGTCCATTGTTTACCGAGATATGACGTAAAAACTTTATTTATTCTTGTGGCGCTATCTTATCAAATGACTGACAAAAGTGGCTATGTGTAGCATATAATATACTTGCGGGAGATACTTTCAGGATACAAAATTTGGTCAAAATTTGTTAAATGGCATAGTAGATGTACCAATTAAACCGGAAATATTTGTACGGCCACCATTTTAAAAATAAGTGCCTAATAAAGACCTCTTACTCACTTTTACCTCGTCTGGCATAGTATTACGTGCATGCTAAATTGTATGAGGATTGCTTTGGTAGTTTTCGAGAAATAATATGAAATCTCAATTTTTTTCATATGTTTCTATCTTACAAAATGGTGGACTAACAACACATACATTTCGGAATTTAATGCTTACGCGATGCTCTGCCAGCCTACAAAATTTGGTTAAAATAGGTTGAACATTTCCCAAAACATTAAAATTGCCACCATTTTGAAAGTAAGTGCCCGGCTTGGTCGAAAATTACAAAAATAAGGTGTTCTTACTAATTTATATATGTATATATATGCATGTACCGAGTTTGGTGAAATTCGGTTGACGGGTTCAAAAATTGAAAGGGGAGAACAATACACACAGACGCGCAGCCAGGTAAGTGATTTCATAAGCATTTCTTTCCTTCGGAGAGTAGGCTAAAATTAAAATTTTCGTTTATATTGTTGGAAGACTATCACCTAATTTATCTAAGATAATCAAATTAGGGCTTTAAATTTTTCGTTGGAAAATTGCAGAATTTTGAAATAAAAATGTTATGCAATGTTTGTTGTTTTGTACCTTCGTTTGCTTTCCCAAATATTTTCAGAACTCTGATAAATAAAATAATTCTTAACCCTTGTGAATTCCTCGAGAAATCGAGTTTATTCATTTCTAGTGTTTGCCAATAACTACGCATGATGGATTGTAAATACATCAAAAGGAAAAATATTTTTGTATGTGTTGATTGAAATAATGTCATATTTTATATTAACTTATTTTCATAGTTTAACTAACACAGTATTATTTTCCATCCATCTAAAATTATGGGGAAAATGTTTAATTTAATTATAATTTTTTTTTATGAATTAATTGTGTTGAAACATTATGAGTATAAAACCATACTTCAAAGGATGATATTTTTTGCTCTTACGATAAAAAAAAATCCTTTCCGAAGCAGTCAAGAATACTTGGACATTACTATAACGAAATAGTAGTTTTTAATATAATCGTGTGTCAGCACAAGATACAAAAGTACCAGTCGGAGAAGGAAAGAAGGCAGTTTGACAAGACACCGATTATGCCACCCCGCAACTGCCAATCATTGGTCGAGTGGACTCAACGCCCCCTTGACTACAGTTATTGAACACTTAATTTTGATATCATATATTTAGAAAAGTTACAATTACAGTTCATTAAATGTAAATAGCCACTTGCAATACTATTAGAACATTTGAAGTACATAAAACGTGGCAAATATTTTTTCCATTCTGTGTTATTATTCTCTCAGCCATGACCACTTTCGATGAACAACTGTGTTGGCAATCCCTACTTCTTCTTTTTTTTTTTTTTTTTTCCTTCCGTTTGCCACAGCATTATAACGTACGTCGCTTCACAGGTAACCAAAACAATTAACACACCACAGGCAATTGACGTTACAGCCGTTCAAGCTCTAATCATAAGGAAAATCTACAGATGTGACTGGCTCAATTACATTTGCTGTCATCATTCGTTACGAGGTAGTTTTCCCTTATTTCACTCCGTACAACCAAGAGCGATAGGCGAATTATATCAGCAATGAACAACATTTTGGCGATAGGGATTTTCGTGAGTCTGTCGGATTCGTTAATAAATATTAAAATAACTACAATAAACATAATATTAACTCTTCGTAGAAGAAGATTATTACGGCATAGTTTAATATCACGTATCAGGTAGTAACTAAGCGATATTTAGTAAAAAAAAGTTTCACAATACTTCGATAAGGCCACCGTTTTGACACGTGTAAAACGATTTTGCGAGTTATCAAATTTACAAGGTTATACAGTTAAGTTTTCTTCATGTACCATCTTGACGAGGTAGAGTGGAATGTTGTGTTTATTATGCACTAGCGACCCGCCCCGGCATCGCACGGGTGCGATTTACATAGAGCCGGCCGCGGTGAGCAATGTGACGTCATAGTTTTTTTCTCATCAGCTCGCTGGACAGCTGTAATTATTTTCTTACACGTAATTAATAAATTTATGCTAGCTCCTAAAATGACATGGTGTAACTAACACATCTAATTTGTTAAGGACTAATACGGCGTTGCTCAAACAGTTCTATTTTTAATCCAATTTTAAAAGACGAAAATTGTTACTTTGGGCCATCCTTAAAAGATAAATATATGCTGTTGCGGATTTTTTTGTAGACCTTTTTTAGATATACAATTCTGTAGTACATTAATTTGGTGTATCTTTTATGGTTTAGTCAGCGTAAGCCTTGCAAGCGCCCGAAAAACGGTTTTTTCCGACTTGAATATAAAATGTCGACATTTCTATACTATCCTTGTATTAAATACTAATGTATTATATAACCTAAAACTTCCTCAAGAAATTCTCTAAATGATGGTAAAAACCACCTCAAAATCAATCAAGTAGTTTAGAAGCCTTATCCGAGTACACAGACGCACGCGGCCGGGCGACCTTGTTATACACTATGTATAGATGAGTGTGTAAGTATGTATAATATTTAACATATAGTATGTTTGGCGACACTACCGACATATCTAGTGAGATTGTTTCAAAAAGATGGCTATAAAACTGTATAATGTGTGTATGTATATGTGTGCGTATATGTAGTGTGCCCTTAAGCTATTTATAGGAATAGCAAGGATCTTAGAAGCGGGGCGAATTTAATAATGTTAGTGACATACAATACTAATTTATGCGAAGGTGACGCTTTCCGAAAATTGGCAACTCGACTTCCTACATAGTATCATAGAGGTTTTAACTCCTAGATATTATAGTCTATTAAAATACGATAATTCTGAAATTTTTCTGACAATTAAACCTTGACGTAAGGCGATCTGTTAACTTCACCTGTGGTTGTGAGCAGCAAGATTATCCAAATCACGAAAATCTTCATGACACATATATACCAACTAATTTTATTACGTATAGTGACCTCATGTTAATGTAAAATTTATAAATAGTTAGCTGAATCTGTGATTATAACAGATTCTTGAGTGTAATAAATAAATTGCAGTTTTTTATTATTACTTATTCATGTGCCATTCCTTTTAAAATTGGCCAAATATCAAATAACCAACTTTGAATTAAAAAATTGTAATTGACGCGCCATTTCGCGAATAATATGACTGCCATCTCAGAAATCTAATTGGAGTGTGCAGAGTATAATTAGTGTAATTGCAGATATATGATTGTGACAAAAAAAAAAAAAGGATAAATGAAAATGAAAAATTCAAAATCTTTATTAACTGAACAGTTTTACTGTAAGGTATGCACTTACAAAAATTACAAACACACATTTGAAAGCATTGAATTTATCGTTATTATTGATATCCATTATTTAAGAAATATTTCAATTAAACAGACTCACAATTGTTCCGCATTGGAAATGAAAACTCTTTTAAGTGAAGAGATTTGGGTGGCTCTTAACATCGAGGTCTTGAGAGCCGATCCCTTTGTCGCCAGAAATCACTCATGGACGAGGTAATGCCTACCTCTAACGGAAAGAGTATTTACTCTCGGACTGAGGAAACTTTGAGGGGTGTCTGTCAAACTTCACTAGACTGCAGCCTTTTGTGGACGGAATAAGGAGACTTTGCTCGTTGTTTCTGGCATGCATTTTAATGGTTATTTTTATAAATTAAATTCTTAAAGTAAGTATATTCAAAGGATTAATAAAATGCCACTACTGTAAAGTAACGTTAAAAATGTTTTTTTACTGTTAACTGAATAGTCATGTAATAATACAAATGTATACTAATTAATCCACACTATTAGTCATAAATGTTAAACAATAGAAAGTAATTATTACATCCTGTTATCATGATATGTTAACAGTTTAAAAATTGCGTTTCATTTGAAAAATTAATGTTGGCTGTTAACTGCAACTGAATGATTACAATGTTTGTACAGGAACTGGGCTTTTGACCAAGAAAGGAAAATTTACCCACAAAATAGAATTTTGTTGGCAGATTGTGCTATACATGTTTTCAGCGTAAATTTGTCTAAGTTATAGTTACTTGTCTTTGTGAATGCTGTTATAGAAATTAATTATTAAAAGTACCAGTTTGCCAGTGCAGGGAGCGTTGTCACCGTGTCATTTGATATTTAACAGCGTATGATACGAAAGAGAGTGAATTTATGCCAGGTGGTGTGTATTGTTAGATCTATAGAGCGTCCCACGCTTAGATTGCAGTGCAGTTTTGCTAGATTGTCCAGCTCTGCGACGTAACTAGCAGACTGAATAATGGATGGCGAAGGAAACGGCCCGATTAGTACAATTGTATCAGTTTACGTCCCTGACAACTCGTAAGAGAATTCAATCCGGCGACGAAAGCTAAGCGGCTCCTTTGAAACTGATACCTGTGAGAAACCCTATTGTTGTGATTACATGGCGAGCGCGGAACGTTGATTGTTTTATTTCTAGGCTGCAAAAAGATTAACGCACGAATAAGGACAGCGTTAACGACATTGTGTATTGGAAAGAGAGAGTGAATGTCCAGTACACTGCATACGGAAATCTAAGAGTGGGGCGCTCTATAAATGTGAACCCGCCCAGAGCAGAGAACCCACCGACAAATCCTTAAACCCATTGTCCCACACAAATAAAACCTTATATATCAACATCTAATAACAACATACACACTCACACACACATACAACAAACGTAGTTCCACCTTAAAAAAAAAAAAAAAAAAAAAACCTCTATTTATTAACGCCATAGCTAGAAGAAGACCCTGCTTACTCTGTGCCTCTTTCTGACATATTGCTTAACTTCTCGGGAATATTTTATAAATTAATAAAACCAACTTTTTAATAGATTTTACCTAACTTTTAAAGACCTACATTTTTAATTTTCCAAATTCCGTGCCAGTAGGGAACGGAACTCCACCGCCTTTCCCCTTATTTTTGTAGGCAAAAATGAGGGGAAAAAAGATTGGAACAACCGTGGTCCAGGGGCTATACTGGGTCACAAAACCACACTCCTGACATGCGAGCGCCGCTCGTGCCAGGTTAAAGTGCCTATATTATGGGGGATGAGGGCGGGGTGGGTTAGCTGCCCCTAACCCTGATCCATTCAAATGACTACCGCTTGGGAAGACAAGGGCCTCGGTCTGTACTTCCCCCGCGCTGAGAGGCTTAGCCTCAATGATGATAAATCGGCGGCAGAGAAGCCAGAGTGAAACGATTTGGGAGTGAGAACAGAAGTGCCCTTCCAACCTTAGACAGAGTCAACTGCCGTGCTTATTTCGTATGTGATAATGAGAGTTCGGAAATACTAGCTTGTATTTTGTGTCTCTTGTGTTCCATCCCTTGGATTTATTTTCCCCGAGTGATCTTCCATTTATTCACCCATTTCGTTAAAACTATTGGTGGTGGTGTCGAGGCATCGAGAATTAGTACCAGAGAACGAGGTAACAGAATAGCCCTAATCTAGCCTTCACCCCCTTACCCTCCCTTTCATCGAGCCCCCAACCCTTCCCCCCTTTTATCACCGCCCCCATCATCTAGCCCTAATCTAGCCTTCACTCCGACTGTTTTGCCACGTCCTTGGCGAAATATTTCTGTGAAACAAATTAAGCCGGGTAGGCGGTCGCTGTATAGCAAACTCTGGTAAATAAAACTTTATAAATTTCCTGAGTAGCCTCTTTACATGGGGGGGGGGGGGAACCCATTGGGAATCATCGCCTGCCGCGTTTCCTGCGCACGAAAGACGAGAGACCGGCGTGCTATTAGCGTGATCACCAAGGAACTGGCTCGTGTCGATAGAATGCTGCTGTGATGGCTGCATCATTCGACCGTCTAGACACTGCCGATTTTTGTTTTATTTGCCCAAGTTCGAAGTCTATCCTACGAAATAAACACTTTGTAGCTCGTGCACAGTGCACGAGGAATTACCAGACTTTGAACAGTTTGTAGCTTACCTCTGGTTTCCTCGGACGGAAAAGCGAGGAAAGAGATCGACATCCACGCCAAGATGATTACACAATTAGTTCTTAAAATGCAGTTGACCTTGCTGTCTTGGAGGAGGCGGGCGATAATCCAAAGATCACGTGATGTGGTCGTCGATCTTCTGGAGGTCGCGCAGCATTTGCAGTTCCATGCCTCGAGGTCTGGGTCAGAGATAACCGCGTTTGTCGACCAAGCCACGCTCCGCCAGTGGGACTGGAAAACGATGACCAAGCTTTCCGCGTTATTGTTTATTTCTGCGATGCAACTGATCTTCTTTTCAACCGCCGTCACTATGTACTGAATTACCGTCAAGATAACTCGGAGAGCAACGACGGCTATGTAATGGCAGGAGTGTTACAATACTGTTGAAGGCCGTATGTGCATGAAAACAGCATGTTTATATAAATTTTGGCTCGTCGAGACATAAATAACAAGTTTTAGCACCTTCTTAAGTTGTTAGATATTCACTGCCGTCATTATTCGCGGAGCAATGATGGAAGAAAGTAAATAATTTTTGTTTTCTCATCTGCAATCAGTGCCTCGAGAAGAATGGCAGCAAAGAATATCTAACAATGTAAGAAGGTGCTAAAAATTATTTACGTCTTGACGACAAAAAATATTGAAAAATCCACTGTGGAACAAGTTATGACAAAAAATGACATAAATATGCTGCTCTCATGCACCAATGGCCTTCAGCTCGATGAAATATGTTGGCACGATGGACAGAATACGCCGAAGTGAGCGTGAAATGCCGAGATGCATACGGACTGCCATCAGCTTCGGGTGTAAATACATCCACACACAAATCAGCTACTTTAAAAGCTTGCAGACATTAAGAGTCAGTAGTCCGGATATATTTTCTGTACATCCGTTGTTTGCGCGTTCACGCTTCTCATATCTAAGCCCGTGCAGTTTTGTTTTTATAATTCTAAGTTTATTCTCAGAGAAACAAAAATCGTGAAGCCCTAGTTACTTTTTTCCTTTCAGCCACTTTTTAAAATTTAACCGCGTTTTTAAAATAAATATTGGCATGTATGTAATAAACACAGTGTGCATATTCCCCCGCACTCTGAAGTTAACGTCTAGGACTAAAATAAAAAATATATATTTATTGACTAATATTCCAAATAAGAGGGCTTTCAAAAGTGCTCACTTTACCGTGAACAGACTATACTCTCGAGGCCTCTCCAGTGCGGGATCGGCCGAGTGAAAGGATAGGGCTTCACTGTACATGTTAAATTATTTTATCAGATACCTTTCACAATATTTTAATTAAAAAAAAGAAAAAAAAGCTTGTGCAGTTTGAAGAGAAGAACCACGTAAGAATCATATTAGCACGATTAAATTAATAAGAGCTTGTGTTCTTGTGTGTTTCTATAGTCTCTAAATCATAATTTATAGTACAGTCACCGTTATTTCACACTTTTCTGAAGACCTGCTATACTTCTGCTTCCAGAATATTCCTCCGCCTCATGCAAACTAAGCTTAACCTACCCTAGAAAATTACACCAAAGGGACAACGCACCACATTCGTGCGTACTTCGCGTAGTAATATTTAGCACGAGGACTATCTCTCACTAGCCATTACCAACACACCTTATTTCTCACTGATTTATTCACATTAACTATAAATGGGATATTATAATTTATAGTTAAAATATGAATAAAATTTCAATCTAATTAAAAATAAGGCACTTTAACGCTAACACTAATACAAAACGCTTGTGATACTTAACATAATTAGGGAAAAACCAAATACGTCATACATGGTGTGAATTTTCAAAGGTCGGATTCACAAGAAACTGCGAATAGACTATACCGGCAATCTACAAGGAATTAAAATTTTTACAGAAAAAGGTTTGCAGAATTATGGTCTGGGCAAAGACGGACAAAGTTGAGTTGAGAGATCTGGGCGGCTCTTAACAACGAGGGTGAAACGAGGTGAGAATGGAGCAGCGCCGAAATGAAAAGGTGAGGTAAATGGGAGATCCCGAGAAAACCCGTCGACCAGCAGCATCGTCCGGCGCGACTCCCACTTGCGAAAATCCGGGAGTGAATTAGCCAGGGATTTAACCCAGTTCGTCCCGGTGGGAGGCGAGCAGTCTAACCGCTTAGCCACCGCTGCCCCAAGATGTACAAAGTATTTTTTTTGTATGAAAGCACTATCGTAAAAGGTAGCTGAGATACGCCTATATACTATTCGCGGTAAAATGAGCAGTTTTGAAAGTCCTGTTTAAGATCTACTTGTATCCACGTTGTGTATTCTTCCCCCGTATGTAAAATTAATATTGCAATAGGCCTCATCACTTTATTCATGCGTCAGTCATGTTAAACTGTGAAATTATTAGAAAAGTAAATATTTTCAAATTCTGGTCGTTTTTAAGCTCCCAAGCATTAAAAAAAATAGAAAGCAGAAGAAGTAATTTAAGTTATCACAAATGGTTACCCAAAAGTTTTTATTTGACGTTAAGAAATGGAACTGCTTTCCCTCCATAGGTTACCAACTTAATTGGGCGCATGTCTCTCTGTACGCCCGTTAAAATATATGCAGGCAGGGGCAGTGACGTTTTTCTAATGTTGATTTCAAAAGTGCTCACTTTATCGTGAACAGCTTTTAAAAACATTTAACATATGCTAGCGACCCGCCGCGGCATCGCTCGGGTGCGATTTAGGTACATAGAGCCGGCCGCAGTGAGCATAGTGACGTCATAGTTTTTTCCTCATCAGCTCGCTTGACCGCTGTAATTATTTTGTTGCGCGTAATTAATAAATGCGTATTAGCTCCTAAAATGACATGGCGTAATTAACGTATTAAATTTGATAATAATTAATAGCGTGTTGTTCAAGAAGTTATATCTTAAATCAAATTTTATTAAAAGACAAAAATTCTTACTGTGGATCATCCGTAAAAGATAAACATATGCTGCCGCGGATTTTTTGTAGACCTTTTTGAGATCTACAATTCTGTAGTACATTAATTTGGTGTATAACTTAGGCAGGATTTACAAAGACCCGTCGCGCCCGTTCGTCCCTCATCCGTCCATCAATCACGTGACCAACAGCCAATCAGAGGTGGCCATTATTTCTATCCGTCCGTCAAGTAGTTCACAAGCTTTATCCGAATATAATCAGACACACGCGGTCGAACGAATTTGTTTTATAGGCCTACTTTTAACATATATAACGTCATCATTTCACTCTGCCAGTTTCGCATTAGGCAGTAGTTTTCGATGTATGCAAATTGATTTCTGTTTTATAAGATTGCCGACGTTTACACACAAGATGACTCCGAATCAAGTGAACAATAACAGGCAATACTGATATTTCCTATCAGATTTGGAAGCAGTCCATATCTTCATTCTGGCTAGCGTTTTTCCAATACCCAACTCCTACTAACGGATGCCTGCAAAATTTTTAGCTCGGCCGAATCACAAAGCATCGGTGCAAGTAATTGGAAGAGTTCATTAATTATGATCATTTAAAAAAAAGACTGGGACTCACTTGAATCCCAAATTACTTTCGTGTCACGTTTAACACACAGTCCGCACCTTGCGGTGTTTATGACGTTTCGGTGACTTCACAACTGCCAAATTTTATTTGCCCAGACTTATTGGTAACATTTTGACAAAAAAATTTGAAAGTTTGACGGAAACTAACGTAGGATAGTGGGCGAATTCGTGTTTTACATTTTAAACTGACTTGACTTAAATTAAAGCTGGACTTGCAACCATCCGTCGCACACGTCAGTCCAAGCTGTAAACATAGATACCTTCGCATGAAGCCCCATGACAGTCACACAAGAAGATTCTAGTGCCCAGACAGGGTGTGGCAAGCCAGATATCGAGCTGAAAACTGAGGTAAACACAGTATCCATACAACTACAAGCAGAAATTGCAACTACTTGAGGAGAAATCGAGTTTGTTAAAGAACTATGTCAATGGCTTCAGCAGTATTCGTGGAACAAAAGAAGAGAGCCACAGTGAATATTTATTTAAAACTAGGCAAACTGCAATTATGTATTTCGGCCTACAGCAGTCTTGGTACGCAGGGCTGGAACCTACCTCAAGACTCCGAGTTAGTTCGACTTATTCCGGCTACAGACCTGATGTTTCTACACAGATATAATGTTTATTTTATGTTGCCAAGAGAGAATTCCTGTTAGTTTCGGCCTGAGTTTTTAAACTATCGAACATTTTATAATTATTCTCTGGTGACATCTATCAAGCTATTAAAACTTTTATCCGTCATTTGCCTACACATCTCTCGGTGTCAAGAGATATCATGTTCCACCGATAAGAATCAGAGCTAATCAAAATTTATTTTTTAGGTTTAATTTTAATTCAAGTGTGAGTAAAACCCTTTTTTTAAGACACCATAAAGTAAAATTAATTAATATGGAGCCAGTCTGCCATACTCTTTGAATTCAAATTTTTTTTTAAATTATGATCTCTAATTTATTTTAAAACTCCACATTTCGCCATAATTTTAAACTTCATGAAATATTTTAAAAGCTGGTCTACATAAGTTTGCTTAGAAGTAAGCCAAATGTTTCACCAGATGTGTAGTGTTATTATTTTTGGTAGTTTTGGCTGTAGTTTGAAACTTATGTCAAGGGTATTTTTCTTAGTGTCTTCTTTTAAAGAATATTTATTTTTTACATGCAAGTGTGTTGTCAAGTCCGGGTCATGGTACGTACAGATTCCCGATGTTTAATGTACTAAAGCTATTAACTATCTCTCTCACAATACGCATAAATTTTCAGTTTCATTAATAGAGAAACACGCAAAAAGTTTAAATACGTGAAAGAAAAATTATACATGCTCTACATCTAATCCAATCTGCGTATTCACATCTCCTCCTGTTTTCTGTTGAAATTGTTCCATCGACAATGTAGACACTAAGCTTACTCATAATCCATTTACACGCGGTGTAATATTATACTTGTCACATGAATACGAACGCGCGAGCGGTGTTTGACATACAACGAAATAAATACCTATAGTGAAAATAACTGATTTTGACGCCGCAACAATTTCGGGTATAAACAATACCGAAATTTTCCACTTAACAAAAACATTTTCACACTCCGAGCAAACTCGTGATTAGAACATACAAATTATATCAATCAAAGACTACTATACTGGTGAGCTGACTATGTACTAGTATAAAATACTGCGACAATATCGAAACAACGAAATCGGCATTTTGGATACAATATTGTTAAATATATTTTAGTTCAAGGGTATGTGCGCAGATGCTTAGAACAGAAGGAGTTTGGTTCCTTAAACTGATATTTGTTAAGGGTAATAAAATAATTATTAAAAATATATGTACTTGTTATTAGCAACTCATTTTTTTTTTTCAGGGTCTCGATATGCTGCAACTTTTTCTTTGCTACAAAATTGTGTGTTTCTTGAAATAAATATATGAATATAGTCCATTCCCGATTGGAAGCGACTTATGAAAATCAACCTTTGAAAAAAACTCTGTAGGCATAATATGTCACCTGTTTTTTCAATAACCTATATTCCACAAATATATAACACTGTGGTTAACTTTAGATTACTGTATTATTGAATAAATGAACCTTTACCTTATTATCTTCTATAACTTGTAATATTTATTTCTTTTTAAAATATGAATTAACAACAGCGAGTGCAGCGCCGTGATGGCAACGACCGGTAAGAAATAGTTCACAGTAAAAGTATTATTTTAAGCTCTTTTTTAGTATACTATTTGTAAATTAAACGGTACCTATCGAAATATTTAAATATTTAAGTAGCCCCGACGGAAACATATGACATTTTTACAGTTTAAAATAACAGCGGAAAATATCATGAGTAGGCCGTAATGGTACGGTATTGTTTTATCGAGCGAGAAAGCAATTAGAAAACTGTCTGCTGGCGAGGCTTGTCTCTCTCTTTCTCTTTCTTCGTCTCTTTCACACTCGGGAAATTCCATTTCGCTAGTAAGTACATAAATTACACATATTTTCAATTGTAGCATATTTAATACTTATTGCAGCAAAATAATGATTTTTGAATTTGTAATTTACAACTGAAAAGAGATTTTAATCTTTGAATACGTATTCTAATATATTTAGATATGATGGCGGGCAGTTACCTAGTGAAGTTGGCAGACGTGGCGAGCCATAACATGGCGTGTTGCTTTTTGTCAAACGAAACGTAAATTATTCTTACTCCGAAAAATAGTTCAGATTAATACATCACGTTTGTAGACGTTGTGTTTTTGAAACCTATCTAGGCAAGTTACGATGTTGTGATAAATCTGTGTTTCCGCGGCAGTAATAAATATACTGTAAAGTGTGTTTCGTTAATCATTGCGTCTGTGAAATGGCGTGACTTTGTGCATCGTGGTCGATACGCTGACCCTGTGTGTGTGTGCGTGATTTAAAATATTTGATTAGCACTATTTATACGTTTTAAATGTGAACTGTTTCTATGACGAAGTTATTTATTTACATCCACGTCTGTTTATTTATCACAACGTTGTAGCTTTGGCCTAAATGGTTTGAAACACAGCCGTGTAACATAATTTTCCACAATCCCAGAAGAAAAATACTAAGCCCAGCCCGATAAATTCCAATAAACCTAATAAACATTAAGTAGTAATATATAGAAATATGAGCGGAATAAAAATTATCGTAGGCTTATTTGTGTGCATGTTCACCGCTATCTTTTAAAGTTTGTATGATAAAAATGAGCAACACGAGTTGGGTGCTTGAATTTAATGTCCCTTTTTCACTGGCTGTTCCTTCGTTTTAATATTTATTCCAACTGAGGCCGTCCTTTTAGAGAAATGACCCAACACATATCAATAACGAAAAGGTAATTACAATTAGTACAGTCCTTTACCTCGCAGTTGTAACAGTGTTTATCACAGTCGCTGCAAGATACTAACGTGCATTACATGTATTGAGCTACGTCGTGGAATACAAATATGTTAATGTAAAATAACCGTAAGAACTGTCTTCATTTCAGGCATTTTTAAAACGCCACAATGCTGACATAAATAATGTTAGAGGCCTAAACTGTGAATATTCATACGGAATGGTTTTTGGAATATGGCAAGAATTCTTTGAAAATGTGTAAACAGTAAACAACACATTTGGCAGGTATGAAAGTACAAGTCACATTTCAACGTTTATTTTTTAGGTGTAGCGAAAGTATACGAACATATGTACACACACAATGAAATGTAAACATTGATTTTGACAGATGCTACATGGCAGTCACATGGCAATGTTTGTTTAAAATTGGCGGAAGGATACGAAACGGGCCTGCAAGTAGATATTTAGCAGGGCTCCGAGAAAGTTGCTTTCAATGGGGAATGGACTATATATATATATATATATATATATATATATATATATATATATATATAAAGGTAAATTTGTAATCTTTGTCATTCACATTCTCGATAGATGTATTAGATAAGGTACATAATGTGTAAATTTGTAATTTATCCATGTAGTATAGTAGATAACTAAACTAAACTTCAATTATGTAATAAAATACAGTATGCATTCTTATAAAATAAAATTCTTATTGATTGTGTAAGAACTAAAATATTAATTGTAAACCTATCATTATTTTATATCTTGGAACAAATCATCTTCCAACAGGATAAATAGAATGCAATAAACATAAATAGATTAATATGCAAAATTGAACTGAGGCTTTGGTGGTCAAAAAATTCCTGAATAATAAAATTTCGTTAACTGCCTGTTTTGTTGCAAGGTAAATCAACAAAGCTTGAAATAACTTAAAAGGTTTTATTTTAATTATTTTACTACAGTTTAAAGGCTGAGTTGTTAAATAAAGAAACACAATAAAATGGGCAGAGTCCGTACTTGTCCAAAAAAAAATTGCTATAAAACTAACCTCAGATCAATCATAAAAATTTTGGGTACTCAATTTGCTCAGTCAATCTCTGGCACTTGAGTGTTTATGACATCATAAACTAACACAATCACTTCCGGTAGTAAACGTAATTATAACCACACGCTAGTACGCAGAGTGGTAATGCAGTGCGTACACTTGAAAATCAAATGTTATTCTGTTCTACGGAAGTATTTACTGGGTGAAGTTCTTAAAAGTATAAAATGCTTTCTAGTTAAATAACGTGAATTGAACTAGAGTATTTTTCAGGTATCAGCAAATAAACGTTCGGACAAAAGCAAAGCCTATAATCTATACCCCGGTTACTTCTCTATGCCGGGTTCCGAGTGACCAGCAAGTCAAGTAAAAGCTGTTCACGATTAAGTGAGTACTTTTTGAAATCAACCTTAGAAAAAAGTCACTGCCCCTGCCTGCATATATTTTAACTGGCGCACTGAGTGACATGCGCCCAGTAAGTTGGTAACGATGGCTGGGAAGTAGTTCCGTACCTTAACGGTGAATAAATAGTGTTAGGTAACCATTTCTAATAACTTTGATTTTTTTTTTTAAATAGATCGAAGTTTACAAATGAGCAGGTTTCTAAAATATTTACTTTTCTAATAATTTCACGGTTCCACTTGACCAACGCATGAATAAAGTTATGAGGCCCATGACAATGTTAATATTACATAAGGCGGAAGAATACGCAACGTATATGCATATAGATCTTAAGCGGGGCTTTCAAAAGTGCTCAGTTTAACGTGAATATCGTATAGTTAGCAGTGAGTAATCAGTTGACACGACCTTGAACCTGTCACACCTGCTTGTTACCCCTCCCAGCCACTCCACCACCCTCCAGGTTCACGTACCTCACACCATTCGAAACACCATTTCTGTGCCTGACTTATTTACATCCTTGTTTGGAAGCGGTGCATGCTAGGCCTCCAAATCTGTGAGCTTCTGGAAGTCGGCACTAGGGCGACACGAAATTTCGTGTTAGACACGAAGCTTGGGGGTTGACAGTCTGTATATCTAAGTCGTCTTTGGCTTTGACTTTAAAACGAGACTGGGCCAGAATTAATTAGATATTCTCTAGCTTACTGACAAGCTAAAGATACTGTATCGGAATCGGCCCAGAATCTTCTTTAATACGTCGGCGATAGGTTGGCTGTGAGTTATCAGGCCGACACAATTATTGTGATATCCGTCCATTATCTTATATCGTACACTGGGCCAGTGTCTTAATCCTAAAGGCTAACACAATGTCTCAAAATAGACATCATACCGTTGAACAACTGGCTATCTTCTGGTACATAAACGGCAGTTGTCGACACTGTCGGTATCGGGCCGAGATGCGACCGACACTTTGCCAACAGTTTTATTTTTGTTGGAAGAATATAAGTAAAATTTCAGTTAGACCAAAAATAAGGTACTTTTTGTTAACGCAAGTATAAAACGTTCGTAATACGCGACGTATTCAGGAAACAAAAAGAAAACGTCGTACTTGAGATTAATTTTGAAAGGTTTTATTTTAAAGCGTGAAGAAACTGCGAATAGACCAAAGGCTGTTCACGATAAAGTGAGCACTTTAGAACGGAACCTTAGAAAAATAGTCGACGCCCTGCATGTATATAGGCTGTTCACGGTAAACTGAACATTTTTGAAATCAACCTTAGAAAAAATTCACTGCCCCTACCTGCATATATTTTAACGGGCGTCATCAGTGACATTCGCCCAGTAAGGTTGGTAACGATGGATGGAAAGTGTATCCATATCTTAACGTCGAATAAAAAGTGTTAGGTACCCATTTGTTATAACATCAATTTGTATGTTTCGCTTTCTGTTTTCTCATTGCATCGAAGTGCAAAAATGAGCAGATTTGAAAATTATTTTTACTTTCTTAATAACTTCATAGTTTCATTCGACCAACGCACGAATAAAGTGATGATGCCTGTGGCAATGTTTGGTTTACATCATACGTTGGAAGAATACACGACGTGCATACAAGCAGATCTTGAGAAAGGCTTCCAAAAGTGCTCATTTTACCGTGAACGGCCTATACATCTGTAACTACCGCGAATAGATTGCACACGGCTGATCACCGCCGCTCTGTCATGTTCCTCGACATGTTTCTTCGACCTCTTCGAGGTTATATACTTGTTGATTGACTTATTATGTAAAGACTTCTGCCTGCCTGCAACTTTTTTTCTGCGCTTGAGGCCGAGAAACGCGGGAGCGATAAGGGCGATACCGACAAGCGCAACAAGAGCGCCATCGCCGCTAAGTGCAAGACTCAACTGGCTTGAAGTGCTCTTATCGTGCTGCCTGAACGTATGGTACTTTCAGCGAAGACCCTATCATTTTATTGATGGAAAGGCTATGGGAAAGTTCAATGCACGGCCCTTGAGTAGTTTCGTATGTGTCTGACGCGTACTTTTCTCATGTATAGCGCTTCGATAAAGTAGTTTTTAGCTGTGTTGGAGTGTTCTGAAATAGTGTTTCTAACACGCGTGATCTCTTGAAAACATTCAACAGGTCTCGTCTGAAATGTATGTTCGTTTCTTTGTAATGAGTTAGTACTACAGATCCCTACCCACGTTAAGAAGTGTATACGTCCCCATATCTAAAATAACATGAGGAATTTGATATTCTAGTTAGTTTAAATTAATATGTAATATAATGATGCGGAATGAAGGAAAGCCTACATTTAAATTCATGCATGTTAGTAATTTAGCTTATTTAATCTATGTTATGCTTAGAGCAAGATTATTATTTTTTGTTCTGTTTGAATATGATCGGTCTAATTGTTTTATTGGTTATTGAATATGTGAAGTTTTGGTAAAAAAGAATTCTCACTATTGTTATGTTTTAAGAAACATACGATTTTTCAATAACTGAAGATTTATAGACATACATGTATGTTACTTAATGCCAATTTTGATTTGTATTGGAAGACGTCACGTCTATGTAATGACTATTATAGTATAAAGGATTGGTTTTCACATCAAGAACGCCTTCATATGAAATCTATGGCAATGTTGAAAAATTTCATTAGTATTCTGAGAACTCAAAGTCAGAGGAAAATTAATCAAAATTTAAGTAATTCGCATCGATTGTTCTTTAATGCCCAGTGGAATCCTGAGATTTTTAATTAGTTTTTCAAGAGCTGGAGATCGCTGAGATAATCGCTGATTTATGGAATTTAATTACAAAATAATTGAATACAGATAAAACATTCAAATCTTCAATTATGTATGTCAATTATAATTTCCTCTGATGCTACTTAAAATATCCAAAGGTTCTCATTTATCTAGTACATTAGAGTAGTATTATATTTGGCGTGTCTGTTGTTTTTCTTGTTGTGTATAAATTCGTGATAAATGACTAGAAAGTAAAATGTGGCAATCGTTTAAATACACGACATACATATTAAAACATATTGTAAGGAACTGTTGTATGTACACAATATATATGTATACTTAATATTCATTATGTCCAAACTGTCTTTGTGTCACTGTATATCATTATTTTTACATTATAGGTGTTAATATCATTGGGTGTACATTAAGTAAACTGAAATTATTTTCCTTCTTTATATTTACATACCACACACACACACACAATGTATTTCTACATCATAGATCAGTACATTGGGCGCACGTTAAATTGTTTCGTGGGAAATCGAGTATTTCAAACACAGTGCCAAGCAGTTCAATCACCCGGTCGGCGGGACCCGAAGTACCTTCCAGACTTTCTCAATTCAAGTTGTATGATTCGCTTGGATTGTTTTGGCGTTCATGCTTAGGAACGAAATGCTACAATTTAGACCGCCAAAAAGCGTCTTTCATTACGTCGTCTGGTAATTATGTCCCTGCTGGCCAAGACACCCTCGTCCTGTGTGTGCAAAATATCACCTTGACGTGACATTGCAGCCAATGCCATCTATAAAACCAGTGTGCAAATAATTGATGGCAGAGACGCGTGTCAATAAATTGTATAGAAAACAGCAGTTTGATTAATGAGACCAATACATCTTCGAGATGCTGTCTCGTGTAGGCAAGCGGGTATACAAAAACGAGCTATTTTGTGTTCGTCTTGGTGGTAAGTGCGAGACGGCTAAAAGATACCGCCTCACGTTATTTTTTTTTTTTTTTAAACTTTGACTTATTACGCAACACATATTTACAATCGTAACTGCTTGCGAAGTAATCTGTGAGGATAAGCAATGCTGGGAATGAAGTACTCAGTTTATTTTGTTTTTTTCGTAACTAACGATATTATTATTTAGAATAAACCATAATTTTGCTAGCTGTGCCAGTGTATTATGGCTTTAGTAAACTTATATCAAATCTTATTAAACTGTAACTAAACCAATACTTTTACTTTAATTCCAAAGTTAGCTATTCATTATGATGGGGTTGTGGGCAGAACAGTTGCTCATCATTGTCCTAGTTAAAATCTTGCACGCGCCTTTTCAGGGAGACAATACAATTTCGCAGAAGTCGGGTAACTTTTAAATATATGTTATAGTGCTGCTGTTTGAAACTTGTGCCACCATGTCACCAGGTGGCATGTAAGGTAGTTAAGATGGCAGTCTTGAATAATTTCGTATTCTGAGAACGTAATTTGTTTGCAAAACCATTATTGTTGATGTGATACACATCTTGCAGGCGTCAGTTGTAATTATCTCCTCATATGTTTACAAGTACCTCAGGTAAGCAAATAATTTTTTTTAGGCAGTTGGATTTGTATCTTTGCAATTTAAACTTAAGTCGCGACTCGTTGTTGAAGCAAAGTCTTGTTTTGTCGCTGTCAGACAGTTCAGTATTTAACCGTGACTTTTCGGAGACCTTTACGATAATAACTGAAATAGTGTATATCTCGTTGACTAAGTTGTTTGCTACTGCTAATGACCAATTGTTGCACCACTGAAATTCATTGCTTGAACCGAGATAATTTTCGAACTTGATCTAAGATCCTTGCAAAATATTATTGTACCATTTAAATTCAGTTCACGGCTGGAGATAGAGATGAAATATATTACGAACCGCTGAATGTGGTGGTTCAAAGACGTTACCCAAGTGTCTAAAGCATAGCCAAATATATTTATTTACCAGAAATAGTCTTCTTAGTGTTTTAATTGTTTGAATATAAACCTGATTGTAATTTAAATTTGTAAAATATAGATTGGGAGATATCAAATTTGAGCTTCAGATGTGATACATTTTTCTAGATTATTGAAGGTATAAATATTTCGTAACCAAAAAACGAAATTTTCTAATCATGTGACGCATGATTACTGTCCGTCAAGTAGGTAACATACTGCAGAGTGTTACGTTTATTTATTTGCAGAACAATCTCATATCCATTTATGAAATAACGTAACAACTAAAAACATTAAGATATCGATCAAAAAACTTTTATATGTAGAACATGCTCATTTTGCACTGCATTCAACGATGATAAAACGTTGAAAAATACTAGACTGAAGATATCATGCCAAAACAAGTTTGTAAATTTCCTCTTACTCTTCATAACAAGCAGATGCATTGTGGCATCACAAAACGGGAGCCAGCCACAACTAGTGTTTTATCCTGAACATCACGTTTTTTTCCCACTCTGACAATTGCGTTGTGCAACGCTATTGTACTAGATCTCAGATCCAATTAGATATCGTGCTGGGGCCAGGTTCTTAGAATTTTGGTTCAGGACGGTTACTGGTGCAACATGGCATGCGTTTAAAATTTAAAAATTATGAATTAAAATTTTTGCAGTAACCGCAGTTCTCGCACATGGAACTACTTCTCGATTTACGATTCCCAATTCACATGGTAACGCTGGAAGCCAGCCAATGGAAACTTGCAACACGTGTGCCCTGTTTGCTTCCTGTTAATAACTATTTTTGTGTTTACCTCGTATAACACAACCATATATGCAGAAGTTTCATTCGATCTCGTCCCTTGATGTTCGCTTATAAATATCGAACTATTAGCCATACTTCAAAACAGGAATTTTTTTTTGGCAGAGAAACGTACTATTTTGAACTTAGTTCAGAAATATAATCACAAACAAGAAACATGCAGATACACATGCCTTTTTAATATTTTATATGCTTACGTTACTGTAAATAGTATTTTCCCGCCAACAACACCGTCACATATAAAATATAGTAATTTATTTTAACTCTTAATAAAATTCCCATCCATACATACGACATGCTCACTTTTATTGCGAACCTACACGTTAAACAACACACACTGTGTTCTTCTGTACGCGCCATAATTCTAAAGTTAATGCTCATTTTTTGATTTGTGAACCCAGCTAAAGTTTTCCCTTGTGAGTTGTGAACCGTTGGAAAACCATTACAAGTCCAGGTAACCTCCATGTATCGGCGACCACTTGCGGCCAGGGACCCAAGATCACGCCATCTGTTTCTTATCTACGTAATTTATCAAGAACTAAAACTGATTAGCTCAATCTCAGTCAAGAAGATTCTTAACTAATCAACTAACGTGGCGGGTAGTTATCTGAACGGGCAGCTTGACGAGCGGACGTCAACGACCGCGCCACTTTCTGTCGCTCAAAGGCACTCCGTTAGCTCTCGTCCAGCCACACATACATTGGCACGTGCAAGTCTGGCCTGGGAATTCTGTCCCACAGTCCAGCCTGTTCATTTGCTACATGGCCAAATGATCTGTATATACACCATTTACGGTTTCTTCGGACGTTTGAACACAAACCTTTGAAAAGTCACCCCATGTACATTTTTTGTTATTTTCTAAATATGCCATTAACCAAGCATTTTGTACCCCTGTAAACACAGTTTTACCTATATTTTATTTTATTTATAAATTATATTTGTTTTGTAATAAACACGAATAAAACACTGAGAATAAATTGTTTTGGTAGCGCCTATTAATAAATAGTTAAGCTTAGTTTGCACGAGGCGGAGGAATATCCTGGAAGTAGAACTTTAGCAGGGTTTCAGAAAAGTGTGGAGTAACCGTGAAGGAATTATAGTCGGGAAGCGGTGGACCCCGAGTACTAGCATAGTTATTTGGAGAGGATAATGATCTACCGAGTAGGGGAAATCTTATGCGTTAAGTTTGGTTTTCGATCTTTTCTGTGTACCTAAGAGACGTCTACACAGAACATTTACAAAAATGTGTGATTCATACTGAATGTGTTCGTCTTATGATCAAACAGCTACACACGACTAGAAATTATCATGATTCTGGTGAGATGGTGATATATGAGTAATTAATATTTAATTTTATTGCAGCATTATTCTGTCATTACTTACTGCGCATGATTAGTCAATAATATAACACAAAAGAGAATACATAGTTAAATAAAACATTAAAAACATTAAATCATTACAAACAATTCAAAAGTATTTTTTAAATAAACAAATGAATATAAAAAAAGTTTTATTTTAAAATTATGATTTTTATAAAATGCAATAAACAACTTCTTATTCTTTTCTTCTTCAACTATACTGCTTTAGGAAACTGCCTACCGGGTTGGCAGCTGCGAAATATTAATACGAAACCCCATGTTAAGGAAATTTCGCCTCGTTGCCTTAATTTTAAATATATGCGTTCAAAACAAAATGTATTCTTCACGAATTTTTTAGGAGAAGATCCCTACGAGCGTATGTTTTCAATGTAGGTAGGCAGTAGGCCTACATAAGTACTTTTTGTAAAACTTAAATTTTGAAAATTCCTTGCAAACAGGCTATGCAAGTTTTGGAAACATCTCCGCTCTGGGGAAGTTTTCCTGAAAAGTTCGCGAAGAATACATTTTGTTTGAAACGTCTATCTTTAAAATTAACGCACTGAGGCGAAATTTCCTTAACATGAGATTTTCTTATTTAAATCAGTCGATAGGCAGTGCCCTTAAAGGCCTTACGTACACGACACGAAATAAAACATCGCAAGTTCCTACACCTCCACACGCCGAGGATGTCCCTACACGACATGCACGCGATGTCCATGGACTGTTTTGTAGAGATATCTTCTTTTTATTCTGACACGTACACGTTTCCCACCGTAAACCGACCTATAGCCGACATTATGAGCGCGTGTACATCTGCTGCACGGATGTGTCTGGCATAAATCCAGGCATCAGCCTCAAACGTGACAGCTGCGCTAGCAACCTACAGCGAGAGCTTTCGTTCAATTCCCGAAAATGATAGGTGAAAGATGGAAGGTAAGGGTCATCGTGACCCTAAGTGGATCTTTACATACTTTCCCGACGCGCACTTGTCCCGGTCGATTAGTATCCATGCTGAAAGAGTTTGCTAGTGTAGCCTTGACTGGGAGAGATTCTATGCTTTACTGTTTGTATATTCTCATTGTACTATATAAATCCATATTCGCATTGCTTGCTGTACTATAGCGCTCGTTTTGCACTACTATAAAATAAATAACTAATGTACCGTACAATTAAAACCTAATAACCACTGTATGATAAAAATCAAGGCACTATCAAAAACCTGATAATCAAAAGCACGAACAAAATCGTTTTCATATATTCGTCTGCTGGGAACTTTCCATTGGAGCCAGCGGTCTTATGGGCGTCTAGCAAGTGCCCCTGTGCCATTTCATCAGCTACTGTGAGAGAACGTTGGTAGGTTCCCAGTTGTGGTTGACTGTTCCTCAAATGGCACTTGTTATTTTGTGAAGCAACCCGTGCGTACATTTGTTTCAGGAATGGCAATTTCTGCCATCTCAAAATTATGCAATATCAAGGCGGAGCCACAAGTTCCAAATATATGTCCGCCTATCAAAAAATGGTCTCCCACCGAGTTCGAGCTTGCAAAGTGAGGTAAGCTACTGATCTGCACAGGCGGCGTGTCGTGTGTTGAATGGTTACCGGCCCTCCAGAGCGTGAAAGTTGTTATGTTTGTAATGTACTAGCGACCTGCTCTGGCCTCGCTCGGGTGTGATTTACAAAAATGGCGTTGTTTAGGTTTACAGCAAGTATATACACTAAATGCTCAAGGTAACTAACATAGGCTTGATACTGTGTTGTTCAAAAAGTCTTCGTAAGTATACCCCTATTTTTAAAAAGACAAAAATGGTTACTGTGGGTCATCCTTAAAAGATAAACATATGCTGCCGCGGACTTTTTCGTAGACCTTTCTGAAATGTACAAATCTGTAGTACATTAATTTGGCGTATCTCTTATGGTTTAGTAAGCGAAGTCGCGTAAGCGCTCGAAAAGTGGTTTTTTCCAACTTGATTAGAAAACGTCGACATTTATCTACCATCCTTACATTCAATATTAAGCTATTATATACATAAACCTTCCTCAAAAAATTCTCTAAATGATGGTGAAAACCGCATCCAAAAAAATCAAGTAGCTTAGAAGCCTTAACCGAATACAAAGAAACACACTGCCGGGCGACTTTAGAATAGAGAGTACTATTGTTATATATATATATATATATATATATATATATATATATATATATATATATATATATATATATATATATTTACAAGGAAAATATAAGGTAGCTGAATATTAAAATCATGTACAAAACTGAATAGGGATTTACTTTAATTAAATCAAGACTTTTGTAGAAAGAGGTTCCATTTATATTGAGCTTCTCAAATACAATATATGACTAACCTGTACGTATCGTCACCATAGGTTGACTTTTTGGTTGGAAAGCGACGAGCGGCATGCAAAATTGAAGCTGTACCTTGAGGGTTGTTCTTCTCAGCGTGGGTCCACCGAAAGACCCCTGTGCAAAGTGTTGCCAAGCGTTATATAGTTTCGCGGTGGCGTAATTGTCCCGAATACTCACTTGTTGCAACGTGTTTTGGATTCTTCCCCTGCCCTGGAAACCGATGCTTCGCTGCAGTTTGCTTGGCTTTTCCGCGGTCACTGATTCATAGCGACCTGCAAATTCGCGTTATCATTTGAAGACAGAATATGCTTCAAACATATATGCGTTTTTATTGGTCTTCTCATTGGACTACAGTTGATCCGACAAGCCTGGGTGACCTTAAACCAATCCAAAATACGAAACAAGATAGCCCAATCACATACCATCTAGTCAAGTGTCCACGTGTCCTAACTTTTGCAGAAGCCAATGAACAAATTACACCGACTCGAATGTATATAGGGCAGTGAAGGCTAGCGAGCTACCAAATAATAACGTGAATTTCGCAGGCCTGTATTGATTCATAACAAGGTAACTAAGTCATAATTTGATTTCCGGGCTATTTGTCCATGACTAGCACTGCAAACCAGTCTTAATTCGTACTAGTAGGACATTTTTTCCCCTCTGTTAAATCAGTACCATCTATGGTACAGCAGTGTTAGTAATGTATCGCCTTTCAGCTGGTCTATATAGACATTTTCAATATCTTTATAAATGTTGGGTATAGCCTAAGTACAAGCAATTACTAAGCTAAGTAAGTGAGAGAAAATGTATTAAATACACTAATGCGCTCATGAGTTACAAGTTAAAAACGAGATTTGTAATAACTCCAAATGGACAGAAACGGGTGGCTGATAAGCTATCACTACAAAAGTTTGCAAAGAAAAAAAAGACTCTCAAAAGTTATCTGAATTGATTAGTAACTGTTATCATTAACTCGCAATTTTTGTAAAACTTGAGAACTTTTTAAAAGATACGCGAGTACTGAAGTTAAATGTTTTTATGGTTGACCGACATTTTTATAGCATTTCGGTTTAAGATTTATCACAGGTCATTGGTATATTAAAGTTAAGAAACAACGGATTTTTTTTTAAATTTTGCAGTGCTGTAAAGAACAGGCGCAGTATGTAAGTTTAAAGATCTGTGAAATGACAACCGATGAATATTTATTTTGGAATACGTCAAGTAATGGCATGTCATATGGGTGACCTTTAAACTCGTTCGGCAAAGGTGTCGACTCCTGTTGCTCTTATTTCAGTCGTTCGCATCGTGTTACGGTTTTTTGCTTCACGGTGCATTGTCGCGATTCGTGAAGAGACCGCTCAATAGCACAAATAAATGGTCACTCCAATTACAGGCTGCTGAAATTGTGATTCTTCTCTACATCAGTTGCCGCTTTTGCCACGCCATTTGGATATTGAATGAGGAGATGAACAATTGGTAAAGGTTGTTCACGGTAAAGACAGTCCATAACTACAGGCATGCTACAGGATACACTGGTATGCAGGTCCCCAGTTAAGTGGTACCAGCTTCCAGTAAGGTGCGTGCAGTTTTGGCACTCGTCTGCCATGCTTTGAGGGGCACTAAACAATGAGTTTCCTATTCCACTAAACTCGCTGTTGTGCATCATGCAGCACGTCGCTGCATTTGGTGGGCTTCACTTTCCAGCCGACCTCCCATGGCGCAGTCAGCAGCGATGTTAGACGTACCACTTTCCTGATACTTGTACCATAATTAGACCTTGTGTACCATTTACCATGACAAAGTCGTCATAGTACGCAAATGTACCATAAACTGACTACAAGAATATGCAGCTAATGACTCTAACGAATAATAAAAGATTATCAGTTTGTAGCGCTTGGTTTAAGACAAAAGCTGAAGCCTTATGATTTATCTGTGAATAAGAGGTCGTATTTCATTTGTTTTTGATATCAGTAGTGCAAAGTTCAAACAACTCTTTTGAAATGAAAGCAACTGAAACAAAAAAATTGTGATTTTACGCGTTTGTTAGAAATGCACCGTAATTTTGTACCAGTGTACCATTATTTTGAATGCCCCGTACCATGATAGAGCACTGACTGCAGTCGGTTGGTGCACCGCCGGTCTGGGGCGCGGGAGGTTCTGGGTTCGAATCCTGGGTAAGGTTTAGGTGTTAGTTTAAGTTAGGTTATAAGTTATTTTATAAGCCATCCCTTGATAAACCTTCAGTCATAACACTGGCGGACGTTCATAAACCTTCTCCAATCCAATCCAACAGCTCCATGGGTAAAGGCCTGGAGGTAAAACTATAATTATTTACATCGGTGAGCAATCTCGGCATGAATAAGCTTTTGTCAACAAACAAAATTTCATCAGGACATCGCGAAACCGTAGTATATTAATGTAGTGGAACGTATTTCTCTAGAAGTGTTAGGCTTACTCATCAGATTAAGGCTCACTGAGAAAATGTAAGTTTAATATAAATTTCAACGAGGAAATTCTCTATGTTTAAAAGAACAACAAAAGCTGGCCAGATTTAATTCAAGAAAAGCCAATACAAGGCAATCACTTTAAAACGGTGGACAGATTCTTTGTGAAACAATACATTTATTTGGAAAATAAGTTATTGACAGCAGAAGCTCCGTTGGCTTTTCTTGCAGTGCCCCACCATTTACAGGTCGTGTGATTGTTCAGAAAAATTGTTTGTGCAGATTCTCAACGATTCCCCAATAGCCATTCATATTCAATCTGCTAGAACAAAAACAAAAGCTATAATAAATAATTTTTTCCGCCATTATCCTTGGAAATCCTATAGGATGTTGTGACAATAAGAAGAAAACGATTGCTAATGTAGTCACTGACACTTATAATCATCGAGCAACAAAGATTTGTCCACTTTTAATGCCATATTTTGA
The DNA here is from genome assembly GCA_029891345.1 of Dryococelus australis. Taxonomy (NCBI): domain Eukaryota; kingdom Metazoa; phylum Arthropoda; class Insecta; order Phasmatodea; family Phasmatidae; genus Dryococelus; species Dryococelus australis. The sequence continues at coordinate 318,553,165 of CM056994.1, forward strand.
TGTTAAAACAGGCATTTCTCATTAATTATAGGAAGTAGCATCCATTCAAGATGAAAAATCTGAAAGTGCGTATAGTGTTCCTGTCAGTAATTCGTATAAAATGCTAATGCTAACAAAGTGTATATCTTTCATTGGTATTAATTGCAGTAGTGATTTTGAAGTTCTTAACAGAAAGGAAGCAAACAATGGTTTTGTCATCTTCAAACTTCTCTCGAAAGAGCAATTTTGGGTGTAAGATGCAATGGACATATATTTAATAACTGTGTACATTACGGGACGGCTAGCCAATTGACATCGAAAGACTTGCTTCAAAGATATTTAATTTTGTAGTCAAAACAATGAATAATGTCTCCCATCATGTGAGGAACTTTCCGTATTGTATGCCGAATTTCGCCAAGTACAGTGTCCATAATAAAACAATATTCGTGGTTTCGTCACACGTTTTGAATCAAGCCTTTGAACAATCACCCAATGTATCATGTGTTCGGGTGTCATAGGCTGTTCACAGTAAAATTAGCACTTTTGAAATCACTGATCAAAATCTACTTATATGCGCTTTATGCAAAATTAATATTGCCGTAGACCGTATCACGTCATTGATGTGCCGGTCAAGCAAAACTGAGAAATTGTAAGAAAAATTAGTGTTTTACAAATATGTGCATTTTTACCCTTAAATGCATTAAAAAACAGAAAACAAAGGAAATAATTGAAGTTATCACAAAATGTTACCTAACACTTCCTATTCGACGTTAAAAAATGGAACTACTTTCACTCCATCATTACCAACATTACTTGGCTCATGCCAATCAGTGCGCCCGTTAAAATATAAGAAGGTTTTTTTTCCAAGGTTGATTTCAAAAGTGCTCACTTTATCGTGAAAAGCCTTTACCTAAATCTGTCACGTATTACAAGCATTTTATGCTTGCGTTAACATAAAAATGCCTTATTTTTAGTTAAATTGTACTTTTACTTATATTCTGTCTATACATTGTAATATTTCAATCATAACTAATATGAATATAAACTGGGAGAAAATAAATGTGACGATAACGACTAGTTATTGTGTTAAAATAATATTCATTGAGTGTGCATGATGGCGGTGTGTTTTCCTTTTGGTGAAATTATCTATACTTCGTAAAGCTTTGTTTGCCCTAGGCAGAGGAATATCCTGGAACTATAATTTTAGCAGCGCTTCAAAATAGTTTCAAGTGAACAGCCTTTAAATAAACTTCCTGTGCACCATCCAGTATATAAACCACCATGGCTGAAAGGGCTGAAGAAACACGAATCACAGTCCGTAAAACATGTCGGAATCGCTATCTATATTTTTTATTAAATTACATTTTAAAATGAAGATTAATATTTCTCTTTTTACTTTGTACCAGGCAAAAAAAGTTGTAATTTTCCCAATTTAAATATACAATTTAATTCCGCTTAATTTTATGAAGCATACTTCCCGCATAGCATACAACAGTAGTAGGTACATAAAAGCAAGTTACGTCTATCCTGAAACGTTGTTTTGAAATGAAACCAACATTAAAACATATCGTCCTTCGACTCAGAAATCACAGAAGATGTTCAATGTCTGTACCTGGTTCCGGCTCAAAAGCGAGCAGAACTCCTCATGCAGTTCGCGGATCCGGCGCCCTGGCATACGGTCGCGACACGTTGACATGTGCTGCGAGCAGCCGTGATTCGGATGGCACGCGGTCCTGACTCGCGTGGCCCAACAGCCACTTCTTGGCTAAATAGTTTCTCCCCAAGGCCAACGTGTAACAGAATTAACTGGTGTGAAAAGTCTTGAGGCGGGCAGGGACGCCACACGGGATAATTACCAACCTTGACTCATTTTGTCTCCCGGTCTGCCTTAGTTACACTTAGATAAGTGGGATAGTGTAAATATACTTATTGATAGAAGACAACTGAAACTATCCATGGCTAACTAAGCATTTTGAAATCAACGTTTGAAACATGTAACTGTTCCCACCTGCATACATTTCAACGTGCACATTGACCAACACGCGCCCAGTAGAGTTGGTAAAGGCTGTTCACGATAAAGTGAGCACTTTCGAAATCAACCTTAGAAAAAAGTCACTGCCCCTGCCTGCATATATTTTAACGGACGCACTGAATGACATGCGCCCAGTAAAGCTGGTAACGATGGAGGGAACGTAGTTCCACATCTTAATGTCGAATAAAAAGTGTTAGGAAACTATTTGTGTTAACTTAAATTATTGCTTTCGCTTGTTGTCTTTATTTTTAATGAATCGAAATGTGGAAATGAGCAGATTTGTAAAACATGTAGTTTTCTAATAATTTCACAATTTCATTTGACCGATTGATGAATAAAGCGATGAGGCCCATGGCAATGTTAATTTTACATAAGACGGAAGAATACACAACTTGCATACAAGACGATCTTAAGCACGGCTTTCAAAAGTGCTCATTTTGCTGTGAACAGCCTATAACGAGGGAGTGAAGGTGGTTCCACATCATTAACATAGAATAAAAATGTTAGGAAATGTTAGGTAAGCACTTGTGAATCCCGAAATAATTTCCTTTGCCGACTTTCACTTGACCGACAGATGAATAAGATTTTACGTGTGGTGGAAGAATACACAATGTTTAAACAAGTACACCTTAAGGGGACTATGAGCTACGCATCCAAGGTCAAGTAGCGAGGGAGCGATACGGGCGACAGTTACACGCACGCCTAGCGCCTCATCGTTCCTACGCGCAAGGAGTGCAGTGTTTCCGTCGTTACGCTGTACCGGACAAATTAGATCTGTAAAAGTGGGGTTTTATTACACGCGATGAAAGCCCACAGATTAAACTACGTCCGTATCTTTGTACTTTTCTCTTGCGGCTTAAGGAAACTGCATAAGCAAGTTTTAAAAATGCGATATTTGACCATTTTTACGAATTTTTTTCCTCAAGAATATACTTAATACGACAAAAGTAAAAAAATTGGGCGATAGAGATATATATTTTTTAAAATCTTTTCTGAGAAAAAGTAATATTTTCAGAACTTTTATTTACGAGATACGCGTTTACTTGCAAACAACGATTTCACAGAAAAATTTTAGTATATAGGACTCTTAAGGGGGCAGTATCCTTGCCATCTTGGATTGATGTTTTATTCCTCCATAACATAATTTTCGGAGTCAATATTTAAAAGTCAAGCTAGTCAACACATAGGGGACATCTTAGCAGTTATTTCGAAATCCTCCATATTTTTCTTACATGATTAGTTTCACACCTGTAAACGTACTCAAATATTACCTAATTATTTAACAATGCGAATCCCATATGGGGAAATACAGATATACTTGAACCCGTACAAACTAAAAATATCGTTACGTAGTCCTCTATGTCATGTTTAGCATTGCATTTTTATGTATAGTCATTAATTTTCATTACGAAAAACCGCCCACCTTTTCCGGAAACCAGGATAAAAACATAACGGAATTCACCTTCTATGTCAACCTCACCCCGAACCATCCTCCGGGCCAGTTTTCGCAGCTCGTCGATTCCAGCAGTTCCCTCAAACGGTGTACCCGCATCCCCCAGCACGCCCTGTAGACTTTCCTTCACGAGGTTTTGTACCCATGCTGTCCGTGTACCTGAAGTCACGTTAAAATGCAATAAAAACTTCTTCACTAAAACCTCCTTCCAATTTCAAATTTAATTCACTTTGCCCGAATTTGAGAAAGATAGTGTTGCCCGATCCTAGAAACATTGAACAGAGTAGCACAGAAAATTGTGCCCCATTTGCCACCGCTCCTGAAGCACAACCTCATGCCCAGCCCTCCTGTTTACCTACCACAGGCAGGACACTACGGATTTGGGAAGGGCAAGTAATATATATTTCAATTTAAATAGCAGGGCAGGCTGTCTAATGTTATTTGCTGGCAATTCACCTTCCTCAAAAAAGCACATGTATGGGACAAAGGGAGAAAACCACATACTACAAGGACAACACCTAAATGAACTTCCTTGCAATTTAATTCTTTAATAAACTTCCAGTACAGAGGAACATTTAATTAATATTCTTACCTTTTCTCACAGGGAAGAAAACGCACTAAATCTTCCATAGAATAGCATATTACAAAGAAACGTTTAATGATTATTTTTCCCTTCTCTCACGGGGTAGAAAACACACCAAACTTCCATAAAATAACATATTTCATTAAAATGGGCTAATTTCCTTTGCAACATTAATACAGAACCAAGCCCCTTTACCAAATAATATTTACAATAACAATTTACCTAAAACTTACATAAAATACACCCCTCTCCATAAGCTTAATCCTTCAGAGAAAATACAATAAAAATCACAAACAGGGTTCCTCTCACCACGCAGGGTGATTCCTTTATTTCTCCTTTCTTTTGTTTTGCAAGCCGCCGCTGGCGTGAGAAGACTAAAAAAACCTACCCTTTTTTTCCTTCAAGAAAAATCACAAACCTTGCAAAACCCCATAAGAGACTCGCCCAAACCACCACACACGCACCAGCACTCGCTCACCACACCACCTCGTATTCTAACCCTCAGACCGAGGTATTGTCCTCACCAAAGATATTGGCTGCCATTGGATCCAGCAACACACCATCAAGAGAGCCAGGGATATTGTCCCCACCAGTACACTGGCTGATCCCCTGCACATTCAAACAAGCACCCAAGAGAAACAGAGAGAAACAGGGATACTCTCCCCACCACTTGGGATTTCCTCTCCTTCTCCTGCATTCACCACAACACACTCACTCGCCCATCCCACAGGTTCCCTTTTCCCAAACAAATGCCACGCCAGTTTTTCTCCAAAAACGTTCCGAATGGTAAATGGAGTTTCCAGAAGTATTATACATAATGTGGCGGGTGCCAGGGGGCCGCACACGACGAGCTAAGGCAGTATGGACTATAGATTCCTTGCGAGCCCCTTGTTTGTACAACACACTAACCCACTACCACTGGGCCATAAAAGGTTAGCACGCCGTACCCCCATCCCCAGAACCAAGAGGGTGATTGAGAAGCGACGATGTGTGTGCCGGAAGCGGCACGAAGATGAGGGCAACTGATTTTAGGGTCAGTACGCTGTGTGCACGTGTCAGCAATCTACATGCGCAGGCGACCTTGCCAGTCATGCTGTACGACATCATGGCGCCCGTCCTGTTTGTTTAGAAACGCTTCTCCGCTTCTTTATATTTAATGCATGTTCTGTGCTTGTAATTGCATGTGGGACAACCTGCTCCCCTTTATGCAGGAAATTCTCTAACTGTCTTGTGTATTCTTCGGAGAATTCCTTACTATATTTTCCCTTCCAATTTTAAGTAATGTTACACACCACACTGCTTACACATGCCAATATACACTGAAAATCGCCATAACTCACAGTACATGGAAACTAGGAGCACAACCAAACAATCCTCTGTTAGTAAAGTCATAAAGAGTTTGTTCCTCGATACTTCCGAGGTAGAAAACATCTTGGATGAACGCGATAGACAACGGGTGCTGCTACACATTACACAGACTTCCACTACTAGTGATGTACGCAACCAACACTTGGAAGTCTCCTTTCTTGTTAGCCTAGAACACTCATCAAAAGACACACCGCCTCACACACAATCTCCACAAGACACTCCACCCCATGTAAATAGCCCACAGTCGGACTTTTTAAGTTTTCATTTTTACGACGACATTATACTAGAAACAATAACAACAACCACACCACCCCCACCCACCACTACATTAATATAAATACAGACAACACAACACACCCAACACACAACATAGCCAACGCCCAACCACCACAGCCCCTACAGATTATTCTTCCACAGCCAGAAAAACTGCCTACCTTTTCCGGAAACCAGGACAAAAACATAACGGAATTCATTGAGGAATTGCTGAGATTAACTGGTGGGATGCAGCAGAAAAGTGCAGAAGGGTAAAGTTTTACCTCCAGGGCTCCGTTGAACACACACTTGACAACCTAGCATACGATCACCAACAACCACTCACATGGCCAGCATTACAATAGACACTCAAGGACTCCTTTCCCTCTACTGTGGACACAGAGCAATTTAAACACCTCATTTATACCAAACTACAAACTGTGGGCGAAGACACTATCAGACACATTGAAATTATGACATATTACCACAACAGGTATAACCCACACACACGTCCATGTCAGACCAAGATTTCCTCAATGTCTTGTGGAAATTACTTTTACCCTCAATCGCTGATAAGTTAATCGGTCTCCCAAATGACACATTACATGATATGATTGTCAACTTAAAACACATAGACATTGTTATGTACAAATACAACCAAACTCTCACACAACCCCGACCGAACACCGAATCAGAAAGATTGGAGTCTGAAATTCTAAAACTCAAACAAGAAATTGCGCATTTGACCCTACAGCAACAAAAACCACGGTCAGCCAAAATTCCCCTATAGAACAACCACATCAAAATCACTCATTTCAACACCAAACACGATGCAGACAACCTGTATTACATTGGGGATACTAAAATAACTACACATCACAACCAGCATATTCCCATCACAACGAGGTTACAACCACTAACAGAGACAACCCCTCTCAAACTCACCACTACAGGGGTCATCAAAACCTTCAAAGGGGCCGATATAGTTTCTGTGGACACACGTACAACAACAACCTCTCTCAGCAGAATACTTATCACACCAGGGATAACCAATTCACCACCCGAGGGTAAGGTTATAGTAACCCGCAGGTAGGGCTCCACCCGACAAGAAACTACTATACGAGGGGGCAATAAGCACCACTCCGCGAATACAATTAGGAGAACAGTGCATTCATATCAACAACAGAACAGGCAAGCAGGCCACATAAGGGCGCATCGCAGAACCACGCAACGACCACGGAATGATGCTAAGGAGGTAAATGGCACTCCCAGAAAAAGTCACTCCGGGAACCTACGAGATAAAAATCCCCCACAGGTACATACACAGGACGTTGAAACTCAAGATACAATAACCAAAGGTATCCAAGCAGAAACCAAGGTTCTTATAGAAATAAATGCCTGTGAGGCATTTTTCAATAAAAGAATCCCAACAAGGTCTCATGCGGGTATTGCGAAGTTTAATTCTTACAATGAACTTCCACCACAAAACCAGACACACCTCCCCCAAAATTATAAATACCAACACGCCAACACACACACGAGAAGGCCACTATGCGAAACACGACCGCAATGCCTGCGAAGCCAGCTGCTATTTTTATGTCATGCAAGGCAGCATCTAACCATACACTGCGAGAGCCGACGACAAACGTGGAAATTGCAGCTAGGTCGCGTAAACAGTCGACATAGCGTATTGCATGGGTGCTGCCAGTCCAAGGTGGCACACACGAGTGCATCACCCCCACCCCCCTCATGCGACCGACCAATGTTGCCACACCTCCGCCACAGCACGACCCACTTCGAGATGTTGCCAAACATCACGAAAGTGTCATCCAAAAACAGGAAGTCACCGACCCATTAAGCCTCGCGCACGACACATGCACACACTGTTTCTATGCCAGTCACAAGGCCAGGCATTGTAATTTGTTTCCGCAACAAACATTCGAGTTTGCTACAGACATTGGGGATCGTTTCAAGCATTTAAAAAAAAAGTTTAGCTTAACACCTCGAACAGTTTACGTACAGGGCTCACATCAGAATCGCATCATACCCAATACACACTGTTTTCACACTACTGTGCGCCAGGTCCGCGATGATGAATTTTTGTTGAAAACACACTGAGCAAGCCTGCGCCTCCCACTAATTCAAACAAACACATACACTCTACACAGGAAATAGACTGTAAACATGCAAAACACACAACAGCGACACCCCGCGTTCCAGTTACAATTAAGGGGACGAAATATTATGCACTAGTGGATACTGGATGCTCCCACAGTTGTGTAGCAAGCACCCTTATATCCGATCAACACCTTTTTCCGTTAAGGGAAGGCATAACTCTAGTTGGGGACATAAGTGTTTTAACTCTACCTAAGTTTGAAACTACTATTAAATTGAATACATCAGGACACACATAACCTCAGAGGTTTTTCGTTGTTGATAATCTACAACAGGACTTAATCCTCTGCGTAGAATTCATCAGGCGTTATGATGTTATACCAATTTAAAAAACACAACATAAAGCTCATAAATGGCTACGATCCCAACAAATTAGTATAGGTTTCGCTACATCTAGGGCCTTCTACAACCAATTCCAATATTTCACTTGAACATTCTTTAAAATCATTTGAAGCCTTTGAATCTAACCCTCCTGCATTGCCTCATATAAACAAAAAGTTAACATAGACTTAGGCGCAGTCATCGCTGGTATTATTCATTCTTACAAAGATCGGTTTGATAATTCCATTCTACAGTTAACTGAAGCTAAGGATTTTGCAATAAAATTAGACCACACTACCAACAAACCTGTAGCAACCCACCCTTACAGGATCAGTCCCAAAGTCAGGGATGAGCTTTTAAAGCAAATTAAGAATATGGTGAACGGAGGAATTATTCAGGAAGCAGACTCCCCGTATTCTGTGCCAAGTTTTGTCATTACTAAAAAAAGTGGAGGATTAAGGTTTTTAACAGATTTTAGAAAATTGAATCAGCATCTAACCTGCATTCATTACCCATTACCAAGGACAGAGGGCATTCTAAACACCCTGCAAAATCCCCTCTTCATGACTAGTATTGAGTTATTCTCAGGTTTTTACAGTATCCCTGTCAGAGAACAGAACAGGTTGAAATTGGCATTCACAATTGGTGGTGTAGGTTTATTTGAATATAAAAGAATGTCAATGGGGCTCAGCATCTTCCCACAATATTTTCAAATGCTTTTTAATAAGCTATTAGGTCCCCTTAGATGGACAGTGGCCATAGCTTACAATGAAAATATTTTTTTTCTGGACAACACTTTTGACGAACAGTTAGCTAACATTCAAAAAGTAGTTGAGCATTTACGCATATTTTATGTGAAAGTGAACACGGAAAAATGCACCTTTGCTGAACAAACAGTAAAAGTCCTCGGTCACGTTATTACCACTAATGGTATTTCGACCGACCCTGATAAAGTGCCTGCTATAGAAAAAAATGGCCAGGCCGACAATTTTAAAGCAACTATGTACTTTCCTCGGCATGACTTCATACTTACGGCACTATATAATGAACTATGCAACAATATCACAGCCCCTTATTGCCTTGACTGAACATAATTCACCCTTTAAGTTGACCGAGGGCCATCAGGTAGCATTCGATAACTTGAAAAAAGCTATTTTACAAGTTCCTGTATTACAAAGATTCAATGAGGATTAAGAAATCATTCTGGCCTGCGATGCGAGTAATGACGCAGTCGGCCGGGCACTCCTACAGGTAGACCCACAATTTAAACAGCGCTCTATTATTGCTTTTGCGTCGAAAAAGCTTTCTGATCAGGAATCAGGTTGGAATACCGCCGAGCGAGAACTTGGACTCTTAAATATCTTTGTAACAACTTCCGGCAATTCTACACATCAAAATATGGTAGGAGATTTAAAATTGAGACAGATCACGCAAGCCTGTGATATCTACGGTCGATGGTGGAACACAATATCCGAATCCAGAAAATGGCTATAGCACTCAGTGAATATGACTTCGAAGCACATATTGTCAATATAACACTGTGTGCACTCGTCACACGAAGCCAGCCTTTGCACAATAATTTACTGTTTTGTCGAACCCAGATAAAATGTATATGTTCTATGATTAAAATGTTCTTTTAAATATGTTTTCTGGAGGATTCTATTGACGTGAGCCTTTCAGTGTGCAGCTTGAAGGAGAGCCAACACAATCTATTCACACCACGTCTGGAGCGTGCTGACACCAGCCTGGCAGCATGGGCTCAGCAAATTTGTATGTAGCAGGAAGTAGGCAATGCGAGGCAACAGCCCGGTCTTCCTAACTGTCGCCCAGACATGAGCGTTCTGCAGCACACCCACAGAGTAAAGAGGGGAGTCACACCTACCAACTTCACACCGCATGCGGTGCCGCAGCAGCAGCTACACAGAGCTGCTGCCTCTGTACGACACCATTGGCAGTTCTGCGAGAGCACAAGCCACGCTTTGTGCAGATGCGTGGTGGTTGTCATGGCAACTCTAACCGGTGGCAACCTTGGAGCCAAGGAGTGGGGAGTCTACTCCAATTGATGTGCTGCCAAGGTCATGACAGCACTAGGTGTTTTCCTGTCAGCTGTTATTACGTTGCTGGCAACTTGCCATGTGCACGCTAGAGTATACTGGGCTTCAGAAGTTGTCGACTTCATCTACGAAGATAGCCTACCCCTTATTTATGTTATTCCTTTGAATTTTCCACAAACCCCACAAGTTTGGATCAATACTTGCATGTAGCATGTGTGAATCGCACCTCTACTTCGTGTTAAACAGCTGAGTGTTTTATGATTACTTGCAGGCGGTGGAGCATGGCGTTCTCCGTGAGTTCCTGGATGACGTCAGCACTCTTTTTCGCCAGAACCGAGGAATCCATGTTCTCTGCGACATTAACACGTGGTGCTGCAATGTGTTTACAAACAAGCACTTGTGGGTACTGCTAGATAATGATGCCCAACTTGACGACCAAATACACCAGCTCACAGATAACATACGCATCACCAACGCCGCACTCAACGTCACCCTGAAGTGATTAATCAGATTGAACATAAAGTCTCAGAGAAAGTTAATTCTCTTTCATAGATGATTAATGGTCTATCGAATCTTTTGCATAATCAACAGTTCACGCTAAGCGCATTAAATAACATTGAGTTACAATCCACTCTCCTCTCTACAAGTATTCTGCAATTATTAAATAATATAATTATTGAGGAGTTGATGCAAACCTTTGTACACTCTTGCCAGATCAGTCGACTACCCTTAAGTGCTGTAAACAAGACACAGTTGACACATGATTTAAATAAGCTGCAAATAAAATTACACAAACTCAACTTTACCTTCAGTATTGACACAAAAGATTTAGTTAAATACTACACCGACGATTTGGCTGAATGTAGTTTTACCAGTACACGATAGGGTTTTCAATTACAGATACCTGTTATTCGTACTCACTCAAACTGGAAAAGTTATAAAGTTATTCCAGTCCCCTATCGTTCAACAATCATACTTGTCAAATTCACGTACCATCTTCCATTCTGGCAATTGATCCCAATAATGGCATTGTCAGAGCCATATCACCACCACCTGACATCTCCCCGGATGATATAGCCATCCCTAAGGAATTGCTAACGTGCGAAAATGCGAAATGTATTAAAGCAGCAATTCTGCTGTCAGATGCCAACAAATTGTTCTCGACATGCAAATTTCATTGTTCCTATGACAACTCATTGTCACTCCAACCCATTCTTCCTCACCAGTATGTATTTACCAACCTCCCTGAGGGTACTGTCTTAAGATGTACAAATAGCTCTCTGAATGTCGACATACACAACTACAATTTGGGCAAAGTGGTCGCCCTATATGTTAAACTTCTTAAATTTCCAATCATATTGACACGCCTACAAACTCCTACTGAAACAGGTCCAGTGCTTTTGTCTCGACTGTAAATTGTCAAGTATATAAGTGTACAGTACTGCATTGAACTCCTTTGAAGTGAGCCTAAAAATATTACAATTATAATTATTTACAATATTGTTTGCCAACCACAACATGTTGCCTGGTATCTCAGGAATACCATTAATTAGTTTCCCCCTGAAACAGTGTCTTGATTATGATGAATTATTTTAATATATGAACACTTGGTCTTTACAATGGAGCAAGTATCACAACACAAGGTCAATTATGACTCCTTGCTATTGAAGGATAAATACTTTACTGAATTACAATATTTTATGATTACTTTCAAGCCAGTTTAAGGCGTTTCAATTGAAAGCAACATAAAAATTGCTATTATGACAGCCTCTTGATGGCATATATACATATGTGAAGACTTTCAATCACTGTTATCATTCTCTTGTGTAACAAATAATTTATTTCCTACCATCCCTATATGTATTGATGTTTCTTCGAACATCATGGATTTACAGTTTTAGGTTTTAAGGTTAAGAACTTGGTAATCCAGTACCACTAATAATTATTGAAGAGGCATTTATAAGCTGTATTTTATTTGTTATATATATGTACTCTGTGAAACTAATAAAAAATTTACCAAATTGTAGATTTAAGAGAGCTCTCATTAAATTAACATTGTATTAATAGTTATATATGAATATGCTCTGGTAAATTTTTATTTCATGCATAATGTATATAAATATGTTCAATAATTTCAGTGCCTTCAAGTACAATTTTGTAGGGTTTTATACTTTTGATATGCTAAAATTGAAATAATAGGTGTGGAACTGTTGCAAAGACACTATCTCTGTGAGGAATGATTACCCAAGACCACACAATTATAAAAACAGTATACTACAGTTTACTAAAACACTCCACATGAACTTCACAGTACAGAAAACTTATTAAACTAATTTGGTGAGTCAAAAAAAAAAAAAAAAAACTACCAACGAAAGAACTGAGCCATGTGCTACAACAAATAAAAATAATGTATATATATATTCACAACTCTATTATTCCTATATATAACTGTCAAGATTGTAATCAATTGTCACATCTAAGATTACGTTCTCCTACCTGTAAACCTTTGAAATGTTCTTAAAATAGAATCTTATCAAGGTTAGGTGCTTCCCATATGGGACTAGCAGAAAACAACATTTCCTATCATTGAAATATGTTTAGTGTAACTGAACGGTATTATCAATGTTAATTTATATGTACTCCTTGTACGTATCTTCTTAAGAGGGCGTGGGACATGTGGCTGCGAGTCGCGAAATCGATGTTCGTGGCGCAAGATATATGTGAAAACCATTACATATTTTGAAATCAGGGTAGTATTAAGATACTGTGTAAGGTTGGATTTTAGATTTCCATTGCCCGAAATTTCGAAATGTGTTTTATTTGACTAATTACATCGCTTTCAATATGACGAACTTCAATAGGCGAATATTGATAAATTTGCATTGCAAATGGAAAACTGAAAAGTGCCAATCCACAACACATTTGTGTACATGACGTTGAAAATTGCAGGATGCATTTAGAAGCAACACAAGCTGTAAAATCTATTGCGCCTCAAGTTTCGAAAACTGCAGCTCACGCGGGATTTGGCACTGATTAGATACGTCGTAATTCACGCGTCCACCCATAGGTGACGGGCTCTCCGCGCGCAGTGATTCATTGTAGTAACGCATCACAGGTGTCGCGCGTGTTGGAGGCCGTCATTGTTTACTTTATAGTATCGCGAAACCACTCTTTTGAATTTGGCGGGAGACACCACAATGAGTGATAATAAGACACGATTTAAAAAGAACAGGGATAGAGGACACATGCTTATTTCTTCATGGCGGAAAAGAAGCCAAGAGAAATCACTTAATTAATTAATTAATTAATTCGCATCCCGTATTCCTATACATTTTGAAAAGAACTTGTCAATTATTATTATTATATTTTAAATATTTGTTATACAATATGGATATTTGCACACAATTACATTAACATAAAACTATATAACAGATAAATAATATAATTTACACGTTTATCAATTCTAGCAGCTCTACAAATATGTAAAGACTACATTTTGGGTGCAGTACAAGTTATTACAATTCATATACAGATAGATATTAAAGTATAAATATGTAAAGTCTACATTAGATGTCTGCATTATAGAAATCCATCTTTATTTAAGTATTCTTCTACGGAATAGAAGCCCTTATTAAATGAAGTAGGATTTAACAGTTGTTTTCAATTACTGCAAAATAATGAATTGACTTCAAATGATTGGGTAGGTTATTTATTAGTTTTGCCCCAGCATAGTATGGATTTGATGAAAATTTTGAGGTTCTGTAGGGGAATCGGTGAAGATGATTAGCTTGTCTGGTGTAGTAATGGTGTATATCACTATTTTTAACTTTTTAAATGTTTTCCATGTAAAAAAGAATACTACGGTACACATACATGCCATGGAAAAGTTATAATTTTGTTATTTATAATAGGGGTTAGCCCGTGACTTTTTTTAGTACTGTCACGTGCCTAGAACAATTACGATTTTATAAAATTTTGTTGTCATACAAAGACTGAAAAAATAATATGATATGAAATTAACTCAACATTTGGATATAGTTCTTTCCACTAAGATACTGTGGCACCACTTGGAATTGCTCTATCTACTGAGCTACTAAGGTCCTATTTGATATATATCTATCCACTTTGCCACTGCGGCCCCACTTTAATAACTCAACATTGACGCAAGACATTTAAAGTAAACAAAAGTTATATTCCAATACCTTATATCTCTATGCGATATTTTCTATGCATTAATTCAAAATTTTCATTAGGAAAAAGAAATAAAAAAATGAGTTTTTAGTGTAAAATATAATGATTGCGTAATCTGATCTGGCTGAAAGTCGAACTTGACCTGTATTTTACCCTGAGTTTTCGCTCTGCAAAATTTGAAGAACTTCTGTTAAGTTTCAAGGGACTTAGAGGTATTAAAGACGGACAGACTGACAGACAGAGATCGTCTACTTATTATATAGGATAGCGGCCTACAGTGGCTTCTTTTTTCCTTATTACTTATTAATCTGACTATATTCTTCTGTAATCTAAAATACTTTTTCCATTTTGTCGATTTACCCAAAAATATGATTCCATAATTCATTATGAACTGAATATTTGAGAAATAGTATGCAAGTATTTTATTATTATTACAAATCTTTTTTAAGGTATGTACCGCAAAATACACTGAACTCAGTTTTTTTACAGAAACTATCAACATGCTCAGTCCATGTTAAATTACTGTCTACAATGAGCCCTAGAAATTTAGTACTATTTACTGTTTGTAACCCGTATTTTTCTATTATTGTGAATCTTTCATCCTGCATTGTATGTTTATTTATTTGCATGAAACTCATGAGCACAGATTTGTTTACATCTAATGTTAATTTATTATAATGGAACCAACTGGACATCTCAATCGCTGTTTTATATTTCCTTCAAGAACAGCGTTATTTGAACTAGTTGCCAAAATGTTTGTGTCATCCGCAAACATTATAGCTGAGCCGTTGGTTATTTGTTCTGGAAAATCATTAATAAATATTAAGAATAAAATTGGTCCCAGTATTGATCCCTGTGGCACTTCTACTCAAGTAGTTCTGGTATTGAACATAACATTTGTAATGTGACTTTTGTCTTTATATCTTATGGGAGTGATCCGTTTTTTGTCTTCAAGATATGATTTAAACAGATTGTTGGTTACGCCTTTTATTCCACACTGTTCAAGTTTTTGCAAATAAAATATTGTGGTCGACACAATCAAAATCTGTTGAAAGGTCTGCGAATATACCTGTTGAGAATTGTCTTTTTATCAAAAGAAGTTAACATTTTTTCAGTTAAACTGTAAATAGCTTATTCTGTGGATCTGCCCTCTACAAAGTCATACTGATGCAATTAAATAACCTTGTTTTTTTTTTTAAATTGAGAATTGGGTCAGTTTGTTTGCTATCAGATTCTCTATTTTTTTTTTTTCAAGTATGTAAGAAGGGCAAAGGCCTATAGTTATCCATCAACACCTTGTCACCTTTTTTGATGTATTGGTACTAGTTTTGTATAATTAAGTCTATCAGAAAAATATCCCTGGACAAAACATTAATTGAAAATGTAAGTCAAATGCAGTTTAATTAAATAAGAACACTTTTTTAGCAGTCGTAGGTACCTCATCTATTCCACAGGAACTTTTAATTTTGAAATTTTTAGTTACATTTATGATGTCTTCATAGATAGGTGTGAAAAAACAGCGTGGTGGAAGAAATCAAGGTAAGTAAAAATAATATTTAATAACAGAAATATGCGGTCCTTATGATGATTTTTGAAATTGATTAAAGATATGTCAATACTGTTGTTTATGTCTGATTAATCATAGATTCAAGTGGTTTGAATTTTAAGCAAATGCACTAGTGTTCCAAAGTAAAAATAAATAACTTACAGCTGAGAGCTTACAAAAAGAAATATTGCGAAATTTTTGCACCATTAAAAGACGAAATGTATTAAAATTATACTTTTTAGAAACTATGCTTATAAGCAGTATTTAATTTTTTTTCTGGGTTGAATACATGGATGTGACGAATTTATAGTCACAATTATTTGATGTATAAATATAATATTTGGTGGTTGTGCATGTAGGTTATAGTTTTCATACATCTTTATTGAAATAAGTGTAAAACAGCATTGCTAATGTGACTAATGCATTTAAAACTAATATTACTGTATATCACTATAAATATACACATACATATCCCCCTGTTCTTAATGATCTCGCCGTAGAGGACTGTGAAGCCATAAAAAATTGCAGTTAAAGAAATTAGTGTTTCTTGCGTGCAGGTTGTAAGATTTTACTAAGTTTCTTAGTGGTAGGTGATTCTACTTTTTGGCTCCCATTATCGTAAAATCACCCGTTTTATTCCAGTAGTTACTCGGATTTTCTGCACAATGTTTCAGACAACAGATAAGAGAAGCTACGTTTATAAGTCTAGATTTAGAGCTACAATAGCTTTCATGTGTCCGTAGAGAACTCTGGCAAAGTGTTTTGAAGCTGACAGAATAGAGCTGATATTTGTCTCTAATTAGACCTGGAATACTCTTAAAATCTTATATAACTAACTCAGGACCGTTTACATTGGTAACACAGTTTAGGATGAGAGAAGATGTCAGCAGAGTGTATTTATAGAAAATCGGAGGCCACAATTAGTTGATGCTATGTCGGAATCACATTCCAGCAGTACTAATTTTTCACGTGGTGAAAGATACAGAGCAGAGATACTGAGCAGTATTCATTAACTGTCAATTTTACTTGCGGGGTCACTCCCGGATTTCGCATGTATGAATTGTGCCTGGACGATGCAGTAGGTTTTCTCGGAGATCTTCAGTTTTCCCTCTTTCGCGTCATTGAATTCCAAGGCGCTTCTCCGTATCCGACAATTCATCTCTCATCGGCTCTAAAGACCTTAGCTTAGATGATAAGAGCCGTCCAAACCTATTTAACTGATTCTGTAATATTAACGTAACTATTCATGACACCAGTGACTGATTTGCAATGTCAGCATATAATATGATCATGTTTTATTTAATAACATATCATAGAGGTATAATACACTAGAGGGGGTGTGACGTCATAAGAGTGTGTTCAACATGGAACAATGTTTTGTTAGTCACGTGACAAATGATTCCGAGCACACCATTCGCTCCCTGGAGCGTGGCGTCACGAAGGTGCGTTCAACAAGTTCGCCATTGCGCAATCTTCCTAAAGTCACGTGACCCATCTTGAACACAACCTTTTCTCAGTCTCTTATAGCAGACGCCGCCTCTATTTATTATTCCTCTATGGGTATAATATACCTCAATGATTATATAACATATTGTGAAGTCGGTGTTATATGCTTTAACATTTACATGTTTATGAGCACCGTTTTCTTTGGGTTTGTAGCTAACAAAGAAAATATTAAATAACGTTTAGGAACATCCCGCGTTTATGGGCCATTTAAAGATCGCTGCGGCCCGAATTTTCATATTAGAATTCGTCAGTGTTTTCACTTATATATTTGGACCTTGAAGATAGGTATTTGTGTACAAATTACCCTGGGCACAGTCTAGGAAGAGACCCTAAAATATTATCACTGAAATGGCTTTTTAAATAATCTTGTTTTAGATAGCGACGTTTGTAGAGGTCGATAACGCAAATTGTAAAATAATGACTTTTTGTTTGATTAGACCCCCGTATAACCTAGATATCCAGAAGTCAACATATCGAAACAAAATTTAAAGATGTAATAAATAGTTTAGTAACATTTTTGGCATCCAAGTCATAATTTGGGACACTAACGTAGTTTTATGTTCGTGACCGCAAAACAGACAACTACACAGTAACTGTGGTATAAAGTTTCTCATTCATCCGAAGCTGGCTGCTCTGAGAGAATATTATTTTGAAACTCAGTTTAAGGCTTTTGAACTATAATAAATTATTGTTTTAATTTACTGTCTTTTACGATAAGTCTAAGAATATTTTCAGTGGCAGAATTAACATTTTCAAGTACATTTTATCACGTTATCTTGTCTTACAACCATACGTTTTCAAGTTTATTCTATTCGAATATGTGTTTCAATGATTGATTTTATGAATATCTGAGTCAATATTACAATATATAATATAATAATACATTATATTAAATGAGATACAGCAAACAAGTTTTGATCTATTAATTTTTTGGTGTTAGACATTTTTCTGAGTGATATTTGTTAACGCCAAGTGTACTGCATATGAAAGAACAGAAAATTCTACATTCCAAATAATTTCAAACATCGAGATCAATGATCGTACTCGTATTTTCGTACTTTTATTCATAATTATTTTATGCACAACTCACACTATTGCGCCAAAAAGAAACTACTAAAAAACAAAACGCACATGAAAATAAACTATAATTCAGTTTTGATGAAAACAATTCAATTATACTAGTGATATAAATATATAACCAATTTCTTAGCACACAACAGAGAATAGTGCTTGTTATGTGACGACAATATCTGTACGCCTAAGTCACCTAGTCAGAATTCATTGATAAACTACAGAAGTATATCGTAAACGTGTTTGCCTGCCTAATACCACTTCTCCCTCACACACTTCCTATTATAAATGTTTTGAATAATAGTTTATTAAATTGCAATTATCATGATCATAGTGCGCGACTGTGAAAAAAGTATGCACCACTGGCGTATTCAATCACAATTTGGGATGTTCTGTAAAATCAGCGTTATTTTCCGTTTATTATCATATGGAATCCACTCCACATTAATTACTAAATATAATCTGGCTAACGTATAAAACGTAGCTTCTCGCGAGGACTGAACACGGAATAATTATGTTCTAATCTATTCCACCACTATTTTTTATTCAGTAACTTAGAATAATATGCCCGTTAGGTAGGTAATCCTTGGAGAGTATTGAGCCAACATTACGTAACATGAACTAAAAGAAACTATACAATACGATTCACTAATCTGAATAAATAACATTAATTTGAATAGATGGTTCACAACTATGTCGGCACTTAAAAAATGGCATTGACGATTTTAAATATAAAATATCAAGTAATTTAGTATTTCACCAAGATGAGATTACATAAAAAAATAACTTAAATTTTATAATAACCAGTTACCTTGCCCTCATAACCGTATCTAATTATTGTTTCCTGATCAGCCATTTATGTCACATCTAACTTTCCACCTGCCACGATTTCGGGAAACCATGGAAAACCCTAATTAGGATAGCCGGACCGAGATTCAAACCCAGGTCCTCCCAAAAGTGAGTTCAGTTTTACACCTGCGCCATCTTGTTCGGTCCAAGTGAACAGTAGGTAGAAATAAGTTTGTCCAAAAAGTGTCCTGAGCATGTTTATAGACATAGATATGAATGCTGATTAATAGCAGTGTAACAGAAAAACCTTTCCACATTTATTCAGGTATGACAATGCAGTTTTGGCGGAAACCTATGAAATATATCTACCTACTTGTTAACGAGAGTTAACTGCCTTAAAATGTTATGCGTTAAATTAGCAAGAGTTACACGAATACGTGGTAGTTTAGAAATTTCACAGAAGGAGCAGGCATTTTCTTCGAAGTAGCATATAATGTACTTGTTAATTGTACACAGATGCAAAGTGTTTACAGTTATTAGAGTATCTGAAAGCGCAATGCTCAAAATATGTATTTTAAGGCCATCCAGTATTTCTTTTTATACTATTGATCGATATCAAAGATCCAGAGAAAGCCTACTAGCTAACAGCAACATCCGCCTCGTTTAAATAAATGCGAAAAATACGGATTTGACTTCGCCTGGATTTGAACCTGTGCGAGCACTTTTAGCCGCTACACCACCGCGGCACTTCTTGGATGAATAAAACTAGAATTGCTAGTAGGGTATACATAGATTACTTTACATAAAAACCAGTACATTATCAGGCTAACTGGCCTTAGTTGCCATTGATAGAGCAGTTCTACGATTGGTTGGTTCAGTTGTATAAATGTGAGTTGCTCATTGCAAAGCCGTTCGCTGACTCACATCACAAGCATGCCACCTGCCTATAGATATCCTTATCTGCCTGACTATCATCAATCTTCACTCTTACTCCCCTTCTGCCTCACACATCAAACCTCATACGCATTGAGTTGCTAGTTCAAGGTAGCTCCGCTTAGATCACGCTGCGTACGTTGTAGCCGTAAGTGGCGCTATTCTACGAGTAACTAAAAAACCACACCAACAGCCCATGAACGGTAAAAATTTTTTCCCCAAGCACTCTTAAGGCTTTCAATAACCGCTGGTGAATAAATAATTGTGAAGTTTGCAAAAAAGCAACACGCCGCCATAAGGCAAATTGCAAGCTCAGTAGTAATATAGCTGTGCAGTCTTGACAAAACACGGTGTCACCATGCAGCACGGCCAACTTCGGCATACTAACTCTACCTTTCCTACAGGTAGCAATGTACTTAGAATTTAAGTTCCCTTTTCAGTTTAATAACATTTTTAACAGTGGTGCCTAGTGTATCAATCGATACCAACTATAAAATTTCAACTTTAGCCAGCTGGCACATATAACTAACCTTTAAAAACTATACAAGTTGGTAAAAGTAACTTCCTGGCACGTTGTGAGTGAACTAGTACCACAAGCACGAGCACAAAAATTGAATTACCTCTTACCCACATCAACCGCCTAGACTTTGGGGGCCTTTTAACATGAAATGTGGCGATGGATTTACGTGCCTCTATCCTGTGGTTTCACTACACAATGTGCATAGGCGTTTTTGTGTTCAAATCTTTTATATTTTCACATGTAATTTTATGTTCCATGTAACATTCATACATCTTCCCTACCTTGAAATTTTCAAATAATTTTTAATTGCATTCTTACTCCTTGTAAAAACGGTGCCCCGAATTTAGCATTCCACCTAAGACACTACCCTTATGTATATTCGCGTATGCCACCGATCGCCTACACGTCGACGATTGTGCCTGAGCTCCTCGACCCCACCACTTCAACCCTGACTTCCCAGGATGTCTTGAATTAACCACTTATGCTACAGCAGCCAGGACGGACTGCTATTTCAACTTGGGGGATAGTGTGGCGGGCGCCAGGGGGCCGCACACGAAGAGCTAAGGTAGCACGAACTATAGATTCCTTGCGAGCCCCCTTTTTGTATAGCAAACCTTCACTGACCCATTACCAACGGGCCATAAAAGGGTAGCGCCCCCCCTCCCCTCCAGAACCAAGAGTGTTACTGAGAAGCGACGAAATGTGTGCTGGAGCGGCACGCAGACGAGGGAAACTGATTTTAGGGTCTGGAGGAGCTCCAGATCGTACTACACCCAACTGTTCTACAATATCTGGTGAGCATAACTCCGGCTTGGCGGTTAGGTGTCATCCTAGATATCGAGACCCCGTTAATAATCCTTTAACTGAGTAATATTCTGGCAAGGCTAAGGATTACCTTATTATGGTATCAAACATTGTAAGAGTATAGAGGTTTTTGTCATAAACGTGTTTTATATAAGGAGTCTTACTTTTTGGTTTAGCCATCGAAAGCTACTACCTCCCCGTAAGTCTCCCTATCCTACAGAGTTTTAGATATTAAGCTGACTAGCAGCAGGGACATCACCTACAATAAGTAGCCTGAACACTATTCCCGAATATACTCAGTCCCACTACTAAACTATCTTGCGGGAATGTAAAGAATATTCCATATGAAACCTTTCCGTCGCCTAGGATACATCAACCACCCAGGACAATTATGAAATACTACATATAAATTAAATTGATCTTAAACGGAATTTTTTATGTAGTGTTGTATACACAGAATGATTCTAAATTCGTGTTAAAACGTACTTTGGCTTGTAGTAAATGGGCAGTGGAACAACACAGCTAAAAATATGGTGTCGGAAACGTGTCATCACGTTGCTACCATGCAGGGCGTGAAAGTAAGTTTACCTTCGCCGCAAAACACTGCTTGAACTCATGGGAGAGGTACTTGTGGGTATCCGCCGCCACATGTGGTTCGAGCATGATGGTGCACCAGCCCATTTCACATTGGCGGTGCGCGAGTTTCTCAGTGACAAATTTGGACGTCTTTGGATTGGACGGGGCGGGCCAGTACCACCCACGTTCCGCTGATCTCGCCAAGATGGACTTTTATCTCTGGGGTTACATGAAGTGGCTAGTGAACGAGACTCTCGTGGATTCATTAATGAGCCTCATCGCGCGAATGCATGCCGCTGCAGCTCACGTTCAGGCTCCTCAAAACGTCATAATGGCGACTGAAGAGAGCATGCTCAGTCGTTGTCGATTGTGCATTCGTGAAGGTGGCCACCATTTGGAACAGCTTATCGAACTTTGTGACCAACTGCTGTACGGCATTAATTGCAAGGTCAGCGCATATCACGTTTATTTCGGGTAGCCTACCTACATACTTAGACGCCCTGCAGAAATGTAAGGACTTGTTTCCGACCCCATGTTTTTTAGAAAATTGTTGTTCTACTGATAATGTACTACCAACCCTAGTGCGTTTTAATACGAATTTTTAATATTTCTGTGTAACATAGTAGAAGTTGAACAATTGAAAAATAAAAATAAATTAATAAATAAACAGTGTGATTTATTATCTCCTGCACATTTACAGCCACGTACATGTCCACTAATGCATAGAAATTACAAGTTATATATAGGCCTAAGTGTGAAAACTGAGTTTTAGCTCTGTAACATTGGTGTTGTGTTCCAACCAACCACTTTTATTACCAAAATGGACTCACGGCTGTTACGTAGACAATAATAATGATAATCGCTAAAACAATTAGTGTCAAGGTAGTCTCCAAACCTCTGCGATTTCGTTGCAGATGTCATTGGCTGGCATATTCGCGGCTGTTCACAGTTCGCCTAGTACCAATGTAATCCGGGTTCGATTCTTGGAGAGGTCGTCCTGAATTTTCTCGTGTGGAAAACTTGGTAGCCGTTTCCGGTGGCCGGGGATTTCTGAAAATAATTTTTTTTTCTAACCATTATATTCCGTCGCTTGCTCTCCAAGCTGTAATGTCAGGGTAGATCAGTCCATCTGCTACAACCAGCTCCGGTTAGCGCCAGTATTTCCTCATCGTAACAGTGGAACTTGTACTTTTTCTATCGGACATGTCTAAAGTGGGAACAATAACAGGGTGTTACTCTTTTTTAATCAACTTTGCTTGGGCAGTCTCGTTCAGCTGCAAGTGTAAGAATCAATTAGAATTGGCCACACATTAAATTATTAACATTATTAATTAAATATTATTGAAAAATAACGCATTTTTTGCGTAGTTCCAAGTCAGCATGTAGTACACACTTAAATAATTTCTCATTTTTTAAACATTTTTGTGCAGTAAACTGGAAACTATAAATATTTGAAACCTGAGTTAGCACTAGTAATGGTAAAGAGAGCACTTTGTGCCAAGTTCTCAAAAGGAAGATTTATTATAAATACTATATTTTATGGTAACACTAAGGCTTAATTTTTAATTAAGGTGAAATATACTACATACATTGCGTCTATTCAGATGAAAATGTTTGTGTAAAAAATTTCCTCTGCACTTTCCGCAAATAGCCCATTCTTCAACGTTCTAAAACACATTGCCGACAATCGCATCATTTTAACTTATTTCATTCCCTCAAAAACATCCCTAACTGTATATATGTTTTCCACTCTTCAGCATCCCTTAAGAACCGCGCAAATCTATTCACTCACTTCCCAACTTTGCTGGGCGCAGCCTAGTCAGTGCGCCCGTTTAACCGCATGCAGTTAGGGGCAGTGACGTTTTTGAAAGGTTGCTTTCAAAAGTTGTCAGTTAACCTGTACTAGGGAGAGGGAGGGGGCGTCTTTCGTTGTCCAGACAACATTGGCGGCAGCTAATTAAGTTCAGCTTCACACGTTGCGCAGAAATTCTTCTTTTTTTTTTTTTGCGTCGTAAGTTCGGATTCATAGTAATTAACTGTCAATGTACAATCATAGAAATTTTACATTTTACGAGTGTTATCTGCTTGTTGTAAAAAGTCGGGAACATGTTCATATTTTATTAATAATCTCGACATTTTACAATAAGCAGATAACGCATAGTGAAAACTAAGCACAAACATATTAAACAACTCATAAGATGTACATTTCCTACAATCGTACGTTATCAGTTAATTGCTATGAATCCGAAATTATCACGCGAAAAAGTAGAATTTCTGCAAAAGGGGCGAAGCCGACCTTTATGAGTGTGATGGACCCCCGCGTCCAAGGTCAAGAAGCGAGGGAGCGATATGGGCGACACTAACACGCACGCCTAGTGCCTCATCGCTCCTAATCAATCACCCTTATCGGCTCTTAAGACTTTGCTGTTAAGAGCCGCAGAAATCTCTTCACTCACTCCTTAGGCCCGTCCGAACCTACGCCTAAGGTTGTAAGGTAGCGTGTAACTTTAAAATACATAAACACGTTTCCTTCCCAAAAGTGTCTCCTACCGCTTGTATTACTATAACTTTATTATATGTATTCCTCTGCTTAAATTTTTGCCCTGTCATTAGTTTACATTTCTTGTCTTTTTAGGGGGTTTGGTTGTTTTCACTTGGTTCCATTACTGCATTTTTATTTGTTTAAGTTCGTTACCAATCAGTCAATTGTTTTAACTTTATTTTCATGTACGTCCAGAAGAGCCATTTGCTTTATAGGGCTGGAATGATGTGTTTATTTCTGTTTACTTGTGTCATTCTCTTTATGTTAATTAATTGGCTAGTGTTATGCACAATAAAAACCAGCTCACAAAAGTTATATATATATATGTGTATGTGTGTATATATATATGTGTGTGTGTGTATCCGTTTCTCTTGCAGAGAAGAACCTGTAATCATGTTTGGCAGAACAGTTATATTACACAACTTTACTAACGTTGGACCTGTTTTTCGCAACTTGGTTTCAATGTTTCTGCATAACTAACACCATCCAGTTTTATCACTGTCTCTTTGATGAACATTAAAAATAAAAATCAAAACCATTCAAAAAATTTGAAAATTACTTTAAAAAACTATAAAAATTATCTCGAGAAATTTGTTTTTCCTTTGATAAACATTAATCACAATCTATATAAAAAAAATTTAATTCTACTTTCAAAAACCACTAAATGAATAATAAAAAAAATTAGTTCTTTGATGTTGGCTGTAATGTGAGGGGGAGGGGCGAGTTGTAGACGAGTGATTGGCAACACAGTTTCGGAGCGCGTGTGGCAGACAACGTGGCGGGGGTCGGAGGTCAGCACTCGGACACGCGGAGCCACGCTGTCCAGGGAGGGGCGACGATTGCTGAGACACGAGCCCTGCACGCCGCCGGCCTCACGCTGCGGGTCCACAGTTCGACCCCTCGTCTAGCCGCGGGAAGCGGGGGAAAAAAAAATCACTGCCCCTACCTTCTTTTATTTCAAAGGTGCAATGAGTGACACGTGTCGTGTTCACTAAAGATGGTAACGATGGAGGGGAAATTAGTTCCGTATATTAACGTCGAACAAAAATTGTTAGGTAACCATTTGTGATAACTTAGCTTATTTCTGTGTGCTTTTAATCCATCGAAGTGTAAAAATGAGCAGATTTGTACAATATTTTCTTTTATGATAAGTTCACAGTTTCACGCTTGAATAAATTCGCGAGGCCCATTCCAATGTTAATTTTACACAAGACAGAAGAACACACAACGTGTATAGGCAAGTAGAACTTAAGTAGGGTTTTCAAATGTGCTCGTTTTACCGTGAACAGCCTGTAATGAAGAGCAGGATTCCAAACACTCTGCTGTGTAGCATTTCTGTAATGCATGCAATGATTTTGAATTTTTTCTGTCGAAATAGTTTTTACTGTGCCTATTCCTTTTTTTTTTTTTCCCTTTCTCAGTTATAGGTTAACTATAGGTAAAGATTGTTCACGATAAAGTGAGCACTTTCGTAAGCCCTGCTTAAAATCTACTTGTAATGACGTCTTGTAACCTTGCGCCTTACTTAAGATTATCGTTGTCGTTGGCCTCATCCCTTTATTCATGCGTCGGCCAAGTGAAACTATGAAATTATTAGCAAATTAAATATTTTACAAATTTGCTCATTTTTACACTTCGATGCATTAAGAAATAAATAGAAAGCGAAGGAAATAATTTACGTTATCAGAAATTATTACCCACCTTAATTGATGTTAAGATACGCAACTACTTCCCATCCATCGCTACCAACTTTAATGGGCGCATGTCTCTCAGAACGCCCGTTGAAATATATGTAGGTAGAGGCAGTAATTTTTTTTCTAAGGTTGATTACAAAAGTGCTCAGTTTATCGTGAACAGCCTTTACAGCTAGGTAGGTAGTCATGGCCCCAATCACTGGCAATGGCTGACCAATCCCTCTCTGCCACGTTGCATGTCTTCTTGCACGATCTCCTTCCCTTGTATGCATATGGGGGTTAGCCCTGAGACGCAATCAGCTCTCGTCACTACCTCGGGCTTACACTTGACACTTAGAAATAGGGCAGGTTAAGAGAAATAATCGCTCTCCTCCTCCAGCTCGGTGCACGGTGGCCGCAAGCCGCGCATGCCGCTCCAGTAACCTGCCTTCCAGCGCGGCGACCACTGCCCCCTGTTTGTTGACGATCATTTTCGTACGTAGTCCGTTCACGGTTAGGCAGGATTTACAACGACCCGTCGCGTCCGTCCGTCATCCGTCCGCCAATCACGTGGCCAGAAGCCAATCAGAGGTGGACATTGATTCTATCCGCCAGTCAGTCAAAACCTTGGCAAGCTTTAACTTTTGACGGACGAATGGATGAAATCACAGCCTTCTAAACTTACACGTTTTGTTATTCGTTCATTCCGAGTTCTTTACAAGGCTGTGTAGTCTGTGCAGTGTTTTGTTTTGGCTGTATTTTGTTTCCATAATTATGTTTCTTTATGTTACTAGAAAATGAAATTAAGTTTCATTTTTCCTGAAGATTAATTGATAATTACGTTTGGAAACACGAGCACCTTTTGTGCAATAGTAAAAATAATAAAATGATGCTTTATATGCTTTTTAATTTTTGTTTACATCGATTAATTTCCGTTTCGTACGTGTATGATTGTTTTAGATAATTAGAAACACAATACGCCAAAAAATTCGGTTTTTTTTAGAAATTTTTTTTACCTATTTGTAAACAGTTTTTTTAATTACTTTGCAGCAAAGAACGTGCGACGGACGTACGAAGTTTGGTTGTAAATCGCTCGGCTGGAAGACGGACGCACGTATGACGGACGGGCCGATGACGGACGGACGCGACGGGCTGTTGTAAATCCTGCCTTACTTCCAACTTTTCTGAAGCCCGGCTAAAGTTCTACTTCCAGGGTATTCCTCCGCCCCTTGCAAACGAAGCTTAACCCAGTCTATAGAATTGCACCAAAGGGACAACGCACTACATACGTGCGCTCTCACTGTAACAATATATTATATATATAAGAACTATTTCTTACTGGGCATTACCAACACACGTGTTTTCTAACTGTTTTTTTTTGTATTAAATTTAAACGAGTTAATATAATTTAATTATAAAATTTAAGTAAAAATTCAATTTGACAAAAAAATAAGGTTCTTTAGTGTTAACGGAAGAATGAAACGTTTGTGATACATGGCGTATTTCGGAAATAACCATACAAGTGATACATGGGATATTTTTTCGAAGGTTAGATACAAAAAGTGTGAACTGCGAATAGACCCTACTTTAGAAACGCCTACATGGAACGTGTACAAAAACGCGTGGTTCATGGCGAATGTACTGTACACGTATCATGTGCAACCAACCACACACGACTGGAGAGGAGAGGAGAGATTTGGTCTGCTTTTAACATTGGGGTCTTGAGAACCGACGAGGGTGGAGCGAGTTGAGTATGGAGCAGCGCCGGAATGCAAGGGATGTGGGATACGGGAGACCCCGTGAGAAAACCCCGTCGGCCTGCGGCAGCGTCCGACACGATTCCCACGTGCAAAATTCAGGAAGCTTCCCCCCCGGGAATTGAACACAGTTTGCCTTGGACGGAGGCGGGTAGAAATTAAACTGATTTGAGAGAAATAGTGAATTTTTTAAAAAATACGTAACATTTAATTTAATTTCCATATTTATTCTGTTAGTACTTCCTGCACAGGATTTCTCAATATTACAAATAACATTATAATACAATACAAAGTTAAAATACCATTAATTATTACATACAATTAAGACGTATTATTTTTAATGAGAAAAGAAAAAAAACCAAAGTTATTTTTTACAAATAAGATATTGTATTAAAAGCAGTAAATTACTTCTAATAAACACGTTTAAATGTCAGTTCTTCGGCAACCAACCTTGAATCAAACTCCTGCTTACGTCGACACAGCAGCAACATGAGCTGAACACTTGTCGAGCACTTGGCGACTTGGGAAACAAAATAATTGCACTTCTGTATTCATAGCGTATTGATGGTTTAGTGGGTAAAACGGATACAAACTTAACGTTAACCGTTCATAAATATGTACCTATTTTTTTCAGCAGCCACGAGGCATGTTCTCTTCATGAAAGTGCGGACGGGAGAGCAGTTGATGCCACAGTTGGAAACAGTTGCAGGCTATATCAAGACTTACATATTATTGTCGAGGAGGATGGGCTTGGCAGGAAGTGCAAGGGTATGAAATGCGGCCGGAAAAATGTCCGAATCCAAACTTTTTTTTTTTTCTTTCACGGTTTCTGAAACTAAGATATTAAGGCTGGAGTTCCCTACTTTAGTTGAAATTCTTCGTTTTCGCGTAATAATTTCGGATTCACAGTAATTGCTGACAATGTACGATCATAGAAAATTTACATTTTTTCAAGTTGTTTGATATTTTTGTGAGTAATTTTGATTGTGTTTTATCTGCTTGTTGTAAAATGTCACGAACATGTTTATATTTTATTATTATTTTCCTGTCGTTTCGCAAACAGGAAATAACACACAGAGAAAATTAGATACGAAAGTATCAAATAACTAATATATTGTAAATTTTCTATAGTCAAGCATTTTAAATAATAGCTCTGAAACTGAAATCATTACACGAAAACGAATTATTTCTGCAATATAGGTTAGAGATTATAATCTAGCCAAATTTATAATTTTTTATTCATAGCTTCTCCTTTATTCCTTGCATCTCTCTTATTCCATGGTTCTTTATTTCACTCGTGCTGGATAATATTTCAAGTCAATAACATACACTTTTCTTCATACAGGCCTAAAGGGCCTCTGACTCTAAGGGACTCGGTGGAATATTCAACCTCTCATAACCCTGATCTGAGATCTGATCGCTTCCTGGCTTGTACTGGTTAATTGCCACCAACTGAAAGACTTTCAGTATAATTTTAGTAATAGACAATGTTGAAGAATACGGTTGATATAAACTGTGACTGAAATTTATATAATAAAATGATCTTTCCGATTACAAAAATTAATAACTCACATTTTATAGCACTCAGATACAAGAGTTATCTCAATGGGAAGAGAAACTCAAAAAAGTCTTAGTGGTTGGTACAGCTGTCGCATAGTTATTGATTTCGCCCCTATGGCGACAGGAGAGCAAATTGCTGCCAACGAAGAAAGGAAGGCTTTCTGTGTGCTGGATTGTCACGTCAGGTAGTCTGTTATCACTGTGCTACGTAACTTTAGAAGGGCGTTTGGTGAAGATGCACACAGTGGGCCCAGTATCCGTAAGTGGTACACAGACTTTAAAGCAAGAGGATGCATCTGTAAGCGAAAGTCAAACTGTGGAGCGTGTGTGTGTGTGTGTGTGTGTGTGTGTGGTGAGTAGAGAGAGAGAGAGAGAGAGAGAGAGAGAGAGAGAGAGAGAGAGAGAGAGAGAGAGAGAAAATTTCGTGCGAAGTCAATAGAAATCCACCGCAACAGCCAGCAAAGAATTGGACATCCCGCAACCAACTGTGCGGAAGATTTTACGGAGACTTTTGAATTTCCATCCGTACCGTCTGCAATTTTCACAGGGCCTGAAACCGGACGACAAAGCCAAACGACTGTCTTTCTGCGAGGTCATGCAAATCGAAATGGAAACTGATTGTTTCTCGGAATCATTGGTGTTCAGTGATATAGCCACCTTCCATCTGCCGGGCAAAGTGCACGACCACAATGTCAGAATCTGGCGTCTGGAAAATCCTTAAGGTTATGTGGAGCATGTGCCCGACTCCCCCAAGCTGAATGTTTTTTTTTGTGCCATCAGTCATGAAAACGTGTACGGCAAAAAATAAATCATGGGGATTTCGTACCTGCAAATGTTACACACATAGCTTCTTCCACAACTGGAACAGGATAAACAAGGTTTCATTTTTTTGAGCAGGATGGGGCACCACCCCATTTCCACTTGGGGTGTCAGACGTGAACTGAACAAGCGACTACCAAACAGATGGAGTGGGCGTGCTGGCCGTGACGAGAGCGAACGTTTGAGTTGGCCTCCACGTTCCCCCGACCTCACACCCTGTGACTTTTTTTCTCAGGGGTCTTGTCAAACAAAATGTGTATCGGCCACCTTTATCACCGACCATCTCGGATCTTCGTGTTAGCATCGCAGAGGCCATTGCATTAGTGGCACGTCCAACGTTACAACGTGTATGGCAGGAATTGGACTACAGACTCGACGTGTGTCGCGTGACAAAGGGTGGTCACGTTGAGCACAGGTGAGTCAACTTAAAAAAAAAAAAAAACCTTTTTGAGTTACCCTTTCCATTGAGACAACTTTCATGTATCTCAGTGTTATAAAATGCGAGTTATTAATTTTTGCAATCGGAAAGGTCATTTGTAATAACACCTCATCATGCAATCACATTTGCAGCAGTGTGAACGTTATGATTATCATTTTATGAAATGAATTTTAAGTTCCTTGTTAAGACGGCGAGTAAAAATATGATTGTTCAGCAGCTCAGTGGAGTCATTGTGGTTCACACTTCCTGTCACCGCAACTGAATGACCCATTTTCACGTAATTAACCCCCTCCCTCCAACGAAAATACGATAACCACTTCCAGCTTGAACCCACCTTGCACGCAGTCCTCATCGAAGGCTTACCTAAAATCTACTGTGAAGATGACGCCTAGCGTCGTTTCCGTACAGGCATAAACGAGATTCTATTACCAGATAACATGTTTCCAATCGTGAACAGTTAGTCCAATGTTTACTTTTCTTCGTTCCCTTGTAGCCAATGAACTTTATGAGCAGAAGTGAGCTAAGATACTTCGGGTGCCAATCTGCTCCAAAAGTATATATTCATTCCATGCAATTACCGCATGAACGTTCTTTCGGAAGTAGGCTGTGACGTACAGGTAACGATTCCTTCTTGGGGGCAAAGCTATCTTTATTCACATACCTTGAGACACGCGGGAGGTATACACATACCTCAGGCTCTTCTTTCGGCCACGGTTTACGGTTTCCATGAGAATTTCCAGCAGATTTCTCCTGGAATTTTTGTCACTGCTGGTAGATCCGCATGGCAGTACGTTCCGACACACCTTCCAAGTTGGCTACTTTATACAATTTAAGGTGTTTGACTAGCCCAAATGTAACCACTCATTTTTTAATAATTCACTTCTGCTCTTCGCTCCATTTTACACATATTGAACGAGACATTCATAGCACTACACTACCTCTTCGCAGTCCATTAATTCCGAAGCACATCACAGCTTTTGCTACCAATTAACGGGAACTGGTACTCTATTTACGACTGTTAACATGAGTCACTCTTTAAGTAGATGTCTGTTGCAGATCCTAGCGCAAATCAATAATTGGACTAAAATTCAAGCAATTTCACGCCAAATTCAAGCAAATGGCTAATTTCCTGTAAAATCTTTCAAAGTGCAACTCAAAATTAATCAAATTTAAGGCCAAAATAAAAATCAATTTCCAACTTGCGTTCACCCTTTGTGTGGAGTTCTTTAAAGCCTTATTTGAAAACTAAGTCGTCATATTTTTTATGAAATTCCAAGAATATTCATAACTTTATTGTGATATTTTTTGAACTAATTGATTTGGCTTGAGTAGATGCAGAAGATTCTGGACCACCCCATAATTTATTCGAAAAATCAAGCAATTTGTGGCAAAAATCAAGGTTTTTTTGCTCCAAAATCACGGTTTGAATTTAAGAAGTTATACATTCATATATATATATATATATATATATAAATATATATATATATACATACACACACCCCAAAATGAAGCGAATTTACCACTTTTTTTTTTTTTTTTCAGTAATACCGTGCAGGCTTTGTGCAACCTTAAAACCATTAAATTTTAAGCTAAACTAAAACAAATTTCTTGCTTTTCAAGCAAAATTTTCATGTTTTCTAGATATAGCAATTTTGCAAGGGAGCAAGCAAATTTAAAAGAAAATAAATCAAAATCAAGTGAAAAATCGAGTGAAAATATTAAAAGTAAGAAAATTTTAATTAGAAAAACAATTTTTCATTTGATCAAAAATTCTAAAAAAATTTTAATGGAACCTCCCAACCAAATATCTAAAAAATTGTATTAAAATATCGAAACAATTTCTTGTTTCTGTAAAATAGTTTATTTAAATCCATTTAATAAAATTTAAAAATTATATATCTTTAGCGATATTTTCTTTCAAATAATCATAAGTTAAATTTCGTTGGGTAATTAAAACAACATTACAAATTGTACCAGCCTCAACAGCTTTTTGAAATCTACACTAATTTTTATATTTGTTTATCTTTAACTACTGCTGTTTTTCTAAATAGGCATTCAATAGCATACAATGGTCTTCTCCCCCTAAATGAATAATAATTGATATCGCCATGATAGTTTGAAGTTGGCTTATAATAAAGTAAATTATTTCTATATATATGGTATCCAATTTCGTTCTTGAATTTCTAAAATCATTAAAAGCGAGAAAAATTTTACGACAAAGATCATTTTCAATATCTAGATTCCAATTTTCCTTTAGAAAAATTCCATTTTTAAAATTTTTAACAATAATATTTCTCACATTACGATGATAAAACATTGAAGCATGCACATATTGCTCGGCGTTGATTTCTTCTATTAGTTTGGAAATCCACAATTACAAAATCAGGCATGTCACATTGTAAATTATTAAACTTATCTTTTATTTCAAAGAAAAAAAACAGTTGTTCCAGCAGGAACTTCTTTTTCTAAAAATTGCCAATACTTAAAACCAATATGAATTTTAGGATTTATGTATATTTTTTCTTTAATTCCATTTGATGTTTTAGCTTCGTATTCAACAATAGGCCACAAAATGTATAATTTTTGAATAAAAATTCTGCCTGGATCAATGTAGCTTTTCTGAACCACACCAGCTGCATCTTTTGTTTCGTAAACAAATAAACAATTGTTATCAGACGAATTTCCAAAAAAAAAGTGATTTTATAACCACCTTTCCAGCAAACTTCATTATTACTGTGAATAAAGCCAAAAAAATATCTTAATGGATACACTACTTCATTAGTTTTATCACTATGAACAAATTTTACTCGAAATTTACTATCAACACCAGTAGACTCTAAATAATTTTGTTCAACTGGTGATCTTAGCAAAATATTCATCATTGTTGAAGTTATTCTTGGATTATCAACAGCCTCAATAATATGTCAGTGTTTTGAAATTTCTACTCTAGAAAACTGAGATGGAAAAAAATTAGAGTAAACATCAATATTATCTCATTCTTCCTATTTTGCCTCATCTCCAACTTTATCCCTCTTTAGTTGGCAGTATTCTTCCAAAACATAAGCATCGTTTGGAAAAGAAGAGCCACCTTCTGTGGGAATATCATACTCTATTCTATTATTGTAAATATTAAACTTTCCTCTCTTTTGATTAGTTGGGGGAAAAGTTTGTCTCTCAAAACTCACAATGCTTTTATAACTCATTTATTAGTAAATTTTTTCTTATATAAATTAAGGATTCAGAGGGTGTTTCTCGAGTGAAATTGCTCATCGAGAAGTATAGAAACTATATAAAGAATCATGAGGTAGAATATGAAAAAAAAAAAACAAGAAACATGATCTACCATTAATTCGCGAATTAAAAAATATTGGCAAAAAATAGAACAAGTAAGTGAAAAAAGTAAAAATCTAATAACAGCACTAGTACCTGTTACTGCAAACAAATTAGATTATCCACCAACACCAGAAGAAACATCTTTTGAAAGAGAACTATTCCCAAAATCACCAATGGGTATTACTCCATTAAAAAATTTGCCACCTATAGCAGGCATTTCTGCTATAAAATTAGGAAAATATATTTCTGAAAATATTAATGTTATTGATGATACATTTGGTTTGCGAGGAATTGGCCACAGTTTTGAAATTGGAGATACAAAAGCAAAAATTGATGGTGATTTTTTATTTGTCAAAGATAAAAAATATAATTTAACAGAGGGCCTCACTAATTTGTTAGCAAAAAGTAAAACATTTGATCTTGTAGATGGAAACACAAGCAAAAATAAATTTACTAATGAGGACTATAAAAATCATGCAGAAATTGTTAAAGCAACATATGCAGTATATCAATATTATAATACTAAAATGAATGTTGCTTCGAGTAAGAAGTGGAAATATGCAGATATAGACCAATTTATCAAGATATACAAAAAGATAAATTGAAAGCAAAATATAGACTTGAGAGTTTCAATGATGATGTTTTGAAAATTGGAGGTTACATAAAAGTATATAATAATTTTCCAAAAGAATATATTTTTGGATGGAGAATGTTAGAAAATTAATTGATATATTATTAGTTAATCACTGTGAAGAAACTGCTGGAAATAAAATCTATCACAATGAAAAAGTAAAGATTACGAATATGCTAAACAATAAATTTTCTGACTTTGTAGTGAGTAACCAGAAAGGAATTCCATATCTAATAAGAGTTTTAAATGTTATTCCGCACTCATTTTAGAATTCTGAACATCATGGCAAAGATGTGATAAATTGGGCAATAAACAATTCAAATTTGTTCGAAATGCATTTGCTCGGGTTATAATAGTGGCGGGCCTTTACAAAATTAAATGAAAGATTGACCAGAGGATATCTTGGATTGATTCAACTAGGGGAAGCTTGCAATTTTCACGATATTGCTTATAGAGATCATAAAGATTTAGAACCCAGGCATTAAGCTGATAAAATTTTACAAAACGAAGCAAAAGAAATCATGTAAATTAAAGATACTCCAATTGTAGCAAAATAGCTGCTGCAGCTATTGCCTCAAGATTGTTTACAAAAAAAAATAGGCTGGGGAATTAAAATGTTTTATTTAATATTTAAATTTTTTTACTTATATAAATGAAGATAAATATAACTTTCGATATTCCCTTTCAGGGATTAAAAGATTTGGGTATAGATAAATTTTTAAAAGATGATCAAATTGCATATATATATTATATATATATATATAATATATATATATATATATATATATATATATATATATATATAGCAAGAGGGCAAACATTTCAAATTAATTTTACCACTGCCAACAGTTAAAAAATGGCTAAGAAAAAACTGGCAATGGTTTACATAATGGAGGACTTATTTCCACTTTACTTGCCGCTTTACGAGCGGCTGCTGCAATTTATACTGCTGTTGAACAAACTAGGAAAATTAAAAAAAGCATTAGAAGGACAACAGAGACATAATTTGGCAATGGAAAATAAAGCTGGAAGTGGCGTAGTTGCGAAAAAAAAGAGGAAGACCAAAAAAAATTGAAATCGATATTGAAAAATATGTAAAATGATTAAATATTAAAAATTTCAGAAATGTTTATATGATTGATGAACTACCAAAAAGTATGCACAAAAAGGAATGTGCTGTGGCTAATTTTGATATTTCAAAAAATCCTAGAACTCATTGGGTTTGCTATTTAAAAGAATATATTAATTTTCATTATTTAGATTCGTTTGGAGGCAATATTCCTAAGAATTTAATTAATTATTTCAAAAACAATAATGTTTAATACACTGAACATAGAATTCAGAATTTTGATTCAGTTATTTGTGGATATTTATGTTTATTAGTATTATATATTTTATCGAGAAATTTTAAGTTTCGCGATATAATTTCTATGTTATTAAGTGACAGATATATTTGGGAAACCAATAATAAAATCTTTAAATAAAAACTTTGATAATATTGCTGAAGATTAAAAAAACATATATAGATTCAAATGCAATTCGAGTGTTTCTACTTTACAAAGCGAAATGAGCAATTGTTTTGATTTTACAAAATCGCATGTTTCCTTTTTGCACGAAGAATTTTTAATATAAGTGAACCTGTAGATAAAAATATGCGGCCAATAAAAAATTTAATTCGATTATATGTAGCAGATTATGCATTAAAAAAAGATTCAAAATATAAAACTCTTGTTTCTGATTATGCTCTAAAAGAATATATAAATTTAAAATTCAATAACACCATTGCTGATTATATAAAACAAATAGATAATACAAAACAAATATTTAAAAAGATGTAGATAAAAATTTAAAACTATTGTTTCTGACAATGCATTAAAAACGATTTTGAATCAAAATACAACACTAGTGTTTCTGATTTATAAACATATGTAGATTCAAATGATAATATAATTGTTTCTTCTTTACGAGATCATATAAGTAAGGTTTTTGTTTACACAACAGACTAACAGACTATGTTCTATTCAAAATTATAGAATTAATAATATGGCTGATCCTATTGGTGAAAAAAAGCTGTCAATAAAAGATATTTCGATAAAAAAATGGCTGATAAATTACAAAAATTAAACAAATCTGTTTTGAATTACAGCAATACACTTGTTAACACAAAAGCTGAAAAAAAAAAACCAAAGAAGCTGTTGATAAGGAATTAGATATCAAATTACAAAATTTAAGCCAATCAGTTGACACACTTGTTAACACAAAAGTTGAAAAAAGTAAAGATGCTGTTGATAAAGAAACACGTGTTAAATTGCAAGATTTCAACAAATTAATTTAGAATTATTGTCATACACTTGTTGACTCGAAAATTGAAGGACAATTTTGTGAATTTTATTTACATTCAAAGTGGAATAAAACTAATAATGTTTTTCTCTTGGATAATAATCTAATTAAATTTACTTTTTTGATGGATTGTATGGTTTATAAAATTACTACTGTTAATCCCAATTTACCAAATGATACACTGATAGTTATTATGGGAGCTAAAAAATAGATTACAGCAAGTCTTTTGATATCAAAAGAGGTGCCATTATTAACTTTTTAAAATTAAAAATAATAAAATATCTGAAAATGGTGATGGAATGTTGACCACAATAGGTGTAATACAAAGATTAAATATATATAAAATTATATAGCTCTTAAGAGTTAAATTTTCTAAATCACTGACAATACACTTCAATTTATTTATAATTTCATGATATGATTCGCACTTTATACCAAACAATGAAATGCTATTTTTGCCAACTCTTTTAAATTTTTTGTATTATCAAGCATGTAAATGAAGAAGATAAGCTAATTTCTAAAAGTTATTGCTAGTCGCACCTGTGCAAATATTGAATTCACAAGAAAGAGTTAAAATATAAAAAATTTTACTTGATTTCGATATTTTCCACAAAATATACACAAAAAAATTTGTGTTATCTCGTACTAATTGCTTGGGGACTCTGGAATATGTCTGCGCAATACAAAAAAATATCAATATTTTTATGCCGACCTCTAGTAAAAGATTCGGGGACATCTTACTCATCCAATATTACATCATCAAAATAACTAAAGAATTATTTTCACATTGATCTAGTGAAACAATTTCACCATTGTTATTTAAAAAATAAGCCATTTTTTCATTAAATGTTTTGAACATCACTTCAAAATTGTCTTGTACGCCGTAGCTGGGCCCTACAATTATCCTGTGAATATTATCAGGCAATATCTCACCATTTTTTATTCTTGGAAGTTTCCTCAGAAATTAAAACACCATCACAGTCAACGTTTTTTTCATTTAATTACAATAATATTTGTAATAAATGGATAATAACAACTTTTTCAAGTTAATGAACAATAGTTCTGTTGTAAAGAAGAAACTTCCAATGTTATAATTCATAAAGATTAATCGATAGCTTTAATTAGTTTTCATGCAAAATTTCTTACTCCAAATGTATAGAATAATACTATAACTACAATTGAAAAAATGAGTGCTGTTGTTGATAAAAAATAATGTTATCAATATTCCCAGAGGCCAATATGATGCTGAATCTTTAAAAGAAGCTATAAATTTAATTGCACCATTTTCAACAAATAAAATTGAAATAACAACAAACAATGTGAAAAATAGAATAACAATTAAAACCAAGTTTGATATTTAACTTGATGATCACTTATCTGATATTCTCGGTTTTGAAAGAAAATTAACTATTGAAAAATGCCAAGTTGTTGTGGGCACTAAATTGCCTATTTTTTTTCCATTCAAAACAATCAATGTTCATTGAAATATGGCATATGGCATGTTTAAAAAATATGACGAATCTAACCACTTGGAGACTAATATAATTGCTAGTTTTCTACCAAAAACTATGTTTGGTTTTAGAGACTATGTTATTCATAAGCCCCCCCATATCCAATTTTTATCAAATTAATAATGAGAAATTTAAGAACATTGCTTTAGTAATTAGAGACAAAATGGTTAATTAATTAATTTTGATGGTAGTGACATTGCTGTTGTTTTGGAAATTAAAGATGATTAAAGTTTTGCTAATATCTCCAAAATAAAAATGTTTCTTTCTGAAATAAGTGGACCCAAAATTATGTCCTGTGTT
The DNA here is from genome assembly GCA_029891345.1 of Dryococelus australis. NCBI lineage: Eukaryota > Metazoa > Arthropoda > Insecta > Phasmatodea > Phasmatidae > Dryococelus > Dryococelus australis. The sequence continues at coordinate 318,592,223 of CM056994.1, forward strand.
TTATTAATTATGGTATTCCAAATTAAAATGATTTTAAATGAATCTGTTACCAGTGCCCCTTAAGAGGTACATAAAATATAAAACTTTTCTTTCAGAAATAAGTGGGATCCAAATTGGGTCCCAACTGTCATTAATAAAATTAAAAATTTTGATATCAATATGACAAAGTATCAATTTTAATTTCTAGTATAATTCTCTTATTATCACAAGGACTCAATGCTATTTTATTAACTTCGATTGTAAATATTTTGTGTTTCTCACTTATTATCAAATTCATTGTCTTATATTGAATATTCTCATCATACACACATTTCTTATAATCCTCAAAATTAATTCTATTATTGACTACACTTTTTCCACACCTTTAGATTTGTTGTTTTCTTTATAGCCAACTCTATATGCATACATTTTTGCTCTCAAACAGACAAATTCTTTCATTATTTTCCCATTACTCTCATTTTTCATTTTGCCTAAAACATTTTTATTTTTTGAGATATGGTATAAATACTGCTCTTTGGATAATCACTCGTATCAAATTTATCTAACATTGTCTTCGTGTCTTCATCAAAATCGTCTGTTTTAATGTTATAAATTTATGAATCGGTATCTTGATAACACATATCAATTTTATCATCATATTTTGGTTTCATCACTTTATAATGGAAATCATGCATTAATTATTTAGATATGTTCAAAATTGACATTCCCACATAAATAGGCTTATTAAATTTTATAGTTGTTTTATTCATGTGTAGAGCCTTAAGATTCACATTAAATATACTACTTATTTTGAAATATGGTTTTGATATTAATTTTTCACATTTTATGTCTACTCTGTTTCTTATACTTTCCATAGTTTTACCAAACAGAGAGTTATTCATGAGTTTATAAAAAACTTTTTCAAAATCATTTTTGCATTAGTCATCATCATTGTGTTGAAATCCATGTACTTCTTAACCAATCAGATTAATTAAATGTTGATATTCTATGTATTTTTGTAAGCTTCAGCCCATTATTAAGGCACTGTTTGAAGTTGCGATAGTGGATTTCATATTTTTCTTTTTTATGTAAAGTTGTAAATAATTTAGATTGATTTGTCTTTGGAACTACCTTATTATCTGGGCAAAATGGAAGAACTTTATGTAAATTATGTATTTCCTGTGGATACTCTAAATCAACTTCTAATATACAGCCAACTCAGAATAATTTTTCGAATTTAATGTATAATAAACCCATTCAAAACTACTATATGGTAAATATTGTGACATTGCCCAACCATATAAATTATTAGCATCGAGATATGCTAAATAATTTGGTTCTTGATTTGTATTAAAATCTTCTAAATATTGGTTATTTGCTTTAACATATCGCTTAAAACATTGTGAAATACTCTGACCAAACCATCCTTTCCAGGAAAGACCTCTGTGACGACTGCAAGTTTCCACGCAAGTTATCTTCCTTGCTTTGTACGACCACTCCTGTATTGATGTTCGTCATACGCGATGTCTATTTTCTTCATTGTTGCAGCGAAATAACGTAATCCTTCGACCACCGATTCCATATCTGCTGGGTTACAAGATTTATTATAAGAAAATAATTTTACAGATTTATTCTCATTACAAACTGTGAATGTTTTGTTGGATAATTCTCTTTTTGAATTTTATTAATAATATCTATTGATGTGTTGTGGAATTTTTTTAAAAAAGGTTTTCGAGCTGTTGATTATAAATATATTTTCCACATTCGCATAGTAATTTCTCTTTTTCTAACTCATTATGATTTTTGGCATATTCATTCATATTTTTTTTTCATTTTGTTGTAAGTTTGTCTATAGTTGCTTTATGTGGATAAAATTATTCAATAGATTTATTCTCATTACGCACTACACATGTCTTAGTTGAAGAATCATGTTGAATTTCATTTTTATTGTGCTATTTACTATTTTTATGCTTTTTGAGAGATAGTTTAGAAACATATTTTCCACAATCGCATATATTTTCTCCTTTTTTTTTTTTAAACTGTATTGATTTTTGTCTTATTCAGCAGAACATTTTTTACAAGTGTTAATATGCTTGTCTCTTGTGTATTTATGCATGTGAAAACTTTCTATGTTTATTCCTTCGCCACATTTTTTACATTGCTTAGATATGGTATTAGTTTTCATTGTGTTTATTTAGAAAATTAATTTATTGATAAAATGAAAAAATATTTTTCTTAAAATAATTTATTTCTTTGTAAATAAGACACAAACCGGAATCTCTCCTCAACAAGTTGAACAATTCGTATGAATTGACTAAACTACAAGATCTAGAAATAAATAAATGGCTTCCTGCTACAGATTTTGAAATTTATGATTCTAAGTTAGGCAAAACAAATTAGTTGTACTCTAGAGGAGGAATTAAAAATATAATTGCCTGAGCGCATTGTCAAGATATTCGATAAAAATTCTTTGATACTAATAAATGAGGAGGTTTACACAATAGACTCTAAACCTACAGACAGTTTACACAATTTCAAACATTAATGTTCTCTGGCAGTCAACAAGAGCTACAAGAAGAAATGTCAATCACTATTTCTTGTTAAGAATTTAATACAGAATATGCATTACTGATGCCAAATTGTAAAACGGTTTCCAGCTCAGAACCACACTGATAACTGACACCTCTGTTCTTAGGTGGGATAACTTCTAGCATTGCTGGGTGATTGGAGAAAAAATTTCTTAAAGAAAAACCTCCAGTGTTGAGGAGCTCTATCAATTGCTGCTCTAGGTGAAGTGCTTCAACCAGCGTTTTTGCTCCAGCGTGCATCATCGACAAAAAAGTTACTTCTCAGCGCTCTTGCTGCATCAGGTTACCAGTGAGCCTCGTCTTCAGCAAGTTGTTGCAAACACCGGGTTGCCAAGAATGGTGCAGATGCTATCCCATAAGTAACTGTGCAGAGCTCATATATTTTTACTGGATCCCCTGGTAAGGCTCGCCATACGATTCTCTGCAGAGGAGTATCCTCAGGATGCATCTTGTTCTGCCTAACATCTTTGCAATGTTTGCAGTGAATACTATTGTATGGGTTCTAAATTTGGTGACTATTGAGTACAAGACTTGCTGTATGGTTGCTCCGACTAGGAGGGTCTCACTGAGAGATACACCAGTGGTTGTCTTTCCAGATATAGCAAATACCACTCTTGTCTTGGTAGTTGAACTCGTGTCTTCACTACTGCATGGTGTGGTAAGAAACATGTGGTTTGCTGTTCTTCACTGTTCTTAATTTCTGACGTTTGACCTAGTGCTTCATACTCGTTCACAAAGTCATCGTAAGCCATGCGAAGCCCTGATTGTTTGTGAAGTTGACATTCTAGTTGCTGTAGTCTTCTGATTGCATGTCTTTATGAGTTTCCCAGCTGGAGTTCCCCTTTGCTGCGGGGCAACCTCACGATGAACCTGCCACTAGGCTCCCTGGTAGTATGGGTTCTGAAGTGCTCTTCAGAATGTATTTCATTTTTGGATAGTGTGGGTTGATCTGTTTCAATTTCCCAAAACTGTTGTAATCTCTTATCCAGTATTAAGTCTCGTCTGGTGAGCAAAGACTGCAGATCACCCTTTTACTAACACGTCCAGACAGAGCATAATCTAACTTGGTTTCCTGAAGTACTGGGTAGCAGCCTGGCCTGGTTTTCTTCTCCCTCATCAAGATATGGCCGAAAAGTTCAGCCCCAATGAACGGGTCGATTCTTCCATGATGATCGAACTTGTCATCTGCTAGCGAAATATCATTTGGGAGGTTCCATCCTTGGGTGTCAATGGGTACTGCCAGGACATGGTCAGTTATTTTCTGTAGTACAGCACAATTAATATTTGCCTGAAGTTGCTGGTGTTGGAATGTAGCTCAATATTAATGCTGTGTGTTGCTTGTACACGAACATAGCTTATTCCTTGTATGGACATCCTGCTATGCGACCTTCACATATTTAGCGATTTAGCAAAGGAATCTGTGATGAAATTACTCTGCGATGCTGAGTCAAGTAGGGCACTGCAAGCATGTAATATTCCTCTAGCATCCCTTACCTTTACTATGGCTGTTGACAATAATACTTGCATGTTCTTCGGTGGGTTCAGGTTGCAGTAGTTACCTTATGAACTTGGTCTGATGTCTGCCTTGTGTGTGACAGACTGATGTGTTTCAGCACTGTCCCCTAGATCCATGACTGTTTCATTTTGATCCTGTTGTGCCTCCTTCGTTTCATGATGTAGTAACATATGATGTCTCTTGTTGCATCTTCTACACTTACTGGGCCGACATCTGAAGGAGTGGTGGGATGATCGCAAGCATTTGAAGCACAGGTTATGCTGTACCACGCACTCGTATCGCTGGTCTACACTGGCTTGAGCGAACAATTCACATCTGTGAAGAGTGTGGTTCTCGTCACAGAATGGACATTGATTCCCATTTGTTGCCACAAGTGTGTGAGCATGTTTGAAGGTGCTGACTTGCCTTACCTTAAGATCTGTTTTTGTGTTCGCAGGAGTACTAAATCGCGAGCATTGGTTGGACTGAATGAGTTTTAATGTCTGGCATCTTTTTCCCAATAATTTTAATAGTTCTTCTAATGTAGGGAAGTCACGAGAGGCTGTTTCGTGTTCCCATTCTTTCTGCGTGTTGCTATCCGTGTGATTGAGTAAGATATGTATCAAAAGAATTTCATGAAGTGGTATGTAAATTTTCAAGCTAGTTATTGCATTTAAATTTCGTTTGGCATGACTACCTAGCTGCCATAGCTGTGGACCCGACTCCTTATTGACCTTAGGAGGCACCAAAAGCTCAGTTACATACTTGGTTGCTAATAAGCTTGGGATTGTTATAACGTATATTTAGCAATTGCCATGCTACTGCAAAGTTATCGTTTGAGATGGGCAGATTCTGCAACAATTCAGGTGCTTCGTCCGTCAACGACGAGATTAGGTAGTGAAGTTTCTGTACATCTGGGAGAGATTTATTGTCAACAATCAGCCCTTTGAATGTATCCCTGAATTGTATCCAGGTTGTGAAGTCGCCAGTATATGTGGGTAGATTTACTGCTGCGAGATGCAGATAACTGTGATTGGGTGTAAGCAGCTGCTTCCCATTTTTGGTTTCGTTTTCGGCATTCCGTTTCGTCCATATTGTTTCTAATTGCGCCTTCACACGATGGAACATGGTTTCAAATCCAGCTCTATGTTCGCTGTGATCAGTGTCTTCATCGTCTAGATCTAGAATTAATTGGACTTAATCAAAACGCGCCCACAATGTAGGCAGTTATCCAACCTACTTTTCAGATCACAACTATTCTGAGATTCGCTATAATTTGACACAAAGGTTTGCATGCGACTCAATGAGCGCTTGTACACAGCTCGCTGCCTTTTGAGACATTTGTGTTCTTTCTCCATTTTATGCAACACAGGAAAGGATTGCAGGTGGGTAGAATTGAACGAGGAACTGGAAGGCCTACCAAGTGCCTGACTTACTTAGACTTCAGTGTAACTCCTGGATGTCAGCAGTGGAGGTCTGAGCTTGTGTCACCTGCTGGGGCTGGCTAACGTGGATGAGCAGTAACGCAGGCAGTGCGCGAGGGTGGCAGTTGTCTTCCCCTGCGACGCGATTGGAAGAGCGCGGGAAGAGACGAGGCCGATCTGACCATTATCAACACCAGAGGGTGTTGCCATTACATGCACAATAGATGGCGGCCACAGCGCAGCGCGGGGCACGACCTTTACCTGACAGGAATTTCATGTCGGACACAAAGTGTGCTATGCCAGTTCCTTACCACATCGGATCACGCGAAAGGCGTGCATTAGTGGAACCTGGTAAACACTCATTTGTCGTATCGATCCGGCCCGGAGGACCATGTTTCTGAATGCTTCAGTGATGTCTAAATTAATAAACCAACACTATGCTTGTAACAGGTCTTTATTCTACGGCGACATACCATGCACTGCTTCGTTCCTCGCTGCCTCCCTTCAACTGGCCAAGAACAAAAAACGGATGGGGAACCGGTCCAGACAACCTTTCCCCTCACAAACCTGCAGCTTGTACAACCTGGTTGTAACACAATAGACTTTCTAAACCTACATACACTTTACACCATTCCAAACACACACATCTACGAGCATGTGTATAAACTATCTGGCCATTGCTAGCTCATACAATAGCATATAAATGAGACATGGGCTTCAATAGATCGAGATACCTGCGATCGAAATACTGAACGTTATGTCAAAGAAAGAAAGTTTTCTCCAATGTTACTTCCGTCAGTACAATACTGAGTATAATGGCAGTGAAAACTAAATATTTCTGTCCACATAAGGTGAGTAGATAGTCTACAGTTATCTCTCGTTGATGTGTATTAATTGCTAGTATTACCGCAGTACAAGATTATCTGAGTTTCGTCCTTGCTGTTACATATTAGACGAAAGGTTATCAGAGTGACTAACTAGCCTAATTTGTCTTGTGATATTTTCAAATTAATTATCTGTGATATTTGTGACGCGGAAAGATGATTTTGTGTTTGCATAAAAGGATAAAAAAAAAACTACAAAATTGTCTCAAAATCAGGTAAATACTCCCTAAGAATATTACCAACAAATATTGAAGTAAAACAAAGTATTAAACTCTCATGGAGCATATTTTTTATAAATATTCTCTTCATTTAAGTCGACTAAAAATTGTAAGCAATGTATTAATGTTGATGAAAATTCAGTGCTACAGATTTTTTATTTTATTTTTTAAACACAAAAATTTTGTGTAATTTGATTGTCAAATTTAAAGAAACTATATGCCATTAAAACATACTACATTTTTCTGTCGTTAATAATGTTAAATTGTATTCTTCCAGAAGATTAAATTGGAATTTTTTCCAGTCCGTCTAATCCATGTTCTCGACTATTGCAGCTTATAGTTTTCATGGTTTATGCACAGAGATAGTATATTTAGCAAAGTTAATTCAAGATAAAAAATAATTTGTTTTATTTTATTTCTAAACACGAAAACGTATTGAGATCATTTTAGCGGTAGCATTGTGACAATAAAGTGGGAGGACTCTCACAGAGGCAGACAGGGAGGTGGTGATAATCTTTTCAAAGATAATTGGGCTAAAATGAGCTAATTTAATTAATTAACACTTGTAGAACGATGCTTGCATTTCTTGGATAAGCCTTAATTGTTTTAAAGAGGCTCAAATTATTTTCTACGCTTTTAGAATATTACATCCCTTTTAATTGTGGTTTAAAATAATAGTCTGAAAAAAATCTAACAATTGAAGAAAAGTACTTAAATAAAACGAAACTACTTGTATGGATACAAATCTCAAAGTGGAAGAAAATTATTATGTGAGGCTACAGCTTAAGATAACTTCATGTTATTAGAAGACCATGAGAAATATTTCTTGAAACTTTGTTTCGCATTTCGTCAGTTTTTAAATTTCAACTTATGAGATAAATCACGAAAGTCAAAATAGCCAGAAATCAAACCCGTATCGCAGGTGAACCAACAGTCAGATTTCAAAATTCCCAACATGCTATTCCGCTAACTTCAATAAACTACTTTGATGTAACCAAACTTTGTGTTAAAACAACATATAGAAATTTGTGCGAATCAAGATTTTAATTAAATGTCTCGTAATTAAGCAAAAAAACATCACGATTGCAACCTTTTCAAACTATTTGGTATTTTTTTTACAAGTTATCATCGATAGCATTACATGACCCCAGTAAATATCCACAAAGCGTATAACATTTTTTTAAATTCTCGACAGCCTTATGTTGCAGTACTGCCATCTGACGCCATTTTATAAAGGATGATAATGCTCAGCTGACGAAAATGACCAGTACTGACAATATCAGTGCAAACCGATTGGCTAGCAGCTACAATACGAAACGTGTTTCATATTTTCCGATAGGTCGCCTTCGTTCTGTGCGGAGTGCTACCGTTATTACCCGACTTTCTATACGCTCTCGGCCACATTCTCAGACATTGAACCGTGCACGCGAGGCCCATGCTCCAATGTTACCGATCGAGGAACCAATAGGAGCAGGCATTGTCTTCATAGTGTCCGTTCTGATTGCACATTTTCTATCCGCCACGTTTCTGCCGGCGCCTTTCAACACAACCGACGCGGCGCTCCACATTTCTGCCTTTCTGTTGAACAAAAGGAAACACTAGCTGGATCAACGTTACTTATAAAAAAAAAATAGAAATAGTAACAAATATTCAACCTGCACGTATTCTTGCTTACAAGTGTTTCAATGTTGGCTGCATTGCTGATGATGGCCAGGCTGATTTTGGTATAAGTTCATTAGCAATGCTGTTTGAAAAAAAAAAAAATTGGTATGGAAGAATTAGATGAAATAATGGTTATTACAAAGACTAATTGTTTGAAACCATTAACAATGTGGACTGTTTGTGAGATGACATTTGTTGCATAGAAATGTAGGGTCATATTAGTGATTCAGTAAATATATTTGTTTCAGGAATAAAAGTAACCCATGGACAGAATTCATTGACGATGTTGGGAGTTTAAAAAAAAAATTCCTTATTTCATAAGGAAAAGTATATTTTGTGGAAAAATTAATAATTATTATTAGAGAATGGTTCTGGTAACTTTTTTTTATGGGCAATGGATTCGGGACACAGTGATGCAGCAAAAACAAATGTGGGAGATAAAATATATTCCCTCCATTGAGCTGCATTGGCCGGAAAGAGCGCGATCGCTGTAAATGCCAAGATGCTGCTTCTCGCAACGCAGCAGAATTCCTACTGCAAGGTTGAGCTGCAGCCTGCCGCCATAGAGTAGACGATTGCACAAAGACAAAATGGCGTGGCAGTTCTTTTGATGTGACTGCAGCGACTGTCTGGTTGGCTGTGCGAGCATCTGGGGACAGAGGTCGTGTCTGAATGGCTACCAGCGTGGACGTGGAAGGTTCCCTACCGGCGGAGCCGCCCGCTATACGCTGTTCGTGGTAAAGTGAGCACTTTTGAAAGCCCTTTCATTTGGAATAACAGTCAACCAGTATATTATATTTTAGCCTTAGAAGATTACATCCGAGTGTGGTGGAATATACACACTGTGTTTATTTCTTACATGGCAATATTTATTTACAAAGATGGTTAAAGGATAAAAAGTGGCTGGAAGGAAAAAGTAACTACGTCGTCAAAAGTGCTCACTTTACCGTGAACAGAATATAGCAAGTAAGTTACCAAGCGTTGATTTGCGAACGGCATTCCTACCTTTTTTCTGGCTAGTAGAGCCATATTGCAGGTGTGTGCGGCTGGAGGTTTGCTAAGACCAAAGTGGCTTATATTTTTAAACTGCAAGCAGCAGAAAAAAAAAACCTGTAGAATATCTTAGTAATGGACAATCCTGAAGAAATCTATAGTACATCATTTCCGTAAAAAGTTCTTGACAGAAACACCAAGAAATAATGTGCAAATATGATTAAGTTAAGTGGGCCGGTAGTATGGGGCAGGAGACCTGTACTCACAGATGTAAGCAAACAACACGCGCCATGACTCATCCTAGCGGACCGCTTCCTTATAGCAGCGTAGCGCTTACTTTAATGGGAGCACGGAGCAAGGAGCACGGAGTACGATATTGGGCAAAGGAGAGCACCGCAGCGGAGGGAAGATGGGCACTGTGAGTGCACGTCTGATAAAGACTGTTCACGGTAAAGTGAGCACTTTAAAATGAACCTTAAAAAAAGTCTCTGCCCCCGTTTGCATACATTTTAACTGGCGCACTGAGTGAAATGCGCCCATTAAAGTTAATAACGATGGATGGAAAGTAGTTCCATACGTTAACTTCGAATAAAAATTGTAGGTAACATTTGTGATATATTACAATTATTTCTTTCACTTTCTGTTTTTTGTTAATACATCAGAGTGTAAAAATCACCAGATTTGTAAAGTATTTACTTTATTAATAAGTTCAGAGTTTCATTTAACCGACGCATGAATAAAGTGACGAGGCCCATGGCAATGTTAATTTTACATAAGGCGGAAGATTACACAATGTGTATACAAGTAGATACTAAGCAGGGCTTTCAAAAGTGCTCACTTTATCGTGAACAGCCTATATCAGTCCATTACACTTTATTCAGATAGCCACGTAATTCAGTACATTTGTTTCCTAGTCAGTAACTGTACTGAGTAACGAGTGTGTACAGATGCACAGCAAAAATAGAACTAACCAATTTAAGAGGAAATGCAATCGCATGCCCATGCATTGCACATAAGTGCTCAGATATGGTTGAAATACTCCACCTTAGGTATTTTCACAGCATGTGCTCGATGTGTTTACATCGACAGCAATACACATCTGTAAACGCACGTATAGAGTGCCTAGAGTGTTTCCAAGGAAGTACTACTAGAACAACACAACACATTCTGGGAGCTCGTGTAAGACACATCAGGAGAGTGCTGCGGCAAAAAAAGAAATTCAATGCACCTACAACACTAAAAGCTGTACAATTGTAAAGATCAACTGTTGCCTGATGAACGGCATCACGGGTTAGACAGCGATATGGTTAATTAGGTCTCGTAAAACAATCCAACAACGATGCAGTTTTGCAGATAGATAGCAGCAAACATCTATTGAGGGTAGTATAAAATAGTTCGTTCTGGCTCACCTGGGTCCAGGGTCGGGACACAGGAACCCAAAAATACCTTCTAAGGTTATAGCAGAATTTCCCTTTTTCCCATCCAAAATGGCCGATTGGGGTGCCAAACCGTAATTTTTCCCTTTTCCCGCAAAATTTCCCAAATTTCCCTCCCGCCGATGGCGGGCATCTTGACAGTCAGTGTCTTTGCACAATGCAGCGGGCAGTTTGCTCTTTGCAGATGAGTTTTGCCCAACGCGGTCGAATAGGTCGGAAATTGAGGTATTCCTGTAATATTGAAGCATAACACTTATCCGGCAGCTATTTTGGTATCGATGACCTATATTTACTCAGGAAAATTGGCGGCAAGCTGAGGTTATGGACCATTTTGGTGGCCAGTGGTGATGGCGGGGCATCAAGTCGTCGCGAACGTTCATCTTCGGATCTCGTATTACACTGCCCCCTCCTGAAGTCTGTGTGTGTGCATAACACTTGTAAGCATAGTTGGGTGTAATTTCCAAACTGTTTATGTTATAGTTGTCAAATTCAGAACATAGGCATCTACCCCGACACAGAGAAGGATCGCAGAGTCAAGTATGAGCTATGTCAACTTATAAGCATGTAATTTTCGTACCATTTTATTTGATGCCAAAGTGAATAAAATCTTTGATGTACACATAATTAAGATATGTGTTCTCCCTAAAAGAATAATGTTATGAAGGGTTGAAATAAATAATAGCATAGAAGTCCTTTATACACTTTATATTATACACATATGACATAACACAGAAAAATACATAATAATTGTTACACACTCTAACTAATCCTTCATTCGGCAAAAGACAAGTTGTTGTTTGTTTTATAGAACACATCCTGCTGTGATAATTCCATTCACTCCTATTCGCATAGTCCAAACCACAGTCATTACATAGATATATATTGTATGAGGTGCTCAATAAGCAATTACTACTGGCTTCATGTCGCATGGTGTTAGAGCTATTCGTAAATGTCTTGCCACAAAATTTGCAGTCGGTCGCTACTGTTGTGTAACTTCGGCCCGCTGAGCCCGCAGGCTTTCACAGTACAATTGCCAATGTCGATATGTCCTTACCCACAGACTCCTTATTCGTATTTTAACAGTTTATGCAGTAGACAAATAAAGCGAGGATTGCCTTATGCTACATCTGTCAATGAAGTGAAAACCTTCTTACATAATGCATGCTTATATTGTATTAGCACAATACAACAAGCTGTTTATGTTGAACATCTTGAGTATCTCAGTAGATGTTTGCTGCTATGTCTCTGCAAAACAGCATGGCTGATGGATTGTTTTATGATACCTAATTAACCCTAATGCCTAACCCGCAATGTCATTCATCAGGCCACTGTTGATCATAACAGTTGTACATCTTTTAGTGTTGTAGGTGCCTTGTTTTTTTTCTTTTACTGCAGTACTATCCTAATGTATCTTACACCAGCTCCTAGGATGTGTTGTGTTGGTTCTAGTAGCACTTCCCTCGAAACACTATAGGCACTGGAGACAGCCAGGAATGTCTTTGTTCTATTGCAGATAGGCATGCAGGAGTTTGTAGTCAGATTGTATTTCGTGATGCGCTTATGCGAGAAGGAATTATTTAAGCAGTTATATATGCTCGTTAACTTTGTGGAGTGTTGCATATGATAGAATTTTCCCATAGGCCCACGATAGCTGATAGGTATCTGCCTGCTAGAATGTAATTTATTAATTATTATACTTATGCCCTCTCTGGTTGGGGGGGGGGGGGGGGCAGAGAAAGAAGTTGTGGGTTATTTGTGTTGATGGAACGTGTTTTGTAGATCAAACATGGGTAAGTCATGGTGTTGGGTTTTGCAAGGGGTTACAGGCATGTAATTATTCATTTCAAACAAGAATTATTTATTCCCTTAGCCAACATACAGATGGTTTATAACAACAAGTTCTTTAGAGCCACTTCACAGGAGAATAAGGTAATGTGTTTCATTTGACTTACTTATTCCATTACTATAAAAATTTTTGGACAGCTTGCAACATGAAATATAACACGATCAGGAGAAATTATTTCGTGTGCTATAGATATCCATATATAAATTTTCCAGTCTCCATGATTTCTGTTCCCCTTTATACTTCAGTATCTTAGTTTTAATGTATTTGAGAATTGATAGATTGCGAATAGTCAGTCTTGGCAATAGTCTGTATTGGTGGGAGATATTCTCTGTAGGGGTCCAAGTGCATGAATTCAAGTATGCTTGAAGGTGATACAAGCTACCTATTATGTGGAATCGGGTATGTTGTGTACGAATGCGGGATAACCTTCACCCAATGTATAAAATAATAAAATGCAAATGTTGCAACATATTTGGTACTGGTCGAAAAGTCAGACTTATTATATATCTGTTTATCTGACCCAATAGGTCTGCCAATTCTCTGGTCTAACCCACGAGCTGTGTTGTAGTTAATTTCCAGACTCATTATGGTTGGATGGAAAGAGGAATCTGCACAGATACAATATGATCGTCAGTCTACACGACCTCGCCCCAGTTCCTAGATTACGTAATAGTGGTATTTATGTTGCTGTTAATGGTTTTTATATTCGGTATTTAAGATATTGTTTGTTTAGTTTGCAGTATGGCAAGGTTTATAAAGACGTTTTAAAAATACTGATTTTTAATAATAGCAGTATGCTATCTTATATTGAAATGGGAATGCTTGGGCAGTTTGTTCTAGCTGAATGAACATACACACAATGATATGTGTTCTTGATGGAGGTTTGTTCTGTATTTAGACTTTTTTTTGGAGATTGTGGATCTTACTATTGGTGGAGTTTGGAAGTGTATAGCCTCTCTATCTAAACAGTCCCTGATGAAAGTTCCTTAATTGGTTGGCTCTTGCAGCTTCAAAGATCGTTAGAACAAAATAGGGTCTCGTTCGCATGCAAACACTTTTAAACACACATATATTTTATTTACTCAACATTGCATGTAGCAATGAAATAGGGTATTGACTATACATTAAGAATATCTTTGCGAACCCACATTACTAGTGTGTGTCTCCCAAGACATAATCATCAATTGTGTATTGCTTACGAATATTAAAAAGGAATAAATGCTTGGTGACTAGCTCCAGCGGATGGGAAGTATTGGTGGACTATGCTTATAAGGCGATCTTGATCCTGTAACCTTGTTCGTTGTTGGGGTGTTGTCTATGTTATGTATTTGGTGCATGTTTCGGAAATGATGGCCATTTATGCTTATAAAAGGAGCTACTGTGAGTTTGACCTTGTGATTCTGTTTGTTGTTGGAGGTAATGCCTATGGTATTAATTTGGTGAGTATAGCTTTGGTGGATGGGAAATTGTGGTCAACTATGCATATTAGAAGATTTAGGTATACACGATCCTTGGTCCTGTTTGATTTCTTGGGTGATGTCTATGTTATGAAATTAGTGATTATATCTTTGGTGGATGGGAAATGGTGGCCAAATAATCTTATAAGAGGGTATAATGTGTGTTTTACATTTTGGCTTTGTTTGTTGTCGGGGATGATATCTATGATATGAATTCTGTAATTATAGATTTTCTGGATGGGAAATGTTGGCCTTATATGCTTATAAGAAGGCTTAAGGTGTGTTGGACCCTGTCGCTCTTTAGTTGTCTTGGGTGATGTATATGTTATGAATTTGGTGGTTACATCTTCAATGGAGGGGAAATGGTATGTGACTATGCTTATAAGAGAGCTCAAGACAGTCGACCCTGTGGTCCTGTTTGTGGTTTGGGATGATATATATGTTATGAATTTGGTGCTTGCATCATAAATTGTTTGAAATTGGTGGGAAACTATGCTTATAAGAGGGCTCAAAGTGTTATTGACTCTATCACCCGATTCCTCATCAAAGTTGGTGCTTATTTTATGATTTTGGTGGCTATATCTTAAATGGATCGGATATGGTGTCCGGCTATGCTTATATGAAAGTTTAAGGTTTTCTTGGCCCTATCTTTTTGATGTTATCCTCTAGAAAGTATGAATGGTAATTTTATGGTGGTAATCCAATATGGCGGACATATGAGCTAAACATATTGGTGACTTACACCTCAGTTGCGTGTGAGCAGTGGTCGGATTAGGATGTGTACTTATTTTTGAATTACTTTATCGGTAAATGTACATAACCTTGGTACATTTGTTACTCATGCTATATAATTATGCCTTCGATGGGTCTCGAACCAAGGAGATCAGTTTCCCATGTTAAAGGGTGCCGGCAATTAGTATCCCTCTCTCCAGAGCTCGTTTCCCGATTAATCCAATGGCACTGCGACTGCTGATGCTCCCTAGCATCCTAGAACTATGTGTTCTCGCTACTACAGTAAAGAACAATCAAGGTCCTTACAACACAATATTTTCAGCAGTGTGACTCGTGCCTTAGTCAGTTCAGAAACTAAGATATAAGATGTGCTCCTAACGTGGATATAAATTATTTTTTTTGTGAAATGCTTCATCGGCGTGTCGTTACAACGCAACCCCACAGAATTCAATGAATGTGTCTAATCTGGGGTCAAGCATGTATTGCTAATGTCCTGGGCGGTATTTGAGGGGAGCGCAACTTACTGATTGTCAGTTCAGTAATGCTTTTTTAACACCCATTTTATGATTTGTGGGAACTGTAGGAGAGCACATTAATATCCAACGATAAAATGAGTACTTTTGAAAGCCCTGCTTGAGATCTACTTGTATACACGTCGTGTACTCTTCCACCTTACCTAAGATTAACATTGCCATGAGCCTCATCACTTTATTCATGCGTCTGTCAGTTGAACCTGTGGAATCATTAGAAAAGAAAATATTCTACAAATCTGCTCTTTTTTACTCCCAGATGCATTAAAAAAATCATAAAGCGAAATAAATAATTCATGTTATCATTAACATTTGTTATTTTAAGTTTTGATATGGCCCTACTTTCCTTCCATCGTTACCAACTTTGCTGAGTGCATATCACTTAGAGCGCTCGTTAAAATATATGCAGGTAGGTGCAGTGACTTTTTCTGAGGTTGATTTCTAGAGCGCTCACTTTATCTTGAACAGTCTTTACTATTCGAAATGCCCTCCTATAGTGTGCTATACAAATGTAGCTAGAGCACTTAGTCCTGGAGAACACGTCCAAATGATCTCTGGTGTTATCTGTGCACACGCACGAACAAGAGCTTCTGCAGATGAAAACGGTAACGAATCTTCTTCGCGTACACCACGGAATTCAAGTGGTCCCAGAGATATACTTCCAAGGGGGATAAGGCATGGCTTTCATGCATGCCACTCCACTGGTCACCGACGTCCCATCCAGTGACCACGAAATCGTTCATCAAGCCAGACCCTAACAGCTTGGCTGTTACCATTCAGGATAATACTGAAACCATTCAGGATAAAGAACTTCTTCGCCGAAGACTCTGGGCAATGCTTCTTCATTAAGCACGTTCACGTATGCAGAACTTGTCGCTGTTGTGTGGAAAAAGAAAGGTATACTAATACGGGTCTTCCAAAGGCCGCAACAAACTATTATGCATTCGATGCCCTGTTTTTTTTTTAAGGATACATCCAGTGAGGATTATTTTCTAACATCTCTCCCGAGACGTAAATTATTGCTTCATTACTGAAGAGAAAGGTGCTTTGAAAGTCTGGGACCTCGTTACATTTTCTTTGATCCAATTAACAAATCTCCATTCGTCGATCAAGCACATCCTCGCTCAAGTTTTTCTTAATATGAAATTTTTATGGGCGTCATTTGCGTGCCTTAGAATTTCTTTGCTTGCGGCTTTTGGGCACAAATATTTCGGCGGCTATTCGTTGCAGATACATTTTTTGGCATTTCGTGTAAACTGGTGAAGAATACGAATATTTAGTTTCGTCGGTGGAGCAGCGTGGGGTACCACTACGCCGCTTATCTTCGATGGAACCAGTTTCTTTAAATTTTGCATTCGACTTTGAAACAAGAGAGAATGCTATGGACACACACTCTGGATGTAGTATGTTAAATTCAGCAGCTACTTCCCTTTGAATTATAACCACCAGACATCAGAATTATCTGGATATGTTTATCTTTAGTCAGCTTCATTATTTGTCAATCTGAAACAAGCACAAAACATAGATTCAGATTCTCACTATGCTTCTAAACTTTTTGGACATCCTAAGGTTCTATAGGCGTGCTTAGAAAAGGTCTCGGGTTGTCAGTGTTTTAGTTAAGACGTGGCTGGTCCTGTTTCTGTTCTGCCCCCTAATGTAGACCCTAAATCACCGGCACAATTGCTGTGACCTGTATTGTTATGTTTGACTCTACATGCTTGCTGGGAAAAAAAGAGAAACTACCGTGTCTTTGCCTGTGTCACTGTGTGGAACGAGGTCGCGATTCTGTGCTTGCCAAAGGAGCGAATCTGTGTAGCTATGCCACAGCGCGTTCTTAATATTGGAAAGTACAGGAATAAGTGCACATCAGCTGCATCGAGTAAGGATGATAACCTCAGTACAAATGCTTCGAGGTTATCAGAACACTTTCAGTCAACACTAGGAAAAATTAATTACTGCGCCTGTGGTTTTTAATTTTAACAGTACTAGTTATATTTTGTATTTAAGTTGAGATCAAGGTCACAAATACCATCTGGTGGTTGTGGCGACATCTTCCAAGATTTTGATGATGACACCATTAAAATGGCTGTAATATATAAAAATATTTAGAATTATCTGTGATTATTAATTTCTAATATACATACAGCGTACGTGTTTTCTGCATAATTTGTAAGGAAAGAGGTCAGTAATTACATAATCATACAAATAAGGTAATGTGGTAGCAATGTGAAAAAGCGGGTTTCATATTTCAACATAGCATTAAAATATCACTTTTAAATTTGTGGAAACTCTTTACTCAGTTTAGTTTTGGCTTTTTTTCGTGCACATAAGAGTAATAATTATCATATCAGTAACATATTTACGGTACTAATAATTTCGCGGTTACACTTGAATAGAGTTGATTTTACACACACACAGATCAGTGGAGGAGAGGGATTTTATGTTCCACTTTCACGAAATAAATGCTTGCTGTTGGCCCGCATGCCTGTCATAATGCACCATAACACGAGTAATACACACTAAAATACTGTATATAGTCCATTCACGGTTACTTCCAACTTTTCTGAAACTCTGCTATAGTTTTGCTTCAATGATATTCCCCCGAGTCATGTGAACAAAGCTTAACGCAGTCAATCCCCATGTCCATGATCGACAGCATGTTGCACATAAAGGATATTTATGGTAGGCACTGTACACAAGGAATCAGTGGCAGGTATTTTTGATTGATTGGTTGAAGTTTCTGGGTCTCTCATTTTCGAATGGTTAATGATATTAACTAATAAGCAGCACGTAATTTGATGTTTGCGAGAATCACGCTCGACGCAAGTGCGGCGCACATAATAAAATTAAACGATCGAAACACTCGAGTTGGGAATTAATTCGGGACGGAAAGCGTTAAACGTGTCTCAAAAATTACACCAAAATACCATGGACAACATTCGTGCGCAGTCTGTATATTAATATTTCGCATAAGAATACTACAATGCATTTCCAACACGCATATTTTCTCTGTGTTTTTATTCATATTAATTATAACAGAAAAATTGTAATTTATAAGTAAAATATTAGTAAAATCTTAATTTAATTAAAATAAGATACTTTAATATTAAAATGAGTATAAAATACTTGTGACACATTACATATCTAGGAAACAAGAATTCGCGCATACATAGGGTGATTAAAAAGTTGGATTTAAAAAATATGAAGAAACCGCGAATAGACTGACATCAGACGCCAGGGAACATTTTCAGTGACCGAACGTCATTCACATGGGATGTAGAAAAAAACGGCAGACCAGTGATTCTTTCAGCCTGCACCAGGTTCGCGCATGCATGGTGCAGCAGTCCTGAAATTGGCAGCACAGAAAGCCTGGTAAACGGTAGCGCCACAAAATAGGTAAATATACACAAGTGCAGTGACATACAGGTTCCTTGATTAAATACAGGAAAATTTTGGGGATTCAGTGACGTGTAACCTGTGTTCCACAGTCCTATACTAACTGAAGCATCAATTTTTTTTTCCATTGACTGTTGTCCCAGTGAACGGCCAGTTCTACTCCAGAACACGTAGCAGGGTATTCAGTTGTCTTCCCCCTTGATTGTTTACTATGGTCTATTCGCAGTTTGTCACGCTTTTTTTAAATAAACACTTCCAAAAATCACTTAATATATGACGTGTCTCGTATCCTAAACATGTCGCGTATCACAAACGTTTTGTATTACAGTATGCACAGTTTAAAATTATTGTATTGTTACAAGGCACCAGAGGGGCATATCCAAGTTCGTGAAGGATGGAGGTCTTAATATAAATAAATAAATTTAAATTTGAATTTATTTATACAGCTATTATTTACAGGATTAATCTACATATCTCCAATATTACTATTTATTTCTCAATGAGCGCAATATCTAATGTATATCTTAACACTAATTAAAGACCTTCTCAATGTCTCTGTTTGGTTACAGTCAACTAACTCACACTCACTATTAACACATGTTCAGTCTTTCTGTTGTCATCATTTGAAATGTATTTTACACTAAAGGCATCCAGCTCAATGACTCAGTCTGCAATTCGCACTCTTCACTGCATTGATATTCACAGTCGCAAATTTTACACACGCTTTTCACTTTCCTCGCCACTCGTTACTCTTCTGGCTCGTCGTCTACCGCTCAAGGTCACGCAATCGCCGGAACTCCCAACTCTCATGAACTATTGGCTCGGAGGCCCCTCGCACTTACATTGTTTCAGTCGCCCGATCTGGAATGTACAACGCACCCCGACTTTCGCTGAGATAAACCAGGACCGAAAACCAGAAAATTCTTCAGATAAGCCAGGAATTCTATCTGCCGACCTTCAGGAGCGTGCGAGCCACAAAAGTCTTATCACGGAGCCATGTGGAAGACTGCGCGGCCGTACGCCTTTACGCCTAAAAATCCTGATACGATTAACACTAGTCTGTCATTGAAACATCCATCAGTAACTCGCCGCCCGCTGACATATGACTACTCTGTCCTTATCTTACGCTCGCTCGCGCGGGTCAAGTCGAGGGAAGCGAGCCCGTAACATTGCCCCTTACTCAAGTCTGTTCGTCCTGAACAGACTCTGCAACATCGGGACCTTCGTAGAGTGCCAGCCTTCGACTCCGCCCGAGAGCTTTGACGACAAATCTGGAAGACTACATTATTGATATTGTTCAGAATCCTGTAGTGGCCTTCCCAACTCTTCCATAGATTCGAAAACACTTTTCGCCCCTGTGGGTTGTACATCCACACCAGTTGTGTTTGATATCTCGCCCGACATTCTCCTCTCATACCAGGTCTTCATCCTGTCACTATATGGTCGTTTGTGCCTTACAGGAGGACTAATCCCTTCATTAACAATTTGAAAAGGTGATGCAACAACATAATTTCTTCTTGCATCTTCCTTTAGACTACGTCTACCATTCTGAAAAGTGCTGGCACTTTCAGTGGATGATGTGGGTTGTGGCTAGATCCTCGTCCGATGTACCTTGAATCACTGCTGTCGACTGCCTCACTCCCTTCACCGAGTTCACGCAACTGGTTCTTTGCCCCCCGAACCACTTCCTCCACGCGACTAATATCTTCAGAGCCATTATTGAGAGGGGTTATTACATAACACGCTCCATACCATGGGCTTCTTTCACTACTATGATGCATAGTTTGCGCAGGGCGTCTGGACAGCACACTCAAGATAACATGTGCATTTTCAAACTTCTTTGTGACATAAGTAGTTTGCAGCATCATCTCATCGAGGCGTTGTATCAGTTGTTGGGCATTTGCACAAAGCTTACAAATTTCTTCACGCGAGTGCTTGTATGAGCTCATCGAAGCCATTTGTTATTCACCTCGCTGCGTCTTTTCCTGCTGCTGCTTCTGTTTCTGCTGCTGTTGTGGGCAATAGGTTTTGTGGTGCCCGAGCTGTCCACATGACCAAGACTTCCTCCGTTTGGGTGGGGGCTGCGAGGCTCTGTATCATGTACCCTGGAAACGATGTCTCTCAAAGCCATCTGCAACTCCTTCAGTGTCTTCGTTATTTTGTCTTCGTCGTGTTCGTTCAGCGTCACTGCCCATACTGGACATGCGGACACCTGTCTTGCCGACTCCACCTCTTGTGCTCCGGCCAGGGCGTCCTGCATGTTGTAGGGTGCAGCCAGACGTACTGCTTGCCGGACATCCGTGTCGGCAATGGCATCGATAAAGAAGCTGACTACGACGATGACGCGCGCTTCTTCGGGGCACCTTTGAGTGTTAGATGGGACAGCCGCACAATGTCTTGCCATAGCTCCTGCAGTGGCTCTCCTGGTCGCTGGATGCGGCTTTGCAGTTTGGCATGGTGGGCATGTCGCAGGTATCGGTCGCCGAAACGTAGCTCCAAGGCCGACACCAGTGTGGGATACTCCAGTTGATGTCGCTCTGGCAGAGATTATAGTATGATGAGTGCGGGGCATCTCAGTATAGCCGCGAGGTAGTAAGCCCGATGCTTAGCTGACCAGCAATTCAGGGTGGCGATTATTACAAAGTGGCATTGGTACTCCCGCTAAGAAGTCTGCCATCGTAAGGGGGTGAGCTTAACTGAAACATCCCTTTTCCTGGCCGTGCAATACCAATGCCGCAGAACTGCTGGCTATCCTCCGAGATTGCTGCGTTGATTGCGTCTTGCATTGATTCCCAACTTTTCTCGGCTGCCGATGTGGTGGTAGTGGAACTTCGCTACTGAAGAAATTCCTACATTTGCTTTTTTACTGCACTCACTTTCTGTTTAATTTCATTCTTGACACTGTCCATTCTTTCATTTACACTGTCCATTATTTCATTTACACTGTCAATCGATGTATTCGCTAACTCACAAATGCCTTATATTTTTCTGACCACCTTTTCATTTATGGAAACAATTTTCCTATCTACTAATTCACTCACATTAGTTTTCTGGCTATTTACATTCTCGCTTACACATTTACGCTTTTATTTACTCTTTCTTTGACACTATAAATTTTCCTATCAAGGCTACTAACACGTCTATTTGGCAACGTATTCCTTCATTCAATGCTCGCAAAGCTTCCAGTTCTGCAGACATCTTTCTAATTAACATTCACTGCGATGGTTTTACAAAACAATCATAATTTCTCGGCCTACGCTGTTAAGATTAACTCATTTATTTTTTATATCTCTAATTACTAAAAAATTGTTAATTTGATTTGCAAATGAATGCCCCAATCCCACTTCTGATACCAGTCTTACAATATGCCGGAGGGACGTATCCGAGTTCGTGAAGGATAGAGGTCTTAATAAAAACAAGAACTAAATTAAATTATTAATTTATTGACACAGCTATTATTTACAGCATTAACCTATATATCTCCACTATGGCTCTTTTATTCATCAGTGAGCATAATATTTAATGTCTATCTCAACTCTAATTAAAGTCCTTCTCAATGTCTCTGTTTGGTTATAATTAATTAACTCACACTCATCATTAGCACAAGTTCCGCCTGCCATAGTCCCGCCTGCCAGTCGCACACTACACTGCACCGATGTTCACAGTCGCAGATTTTACTCCCGCTGGTCTCTGCCCTCGCCACTCGCTGCTCTTCTGGCTCGTCGTTTATCACTCAAGGCCACGCAATCGCCGAAGCTCCCGACTCTCATAATCTCTCAGCTCGAAGGCCTGTCGCAATTATATTGTTTCAGTCACTATATCTACAATGTTCAACGCACCCCGAGTCACGCTGAGAGAAACTAGTGCATTAAACCAGAGAATTCTTCAGATAAACAAATAAATTATTTCCGTTGAAGGCCAGGAGCGTGCGATCAGAAAAGGCTTATCACGGCACCATGCGGGAGAATGCACGGTGGCACTCCTTTATAACTAGAAACCCTGATAGGAATACAGCTCACCTGTCATTCAAACATCCCTTAGTGACTTGCCGTCTGCTATCATATCATTACTCTATCCTTCTCTTCCACTCGCTGACGCGGGGCAGCTCAAGGGAAGCGAGCGTTCAACACTGTCTTATTTTTGGTTAAATTGAGCTTTTACTTATTTCTTTATCTATAAATAATACTATTTCATTTGAAATTAATGCGAATAAAAAAAGGAAGGAAAAATAGGTGTGTTTCTATTGCCTAGTACGAAATAGTTCTCATGCAATATAGTATTAAAGTGAGTATGCACGAATGCGGCGCGTTGTCCCTTTGGTGTGATTTTTTGACTTTGCTAAGCTTTGTTTCCGTAAGTCGGAGGAATATCACGGAAGTAGAACGTTATCAGTGCTTCAGAAAAATTGGAAGTAATAATGAATGAACTATGTAGTGAATTGATGGTTACTCCTAACCATTTAAAGACCAGCCATTGTCCTACATTAAAGCTATTCCTCAGCCTCATGAAAACAAAGATTAATTGAGTCTTCAAAATTACGTCGAAGTGACAACGCACCACATTCGTGTGTACTCAGTTGAATGATATTTTGCATGAGAACTATTTCGTACTAGGCATTGCCAACTCACACATTTTCCCACCATCACTATTTATATAAATTATAAATGAAAAATTAAAATTTATAAATCAGATATAAATAATAATTTAATTTAAGCAAAAATAAGGTAGGTACATTTTGCATCCGATTCGTGCCATGCGTAAACATGCGACATCAAGTCGGCGTTTTATGAATGCATATGTGCTGCCGTGCGCATAAGCTGCTGCATAAAATTGTAAAACGTGTCGTCGTGTTTTAGAAAACTCACCCGCAAGAAAAGTCCTACGACTCGACAATACGCAATGCGGTAAATGGAAAATCTTATGCTGCAGCCGCACGGGTAACGGTCGGTGGGGCACCGATGCTGCAGTGCTGCCAATCGCTTTCCGTCAAACATCCAGTCGCGTGGAGGATTTCGCCTGGTTCACTAGTGCTGTTATTTTTTTTTTTCATATACTGAAAAGGAAACATGGAAGCATGCACAGACCGAATATTGTTACGTCCTATAGCTCGCACCGGCCGCAAGCTCTCGTTATCCGCGGTACGGCTCTGTGAGGGAGGACCCAGCTCTACTCTCCTCTCCTCAAGGCAGGCGCGCTTGCTGCCTCATCGCCCCACCCAAAACACCACCATGGCAGCCGGGGAATGATTGACAGCGGTGAGGCCTGGCTGGCGGCACGGTCCCTCCTGCTCACCCTGCTGGAGAAGCCCATGAGTGTAAAGGTCGCGTAAGAATATTCTGAGAACTAAGACCCTCGGAATTTGTAGAGAAATTTCTGGGTGATTGACTACGACCCAATAAATACAAGCCACGATTGGACTGTCGGCAGTCTTTGATGAAGGCCATCGTGCGGGGACGAAACCAAGTGTGGTGAGGGACGGACGGCATGAGATTGCGAGTAAACAGCGGACGAGGTGTTCGTGGTCTGAATGGACGAGAGGGCGTGATATCCGACGAGTGAAGCCTACTGTGCATGAGGGCGCTCAGAGAACTCTATAACATTGCGGACTGGTGGGAACTGGACTAAACTCAGCTGGGACTGAATAAGATGTGATACGGACTTTATTGTAAATATTGGAACTGTCAAATATAGACATATAATTTTTAAAATAATTGAATATATTTTGATACACTGTCCGCTGGGACTGATTTTTAGTTATTTAACTATATTAAATTCTTTGAGATAATTGTAAATTGCAATGATTGATGTCATTAATTGTAATACTGAGTCCAGAAAATATGGTTTGTAGTGTTGTCGTAAATAAAATTAGGGAATTATAATAAACTCTTTTGTTTAATTAAGACCTCCGTCCCATAACGAACCTTGTCCAGCCCACTGAATTTTGAGAGAGTAATTGTAACGATATTTCCAACACTGCACAAGTTATTCATCCCCCTACCCGTTCTCAGCCGAAACGACATACTCCTTCGTCGGACCTACGAAATTAGTGTCTTGTACGACATATTTTTAGCCGTACCTGTTTTTGTCACGAATTGTATGTATAAAAGTGGCATCATCGGGCAAGCAATCTACCAGACACTTGTTGTCGAAAGAAGCTCCGACATGTTTGTGGCCAGTGAAGCCATTTCACTGTAATTCATAGCGCAAGAACCTGTGTTTCACTTCTCACAGTAAAAAAAAAAATCTGGGGTAAAATTCCCTTACATGTAACGGAAGTTAATTACCTCTACAAGTAAGGTAAAATTACATTTTAAGTATAGAGCAAATTTTCATAACACAGGAAAAGTAACTTACAAAAGTGTGTGGGGAGGGGGGTGGGGGAAATCCCATACAAGTAAGGTAAAATTAACTGTATTGTATAATAAAATTATATTAAAAAATATCCCGGAATATTAATACTGTTAATTATTTTACTGTATACATCTACTGGCAAATAGTAACCGAAACCTTAACACTAAAATCCTCGACACTTGCTGGTGGGCGGGCGTGAACCACAGTCTTCAGGCTGATGCGCTATCCATTACATCACGACGACAGCGTAAGTGCATCAGTGAATATTAGTGTGTTAAATGATTGCTTCTTCCGCCCGTCCCCCCACTTAGCTGTTAAGAATGCTGAAGTGATGCGATCGTCGTATGGTAATTTTATCTTACCTGTAAGGAAAACTATGTTTCCCCCACAAGTTTGCGAATATTACCTTACACTTGTAAGGTAATTTTCCCATTATTTTTACAGTG
Organism: Dryococelus australis; assembly: GCA_029891345.1. Taxonomy (NCBI): domain Eukaryota; kingdom Metazoa; phylum Arthropoda; class Insecta; order Phasmatodea; family Phasmatidae; genus Dryococelus; species Dryococelus australis. Next base: position 318,617,660 of record CM056994.1, read on the forward strand.
CAGTATATGCCAATAGTTCTACGTATCAGGCTGGAAATATGGGAATGTTCAGTATAGCTACTATACAAAGTTGGGAACTTCCCTTCTCATTTGACTCTTTCCTGAGCAACTGGAGGAAAGATACCATGGATGTATGGGAAATATTTTACCGTTCGCAATTTGTTACTTTACGTATACACTGATATGGTAAATTTATAAATAATTTTGTAGATTGTACTTAATAAATTGTCTGTGAGCACGAAAATATGAAAAATTATAATAATTTAACATTCAGTTTATCTTAAAAAATACCGAAAAACCAAAATACATAAGCTGTCAGCCTACCATGGAGTCTTATAATAATCGAACTTGACTTGCAGAATTGCAAAATTTGTGTTAGAAACAACTTTAATGCAAAAAAAAAAATTAATAATATATAGTATTATTCTAATAATTCATTCAATGCAAGCACATTTTATCTGGATTTTCTAGGGCCAAAGTGGCACTTATAAAATGTTAAGAAACAATAAAATGTCACGAAAAAGACTATATTACACCACTTATACTGCATCTCTCATATCATACACTGTAAAGGTAAATGTACATCGGAAATCGTAATGTTTCCAGATAAGAAACAGTACCAACTGCGCAACTTGAGCTTCTATATGGAGAAAATGCATAAGTAAAAGAAACCAACACATGCTGAAAAACACGGGGAAAATGTGAAGGTTTTGCAGCACGTCAGTCAAGGACGAGATGTAATCACTCGTGCATTCGACATGAGGCGTGTTGAAATAAGTTGACACAACAACTTCGCAAAGAAAGAGGCAAACCTAAACACGCAAATTTACCAGAACTTTGAAACATTCCTAAAAGAAAGTTTATACCAAAACACATTTATATACTTTATTACCTCAATTAAAAGCTTTGCACGGAAATAATGCATCTTCAGTAAATAACACCGGGTACAGCGAGTTATATCAACAATCCTTCCTACATTCCGTGACCCGTCCCGCCGTTGTAGCCAAACCAGTGGCGTAGCCAGGATTTCATTTTGCCCCCCCCCCGGGGGGGGGGGGATGGGGTGATATGACATTTTCATAATTGGAAAAAAATTATATTTTAAATAGGCTGTCTAAACATTTGCACCTATAAACAACGCTGTATTAATGAAGAGTATCTCATAACCTCTCATTAAGATAAAAAAAAAAAAAAAAAACATCCAAACTTGTGTAAAATACATTTTTCATTATTTTTTGCGCGGTGATGGGGGGGGGGGGGGGGGTTATCCCGACATCCACTCCTCTGGCTTCGTCTCTGACCCGAACATTTATCCACAGTCGGCGGTTCTTAAAGCACTCCGTGGTTATTATACACCACATAGTCCAATACTTAGAAATATGTCTTGTAGATTTGTAAAACATATGAACGATTCAAAACCAACTACTACAGTGTAAAACAATTTTTAGTAAACTTCATAAACTGCAACGGAAGTTTTTAACCTACACTGAAAAAAAGGATTAATTCAATCAAACAAAATTTGTTTGGCGCAACCATATTAATTGTTTGTATCGGGGGAATGAAATATTTTGTTGCTGAAACCAAATTATTTCGTTGTTCTTATTTGGTTGCCCCAAATAAAGTCTTAGTTGGTGCAACTAAAGATTTGTTTAGCCCATCATCATCATCATCATTGGTGTTCTGCCCAGAGACAGGTTTTCACGTGGTTGTTCGCAATGCTCTCCTGTCTTCTGCCAACCTCTTCAGGTCCATATAATTTCCGCTTCCCTTGATGCCATCTATCAACTTGTATCTTCTCCTTCCTTTCAATCTTTTCCCACAAACTATTTCTTCCATATCGTCTGTTAGCAAGCACTCCCGTCTCAACGAGTGTCCCACCCAGTTCTTGTTCCTTTCTCTTATGACCTTCAGCAGTTTTCTCCTCTCATCAAATCTTTCCAGCACTTCATTATTCACTCTTTCCACCCAGCTTATTCTCTCCATTCTCCTCCACATCCACATCTCAAACACTTCTAGCTTTTTTTCGTCCTCACGTCTCAGTGTCCACGTCTCTACCTCATAGTGCCACTCTCCATACTAAACACTTGCCAAGTATTTTCCTCAGTGCTTTATCTAGTTTTCCGCATAGCAATCTCCTCTTCCTATTGAACGCTTCCTTCGCTACCGCAGTACGAGTCTTCGCCTCCTGTTTGGCCCCACGTGCATTAAACAGTTTTGCTTAAATTATAAATAAAAATACTTTAAGTGCAACCAAGATTTGAGCCTCGATCGGCTGCAACCACCCGCTACTCCTTAGAAACCTCAGCTAAAGTGAATACTGGTGAAATATAAATGTTTTGAAATACATACATTTCAAATGCTGGACAACGCGCGCGAACAAATGTTTCAAGTTTTACAACTTCACTTTTTAGTTTCCTGTTGAACTTGTTTCAGTAGGATATCCCTACCATTATTAAGTATCAATAACTGTACTAGCAAACACTGATACTACATATCCTAATTGTCATAAAACATACAAACAAACAAATTCTTAAGCTGTATTTTCGAACCATGGGAGTCAAATGAGTGGCCAAACAAATATATACAGTGGATTTTACCAAATATTTTCTTGACAGTCTAATTTCTCCCTGCCCAACAGAGAGGTTTTGTTAATACAAGCGTGTACTTTGTTAAATGAATAAAATAAATTTTGCTGTTGCTTTTCAAGATTTGTTTACGGAATAAAATGGTTTGCTGCGGTAACTAAATATGTTTTTGGCCATATACAAATAAATATTTCATTGACTGTCCTCTCATTGTAAACATCGTATGAGAAGCAGATGTACAGACGCTACAATTATGTACAAAAATAGTTACCGATCACGGTTTCTCTTTATACCTACATACTGATGTACTAAATATGCGAACAATTTCTTAGAGTGTACAATTAGAGGTAATTATGCAAAAAAAAAAAGTACTGTCATGTATGATTTCTAATGTACGAGTGTTGATATCTCGTGTGTATCTCGCAAGATAGAATTTCTTGCCCGGCTAACACTGCAGACTGACGAACGGAAATAAGACCCAGAATGTAAGCGTTATCCAATAAGAAAACCTTTCAGCTTCTCAGTTGGTACACCCTGGCAAATACTTACTGAGACCTTACTGAGCAGCGCATAAGTTAACAGGCTAAAAGCAAAATGCAATGGCTAGCTACTGATAAGCAAATAGAAATGAAAACAGTGGCAGCTCAGTGTCCCTCAAATATTTAATAAAACAGATGGAAGAAAGTTTAGGAATAATAGAGTGATCAGGAAAATTCTCAGGGGTGAACATGAATATCATGGGGATTTGCTTTGCAATTCTGTAAATTATACAGGTGATTGATGCCTACACTATCTAGCAAATATTACGTAGTAGCAAGGTAAATTTAATTTTCTCGTTAAAATAATTCGTTTCGTGAATAAATTTTTTAAATAAAACTTTACATATTTTACTCAATCTCAAGCATTAAGACTTAATATCACTCACGGAGTTTGCGGTAACTATGTGCAACTGCTACAAAAATGTAATTATTAAGTGGTGCAGAATAAAATAATTGAAAATTCTAATGAGCTGCGCGCTGTAGAAATAGTTCGAACGTAGTTGGAACTATCGTATCCGCTACGGCAGTAGTCTCTCTTCTGTTCTTGACATGTACATTTTTTTTTCCTGCACGAGAAATTCACAGGATTATATTTGTACACCATAGCCCTAGTGATAAACCATCATGGCTAGCTCTCCTTTTAACAGTTATAAAACATCAGTCGAGAAACTAAACATTTTTCAACGATCTCTTTTTAAATCTGGCTTCCTTATACGCTAGCTAATATAGCCTAACAAAGTTACAAAATCAAAAACAATTTTAATCATAACAAAATATTGGCAACATTCTCTCTGCCAGATAAATATATTTCTTTACAAATTATTATTTAAAATATAAATTCCTATCACATGTAAATAAACTGAATTTACATTTCTGATGGCAGATAATATAGGCCTACTAACCTACAATAAAATAAACAATTCCTATGGCATACACATGTGGTTCTTAGCTTACGTAAACAAAACTACGATCTTAAATGATGAAAATAATAAATGAAATAAGTATATATTTATCATTTGTTACACAATCCACAAAATTACATCTTTCTGTGTTACGCACTTCAGGTAATCTACAAAAGTTTGTTTAATATGATACAGAAGGTAGCCAACCCATTTTCTCTTTCCAGGGTGAAATGAACCGTATAAACCAATCCACAGTTAAATATTTTAGCTGATAAACAATGTTGCAAAAAAGATCCAAGCAGCATGGTTGTTCTTCAGAAAACAAATAACAATTCTGTTACAGTTTAATTTAGGAGAAAAAAGTAGAACTACTATTGTAATAATTACGAACATGAAAGTTAGAGTCATGGAAAATTTTTGAATATATCTCAGGTTGGATTACATATTATGTTTGCTCTCTTTTTTGCAGAACTAATCAATTCAATATCTGCTAGCCCATCGTTTCTCGACAAGTGTCGAATCACCGTGAACTGCAAAAAAATAAAAAAGAGTGCTATGTTCTTGTGGTAGCCGTTCCGTCTCCTCGGGCAAGGTAATCACTGGTGGCGGCCTGCGTACTGAAACAATTGCCTAGGGCGAACACGAGTTCGTGAGTGATGGAATTCTTAATAAAAGTAAATATACTAAATTTTTATTTTTAAAATTAGTTTACAATGTTATAAAAATATACACAGCTTTAATTTACAAAATGAAACTACCAGTCGCTAATATTAACACTTAGAACACCTATGAGTAGAGCTAGTGATTTTTGCGGAAAAAAATATGAGTACACGGTAGACTTCAATACTATAAGCATCCGACAGTAGTTTGTCTATTGTCTATAGGTTGCTGACTGCTTGAAAAGGAGTTTTCATATTTGACCGGGCCACTCAGAATTCGGCAACATCGGCACGGCTCCCACATGATTCGTATACAGATAGCTGGAACGTGGCAGAAAGTATTTCAACCAATCAAGATACGTAAACGACATTACACTGTTTTTAAAATGTAACTTGAGTAGAGCGCACGACCCACTTCTGGGCCACTAGGTGGGGCGTGGTTCAAGAGTGGTCTAGGTCGCAGGGGTTGTGTGTAAGAGTGGCACAGGTGCCTAATTATCATATGCAAATGGATTAAATAATTGTTTGTTTGATTAATTAGATTGACTAATTAGGATAATCGATTAATTAAATTGATCAATCCATTAATCGATTAATAAGAGAATTCTTTTATTAAATATTTTTGATATCAACTTTTTTATTATTTTATTAGTGTTGAAAGGATTAAGATGGTGGAGCAGCATTGATGTGTCCTCTGTGACATCGTGGGGTCGACTGACCAGAGGGGTGCGTTGTAATTGCTCATATAAGAGTTGCTAATGGTGTAAGAGTGGTATAGGGGATATTTTATATTTTTCCTGTTTGTGACTGATTTGCGGAGTAAATATTTAAAAATGAAATAGGTCACCGAACGAATTACTTTAATCATTAATCAAAAGACTTGAAACACATTCGTCAAACCGACTTTAACCATGTGATTTATATTAATATCCACAAAATTTACTGAATTCATTAAACAAACACCCAGTTAATATGAAGTTACAACTCCCCGGCACTCCCAACAAAAGTACACACGTACTAACTTATCCCAACACTGCAGTGATGACTGTGGAGCAGATTGTGGAGCTATGGTGCTAATTGCTGTGCTGATTTTGGTGCTACCTGCAGTGCTAATTGCGGCGCTGGGTCTGGACCAATCACAGCACAGGGATTGCACTGCAATTGTGGTGCTGATTGCGGTGTTAGTTGCGGAGCCGATTACAGAGCAGGTAGCGCAGGTGGAGCCCATTGAGGAGTAGATTGTGGAACAGGTGGAGCAAGGTGTGGAGTTAAGTCTTAAGTGTCAAGTCTTAAGTGTGGAGGCGAATATGGATGTGGATGTGGATGTGGACGAGGAGGAGCAAGTATAGACTTAGTCTTGCAAATTGTATAATGTCTCTTTAAAGTGTTGTTGAAAAATATTAATTTCAATATTTAAAAAAAGTGTGTATACTATGCATTTCAGCACATATTTGAAGAATAATATCTCTAGGCAGCAGACATCAACGTGTTGATTCACAGCCATAGTAATTTTTTTTAAAAGTGATACTCGAAATTTTTCGAGTGAATGTTATAACCTGTAGAGACCTGTAGAAACCTGTCGATTCCTGCTGAAACCTGTTGCAAGACAAAGTCATTGCCAGCTAGTGATGTTGAACTCGACATTAAATATTCCTCAGCCTTGCTCTGCGGGGCAAAAGTCTGTTTACCTGAAGTTCTCCCAAACTGTTAGCAATAGTGTAGTTTGTATCACCATTCTGAGTTTTTCAAGTTCAGATAGGCTTTCTGAAGATTCTTCCTCATTCCATTACTTTCACAGTTAATTCATTTTCATACTTGTTGGTTTTCAATATAGTTTAAAAACAGTAATTATTTCAACTCAGCCACAAATACTTAATCTTCAAACAGACTCAATCTCCAGTAATTCCATGAATATATAAAAAATATGACAAAAGGAATTCAAAATATTAAATAGCAAATCACATTATTTCTTTCACCATTGAAATTTTTTTAAATATCCTTACAACTACAGTCACAAATGTTTACAACTTTACAAACATTTAAATAACTTTTCACAAACCTTTACAAAAACTATTACAAAAATTCACAATATGTAACAAAGTTTCACAAATTTTAAATCAAACTTTCTTAAAAAACTATTACAAAATTTTACCAAAAACATTCCTTAAATTTATACTTACATCTTAATACTAAAACACTTTAAAATCGTAATGCACATATTGAAATCATTCACACACACATATTTAAATTATTATTATTTACCAACAGTAAAACTATGGAGTGGCGTCCATTACTGCGGTATGTATTAGGCGTCCGCTATGTCATATCTGGGTGATATTTTCTTTGCAACCCTACACATCAACACCTACTATGCCCTGCACACACAAACATAGCACTTTGTAGATTCATATATCACATTACGTCAGCCCATGCTGTGAGGAGTAATTCCTGAGTGACATAAAGGACAACAGGGATTATTGGGATGATGCTGTAGAATAAAAGTCCTGCACCTAGGGCAAATCAGCAGCTTTAAAGAAATATGTTGTAACGATATCTCGAGTTATGCTTATACAGTAGGTTTGAAGACAGCTGAGATGCAGAGTGCTGTACAGAGCAGGGTGTGGTGTTTGGAGCGGTGCTGGCAGTGGTTGTGACAGATCTTTTTTTTATGTGCTACTGAAACTGAAGTTGTGGGGGAAGAAAAATTCAATGTGGGATTTTATAGTGCCACCATGGTAAAGTCGATACCCCATCCGGCTCAATGAAGCACATATCATCTAAACCTGATAACACTACTTTGGCCACACATTCGGTGCAAACCTCATGGCCACACAAATGGAACTGGTATTGGGTCCCCAGAAGCCTGGTGCAATTATCGAGACAATCTCGAAAATCCTTGTAATGGAGGGATTGCAGTACATTAGGTTCGACACCCTTCACCATGTTTCGAATGACGAGTGTATACCAAAGTATACACTCGTCATTCGAAACAATGTATGCATAAATCTTGAGACGTAAACCTACAAAGTGTGTGAGGATGCGGCCGGCCCATTCATCCCTCATCACTCCTGTATGGCCTTTGTTCTCGTGTGAGAATCCTTGCAGGTTATCGAGCACGTACTTAGAAGTATGAAACAGCATCTTTAAATCTAGGGTAATTACTTTATAAACATCTCTACAGGCAATTTCATATATCAATGAATCGGTATCGCAATATAAAAGGTGCAAGGCTGGCAGAGGAAATTTCTGACACATGTACTGGTAATTAAATTCATAATGAGTTAATTTGGAAAGATCCAGAATGGTAACACCAGTGTACAAATCTTGTTAAATGTAACTGAGCTCTTTGAAATTTCGATAAGTACAAGATTCTCATCGATGATTTGTTGTGCCTGGAATGTAGGACACCCTATCAGTTCTGCAGCTTCATATATAGTGTCATACCTGGTAACGACTCCTATGTCCCTTTCCTGGCAGATATTCTACAAAGTTTTCCTATATACTGCATTATTAATTAGTTTAAAAACAATTTCTTAAAGTCATTAGCAGCCTGGGAACATTTCTCAATATTAAATTCCATGTAAGGAGCCATCCAAGCCTTATACTCAAAGCACAAAATGCGATGAACAGAGTCAAGTGTGGCTCCATACATCAAATACTGCCTCAGTGTTTCTCCGTGAATAAATAATTCTTCCACACTGTGAGTGTCAGAAGGAGTTTTTCATGCGATCCGTTTGGAGGTATGTCATTTACTGGAGCCAAAGGCAGATTGGATTGCACATAATCGCATTTGCCTGGAAATGATAAATCCACTTCCGCGAAAAAGTGTGTGTCCCCATCATTCACTGTGTTTGCAAAATTCCATGATGAAAACACACCAGCCTCATCCCACTCGAAATTGGCAATAGAAAGCTTGCTTTTCATAGTGTGTCTATACAGGCCATTTACGTCGAAATAGCAGATATATTTCGATGCAACACTGGGGTCGTACTCTTCACCCATGTAAGTGTTATTGACTTCCGCACACCTTCTGAAAACCTGGGTGATGCCACTCCCAATCTTGTGTTCAACATAAAGGTACATATCAGGGTCGATCAACAGCACTAGCCGCCCATCTGTCATCGAAAATAAAGTTTCCCATGCAAGAGATGGAGCTGTGATGTACTTGGCAGGGTCAAGACCGTAATGAACCAAACATACGGTCCTGAAATTTTCAAAAAGGTCTGCCAGAAAAACCAGTGCCCACACATAAATACTGAATGGCGTACTGCAGCAGTTTTATGTAGTGAAATGCATCCCGTGCAGCTTGGGCATGAGCATAATACTCATAGCTAATGCCTCCGCCTTTCATGACATAATGAAATGTGTCCTTTGGTAGGAGTGAGGTACACATCAGACTGTCTTTGGACTTAACAAAGTCATAAGGAAGCACTCCCTTCCTTTTTGCCAATTCAAATTGGGTGTTGTTTGGAAACATCAAGCAGGTGATACTCAATTGTGTAGTTTTCAAATTACCTACCAAAGTTTCCAGCGAGGTGCTCATGGATTGAAATGAATGAATAAAACATAACTTGAAATGTTACGCCTTTCTTTTTGAGTCAAACTCATTGGGAATACATTTGGTGATGGAATTGTATTTTTCAAGGATAATTTAAATCACTACAATTCTACCCGGGTTTTCTATTACCATGGTTCCAATGAGTTTTGTTACATGACATTGAGCGAATTACTTTACGAGAAAGCGAGCATCATAGATTTGCAGGTTATGAAAAAACTTCGATAAGTTGCTTCTTGGGCAGTTTGAATTTCAAATTTCATTTATTATGTGGTTGGCCTCTGCTTTCGCTGGTCAGATGGTCTTGGTCGACCACAGTATCTGCACCGAGTTCATTCTTACAAATATGACAACATATATGAGCCACCAATGTAGCTTCATCAGCAGGTGTGTCAATTAATTCAACCAATTCATCTACTAACTGGTACATACAATAATCACCCACAAACTCAAAGTAGTTAGATAATGCTGGATTTTACGAACAAACAAACAAAATGCTACAAGAATATGGACCATGTTGTTGATGCTATTTGTATTACTCATATTATCATTGGGGAGGCAAATGGACAAGGGTTTCAAATATGTCTCTGTGTAGCAATAAGCGACGAAACCCAAGCTTTGCTGTTTGCTGTAACACTGAAGTTGCTAGTACTTGTCGTCCCCAGTAGGGAAAGTACTGCAAAGAGCCTTATGTTGGTGACAGAGATCATTGTTTTGCTATTTTCTTCTCACTACTAAAGTACTGGAGACAACAATCACAAACTAATTTATTATGTCTATATATACTTAACTGGCTGTAAAGCAGCCTTGACAAATACTTAATGGAGACAAAACACAAATGTGCCTCACTAACACATGTGTGAATAGCTAATGAATTTACATGATGTGTATGTCGTACAGGGTAAATACACATTGGTACAATAACCCCTTGCTTATCGAAAGTTTCGTCAATAATATCACTATCTTTGTCTACAACAGAGTAGGCATTCATAGAAATACCATTGTTCTCATCAAACTTTCGAATATCCTGTAACACTACAGGAACCGACAGACCTTCAATATCCAAAACTTTGTATGGATTTGTATATGAAGACATTCTCTGGGTATGATGTCGGCAGGAAACAAAGCTGATGTAATGGTGTAATGGAAACACAGCCTCTCAGGGCACTGCACATTATTGCAGGCTCTCTTATTGGCAATAAACTTGGGGAGCAATGTGTGAGCAGTACCGATGGTGAATGCTCTTAACTGCGATATGTGAATATCACTATGCAGAATTGGAAGCAGACTCCAGCCGCTACCACCAGCACTCAATTCCTCAAGCCTGTTTGTGAGATAATGTTTAATTGTCTCATCGTACATTTCGCCCATGTAAATTGAATATAGAAAAAGAAGTGATTTATTTTGAAAGTAAAATGTCTGCATAGCGTCTTCCTCAGCCAAAAAGAATTTCAAATATTTAACCTCTATGCTGACACTAAGTGTTATTGGCAGGAGTGATGCCATTGTTAACTCTAACAAAGCGACCCTGCACCTTGTGAAAAATCTTTCAAAATATGCATCACACTCTACTTGATCATTACATATCCGTGTATCAGTTAGCCTACACGTGAACACAATCACCAATAAATGATATCTCAATCCAGGTAATGAAAATTCCACTGAGTAAGAGGAATCGGAAAACAAATTATTTTCCATTTCCCTAGACAAGTCTCTCTAATTGACTCGAAATTCGGCTGTGAGACGGGCAAAGCACTATCCAAATCACTCGAATTTTCCGTGTCAAATAGAAACAAATAGTCTAACAGGAGATCTACTTTTCCATGTTTGTGTCCCGATCTGTTGCAACTGATGGTCTTTCCATGTGTGAATCAGTGCTTGAATCACTCAAGAACAGATCATCCAACAAGAGATCGAAACGACACAGTGTAGGTGAAACGACAACATCCTGACAGATTGTACTAGGTGTTCTTTTAGTTTGCAACTCAGATTTAGACTGTTTCGCTAACGAAAAGATCGTCCACCAAACTAGCAAAACTTTCATGTTTTCCCTCACTAATTGTGACACAATCGAAATTATATTTCTCAATATAATAGTTTCAGCACCACAAAAATATAAAGGGCTACATTATGCTGGAAAGAGAGGGAAATATTATACTGTCTCGAAATGAAGTTGTGTTGTATCTGTAAATAACCTCTTATTAAGGATACAAACATAAAAAACATTTTATTATTAACACAGGGAAAATTTACTTTAACATTTAAAATGCCCGTTTTAATTGAGTTTTAAAAAAATTCTCTCTTTAAAAACAAACGAGCTGTGTTTACAACACATGCAATACTATTACCATTGCATTGAATTTAAGCAAGTTATTTTATCTTGACTAGCAAAAATGATTCGTTGAAGACTAAACTTTAAATACTAATTTAAAAATTAAAGTATGCAACACTGTAGAAACTGACACATGTGACACTGTCAAAATTTTCTTAAAATAGCAAAATTTATGTTTTTCATAAATTTGTTAAAAAAAAAAGTTTTCAGCAAGGGGAAATAATCTGCTACACTCTAAAACTAAACATTTAAAACACTTGTTGAGATTATTAAAAACTACTTATATTTAGAAACATTTTAAAATGTTTTAGAAATGTTTAATAGTCTATACTCTTACAACTAAATAACATACTGAAAATATAATTACAAATACCCAACCTATTGTCACACATTCCACAATCATTAAAAATACTCAGGTCCATTTGTTCATCATTCAGTCATCTTTCACCAAACAACTAATTCAGAAACATAGTCATGGGCAAGGCTATGCACCCTCCTATTAATACACTAGGTGCATTCTGCTTTGTTCCCAAATCTTTTTCTATGTTCCATAATTCGCTCCCAAGCACACTTCTACCCAGACTGTCATAAAACTAACTAAATTGTAAAAAAATACAACACCTTTCCCCTCACTTATACACCTACTTACTAAATATTTTTTCTTAGAGTACTTGGTATTACATTCAAAATGGTTTTAACAGTGTGATTTCCTTGACGTATATTTATATCACTCTGTATATTAATAGCATAAAATAAATTTTCAAATTCCCCCTCCCCCAATACACCAACTTTTTCAATGTATAGGAAAGGAATACATCAAATATGAAAAAACCCCACAGTGCATTTTGTACCTACAAAACATAAAATATATTTACAAAATAAAAAATACATAACACATAATCATCGATTATGTAATTGCATGTGTATTGTGTATTATGTAATTGCATGTGTATTGTGTAATTGCATGTGATATTCCTACTTTTTGTGGTAACTAGAACCTGACAGTCGACTTGACGGACAATCCTCGAGATCTGAATCACTACTCCAAGTATTGGCATCCACTGTCCTTTCTGAAATTTCATCAGCAACAGATGCAGCAGGTATAGGAGAAGGCATTAACAAGCAATTATCTGATGTTTCTCCATCATCAACATAAAAAAAAACTCGAAGGGGCTGATTCTGACAACATCTCTGTTAAAATTAAACAGAACTACCATCAGAAGAAACAATAATTATTTCTGGTTCATCTAATTGCTCTTGCTTAGTGCTGGGTCTCCTCTTGCTTTCCCAAAAAGGAATATCAACTCTTATGACAGTTACAACCAAGCACAATGAACTACCACAACTGATAACAACATACTGTTCAATGCAACACACACAAGTGCAAACATGTTGGCCAACATAAATTTTTGTTCCACAAACTTAAACATAATTACTCCTTTTGGGCATGTTAAAGGTATCACACCAAGAGGTCAAGAGAGGGAATGAATTTAACTCTTCTTGCATGACTTTTATCAATTTAATATTATTTATATATATTGCTGTATACCATGTTGGATATTTCCCTAGGGAAGCTCCATCAATTTCGCTATTAATTTTAATAATAGGATTTTTGAACATTGCACATTCTGAATATATAGGGTGATATCCTTGATGTGAATTAATATCACTGTGTATATTAAATAGCATAAAATAAATTTTCAAATATTCCACCTTCATTACATGTTCCATTTTAATGTAATAGAATGGAATATAACAAATATGAATAAATGTCACAGTATATTTCCCTGCTGTAATTAGTGTATTTGGAAATGTGTATAGGGTATTCCACACATATTTTAACACAAGGTGTTTCAAAAAGCACAAGTATTTTTAACACAAGGTGATACATAGCACAAGTAAGTATAGTGTGATCCACAAATATTTTAACACAAGTTATAAGCTATTTGCAACTTCAGTAAACAATATTTTCCTCCATTTTCGTAAAATTAGATCCAGATACACTTGAAGTCTATTTTCGAGTAGTGAACATTTGTTATGCCCTGGTTTTAACCTGTTTGTTTGAATATATACTTATTTACACTCAGGGGAGTGCAACACAATACTTTCAACTAAGTCTGGTTATGTTTCGACATAATGTGAATGCATGTCTTCAATACTAGATGGCAGGGCATTTTTGTAGTCATATTCAAAACTGGATATTTGCTTACATCACTTCATTGAATTAATTCATGGCTTCTTTCGTCTCCCAGCAGGAAATAAATAACCTTAAAATGGAACATACTGTTGCAAGACTCAATGAATTTGAGAGAATCCTGCTACACAATAGTGTATACGATACATTATACTTGCCTGTTTACATGCTAATGTAAGGATTTCCTGGATGAAAGAACATCATGTTATGCATTTGCTATAGAACACCCAACTGAAAACAATTAGCAAGGATTAATGTATGTATAAAAATAAATTCATTCTCTGACTTTGAGTGTTAAAATGTGTTTGAGGACTAAACTCTAATTTTGCTCATGTTATTGCTCGATGCGCATAACACTTTGATGAGTCACACCCAGTATGAGCTGTGTAATCAATCTTGTTTTTGTGAAAATTATATAAAGTATGAAGATTATTATTACGTTCTTCGAAATACTGATAGGGTAAAACATTGTATGTATTATAAATGAGAAGGTTAAAAAAACCTATTTCTTCCTCAAAAATGTTGTTACAATGTGCTTGCTCTTAAGCTTATGATTTTGATCTACTATATGTGGTCTGTACTAGTTTACATGACATTTAGAACTATTGCAGTTAGTTAAACTGGAATATTAACTAGTTGGTTTACTTATGGTGTCAAAGATTGAGAGAAATACGTACATATCAAATGAATGTCTGACTCACATAATACCTTAAAAACAAAATGAGAATATGCTAAGCTATAAGTTACAGAACACACACCTTCGTTAACAAACACATACTTGTATTAGGTAAGAACATTATTCTACATTAACCACTTTACACACATAAGTTGAACATGGAAGGAAAAACTAATCCTCTTTGCTCGAAAATAAAGTTGTGGATATCCCCACAGTAGGTCTCCTTCTAATGGATTGTGGTTCCCTGATGAGGTCTGGTGAGTTGGTATGAGACTACACAGTTGCAATGCTCCTCTTCTAGCTCCTTGCCAAGACTGGTTGACATCAGATCTTCAAATGTAGATGGTAGTTTGCTGTCAGGGCAGATATACCTCACAGCATAATCATTACATGCTAAACCTTCACCAAAGCAGATAATACTGAGACTGGAATCGAAAGAGGAGTGCCAATGCTCGATATAATTACACACATGATCTTCTAGAATACCACCATAAGGCTTAAAGAAAACTCTTCTGTATCCTTTTTGCAGGACTCCATATGCGACAGTAGCATCAAAGATGCTAGGCATGACTGATACATTAATACTAAATGCTCTCCTTTACATAGTCTGCCATATTATGTTCTTGCTTTGAAAAACATTGCATTGTCACATGCCACAGGGAGACTTTAATTCCTGGTTACTTATGTATTTAACATGATCCTTGTTGTCTCATTGTTTGCTCCACGCTGTAGGAATAGAACATCAACATTCCTTCTGCATGAATTATTTAATTTTCTTGAAGGTCGTTCATTTCATGATGAATTTAGAAAAGGCTTCAAATGCTAGTTGACTTTCATTGCAAGACAGCATACTGCCAGGACATAATTTTTACAAAGAACAAAATCTTAGCCCATAACAAACATCTAACATTTTAAAAGTTTCTGTTGGACTAATTAACAAGAAACACCTATGTTCTTCTATGTTACACATTTGAATTTCTAGTGGACTGTCTTCTTTGTGTAGAATCACCACTCTCCTGTAACCTGCAGAAGCATTGGCATATTGAAGTGTTGCGTCGAACCTCTCCATAGTAACTGATGTGCTGGTGTATGTTTGTTCCTTATATATATTTTTTTTTCAAAGAATAAATGTTTTTCACACTTTGCCAGGAGTCTACCACTGAGTAGATTTAAACATCATCTTGAAACTTTCCTAATTTCATCTTTGTTAAATCGAATTTACAAATGCAAATGTTATCTGCCAAATCTAAAATTTCCACATACCACAAGGCGATATTAAATGCTGCTACTCCCTTGGTTTTGTATAGTGGGTTGCTTATTATTACATATTACAGTCTACGAGATGGGGCTGTCATAAAACTCTCCGCTCAGTTTATATTTAATTTGTCTAAATCCTGGTTCCTTGATTATTTTTTCTCTTCTGTTTTTAAAACACAGATCCCACAACAAACAGGGTAGTTTGCTGTTGGGTCCCATATTAAAAACCAGACAATCATCTTGTTTACAACACAATACTTGTTCTGTTGTTCTGTGTATATATTTTCCTGGGAAATTATGTGCAAAGTTCAAATTTTCATCTCCATTGAACATCTTGAATTGGGAGTATATGTTCTTTGGAAACTCTCTTGTAACCTGGAGTAACACTCTTGTACATCTTCTTGGGATTGTATGTCTCCATTTGAAAGTTTTTAAGCAGGTCTGTACCTGTAACGAACCAATTTTCTAAATTATTATCTTTACATGTAGGTAGGCTGTTGGTACAACTATTATCTTAACATTTTGCTTTTGCATTGTGACCAAAATATTTTATTTATCACAATTATTAGTGTTATATCATTTTAGTAACGATTTAATGCACAAACAGTCATGATATCTAATATTTACAATTTCTCCATTAGTCAGACTTTTTAAAATTTCCTTCTGCATTTGTTTAAGCATGCATACCAGATAGTCTTCCAGAAGCGGATCATTCATGTACTGGAAATGATCTGTGTAATCTATATCATCAGAGCCCCATTTCAAACCATGTACTTCGTACGTTTGATGTCAAAAAGTCATTTTCAATTCCTGATTTAAAGCAGACCAAGGTTTCGGAGCTTTGAAAGATAACATTTTGGTTTCATTATTGTCATTTGCATATGAAATTGCAAATTATTTAATTATGAAAGACTTGTCTTGATAATTTTCGAAACTTTCTGCATAGTACATCATGATTGTTAATTAAGAGTTACAATTATGGTTACATCAGAGTTTTAACCAGTCTAATTTTGTTTACAAAAGTTCAGTTGTGGCTTCCGAATCATCTTCATCAATATCGGAAATGTCTCTTGGTAAAACAGCATGAATAACAATTTCTATTACATTTTGCCACCTTCGAATTGCACAATCTCTTTTCAGATGGACTGTGTTTTGTTGATTGAAGGTAGCCAGTGTACCATAGTGCAATCTTCATTAAAAGGCAAATATGAGACTATGTCCTCATCACCTCTTAAATACTCTGAGGGGAATGGATACACATGTTGAATTTCGTGCCCTGCAAAAGTTAGTATAAATGCTTTAGGTAGCAACAAGAGATTCTCAACATCTAAACTTAAAGGCATTTTGCTTTGTCCATACGCTAAAATGGTGTTAAACACTCTTAACACATTCTTAATCACAATTTTTCACAGCAGTGACCATTGTGCATATTACCTGCTGTTGAAGCTTGTAAAGTGATGAACTTTTCGGAGAAGTCTGTTGATGTAAACCTCTCGGAAATGGCTGTCATACATGTTGGTGAAATCTGTTGATTGGTGTAACTTCTCGGAGATAAACTCCCAACACAATCTGACTTCGACAACCGCTGATGCAAGACTGAGAAAAAATTGATTTAATACTTCTTATATACTATACAGATTCATAATGGCCATGGTTTTACTTGAATTTTGCTTGAAATAGAGCCTCTTCAGAATTTTGTTGAACTATTGCTGTTTTTGACATTTTTAAAACTCATTTCAGGCCGAAATCGTGGTATTTTCATATAAATATATACACATTTGTCCAAAATATAAATGTTTCTGATATAATTGGGCAGTAGGTATTGCAAAATAAACTTATTAGAAACAGAATTTATGTTTCGTAAAAAAAAATATATTTTGTTGGCTTCCAAAAATCCTATCGGGGTTTTAAATAACTAAAATTGAGTATCCTAATGTGTTAATTTCAACTTTTAAATGCAGTATTTCGTTAATATTCGCTCAAATATATACATTTCTGCTAATATTGGCTGGTTGTATTTGTAAAATAAACTTGTTAGATACAGTATACGAAGATTGGTTTAAAAACTTTTAGTTTCGTAAAGAATACGTATTTTAAAGAATATATATAAACACATGTGTTTAAAAAGCTCATTGAATTGTGTTAGCTAGTTATCTAGCAAAATGTTTAAAGAAGGTGTAAACTGATTTTTTAAAGATTTAGTTTTGATAATTAAACAACGTAATGTTTCCGCCGCTACTTGGACTATAAATATTTTAAAGGAATAAATGTGCTTTGCCGTAATGTGAAGGTGATATTTTCCTTGCAGAGGTAGGCTTGCTCTGGCATGTGTGCGGTAATTTTGTGGGCAGGGAGAGTTGGTTCCCACAGCCAGCAAAGTTACCTGGTTGCTGGTGCAGCTCCCTCACCTGTATCAACATGAGAGATACACAGCACAGGCTTTGTTGAGCGCTTGGTGGGGTCAAGGGGAGTGGTGCTCAGCGATGGCGAGTTTGTGGACAGGCGGACGAGGTATGAGGGAAAGAGGAGCATGTCGACTTGAGTGCTCATCTTTGGGGAAAGTTTGAAATATTCAGAACAGTGGTTGGCTACTCAAGGATGGATGTCTCCGCTAGTCCCCTACAACCAATCTCTCCTCTCGGGGATCTAGCTTTCTTAAGTCTGATTCCCAGCCGCCCTAATCCTTGTGCTGTATGAACGGACAGGCCATGTCCTTCCCCAAATTAGCAGGAACATTTTGTGTATACAGTGTTTAGGCTGTCTGGTCTGTTAAACTCTCATTCATAACTGAATACCACAGGGTTGTTTATACAATTATTGGGGGATATTGCACATAACACTGAGCCTTAATGTATATAGGGCTGTATAATTTAATTTGATTTTCCTAACTTTTATGAAAACACAATAACAATACATACGTTTATATTGAACGAAGCCATTTTCTAGGATAGTTGTGTAAGGCTTAAACATAATTTGTATGCAATTTAATTACTTTCTTAGTGTAATCAATCATTTTTTGAGGTGTTCTTTGCTTGTATTTCGATGTGTGTTTAGAATATTTGTCTGGAGAGCCAATGAGGGTGAAGTATGTGTGTACTTTTGTTGGGAGTGCCAGGAAGTTGTAATTTTATATTAGCTGGGCATTTGTTCAATGAATTCAGCAACATTTCATGGATATTAATATAAATCAAATGATGAAAGTTGGTTTAATGAATTTGTTTCAAGTCTTTTGGTTAATGATTCAAGTATTTCGTCCGGTAACCTATTTAAAAGTCTCTTTTCAATAATAAAATATTTATTTCGCCGAACACATTTATTTAAATCCTCATTTGCCCCCATATGGTCCGCATATCAGTGACAAACAAAATTATATAAAAATGTCCCTTAAACCACTCTTACACCAACATCAACTCCTATATAAGCAATTACAACCCACCCCTCTGGTCATCGATGCCAGATGCCACAGAGGACACATCTATGCTGCTCCATCATCTTAAGGGCAGGTTTCTTCAACACAACCACGACCGAGGACCACAACCAGGTGACCAGGCGACTGCACTGCATGCAATAGTTGCTTGTGTGTACAATTCCTTCGGAGCGTCTGCGAGTGGCGACCAGAGCACGCGACCAACGGCTGGACAACATGTCTGCGACCACACTACTCTTGGAGCAGTCTGTTCGTGGTCGCACCAATAAATGGATGTGTAGTTTTGTGTGTCATTGATTGCTTTTGTCAAAATGGTGAAGGAGTTTTCCCCAGAAGAAGACAATAGTCTTATCGAACAGGTGGCTAAGCACCCCTCCATTTACGACTCATCCTCACCAGTATACCAACATCAAAATGTCAAAGATAATGAACAGAAAGATATTTCAGCACAAGTTGGCTGATCAGGTAAGTAAATTTATTTAAATTTTACTGATGAGATCTTTGTATTAAAACGCAGTATTAAATCTATCACGAACACCTGTAGCATGCCAGTTTCAATTTAGAACAAGTAGAGGAAAGGAGAAATAATATATCTCGTGATGAAGGTAATATAACATTTTAAAAATAAGCCTTAAGACAAAGACATTAATTATAATTAATAATGCATTAAATTTTTTATATTGTATACTAGCGAATTTATTCACAACAATACCACCTAAAAAGCCAGTTTGGCCTAGAATATATTTCAACAATGTGCACACTTGATTTTCTCTTTTGTTTTGCAATAATGAATGAACCAAGTGAAATATAACAGGCTTTCACAAAAAAAAAAAAATGAAACCAATTACTATATAATTTATTGTATTTTGGGGTAGTCACTTTAATTGAATGTAAAGTCTTTATTCCACTCTGCCACTTCTTCGAACATGAGACTTTTGCCACGAAACACTTCCATTTCTACTGTTAAAATACTCCTTGAAAGAATATCGAACTTCAAAGCCTTCATAGTTTCCAAAACCAACAGCACGCATTGGAGCGAATGTTGATTGTGGCTGTGGTTCCTGGGGTTCGTTGGAGTAGAGTGGTTGATTCTTTGCCTCTAAGTAAGCCCCTCAAAGTAGATTATGAAGATAGCTTTGCAACAGTGAAAATTTTTCTGTAGTTTCTGGTAGCACATGAATTGGTGTGTAAAATATTCTGAAAACCTGAGACAAAAGGCTAAATGCATTTCTGAAACCCTTCTTGCTAAGCACAGACGATAATTGAAAATGGCCTTTCTTTCATTATTGACAGCTGACAATCTAGGAAAAGGCTTCATCAAATGCATCTGAAGTCATAAAGCCTCTTCGCCTACTATAACACATGATAAGACAGTATCATCGTTTGGAAGTTTTCGAGATGGTGGGCGCAATATTCCAGATGCAATATTCTTTCCAATACTTGATTTGTTTAGTATTCCACTGTCGCCTTCTTTCCCATATGTTCCTATATCAACATACAAGAACCTATAGTTGGCATCAACGATGGCTAGTAAGACAATAGAATAAAACTGTTTGTAATTATAAAAGAGATCCTGACTGCTTAGGGCAGAATATTCTGACATGCTTGCCATCTATGTCCCCCATGCAGTCCAGAAATTTTCATCGAGCTTCAAATTCGTCAACTCTTGCTTGCCTTTCTTCTAGAGACAAAGCCGGTAAGAAAAGAGGAACATGTTATGCCCTCAGAATGCCAAGTGTCCCACTTACAAGCTTGCTGATGTAGCTAGGCGTTATCCTGATAGCAAAAGCTCGCGATCGATTCTCCAGATTCTCAGATTCTCAGGTAGCCAAAAACCTGGAAAACAAATAGAAACAATTATCCATTTTGTTAATTTTATTATTAAATGTCAGGTATCGTGTTTTGTGTACATTATCTTAAGGCTGCTGCTCATGATATAAGTCATTATTTTATATTTGTACTAAATAATGTGCAACTTGTAGACATTGCTTCAAAATACTTCACCCTTGCATAAGAAATGTTAAAACGTATAGTTTTTGCATAATTGACATGTAAAAATAGCAGATTTATTGTTATGGGAATGCACTAATAATAAAAACTATCTCACTTACATAAATGAGATAATTCACCCTTAGATTTGATACCCTAGACTACCTCATGAAATGTATATAATTTCCAAAAGTCAGCAAAATGTCCTTATTTGTTGAAATGTTAAAAAAATACTAAAATTGTGTTCAGTGTGATTGTATATATTTTGTGAGGTAGCCCAAGGCATAGACAATCAGTTTCAATTATCTCACTTATGTAAGTGTAATGGTTTTTATTATTTGTATGTTCCTGTAAAATAAATTTTACGACTTTGGGATGCCATTTTGCATAAACTGTAAGACCTAAAGTTATTTCGTGCAACGGAAAAGTAGTTCGAAGTAATGTCTACAAGTTCAACAGAATTTCATACAAATATAAAACAATGAATTATTACGTGAGCAGCAGCCAAGTAGTATAATTACCGTCAAAATAAATATATTGAAATGTATGTATATCTCTTTATTTTATAGCTGATGACTGCAAGCAGAGGTGGAAAAATATCAGAGACATGTACAATAACGACGGAGAAAAGGAAAGAGTGATACAGGATCATTAGCAGGTGTAAAGATCACATGGTATCTGTCTTCATTGCTGCAGTTACTCGACCAAGTTCAATTGAAAAGAAAGTATGTATACTTATAACTATACATACACATGCAGATGGATGTAGTATTACACTAGATGGTGTGCATGTAAGTTGGCATGTAAATGTTTTCAGTTACTTACAAAGCTAAATTAATGGTAATTATTTCCCTTGAATGTGTTTATTGCCAACTTAACTATGTTGTTATTTATGTTGTCGGATTGTACAGGATGAAATTGCAGTTCAATCAGCAAAGCATTGGTTATACAGATTCTCACTTTTCACTAAATGGAAGTATAGCAAAAGCAATAGAAATTACTTATTTTCATTTGCCATTTTGGCTTGCGGCCAGCAGGAGATTACTTTTTAGATAATATACTATTGGTATGTTCTCCTTCGTCTGAAACCTACTTGCGAAGGCATTTGAAAGGTTTCTGAATGATGACAAAAATTAAACAATATTGTCCAGTGTACACGTTATTTGATTTTGTAGGGATTTCCTTAAGAAACAATTGAACAAATTGATATGAATTTCATAAATGCAGCAAACTTAAAAAGTTCATTAAAATTCTTTCTGTTGATCAGAAAACATAGAATTCCTTACAACCATACAATAAGATAAACAACTTTAAACTAATAACCAATACAAGGACCAACAGCTTTTAACATGTACATGTCTGGTGAGACACACGCAATTAACATACCTTAAGTGCTTAAAAATAAATCTACTGTAATGTCCTAAACAAGGTTGGAATATGAAATATCTGTTGACATTTCGGATTCTTATAACATAACACTTTAATTTTTGTTTTGTTGTTTTCATTCTTCAGTATAAATAGTTAAACCATATGTTTTATATCTGTAATGAGAAAACTGCTAAATGGCAGTATTCAAGTTTTCATTTTGCATAGTTTGTTTACATATAATCATATAAGTTTTATTCTCTATTAGGAGTACGACGAACCTTGATAAGTACACAGATGATGATAGTGCTGACCTACAACCCATTCATGGAGATTCTCCGGAGATGCTTGCTGATGAAGCTTCGCAACGAGCCGACACTTACACTAAAAGCTGTGCCGAAAATCGTGATAGACAATAACAAACCCAGACACAGCCTACGAAGTGCTTTGAAGAGATACCTAAAGTTGTGGAATGTGAAAAACAGAAGATATTTTCAAATGTAAAATCCTCTAAGGCCTCGTACATTGTTAAACTGTCTGAGGAAATAAAGCAGAGGGCTGCAGAGCATAGGGAATTAATGAGTAAGCTAACAGCTGTTCAGGAAGACCATATAGATGTTTTTTTCAAAATAATTGCTATATCTGTCTAAGCACTTCCAAAGCATTTAATAAATCAAGGAAAATTGAGAACACTCCAAATTTTGAGTGATATAGAAGATGCATGTTCCTCAACACATCAAACTGCACCATACAAAAGTATAGCGAGTGTTTCCCCTTACACAAATTATAGTGACAAATCCAATACTAGCCATCATGAATCACTACACTACATCACTGTGAATGCATCCCCTTCTTCTGTGTACAAAATATTCCTGAGTCACAGCCTTCTAGTTTTGAGTTACATGGTCATCACATTGGTTAAAATATCTATGTTAATTGTTGCAAAACATTTTGTAATTTACTCATAGGTACACTTTATACATGCCATTCTCACAGACGTCTTTAACTTAGTGTGGACAATAAATGTACTATTAGACTTATAACTTTGAATGAAATTGTTCTCATGAGTTAAGTTACCGTTACTGTTTCATTTAATACTACTTTTCGTATATTTTAGTGCTTTATGCTAACCTTGCCATAAAGTATATTTTGTACCGCATTATGTATTTAAGGTAATTGTTGTAACCCATCTTAGTACTCGTAGATACATTTTAATATATTTTACTTCTTTTTACTAACCTTGCATTAGCCAATCTAATTTCTATGTGACTTTTGGATTTTAATTACATTTCCTGGACATTCGGTCATAGGGTAATTGTTACAACACAATTTGTACTCAAATATTTATTTGTTACAACTTTTCCAACTTTTCTCTAACTTTGCTTTACACAATAAATGTACTATAATTTATTGTTTCTAATTTTAGTCGTGAAATATTTCTTACATAGCTCAGCATCAAAGCCAGCTTTTCGTCTGATGTTATCGGTTATGGACCACGACTGGTTGAGTTTTTATTCAGGTCATATTTCACTAGACCTATGACGAAGTTGAACTGCGGTACATTCAGATGGAAAAATTACCTGAACATCTTATCATCTTTTAGTAGATGCCTGTTTACCAGCGTGGAAAAGAAACATTCATTGTTACGTTGTTTGTACATATCTCTCGATACGTTGTTAATTCTTTCGTGAAAACTGGTCAACACTGTTGTGTACATATTGCCGTTGTCTTCTTCTTCCACCAAAAGGTATGTTAGAATTAATATGTTACTCTGATTAAGTGCCATATTTAAGGCTAACATTAGGCTGCATTAGGAAATGACACACAAATGGAGGTCGCCAGTCGTTCCGCGGCCGCGACTGATTCGTCGGCGACTATAGTCGCAGTCGCGGGTCGCTGTTCCCAGTGGCGTCGAAGGAACCCACCTTTAACCCTTTCAACACCAATAAAATAATAAAAAAATTTGATTAAAATGTAATCAAAGAATTATTTTATTAATAGATTAATGGATTAAAAATCAATGAATCGATTAATCTAATTAATCAGTAAAATTAATTAATCAATTCTTTAATCTCATTTGTATATGCTAATTAGGCACTTGTCCCATGTACCATGCCCCGCCTAGTGGGTCAGAAGTGGGTCGTTCTCTCTACTAACTTATCTTGAAATCTTTTCACGAAATTTCACTACCCCTACATATCAGTGAGTGCAATTTTTATGCCATTCTCAATTATAATTAAATTACTTAGTACTGACTTTATAACTAGCAACATTCACTTAATCTTCACTTGTTAGTTACGCATATGAAATCAAAATGTTCACTACAATACGGTAACATCATTTCAAATCTGTGCCACTCACACATGAAGTCCCATTTTATTACTGTACAGCCGGTCGCTCTCAGTCTCTGATCTCCCGATGATCGCTTACATAATGATTATTCCTATTGATAATAGGTGTATAATTAACAGGAAAATTATATTTAAAGTTATGTTCACGAATTATTATTTTAATACAGAGTAGTTTAAATTTAAGATACCAATTTTGGTAATTATTTATAAAATCTTTCCTTTACAATTTTAAGAATGTGATGTTAATTTTTTTACTTATAACACCAATATTTTATTTAGGTTGTTAAAACTAGTGTTAATTTATGTTATTGCACTTTTACTCTCTGGTAAGTGCTCCAACGCCCATCGTGAGTGAGTGGAGAGATTTGGGCGGGTCTTGATGTCGAGGTCTCGAGAACCGATGTGGGTGAAACGAGGTAAGTATGGAGTAGCGTCGAAATGAAACGGTGTGGAAACGGGAGAACCCCGAGAAAACTCGCCGACCAGTGGCATCTTTCAGCACGATTCCCATGTGCGAAAATCCGAAGTACCTTACAATGGAATTTTACTTTCCTGTGAAATCTTTCATTTACAGGATATTTGTCGGAACAGAAGTAAACTCGTTTTTTGTGTCATCTGCATATGTAAAAATTATTGTGACTTTTTTAAAAATCTAGGCTATGAGATTTACTCATTTATTCTACGGACTCCCAAAAATATTGCACAGCATAATTTCATTTCCATTAAATTTCTAATTTGAGTTTCATTGCATTTTCGATTAAACATAATACAGTTACAAATTATTAAGTGAAATATATATACAGGATTATCAATTAACTGGGTTATCATTTTCAGCTTAGTCATACAGTTATATTTATCTAAATTTTTTTGGAACCGACTTTTTTTGTATTACGATGAAATGCCACTTCATGTAATTTACTTATGAATAATTCCATCTTTCAATTACTTTCTTCGCTGTAGAAGCCAGCTAATAGTGTAGATTAAATGCCAATGATCTATAATAAGTCTATTTTAAATTTTCCTTAAAAGCTTATGTTTACCGTAAATATGAATGTAATGTTTTGTTTTGTTTTCAATTTTATTATAATGTTTATATCTTTTAAATAATTTGTTTTGATCGCCCCCAATAGTTATTTTTCTTTTGTATCAGCGTAATATTTCTGAAATAATTGTAAACCACACATCCAATCGCTAGGCATCGTACCTTCAGTAATTATTTTTTAGCCAAAAATTTAAATTTAGTTTTTCAAAGATATTTTTGTGTTGTAATTTGTTAAATTTTTTTCGTGTGTAATTATCTTTTTTAGAGTTTAATTTTAATTATGGTTTATTTTTCTTGTGTTTTTCGTAGTGTGGTTCTTCAGTTTTTTTTTTTTCCCGGAAGTCTTTTCAGGTTTTTAGATACTCGTTTGATGTAGTTGCGGAAGTCGTGTTTCTTGTGCGAATTTTGATTGAGACGGTCGCGTCTAATTTTCCCTGGTATTGAAGCTTTTAAATCTCCGGCGCCAGCCTTATATAGCCGTTGATTTGAGTCCCACAAGTACCGTAATATTAATGAGTAGGAACGCCGCGCCACGTAAAGAAGACGACGTAGGCGTCATAATGGTTTTTCTCTGAGTGGTTCCAGACGTCACCTACATGAGGCGCCGCTTAGTGCCAGGCGCCATCGTAAAGAGATGATGACGCCAACTATGGAAGAGGTGACGCCGAACTTAGTATAATGCCGGGGAGGCATAAACTATCTTTTAAAGTATTTCAAAGGATCATTAGCGAATACTAGTTCAATTTTCTGCACATTTGAAATTGTGATGACTTTTATTTTTCTTACTATGATACGATCCAGTGGTCTGCTGCTATACGTACTCAAGCTAGTGCCGGAGCAATTTTATTGAAGTCATTAACCCTGAGAAGCACTTTTGAATTTTAATATTTAGATATCTGGCGCAATAAACTTTGATAATGACATCTAATTTTGAGTGACTTTTGGTTAAATACCAGTACTATTGACAGTTTCTCTTCACGCAGTCGGGGAGTAAAACGTATGTCAGAGACGTGAGATTTAAAGCTGTTGGTAATAGTAACATTACGAATTTCTTTTTTTTTTGACAGATATAAAGCTGCATATTTTTTTAAAATATTTAATTAATTTTCAGATTTTTATCAGCCTTAATAAATACTGCAAGGATGGTGGATATTTGAAGACATTAAACTCCTAACACAGACTAAATCAAATATATAAGATATTTCAGATTTTTAATTAGGAGTCAGCATCTTTCAATTTTATTTAACCTCATTTTAATTTCTTCACTGATTTCTTTAATTAATAAATTTTGATTGAAACCAACTATCCTTCTTTTATTCCCAGTAGTTAAAGTAGAAGTTTGATTTTATACCTAAGTGTTTTATCCAGTTTATCATGTGATTTCCTGTGTGGAATTTCGTGAGTATTCAGCTGCTATGAAAGTGTAAATGTCTCTACTAACACAGAATATGTCATCTCAACTACACTAATCAGTAATTACCTATTTTACCCAACGCTTGACATAGTTTTACCTAGTAAAGTAAGAACCCAAAGCAAAGAGCCAACACAACAAATTCAACCAACAAAAATGTAATTCACATTACGTATACATAATGCAAAATATAGAGGGGCCCAATTTTTTTTACAGATCTTGACATGACGATTCAAGTTACTAGTTCGTGCGAACTGTATAGTATTCACAGTTAAGAATCGTACAAGATGAGTTCTTCAAACATTTGCTACCCCCCATGTCTGTGAACATTGTAGGCGAAAGTGTAAATTTTCCCACAATATTTGCAGTGTAGTTTATTCGCTGATGTCTCCACTCTCATCATTCTCATCTCATGTAGATTAATTTAATAATCTTTGGTGTGAGGAGAAAGTTTACTTCCGAATAGATGTTCACCTCACAATGACAACTAACTTGTTTCTGTACGAATGTACTATTTTAAACAATATCAGGTTTTATTAATGATGATAAAATGTCTTCCATTCTAATATTTGTATGTTAATTGCAGGGGAATGCATACTAATCTACGTATGTTAGATGAAATATGTCTTTACTTGGTATTCGATTAAAATGAATAAATAATTTAATTTCAGGAATGAAGAAAGGAGAGATGGGTTTAGAAGTATTTTGTAGGGAATTTTTAAAGACTTTGTTTACTTAATGATTGTGTTAGTAGGGGATTAGTATATTGAGTAAGCCATTTCGAGCTGTATTTGTCTTAATGGTCTTCTGTTCTAAATGTGTGTATGTATTACAAATTTCGTTTTTCCCACTAACTTTTGTTTGATAATTCGTTATGTCGATTCCTAAGTTGTATGGAATAAAATTATTCCTCTCAGATACCTCATTACGATGTAAACACATTGTAGATAGTTGGAATGTATTATCCTAAAAGATGGGTTATACAATTACAGCCAATGACAGCAATTTCCTTTACATTTTGCTAAAATTTATTGAAATATCATGGATACTGATATATTAAAACTCTGATAGAAGTCATTTCAACCTTCAATCGTGCTATTTCTTTAATATTATGTCCAAATTTAATTTTCTAGGGAAACCGATATGCAAATAAGTTCGAGTATATACACATTTTATGGTAGATAGTGCATCTAAAAATCTCGATTGGGACGATTTTAAATTGAAACTTTGTTCATAAGTACATTTTAATGTCACAGACAATTCTACATGTCAAATACGATTTTTCTCTGTTATACACATATATTTAAAACATATTGAAAGTTTGAATATTTATGCTTGTGTCATGTCTTCCGTCGCAATAGTTGAAACTTAGGTAAATGGAATGAATATATATTTGAAAAAAATGATCTTTCAATATTTAAAAAAATAATTTTAGCAAGTGAAAATATCTCTTGTACTCTAATATATTTAGTTTTCTGGAAATACTTTAATAAGTTTGCTGGAAATGGGATACAGTTTATTGGATTAAAATTCATTTCTTGGATTAAGATATAAAATTTGATGGAATTTTATCTGGGGATTAAGATTTCGGGCAATATTTAGCTTCGGGGGTATACTTTTTAATTGGCAGGATGAGTGAATTTTTTTAAATTCCTTGGGAATCTGCCAGGCTCTTGTGTGACCTTGAATCGGCTGCAAGGGTGGGGTGTTTGGGTTGGGGAGTTCTCCAGCCAGTAAAATGTGTGCTCTAGCCTCACAGCTTGAAGGGGAGTAGGTGTAAGGGGTGGCTGGCATCCTGGATTTTGGCCAGTTCTGAGGGGAGGGAGGGGGTGGCTTTAAGCAAACAGCTAACTGATATAACTCATCTACCCAGTTGTCGCCATCTTGCTAAGTTGCCAAAAATTTACAATCACGAGCAGATGTGTGAATGACACCCAGGGCCACGTAGACACATCTTGGTGGGGAGAGAGTTGTAGGGGGTGGCTGGCATCCTGAACTCGGGTAGGTTCTGTGGAGTGGAGGCAGGAGGGTTGCTTACAAACAGGCAGGGTCCCCGATCTGAATGCAACAACTCAGTTGATACCCTCTTGCTACATTGCTGAAAAATTGACAATCGAGAGCAGGCCAGGGTAGCAGTCTGGTGAGGGGTGAGAGGTGGGAGGAGGTGGCAGGAAGGGCCCCTGATCTGAAGCTCCTGGACACTCAGTGCCATCTTCAGTTGTTCATAGAAGCTTGGACTTGATGGATGTATACCTCAACAGTTCTCTCTCTCATCTTCACCGAATGGGTAGAAACTGGGCTGCTGATGAGGTTACGATAGCAGGGTACCGCAACTATGGACCAGCGACCATCGCACCTACCTTCATATCTAGTGCTAGCTGCAATTTCTGTTAAGTGATATAATTTTTCTGGGGTTCAGATCTTATTAACAGTATTCATAAACTATAGTCAGAATTTTTTTTTCATTGATCGGAAAATAGAAATTTTTGTGTGTTAAGACAATATTGCCATAAGATTTTCAAATCTCATTTCGGCGTTCGCTAGACGAAAATTCCTGGGAGTTTAAAAATACAGTTTGTGTTAACAAGAGCGCTCTATTTATCCCACTTTATGGAAATCTGTAGTACGTCCATTATTTTAATAATAATTTTCTCTTCGAGGATCTTTCTGCATTTTTCCGTCATATATAAAGTGATGTGGGATTAAGCTCTATGCTTCGATGCAAGTTGATTATTTTTAACAAAACATTTGGTGTATGATTTTCTATTGCTAATTACTTTCTTGTAGGTCATTATATATTTTACTTACCAGAATGGATGTACGCTATTGTGTCTGGTTTAAATCGTATTCAGAGTGTTTTTGCCTTAAGATATCATTCACTAGGCTGAAACATGTAAGGTACGTATAATTTGTATATGTAAACTTGTTAATGTGTTTAGGAGGACTTTCGTTAAGTTAAAGTTATTTATAGGGACATTTTTGCTTCGTTAATTAACTCATTTAGGAGAGTCAAATAATTTCTTTTTATGTGTGGATTATGTTTAAAGATACTAAAACATAATTGTTCATTATACTTGTCTCTCGTGTAAATTATATTTCTAAACTCAATACTCACATTACATTTAATATCATACTGGAGTAATTGCACTTATTATTCACACAATTGTTTGAAATTTCCGATTCGATGTGTGCAATTTATTCATAGAACAATACTCTGAAATTCTCTAATGTTGACTTGCATTTGAAAATAGTCGTCAATGACTTGTCATTACTAACATGTAAATCGCATCTTTCAAGGTCGCCTATTTCCCACCACCATCTAAAAGCAATATCCCCCAAAAAACCTAAAAATTTTCACTTATCCCACTCTTGCACTTAACTTAACACATATATAACACATTGCAACCCACCACTCTGGTTAGTCGCCTCTATGAAACCAGAGCATCAACATAGTACAGAGCTCCTGCTACCCCCACCCAAAAAATAATAAAATCAATAATAAAATATAAAATATTTCTCTGATTAAAAATTAACCCTTTTTCGATTAACCGGTTATTATCAACCCTTTACATTAAATTCAGTCTTTAAATTAAATTTAACCCTTTCAGTTTTTGATCGGATTAAAATCTGATTAATGATTAACCCTATAAGTCAAATCGATAATTCATAAATTAATCCCAATTAATCCAAGGTGGGGTAGGACCCGCCCACCCCTACTACACGTGAACTATCGCTCTGGATGACAATGTTCAGTGTTTGTGCGTCGAATTACACTGATTAGCAATTCAAGGACATTAGGATATCGTAAACACCTGTTACACCAGTGGTCTGCATTCGCACACACACACCGCATGATTTGCTCATATGTCCCTATATCTTCACAACTGTGCTGCAGCTGGTTGAAATGTAATCATCGGTTTATTTTTGGCGAAATATAGCTGCACGGTACGAACGGTAACTTACACGGGCGCAAGGATAATGGTAAATATGTTTTCAGCTAGGCTGTTATGAATTGGGCTACCCTCCCTCTCGTGTTCTCACCCTCCTGTAGGCTATCACTGGACGCCTCCCCTTCTGTGCTTTCACCCCTCACGCTGTGCGAGAAGAATCTTCTCTTTTGATGCGCACTCTACCTACTTCGTTTTTCCTGCCTCCTGCTCGTTCGCGTTGACTGCTTTCCATCTTTACACAAACGAACAATCATTTTTCCTGTCTACACTTCTGTACAAACAAAATTGCTCCGTATGTAAATACATCGCTGTCGACAGGTATTGAATAAAACATTGATTTTGAGTGTACAATGTTTCGGGTTTAATGAAGGTATATTTGTAACATTATTCACTCGGGCAAATTTTATGTTAAAAAAATGTTAATATTTTTACAAGCTGTGTATTTTACATGTAGGTACGAAATAATGATTAAATGGAACCATTTTGCACCTAGAAATCCAAATTTTCCCGGGGAAGGACCCACTGCACTGTAAAATGAGTAAAATGGCAAAATATCTCCAAAATATCTCATGGCTTTGCTGCTTCCCCCGCGATAAAGCCTGAAAGTTTTGGATATATTTACTAGGAAGAACGAAAAAAAACTTCTTCAAAATTTCTTGGAATGAAAAAAAAAATAGTAATAAGTATTCATTTTCTATTTTAGAATGTGCCTGTTTTCTTCGAAGATGGCGAAAAACTACGAGTCTTGTGTACATATTTTTATTTTATTCGTAAATATTTATTTACTTATGGAGTTTGTAGTATGGAAAACATTTGCGTACGCTCTAAAATTTACTAGTAAACTGTATAAAATATGGCGGACGTTTTTCACTTACACAAAAATGGTCCTAATACCAAGCTGCAAATAAAGGCACGAGTGGTCTGGACGTCTCTTAGCATCGCGGTGTTGAGAGCCGGCGAGGGGTGAATCGAGGTGAGCATGGAGCAGCGCCGGAATGACAGGGCGGAGCGAGAAGAGAGGACAATCCCCGAGAAGACCCGCCGACCAGCGGCATCGTCCGGCACGATCCTCGCACGCGAAAACTCGGTACAAGGCCCCGTCGGGATCGATTCCGGATCGCCAAGGTAGGAGGCGAGCAGTCTAATCACTTTACCACCGCGGCCCCCAAAGGTACATTAGTGTTGTTACTATTTTAAGTCGCGAACCTTTATATAGGCTGTTCACGGTAAAGTGAGCACTTTTGAAATCTACCTCAGAAAAACAGTCTCTGTCGTTTTCATATATTATAATGAGCGCACTGAGTGACATACGCCCAGTAAAGTTGGTCACGATAGATGGAAAATAGTTCCATACTTTAACTTCGAATTAAAAGTGTTAGATAACCATTTATGATTAGGCCTTAATTAAATTATTTTTTTCGCTTTGTTTATATTTAAGTGTATTTACTTTTCTAATAGTTTCACTTGACCGACGCACTAATAAAGTGACGAGGCTCATGATAATGTTAGTTTTACATACGGCTGAATAATACACAACGTGCATACAAGTAGATCTCAAGCAGTTCTTTCAAATGTGCTCATTTTACCGTGAACAACCTTTACGCATTTGACTCCTTTCTGACCTAATGCACGAACGCTATAGTCCTTTCATGGTTATTTGCAACTATTCTGAAGCCCTGCCCAAGTTCCACTTTCAGGATATTCCTCCGCCTCATGCAAACAAAGCTTAACCGAGTCTAGAAAACTACACCAAATGGCAGCTCACCGCATTCGTGAGCAGTCACTTTAATAATACTTTACATAAGAACTATTTCTTACTAGCACAACTAGGACAACTATTTGCTCACAGTTTTTATTCACAGCAATTTTAAATTATATACTATTACTTATATATAAAATATTGTTACATGCCGACGCCTAAGGGGCGTATCTTGGTTCGGGAGGGATGGAGGTCTTAATAAAAAAAAAATAAAAGAAACTAAATTTGATTTCTAATTTATTCACTCAGCTATTATTTACAGTATTAAATTATCCAGTCTCCACGTTTAATCTTTTTATTTAACAGTGAGAGCAATATTGAATGTCTACTTAAATTCTAATTAACGCCCTCCTTAATTATCTCTGTTGGTTACAGTCAATTAACTCATATTCATTATTAACACATGTTCAGTCTATCTGTTGCCATTATTTATAATGTATTTTACTCACGCTTCTAGTCCAATAGTCCAGCCTGCCAGCCGCTTTCTTCACAACTTGATACTCGCAGTCGCAGACTTCTCTTCCACCGGTCGCTTCTCTCCAAGTTTGTTCTTCTATCGCTCGGAACTCAGCCACTCATTCACTCATAAACTCCAACTCCACACGCGGCCCGGCAGCCTGTCGCAATATTTATAGCGTTACCCTAACAATTTTGAAGTTTCAATCCACCCCAAGTCGCGCTGAGAGAACGAGGTCAAGTAATCCAGAGCATTCTTAAGTTAAACGCAGAAATCAATAAAACTAGAGTCAGCAACGTTGAACCGCAAGAGATTATCGATTTAGTTCGCTTTTTGTAACTGATACGCTGCCACCATCGCTCGCGCTGCCGCCGCTATCATATAACGACTCGCTGTCCTCTTCGCTCGCTCGCGCGGGAGGCTAATCACTAAAAGCGTAACAATTTAAATAAAAGTCAAATTTAAGCGAAAATAAGGTACTTTTATGGTAACACAAGTGCATCATGTCATAAGGAAGACAAAATAAATCTAGCCAATTTCATATTTTCAGTAGGCAGTCTGTGCGTTTGAAACGACCACTAAATTAAAAATAGCTTTAAAGTAGCATAGACGATTTATAATGCATATGTTTAAATAAGTTTTCACATGCAGTTTTAATTTTGTAAAAGAGGATCCTCATTTTTGGGTTTGCACCCCCTATTACATAATATTGCGCACGCTTATGAACACAAATATAAAACGTAGGGGCCGCGATAGCTGAGTGGTTAGACTGCTCATCTCCCACCAAGGCGAACCGGGTCCAATCCCCGGCCGAGTCACTCGGGATTTTCGCATGTCGGAATTGTGCCGGACGATGGTGCTGGTCGGGGGATTTTCTCGGGGATCTCCCGCTTCCCCCGCACTTACATTTCGACGCTGCTCCATACTCAACTCGCTTCACCCTCATCGGCTCCCACGACCACGATGTTAAGAGCCGCCCAAATCACTTCACTGACTCTTGTGTATGACCTATTTTGGACACAACCAAAACCTCATACATGGGGTGATTTTTCAAAGTTTTCATACACAAAAGTGTGAAGAAGCCGCGAGTAGAGTATAATCGAGTACTGAACGGCTTACGTATCAGCTCGGTGTCGGGACTACTTTCTTCCACGCCGCTCCGCGGTGGCGCGACGCGAAGAGGTTGCGTCGCGCATCCAATTCAGCAGCAACTAGACGGGATTGTAGCGGATGCAGCCGGTTTGGTGTCTGGCCGGCACTCAAACACCGCTCTGCGCGTAATCGGGTGTCATTTCCGGTGCCCGCACAGATTGCCCGCGCTCACAACAGGGGTGCCAAAAATAGCTAACCCTCCCTTATCGTCCCTTCCGCGGCACTGCAGGCGACATTACCGTGATACTCTGTAAACTTTTGACGCGAGTACCTTTATAAATTTGCAACCATAGTAGGAGGCAATCCAGAAAATCCGATTATAACAAAATCGGCGGACACAGTTTGGCATTGCAGCTCCGAATATATAATCTACATTCAAAATTCAAATACACCACCGGATAAAATAAAATGGTACGTTGAGTGAGGACTGTCGTAGCTTCTCCATGTCAACCAGCATACATTAAAAACTTTCCTACTTAGAGAATTGACAACTATATTTAAAAATATGTTATTAAATTTACAATAAAATTATTCTGCTCCGGAAACAAATATGCATGCAAATTAAAATAAATAACATGTTATTTCATACACACATAACACCAGCAAGACGTGAAAAATAGTTTAACAATTTTTTTTTAATGCAATACAATTCTGGGTATTTCTATTGCTCTTTTACTAGACATTTAAAATGAAATATCGACATATCTCTACTGCATCATCCTCTTTCAAAGGTAAACAAACAAGTCTACGCTCTATGACAACAAGTTTTAAATGACAACAGCTGTGGTTTCTAGCACCACAATGTATTGACGCAAACTTTCATATAATAACATATTTTGCAATTATGAAACTGCAGCTCTGCGAATGTGCAACATCGCCAGCAGGCTCTCGATGTCAATCTGAAGTGAAGTAATGATTCAAAACATTAACATCAATTGTTCCCAAAAGCTGGCATCATTATATTCTTAGCCAAGCTAACATCTATAGTATGAAATGTCCAACGGTCAACTTGGTGTAGTGAGATGAAGTAGTAGTATTTAAATTTCTTTCTCGCTTTTCTCTTGTTTATTGCTCACATTTGTTTTCGAGAGCAAAAATAAATCCCACTTCTTAATAATATAATTCGAAATACAAGTATATATTATATATAGTATATATATATATATATATATATATATATAATATATATAATATATATAATATATATATATTATATATAGTAATATTAAAAAGGTATTTAGTGATATTTTACGAAAGAGATATTTTTAATCCCACGAAAGGTGCAGGACGTGGCCGATGGCCGCTGGGTTTTCTCAGGGTATTGCCTCTTCCCACATCCTTACATTCCTTCGCTGCTCCTTCTCCACCTCACGTCATCACAATGGGTGCTGAAATCCTCGTCCTCATTAGCCTTCCAATAATTTCTACTCAACTGTGTTTGATGACCACGATCGAAGGCCCAGTCGTTGCGTCTATATCGCTACAGTGTGCAATCTCCAATGTAGAGGGAATATGGGGTGTTATGAATTAAGACGTCTGGTCTTATTCATGCATAAAATTGGATGAGGGCGTAGCTGATTAATGATACATGATTTGGTAGAGCACAACTGTGAACGATGGGGTTCATTAGCAAGATGATCTTACAATAACATATTGAATGATTATTACTCAGGGGAACTTATAAGGAATTCATTATTCGAATTTGACCTGTTATGAGTGTTTATTACACGCCATTATATGACAGACTAACTGGAATGTCCCCACCTTAATCATGGTTCCGGAGGTTGTTTCTACTAGGCGGTTATCGACGGCTGGACATACCCATCTCTGTACCCTTCTTTTGGCGACGACCTGATGACGAAATATGCCGCGCCCATGGTGACGCTGGCCTATATCGGCGCGTTGTTTGACATATTCGGCCCCGATTACTGGCCGATGGAGGGGTTTTCTGCAGCTGGCTTTCCGCATAGTGTCATTGCAATCCCGCTCGCGTCATGGTTTAATGTTTATAGGTGTGATCAGGCAGGCCTTCAGCCTAAGGCCTGATCACATCACGACATCGGGTAGAATGCGCATTCCATCATATCAGTAACCATCTTCATGTTCCAACATTGAACTGCTTATCCTTGTACACATTTGTCAAACACACGTGGCTTCGACTAAGTTTAAGTCACTGTTTGATGAAATTAATGCTTCGATATGCTAAAGTCCGAGGCTACAAAGAAACGTAGTTATTGGTTATTATGTCTGATGAAACAGCTTCAAAAAGTGCTCACTTTACCGTGAACGTCCTATAGTAGAGGTTGTTCACTGAAACTGAGGTCTTTGGAACGTCTTATAAATATATCCTTTACTCCTGATTATGAGTCCTTCCGACATATATAAAATTCACATTGCAGTGCATATATTTATTTTATTCACGCGTCAGTCAAGTTAAAATGTGAAATTGTTGGGGACCTAAAAGTGTTATAAAATGCAATTTCGTAAACTAAATGATTATAAAGCAGAAAAATACACATGAAATTTACCACAAATTTAAACATTTAACTCGTCATGCGGCGTCAAGACCTAGAAACATTTTTTTTTAATTCACTGCCAATTAACTCCTACTAACACTACTTTATATAATCAATTACAAAAATTGTCGTTAATTTTTTTTTTAAATCGCGGTGTTGAGGTTAAAACCAAAAGTAAACAAATGGCACATCGCTGTTGACACACGTGAATTTAAAAGTAGTTCTGGCAATTATTGAAGCAATGTTAAAGACACGTGTAGAAGACGATAATCAGTCTACCCCACCTTTAGTCTACGATTTATAATGCGTATTTTTCATTGACGAAGCATTTGTCATTTTGTTGTCGACCATTGTGTCACGGTACGACGGCAGATCGCAATAAAGTATGTTAAACAATACCACCGTGCATCCACTGCTAGAACCTTTACGTGTTTAAAGATTTATTGCTTTTGAAATTCTGCTCGGTTGTAGGTGTGCACAATGCCCAGGCTTAAGATACATTTTTTTTCTCTGACGATATCTTTAATTTTCTTTCAACAAAGTTGCATTGATTTATTTTTGACGTGAATACGTCTTTAAATTTGCAACCATAGTGGGAGGTAATCCAGAAAATCCGACGATAACAAAATCGGGGGATAGAGTTTGGCATTACAGCTCCGAATCTATTATCTACATTCAAAATTCAATTACACCACTTGATTGCCAAAGGATCAAAGAATATGCTACGTTGAGTGAGAACTGCGAGAAAACGTGCGGTGGTGGGGGGGGGGGGGCAATTTTGAGTTCGTTTCGCCGCGTCTCATGACTTCCGAGTAGTATAACTTTTGACTATGAGAAGCTAAGACCCTCGTTTAGGTTCAATCGACAACTCTCGTCGAGATAAATCGATTGCGTGTATATAAACATTTGTATGGCGTGGTTATGGTGAAATTGTACGCTTTTAATATAAAAAAAATAGAAAACTTAACGCAATTTCGGCCCATACTCGTCTAAAAGCAAAGCCAAAATACGGAAACCGTATATGGTTGGGAAGAGCATCTCAAAATTATCGAGTGAAGCTGTACCGGGAACATAAAAAAAAAAAAAAACACCAAGGCGTCCGAGCGCGTCAACGTAGATGTATGCACGCAAAACAAACGGCCGTGTCCTCAACACAGCCTAACCCAATTTTTTTTTTACCTATTTAATACCTGCACGCGTGCACCGTACTTGTATATGGGCTAAGAATACGTTGCAATGTTTTATTTTCATTCTTATGTAGAGCATTCAGTCACACGGAAATTGCGTACACCTCAAGGAAATGCGAGTGAATGAAGAGTTTTCGGTAGCTCTTAACATCGAGGTCTTGAGAGCCGATAAAGGTGGAGCATGGAGCTGCGCCGGAATGAAAGAGAGAGTGTGAGAGAGTGAGGAGAGGGGGAGATCTCCGAGAAAACCCGCCGACGAGCTGCATCGCAGGACTCGATTCCCACACGCGCAAATCCGGGAGCCGGGAATCGAAAACGCGGTTGGCGTAGGTGTGAGGTGAGTAGTCTAACCACCAAAAACCACCGAGGCCCCCGCCGACGGAAAAGGAAACTCCCAATACTACGAGATTTGCAAACTTCCGAGACGCGTGCGGCCGCGGATACGTGCACGTTCTCCACCACACACTATTCCTTGCACGTCGGACACTCGTGGTTATCATCAGTTGGTCTCCTTTTCGCTGCTCTTCTGATTTAACAACCGCAAAAATTATTGCCTTTGGCACTTGGTTGTGCGAGGGCTGTTTATTGCAAACTGAGACTGTCGCTATTAAACGTTTATTGCCAAATAATCGATTAAAGTTAATCCCTCCCTTTAATATAGTTACCATTGAAATCAATATTTTTTATAGGCGGTTCGCAGTAAAATGAGCACTTTCGAAAGCCCTGCTTAAAATCTACTTGTATGCACGTTGTGTATTCTTCCGCCTTATGTGAAATTAACCTTGCCATGGGCCTTATCATTTTGTTCATGCTTCGGTGAGGTGAAAATGTGGAATTATTAGAAAAGTAAATATGTTACAAATCTGGTATTTTTTACACTTAGATGCATTATAAAAAATCAGAAAGCGAAAGTAATAAATTAAGTTGTCACAGATGGTTAAATAACACTTTGCATTTGACGTTAAGACATGGAAATACTTTTCCTCCATCGTTACCAACTTTACTGGCCGCGTGTAACTCGGTACGTCCGTTAAAATATACGCTGGTAGGAGCAGTGACATTTTTCTAAGGTTGATTACAAAAGTGCTCACTTTATCGTGAACAGCCTTTACCGTGTCTCCTAGTCCACATCTGGAAGACATCCTCAAATCCACTTTTTTATGCGAGCCTCTAAAGCCTCCACTGCAGCCATTTCGGAGTCGAGTCATTATCCTTTGAGGTAATTTGGCAGTTGGAAACAAAAAATCACATAAAACCAGGTATGGGCTATAAAAAGATGGAGAAAGATAGTTGCAAAAAAAAAGGGGGAGGGGGGAGCGCTGTAACGGCTGTCACCATAAGATCTACGAAGATATTCAAGTGTCTCTGAAGCAGCATTCTCTAACCTACCTCAGCAATTTATTGTGTAACGTTGCTGTCGCGTTTGCAACGTCGTTAGGGACAGGCGAATTTCGCGAAGATATTTCAAGACCAGCTGTACTCCAAAACACTTTAGGTCATATGCACTTTCGTGGTTGGATGATTTCAAACGTCACGTACCTCAAGTGTCTGTCCTCGATTAATGGACGTCCAATATCGGAGTACTTCATTCTGACTGGCCCAGTCCCATAAGAACATGTGTTCTCGCGTAGATACGTAGCCAGCAATAACAAAGGAAGTTGTGGCTGTTGACGCACGATATTGAAGCCTTTCATGGCCTTAAATATTTTCGCGAAAAAACCTGTCCCTAAACATCGTACATTTTTAGAGGCGACTCAATCTGCAACAGCGTTCACATCGCTACTGGTGGGAAACGGTTATGGTTAGACGAACGTTGTGCCTCGTGGCATTCAAAGGTACCTATTGGTATATGACTTGGTCGTTAGAGGGGCCGCGGTGATTGACTGTTAGCACGCTCGCTTCCCACCATGGCGAACCGGGTTCAATTCCTGGCCGCGTCACCGGATTTTCGCAAGTGGGAATCGTGCCGGACGATGCGGTTGGTCGGCGGTTTTTCTCGGGGATATCCATTGTCCCCCCCCCGCCCTTTCATTCCTGCGCCGCTACGTACTCACCTCAATCGCCCTCATCGGCTCTCAAGACCTCGCTGCCGCCCAAATCTCTTCAATCACTCACTCACTCACTAGAACACATGCACGTCATTTCAGAGTCTTGCGCTTAGCGGCGATGGCGCACTTGATGAGCGTAGCAGTGACGTCCTTAGCGCTCCCGCACTTCTTGGCCTCAAACCCGGAAAACAGCTGCAGGTAGGCGGGAACCTTAAGAAAATGATACCTGCTTACGAATAACTATTCAAATGATTATTTTTTAGGTGGGAACTTGGAAGTAGAGTAAATTTGTTAAAGACTGTTCACGATAAAGTGAGTACTTTTGAAATCAATCTTTGAAAAATATCACTGCTCTTACATGCATATATTTCAACGGGCGTACCGAGTGACATGTGTCCAGTAAAATTGGTAATGATAAATGGAAAGCAGTTCCATAGCTTAACGTCGAATTCAAAGTGCTAGGTAAACATTTGTGAAAAATGAAATTATTCATTTAACTTTCTGTTTTTTAACGTGTTTAAGTATAA
Source organism: Dryococelus australis (assembly GCA_029891345.1). Classification (NCBI taxonomy): domain Eukaryota; kingdom Metazoa; phylum Arthropoda; class Insecta; order Phasmatodea; family Phasmatidae; genus Dryococelus; species Dryococelus australis. Next base: position 318,658,540 of record CM056994.1, read on the forward strand.
AAACTAGTAGTAGATTTGTAAAATTTTTACTTTACAAATAATTTAATAATTTCACGTGACCGGGGCATGAATAAGGTGATTAGGTCCGTGGCAATGTTAATTTTACATGTGGCGGAAGAACACACAAAGGTTCATAGACCTAGATCTAGAGCAGGGCTTCCAAAAGTGCCCAGTTTACAGTGAACAGCCTATACGCGTCAAAACCGAGTCACAGAATAGATAAGTACTCAGAGACGAAATGGCGTTGCGGTTCCTTTTGATGTGGGCCTACTCGTTCTCTGATTGACTGCGCGAGGTTCCGAGAACGTGCGTTGTGTCTGATTGGCTACCGAATGCGGCGAAAGAGTTCCCATTTCCTCGGCTGCCAGCTAGAGAGTAAGTTATTAGCTGCTGATTGACGAACGACTTTCAAGACGTTCCGACGTGTTGCTGCAAATGGAGCCATTGTGCTGACGCGTGCAGCTGAAGTTAGCGGAACAAGTAGTTCTGCCACCTCTATATACTTAGATGCTCTGTAACGGAATTTTATTGTCCTCCAGTGAGCCAAGATTGTGGAACTTCCTGTGAGGACTGCCGGCTGGCCGAGCAGCTACGTAACAGCGATGTGGGCGCATATTGAACATGACTCCATATTAGACCTCAGGAAACGATATTTGTTGACTTTTAATTCCGTGCATATATCTCAGACACGGTTTCTAAATCTTCAACGTCGATGGTAAAAAAAAGTTACGACTATACTCACTTTGAAGGTCATGAAATCTAATGTACATGAAATTATTAGTAAAATTACCAAATCAATGTATACGAATAGTGAGAAAGTGCGAATGGTAAACTATTTTTCATACATCCATTGTACCGTTCCTACATTTGCTCACTAAACATTCAAATGTGTAGGGGAGTCCTCAACATTGTATAGTAAACACGCCCAACATTCTTATGTTTGCAATCTGACATGTGGTATTATTTCCATACAATGTATAGGTTAAAATCTTCGATTACAGTTTATGAAGTTTACCAGATAATTTTTTACAGCGCACTCTGTTGGCTGGTGTTTGGTGGATGAGGTATAGTTTAAAAAAAATCTGGATTTCCTGAAATTTCCCATGCAGCAAGCCACAGTCGGCCGACTGTGGAATGTTGATGGAAATGAAACTGATGGTTGAGAGTAGGTGACCTATTAATGGCCCAATGGGTTACCAACTGTATTCCAGATATGGCTACACATATCTTATGCGTATTGCTGGTGAAAGTATGTGTAACCATCTATAGGCCATTTGATGGCTGTGATGTGGTACATTGATGGACCATTGCTGGTGCAATTTGGCTTGTTACGGGAATTTTTATGGCCCCCACTCTTTGCAGATAGCTTCTTCAAACTACCCACACACATGTATATGTATATATGTGTATGTCTAATATAAGTATAGATCATATGATACAATGAGTAGATTATTTGTAAATATATAGTGATGGAAATATCTATGGCAAAATACTGTAAATATAAATAATATTATGTTTGTCGTTGTGACTAGTATTGAATAATTCGTCATATGCAATGTTTCACATATATGATTGCATATAATTAAAATGAGAAGGTAAAAAAAAACAATATATAAAGACATTTAGAAAATTAATATTGAAGATCTTTGGTTGTTTCACACTACTAAAATATTCATACCTGGCGACTGAATTTCAAAACAGTTGAATAGCATCTAGGTGACATACATACTGCGAAATATTATATTAAAGGCAAGTTTTGGGTTAATATCGCGATTCATGTAGTACTTTTTCTCTCAATGAAAGTATTTTTTTGTTTAACTGCATTTTTAAAAACAGATTTATTCGCATGGTAAATTTTAAGGCTGTGCAATAAAAGGTGTAATTTATATTATAGGCCTATTAGTATTTGTTACTAATTCAAGTCAGAATATATTCTAAATTAGTTCATCTAAACATAAGAATACACAGTGGTGTAATGGTTTGCATGCTGGACTGTCAATGCAAGAGGGGTAGATACGCACCCCTTCTCCTACTCCGGTAAGCATAAGATTTTCATGTCGTATAATGTGTGAAGTTAAGGAAATTAAAACCATAGAAATGTTTATATTGGTGGTAAAAAATATTTTTTTGTAAGAGATGGTGTTAGACATATGGTGAAAGCATGGTTAGGTATCAGTATGCCATCTGATGGCTGTGAAATTGTACATCGATGGGCCATTGCTGTTGTAAGCATATGGGCCATGCTTGGGCCATTTGTGTTCACTACGCCCGGGCCAGTTATTGGCAGAGTATGGCTAGTTAGTGGTGCCACTTCAGGACCATCAATGGTGCCGGATGCATGTCAGCTGTTGACCAACTGTTTGCCGACATGTCATCCTACTGTAAACCTTCAATGGGCCATATATACTTTGTTACATGGGATTAGTATCAGAGTATTCATTCAAGGTGATACATATATGTGATATTAATTGAGGAATTACATTTTAAATACAGGCCCCTATTATCCACGCCAGGAGTTGGTAGAAAAAGAAAAAACTGTCTTTAACTCTTCTTTTTTATCATCATGAACAGCCGAGCTGAAATGTTTCCAATTCTTTCCTAATTCTAGTCACTAACTGAGCACTACTTTATGCTGTTGAACGAGACTCCTCCCACAAAGGTCATAGATTGGTATCCCGCACATTTTCTTTTTAATTTGTGGGGAATCACATCGAATAATCTTTACAACTCTAGCCGATATTAGCCGGAGTGTTCTAGGAGAATGTGTATAACTATTTAATCAAATAAATAGAGATAGGAGTAGGCTTCTTGGTAGTTGAGCATATCCCACAATTTCATTTCATGTTGCAGATATATTCAAGTGTGTATTGACGATTAGGACAACGCTGCCTTGACACGTGTGCTCATTGCCAGATGAGCCCGTTAAAATGCTTAAAATGTTTATAACCGGTATTAATGTCCTCAAATAAGTATCATATAAAATATCAACATTAATTAGAGACTGTGTAAATATTACTGTTAAAGTTATCGTTAGACTATTGTAAGGCCAGTTTTTTTCTTTCTGGTTATAATTCAAATATCGCTGTAGGATGACGCATTCATTGTTATCTTATTTCAGTTTCACAACCATTGGTCACAAAGAACTCCGAGACATACTGTTAACAAAGGACTTAACATGCTATATTTTATGTTATTTTTTTTTAGATATGGTTTATTAGAAAACAGTTACGTCCAACAGACAAAAATTTTTTTTTGTGAATTAAGCAACTAGTTGCACTATTTTTTAAATTTCACTCTCTGAGGTCATCTGAAACTCAGTGCCTCTATAAAATATAACACAAGATGAAGTTCTGTCCCTCATTTTAAATATTAACCATGACGAACGACTATATGGATGCTTTTAAAATCGATATTTCAAGAAAGTCACTGCCCATAATTGGATAGTCTTTTTTTTTTTAAAGAGCGTTTAAATTTGTGGCCACTTGAACTTGTTTAATTTGTTTTCTGTTTCGTTTGTGCACCCTAGTGCAGTGACTAACATATGTCTGTTTCTGAAAATTTCACAGTTACACTTCATCGACGCATGGATAAAGTGAGTGCGTCCACTCTAACGTCAATTTTATTTTTGGCGGAAGGATACAAAATTACCAGAGAAGTAATTCCTGAGGATTGCTCACAAAATTTCCCAGTTAACCGCGAACATACTACACTAACATCAAGAAGCCTGGGTGCAATAGAAAACAAGAAGGTAACTAGTTTTTTAATTGAAAATAATATCGACGACATGGTCGGATACAAATCTGCACTGTTAAAAAATTGAGGTAAAATCCCCTTACACGTAAGGGACGCATGTATCATGTAACGTAAAATTGCCTCTTGAATGTAGAGTAAATTTACGTAAGAAGTAAATTACTTTCCCCTGCTCTTACGGAAAACTACCTGTCAGAAATGTTGGAAAATCCCACACATGTAAAGGAATAGTAACTATATCGTAGAATAAAATCATATTTTAAAACATCCGGGACTATAAGTACTTTCATTTTCATTATTATCGATGTCCTCAGACGAACCGTAAATGAATCCTCAATTCTAAAATCCTTGACATTAGCCGATGGGTTGGCGCGAACCATGATTATCTTTACATGAAACCTGTGCGCTGCCCATAACACCACGGCGACAAAGTAGCAATGTTAGTGATTATTAGCGTATACATGCTTCCATAATTAAAAATAACAAAAGTATCATTTTAAGTTCTCTGCAAGATTTTTAATTGAAATGACGAACAAGTTTTCTCTAAAATATTTTTTTAATGTTAGCTTGAACATTCTCGCTATCCTAAGAGCAACTTGATACATCATTTATGGAACTGGTTATAATAATCATTTTGTGTTATATATTGCTCATCTACTTTTGTACGGTACCAAGCCAAGTTTGTGTAGAAATTATTTAGTGGTTTCATTAGTGCTGTGAAGTCAATGCCTTTCCAAGTATTTTAATAATCCCGCTGACAAAAATTACGCGAATAAAGATAACCGCGTATATTGAAATTTGAGCAAGGGAACAAAAACTATCCGTTTTCCACAGTCCCTTAAGCATTTTCTTATTTCCTTTTTTTTTTTATAATCTTTAATTTTGTAACTATTTGATAATATTGTATTTTACAGATTTTATATAAATTAAAAATTAATTTAATTGCTTAGTTTTATGGCTTCCCTAACGGAATATTACGTCCTTCAAGATGTCCCACATTGTGCCTCGTTTCATTTCTTCCTCCGGTCCAACTGTTGAGACAATTCTGAGGAGATGCGCACGAGATAAGGTAATTTTCCCATCCATGTATGGGATTTTTCACTGCCACGAAAGTGAATTTCACTCCAGAGTGCGGTAATTATATCTTACATGTAAGGAAAAATATGTTTCCTTAACAAGTTAGCGAATATTACCTTACAATTGTCAGGTAATTTTCCCACGCCGAAGGAACCTACTTGGCGGCCTTGGCCGACGAAATCAGACACTTGCTGCTTTGTACGGCTTGAATGAGTTACTACACATCTTATTCGGAATAATAAAAGCGTCAAAAATTTTTATTACTAAGGTATGCGTAAACTTGTAGTAGTGTTACTTAGGGTTTTCAGCTCACGCCAGTTCATCTTGCCTACAGTTGTGACGTGACATGAGCTCAAAATATCGAGGAACGTCGATCTCAATAAAAAAAACATGCTCGGGAGTGAAGTGGAGACTTGAAGTCGAGTGCTTCATCCTTTATTCTCACTCCGCTCTGAAGAGAAAACACTCATGTAATTTTGAGAGCCCCCGTCTGTTCGGAGCAACTTTGGATTATCAAAGAGACGGGCCCTGCGGTGGTGCTGTTGGAGCGAGAGGCACGTGCGCACGGAAGTTTACATAATTCAGTATTCGACGAATCTACTTCGGGCGTGGTCTTGCAGTTTTTTGTAAAAAAAAATGCAGATCACCGGTTTATTAGACCACGTTTTCGGAACCCCTAGAAAAAAAAATGCAACGAACGCACCATTTGTTCATGTAGCTCATGTCTTCAGGAGGTTGTTTAATGGAAATATGTAATTTAAAAATTGTACATCTTCAAAACCTTTACATTCCCCGCGACAATATCTTTGATATTACTGTGGCCCAGATTATAATGGTTTGAGGTAGTGATGTTACGCGAAAAGATTTAGAGACAAGATAGAGTTCAAAGCACTGTGCGATCGTCCAGCTTTTGTGATTGGCTGAAGCAGGTTCTGGTACGTGTTAAATGTTTGCGCACGAATCACGAAGATGGAGTGTCAGAGTTACGGAATCCTGAGTGGCTCGGTCAACTGCGGAAACGACACCAGCAGCCAATGAAAACAGTCGAGGTGTATTATATTGTGTTGAAGTCTACTGTACGCTCCGAATTATTCGCGAAAAGTCACAGGCTCTACTAATGGCCTCTATCATGATTAATGTTGACCGGGTCCCCTTCTGAACACCTTCTGTTTTTACACTACTACCGCGAAGCTAAGGGAGGGTTATGATTTTATAAGCTGTTGACGGTAAAATGTGCAATTTTGAGGCCCTAGTTACTTTTTCTTTTCAGCCATATTTTATACTTAAGCCACATTTAAAAATAAATATTGTCATGCAAGTAATTAACACAGTGCGTATATTCCACCACACTCGGAAGTTGACGTCTAAAGGGCAAAATAAAATATATTTATTGACTATTTTTCCAAATGACAGTGCGTTCAAAAGTGCCTACTTTACCGTGAACTGCCTACAACACAATGTATGCATGTCAAATATCGGATGTTCCACGTTAGTATCGCACATATGGCATCGATTTTGATAAATGAGGCGTGTCTATCGAATCTTTTAGATAACCAGAGTGTCATATAGTCTATGACGCAATTAAGAGAATTAAAGATGGCAGCCGTGACAAACTAGATGCCGCCGTAGGTAAAGTTAGCTCTCACAAGCATTTCATTCACGGCTTATTATTTTGGAAGTATGTGTCATTAATGTTTTACGATAATTTCACTTTAAAATTAATAATATGTAGGTTAAGGGTAATAATTGTCAACCTATATTTGTGTAGGTAGAATTTCAAAGGTATTCAGAAATATATTTATACAAAATGCCTCTAGGACGTAAAACAAAACAAAACAAAAAAAAACTGTCCAAACAGTAGCAAATCGTAGTAATGAATCGCCGGGTACGAAACAGGGCTACGTCGACACCAACTCGAACCTGGGGAGCTGTCTGGTGCTGTGCATATTACATTTGTTGTCCCGACTATTAGACCTGACAATTTAGAAGATAGGATAATTAAAATTGAACCAACATCTACACAGTTCGATGGATTGAGGGTAAGCGGAAAGATTCTAAGAAAAATGTTACATTTCATTTCTGTGTTGAGCGGTTACCGTGCATAAATTACGAGGCTCGACTTTGGAACGCGCAGTGGTAGACTTAAGCAAACATATATTGGCCGAAGGTCAAGTATACGTTGCCCTTAGCAGGGTAAAAAAAAATTAAATGAATTGTTCATAAGTGATCTGTACCCCAGAAAACTACCGAATAATCCATGTGGCCCCAATTCGCCAGCAGATATTGAAAGGCCCCGTAGCCTTTGAATTGTCGCTACTACGTATTTCGACAAAAAGTGTCAAATAAAAAATAAATTTATACAAAACTAAAACCTGACTTCTCAAAAGTCAAAGGCAAGTCTTCAGTTAAGTGTACGTATAATCATAAAGTGTAGTCACATGTGCCGTTAAAGACAATTTACATATACCTAGGGGAGGTACAAGGGGGAAAAAAATTTGCAATTATTGTCACTTTAAAATTTTAACGAAGTTTGGCTCAAGATCGTGACAAATGGAAGGCAGCTTATTGTGTCCCATTGCTCAGCAATGGGACACAATAAGCTAACAATAAAATGATAAGTATGTATAATGCATGATAAATTTAGCACATTAATACGTTCAATCACACACATCACAGCACCTTTTTATGGTACAGTGGTCAACAAGGAGCCTTTATAAGATCATTGGTTCCATCTGTTTGTCCATCCTGGGGTGTCACAGCGATGGAGTTTCTACAGCACTGAACTGAAATGCATGCCATTTAGTGTATAAATACATACTTTAGTTAGCTTTTTTTCCCCTGTACCTCCCCTATAGGTAAATGGTCTTGAACGACACGACGTGTGACTATGGCTTTATGATTATACTCGTACACTTAAGTGAAAACTGGTTTTTCACTTTTGAGTAGTCAGGTTTTAATATTTATAACTTTCAATTTTTTAATGTTTTATTATACAGGTAAATGATACTCACCTACAGAAATTAGATAATTTATTCTGAATGAAAATGACATGATCCACCTCAACATATCTATGTACTTACAGAAAACAAATTTTCTGCGATAATGTAAAACAATTATTGCTTGTTTAATATGCGGCTGTGAATAAATTTTTGTAAAATTTATTTGTTATGATAAGCGTACATTTCAGTTACTACTTTTCCTATTTTGCAATTGGTCTGCTTAATTTATTTGTGTTTCCAAAATCAGTTGAATTGTTATTTCAAAAGTACATTATTCAAAAATTCCGAAACTTATTTCTGTTTTAAATTTTCTGGGTAGACCCATGTCATTATAAGTAACGTCCGTATGTTGTACATTATTCGAGAAATGCCAAGAAAAAATAGTAAACAAATGTCAACGGAATATTTAGGTACAGAAAAGAAAGTTTGTGAACTGCTGGGCTGAGTCGAGTTGAGAGATTCTGGAGGCTTGTAACAACGAGGTGTCGAGAGACGACGAGAGCGAAATGAGGTGAGAGTATCGTCCGGCACGATTCCCACATGCGGAAATCCGGGAGTGACCTGGTCGGGGATTGAGCCCGGTTCGTCTCGGTGGGAGTCAAGCAGTCTAACCGCTCAGCCACCGTGGTCCCGTGAGTGGCGGGGGATTAAGTTGTCAGAGCAGTGCTGTATATATCGAGATGTCGGAAAATTTACAGTGGTAGGAAAATTAATGGCACTGCGTAATTGCGACATACCGGTGATATTACAACAGGAAAACAATTATTCCGGCGTTAATCCGGTAGGAGAGAAGTCGATCTAGTCATTTAATTATTTTTTATGCGAAAAAAAATCATAATACTGTTAGTGTCTGTAGTAAATTACGTTAGTTGGCAATAGTCGGATACATGCGATATATATTTATTTTCAGTATTTCACGGAGGGCATAGTTATAGTCAGACAATTCGCCTGCCATCGAGGCGAACCGGGTTCGATTCCTGGCGAGGTCACAGGATTTTCGTATGTTGGAAACGTGGCGATCGTTGCCGTTGATCGGCGCGTTTCCTCGGGACATCCACCCCCCCCCCCCCCCACACACACACACACAATTGCATGGTGCGCTGCTCCATATTCGTCTCATTTCACACTCTCCCGTGCTCCAAGACCTCGCTCGTTGTTTAGCACCGGCCATTTACCCCTCAACAACCACGTTAAGGCTGGCTTCATAATCAGAATACATACGCACAGAGCATAGAACATAATAGTAGTACATTCACATGACCAGGATTATTGTGCGAAATTGATTCACACTTGAATACCTGTGTATTATTTTTAGCTAATGAAATTGTAAGAAGAGTTTGACGTCGTTTGGTATAAAATTGGCAAATAATGGACTTTCGAAATAGATTGTGATATTGTCTTGAAAATTTAGAGTGATTAAAATATGCATTTTTGCTTTTCTCTACAATCTTTGCTTTGTAACGGAAATTATGTGACTAACCTTTAAACATTTATACGATTAAACCTTTAACCTGTTCTTTTCTCAAAATTCATTCACTGCGACATTTCTTCGTTTCTGCAGCGTAACTGTTAAATAAACAACTTCGTTGGCAATTTTATACTCTGCTCTGACTGGCTGTTGCACTAGAAATGAAATGTAACAATTTACTTTGTGCACAATATCAGGAACCCTCATACACAGGACCTGTTATACGCAGTTGTGGATCGATGGGTTCGGAAACATGGCGGACACTTCTTGTGCACACGACATGTGCTTATTGTTATGCATAGTTCACATGCACGCCGATGATGCCAAACAGACAGACCGGAAAACTAGAACAGCCAATCAGAAGCCGTTCTCAGTTTCTGCTCGAGTCGTGCAGAAAAGTTGAGCTCACGGCGATATCTTCTGTTCGCGGAAAGAGCAGATATCGCCAATATTTCCCTGAAGTCAGCTGGTTCACATATTTTATACTACTAATGTCTTGGAAAAATCGACGAGTATTGATGTAAAGGTATATAGAATAGTTCACTGTACATATTTGTAATGAAATACGTGAATATAAACGTTATTTTTATTCAATACGTATTAAATAAACGTAGTTTGAAAATGAACCAAAAGATAGAACTAAAGTGTAAAATATTTTTGTATGTAAAAATAAAATTACGATCTCCTGATATTAATTTAATACATAGATCGCACTATAATTGAATTAATAAACTAGAGTAGAAAGACGACAGCATCTAGTTTGTTATTTATAATTTGTTTTAGAATCTTGGCGTTAAAAACACAAATTCATCAGCAAAATGGCTACGTAGAAAATCTGGTTAAATGAGAACAACCATCGGTTCTGCCTGCTCTGTCTGTTTAGCTTGATCGACGTAACCTACATGTGAACCAGCCACTCCAGGCCATCCGACGACAAACCACCAGATTCCTGACATCACTTCGTCGCCACCACAACCACCCCTTCATCGCATCCTTAGCCGTCAACAACCCCCCCCCCCCCCCGGGCAGACTCCTGGACCTTTAAGGTGGGTTTACGATCAGAGAATTAACAATAAGAAAATTTGCAGTTTATGATTGAATTAGCAACTGTTAAGTCTAGCCAATCAAAACCGTAGGAGATGTAAGCAACAGAAATAACCTGGAAAAATGGACAACTTATATATATATATATATATATTTAATTATTTGTGATTACTGCTTGTGTATTCGTTTAAAAAAACTCGTGAAATATTATAGAAGGGGAAGCCGATGCCAACAGTAGGCATTTACATCAGTAAATCTGAAAGGATTAATTAAAGCGAATTCAAACACTTTTTCACGAAAGAAAACATAACTATGAACTATTCTTTAAATTAAGAGGACACTGTCTGTCGATTAAACTAATTACTTTCATACGATTTCACAATACACTATTACCTAAATACAAGTTGTAAATACAGTTTCCCGCCAACAACAACAGTCGCTGTGCTCTGATTGGCTACTACTTCGTCTTGACTTGTACGTAAGATATAAAATATGACGATCTCTTAAGTCACACCAAGAACGCACACGACCCGTCAAAACCCACACACGACAGTCATAAACTAATACCCTTGAACACATTGAATCGTATCTTAAGCACACGGCGGACTTATTCTGTTAAGTCAATCGTAAACCCACCTTTACATCGACTTCCCCCTCCCCCCTAACAACGAAGATCCTCAACTAACCAGCCCTACGCATCCTCATCGCATGTGATTCTGTGCGGGAAGTGATCTCCTTCGGGGGTGATTCGTGCGCGGGTCAAGGGCAATCCTATACTTTTCAATCCTCTCATCTCATGCCTTTTTATCTTTTTTCTTCTTAACTTCAGTGTTTCTTCCTAATTACAAGCATCACCACATTTGGCATAGAGTTAGTGCATCGATAAAATAATATTCCGTCTATTAATTATAATTCCTGTCTCTTTTACCCAAACCTATTTTTGGTATGAATTACATTCACATTTCACTTTTGCAACCAAATCTGATCACCAAGTTCCATCTTCATCTTCTTACGTGAATACATAGACGCATTACCAAAAACATAATTACACCAGTATTGTCTGCCTTGCCCTCATGAACTTGAAAAGTCTTCCAACAGATTATCCTGTTTAGATCAATCTCAGTAATCTTCTTTGGTGCAGGCTCCTTCTCGACGTGAGACCTTCTGAAGAAACACATTTCCAACAAACCACTACAAACTTTAGCAGTTATTCCTTGAAGACCAAAACGGTACAAAAAAGACAAAAAAATATAACTCTCTTCTATATTAAGGATCACTACTCATTCAATTCATGGTTAACTTAATGACAGTACTTTTGTGTTATGTGACCCAGCGGAGGTTCAAAAACTCAAATAACTAAGAGAGGTTTTTAGTCCTCCTAAGTATTTAGGCATATATATGTAAATAGTTCTTTAATAAAAAAAAAACCCTACGGGCACTAGAAACACCCTTAAAGGCAAGTTATTGTTCATTATATATTTTTGTTGTATGTTAGTGTAAATATTAAAACTTAAGTTCTATTAAATGTTAATTCATTTGCAGTTATAATTGTTAAAACTGTATAAGATATTTATTTGTTATTCATGATCCCCTAACTTGTCATTGTACTAAAGGCTGTTCACGATAAATTGAGCACTTTTGAAATGAACCTTAAAAAAATGTCACTGCCACCTCTCACATATATTTTAACGGGCACAGTGAGTGATATGCCGCCCAGTAAAGTTGGTAACGATGGATGTAAAGTAATTCCACAAATTTACTGCGAATAAAAAATGTTATGTAATCATTTGTGGTAACTTTTATTATTTCGTTCGCTTTCTGTTCTTTTTAATGCGTCGAAGTGCAAAAATGAACAGATTTGTAAACTATTTAATTTTCTAATAATTTCATAGTTTTGCTTGACCGACGTATCAATAAAGTGATGAAGCCCATGGCAATGTTAATTTTACATAAAACGCAAGACAACACAAGGTGCACACAAGTAGATCTTAAGCAGGGCTTTCAAAAGTGTTCATTTGACCGTGAACAGCCTAAATAGGTTTTTTTTTCAGCCTTTTCCCTACAGTGAGTACTGTATGATCTATATTATTTTCTGGTAGGATTTTAATTTTTAAGTTAGGTTAGTTCATAAGGTGCGTAAGAAATGGCTGAAGATGGGCACAGTAAAGGCAAGAAAATTAAGAATAATTAATATGTATAACTTCTGACTGGATAAATATAAAAGAAGAAGAACGTGGCATTATGCTTGTGAGCCACGCTATAATTGGGGGAAGATTACAGCTCGGCCCATGCGTACATGCTTGGCGCGCATCGCGACGACGTTAAACGGCGCACGACCGCACAGCTCCTTCGTATAAGTCCGCAAGGAGAGCGAGCATGGGTGGGGGGGGGGGGGGGAAAGGAGTCCCAGGGATTTTCTTCCCACCCAACGGAAGGAAGTCGGGCAACTTTCAGGCGGTTGCGCAACGGGCGTGAACTGGTCTGTGCACTTTCACGCTGTTGAGTGGACGAGAGCAACACTGGTCTAAGGCGTGCTTTCTTTTACGGTGCGCGCCGATCGCCGAGTATATAATTCATTCACGGTCATTTCACAACTTTCTGAAGTCTTGCTAAAGTTCTACTTTCAGGATATTCCCTCCGCGTCGTGTAAACTAAGCTTAAACAAGTCTAGAAAATTGTATGAGAACTAGGCCTATTCCCTATTAGGCGCTACCAACACACGTGTTTTTTCGCTGTTTTTATAAATACTTATCATAGATGAAATATTTTAATTTATAAATAAAATATTGGTAAAACTTCAATTCAACGAAAAATAAGATACTTTTATATTGACAAAGGTATAAAACGCGCGTATTTAGGAATCAACGAAACATCTTAAACATGGGGAGATTTTTCAAATGTTTGATTCAAAAAGTGTGAATAAACTGCGAATAGACTTTATACGATGGGTTTTCCCCTAATAATTAAACAACGGAATAAAATGTTTCTTATTCATTTTTAGTACAGCAGTATTTATTTTTGTGAGCTTAGTGACTATCGGATTTTTTTTTTTACGGGGAAAAATACTCCAAATTTCTTGCGATAACGCGTAAGTTGAGTCACGCCATAGGGCGGGGATTTCGGTTTCCCTTGATTTTCTGAAATCTCTTCACCTGAACGGAGGGGTGGTTCTGTAAACATTTTCATAAGCCGCAAGGTCGCGTCCAACAGCGAGGAAGCATTGCGACAAGGATGGGTAATTGCATACAAGCTGTTCACGGTAAAATGAGCACTCTTGAAAGCCCTGCTTAAGATCTACTTGTATGCACGTTGTGTATTATTCCGCCTTATAAAATAATTACATTGCCAAGGGTTTCATCACATTATTCATGCGTCGGTCAACTAAAACTGCAAATTATTAGTAAAGTAAACATTTTACAGATATGCTTATTTTTACACTTCAATGCATTTATAAAAACAGAACGCGTAGGAAATAATTTAAGTTGTAAAAATGGTTACCTAACACTTTTTGTTCAACGTTAACATATGGAACTACTTCCTATCCATCGTTAGCAACTTTAATGGGCGCATGTCATTCAGTGCGCCCGTCATAATATATGCAGGTAGGGGCAGGAACTTTTTTCCAAGGTTGATTTCAAAAGTGCTCACTTTATCAAGAACAGCCTTTAAACAAGCTTCGCATGTGTTCTGTTTCCCTGTAATTATAAACGGCGATTGTAAGGTTTTCATATAGCAATCTGTTCAGAAAAGGTACAGCACTGTCGCTATAATTTAAAACACTGTTTTGCAGAAGAACAAATATCGTTAACAGAGCGCTACTTTACAGCTGTTTTGGCTGACTGACACTTTTCAATGGCGACATTGGTGTTTGAATGCCCAAATTTATAAACTGGCAACCAATTATCCACTTTCATTCCTGTCTTGAAAAAAATCTACGTTAAATTTTTAAAGTTTTACAAAATTTATAATAGATACAACTGCTTACAGTGAGAATCGTGGTATATGCTGTTCACTGTAAAATGAGCACTTTTGAAAGACCTGCTTGAGATCTACTTGCATGTACGTTGTGTATTCTTCCGCCTTATGTAAAATAAACATTGCTATGGGCGTCATCACTTTATTAAAGCGTCGGTCAAGTAACACTGTGAAATAATTAGGAAAGTAAATAGTATACAACTCGGCTCATTTTTGCACTTCGATGCATTAAAAAACAGAAAGCGGAAGAAATAATTTAAGTTATCACAAATTGTTACTTAACACTTTTTATTCGTCTTTAAGGTGTGGAATTGTTTTCCATTGATACACTGTTAAAAATTTCCGTATATTTACGGAATGTTTTACAGAAATCTACAGTGCATATACGGAAAGGCAATCCGTAATGACGAAAAACAGAGTTAAGTCCGTAAATACAAAATCCGTAAAGTCTCCGTATTCCTTTTGGCTTCGAGTTACAGGGACGGGGTAATTTTTTGACTCGGGTTCAAACCTCGCGTAAGTACAAAATATTTTAACTGTTTTAATACCATTTTTATACACGGTAAAACACCCACATAACGAAAATTAAATACATTTTCACTATCTCTTTTTATTTTAAACCGAAAGTACATAAAACTAACTTGGAAATTAACGGAGAGGTTCCGTGAAATTTACGGAAAGTCCGTTTCTGAAAATCAATGTGTCCGTAATTTTACGGAGAGTTTACGGAAACTTCTGGACAAATTTTTACCAGCACTTTTCCGTAAAATGAAATAAATTTTTTTCAACAGTGTAGTTACCTACTTTAGTGGGCAAATGTCACTCAATGCGCCCATTAAAAAATATGCATTCAGAGGAAGTGACTTTTTTCTAAGGTTCATTTCAAAAGTGCTCACTTAATCGTGAACAGCCTTTATCAACTAGAGAGCTCCTTAATACACGCCATGGCCCATTCCTGCCATGTCCGAGCGACTTGCCCCGTCTCTAGTGACCTCGCTGTCGAAGAAGACCTACCTATGGGAACTTCGTAGAGACAGGCTCATTTGCTAATCGCTCAGCTACTATATTTGATTCACAGTATCTTCGGCCTTTTCTGAAGCCCTGCTAAAGTTCTACTTCCAGGATATTCCTCCGCCTCGTGCAAACTAAGCTTAACTAAGTCTGGAAGATTACACCAGAGGGACAACGCACCGGATTCGTGCACACTCAGTTGTAACAGTATTTTGTATAAGAACTATTTATTACTAGGCGCTATCAAAACACATGTTTGCTCACTGCTTTTATTAAAATTATTTATAAATGAAGCATTATAATTTATAGATAAAATATGAATAACATTTCAATTTAACAGAAAAAGAAGTCACTTTTATAAAGACAAGTAGAAAGTGATACATGGTATATGTCGGAAACAACCAAGCACGCCATACATGGGGAGATTTTTCAAAGGTTTGATTCTAAATGGCTGACTGGACTATAGTCCATTCCCCATTGGAAGCAACTTTCTCGGAGCCCTGCTAAATATCTACTTGCAGGCCCGTTTCGTATACTTCCGCCAAATGTAAACAAACATTGCCCTGTGACCGCCATGTAGCATCTGTCAAAATCAATGTTTACATGCCATTTTGTGTGTACATATGTTCGTATACTTTCGCTACACCTAGAAATAAACATTGAAATGTGACTTCTACTTTTATACCTGTCAAATGTGTGTTTTACTGTTTATGGCTTTTCAATGAATTCTGTCTTAGGTCTATTTAAAAAACCATTTCGTACGAATATTCACAGTTTAGGCCTATGACATTATTTAGGTCAGCTTTATGACGTTTTAAAAATGCCTGAATTTACGAATGTTTTACGGTTGTTTTACATTAGCATATTTGTTTTCCACGACATGGCACAATACATTTAATGCACGTTAGTATTTTGCCGCGACTGTGATTAACACTGTTACAACTGCGAGGTAAAGGACTGTACTAATTGTAATTATCGTTTTGTTACTGATATGTGTTGGGTTATTTCTTTAAAAGGACGACCTCAGTTTGAATAACGAAGGAATAGACAGTCCAACGAAAAGCGACATTAAAATCAAGCACGCAACTCGTTTCGCTCATTTTTTGTTATAGAAACTTAAAATATAGCGGTGGACATGCACACAAATAAGCCTACCGTAACTTTTATTCTGCTCATATTTATATGTATTGCTACTTACTGTGTATTAAGTTTATTGAAATTTATTGGTGATGGGCTTGGTTATTTTGTTGGGATTGGTAGTAGATCACATTACACAACTGTGTTTCAAACACCCACCAGGGCAAAGGTACAACGTTGTGATAAATAAACAGACGTGGATGTAAATATAAATAACTTCGCCATAAAAACAGTTCACATTTACAACGTATAAATAGCTCATATTAAATATTTGAAATAACGCACACACATATCCAGCGTAACGATCACCACGCAGCTACGCCATGATATTTCACTCGCAGCTGTTAACGAAACACACCGTAACAGTATATTTATTACTGCTGCGGTAAAACAGATTTATCACAACCTCTTAACTTGCTTAGGTAGGTTTAAAAAACACAACGTCTACAAACGTGATGTGGTAATTTGAAGTATTTTCCGGAATAGGTATAATTTACTCTTCATTCAGTAAAACAGCAACACGCCATGTCATGGCTCGCCAAGTCTGCCAGCTTCACTTTGTTTCTGCCCCGCCATCGTATCTAAATATATTAAAATAAGTATTCAAACATTAAAATATCTTTTCAGTTGTAAATTATAAATCCAAAATCATTATTTTGCTGTAATAAGTATGAAGTATGCTACAATTGAAAACACGTACAATGTTCGCATACTAACGAAGTGAAACTTCCCGAGTGTGAAAGAGACAAAGACAGAGAGAGAGAGGGTGCCAAGTCTCGCTCAGCAGACAGTTGCTTCAAAATTGCTCTCGCTCGATAAAACACCTTACCAGTTCAGCCTACTCACGATATTTTCCGCTGTTATTTTAATCTGTAAAAATGAGTTATGTTGCCATCGGAGTTACCTAAATATTTCAATATTTCAATAGGCACAGTTTAATTTACAAATAGTATACTAAAAAATTAGGTTAAAATAATATTTTAACTGTGAACTATTTCTTACCGCCCGTTGCCAACACGTCGTTGCTCTCGCTGTTGTCAATTCATATTTAAAAATAAATAAATATTACAAGTTATAGAATATATTAAGGTAAAGTTTCATTTATTCAATAATACAGTACTATAAAGTTAACCACAATGTTATATATTTGTGGAATATATGTTAATGAGAAAACAGGTTGACATATTGTGCCTAGAGTGTTTTTTCAAATGTTGATTTTCATAAGTCGCTTCCAATCGGGAATGGACTATATATACAGTAACTTATGTTACAGACTTTGGGAGGTAATTTCTTACGGTAAAACAATACGAAAATGTCGGTTTACTTATGTCCGGAAGTGATGTCTAAGGGTAGTAAACACCCCCGAAAGTTGGGATTTATAAAGTTTCTTTATTAAATAAAATGGGAACAATATTCTTATTATACCTAGTAAACTACACATCGTAACTTAAAGATATTTTTTCTATTTTATTAAATGAAACCGATTTTTAAAAACCCAACTTTTGGGGGTGCTTTCTACCCCTAGACGTCGTTACCATAAGGAATCGCCTCCCAAAGTCTGTAACATAAGTTATGAAACAATCTGTACATTCCGTGGTATTTGTCTTTTACGTACGTTCATACTATATATTCTTACCTTTTCTCATCGCAGATTGGTACATACAACGCTTACCTCTCAACCAAGGCACTTTGGTCTCGTGATTCAGATTTCCGTTAGGTTTGGAAGAGGGTGGGCGGCAAATTTATAAATTTTAATATGACGATTTAGACGTTAAAACGATCCGAAGTTTAAGTTTGTTTTAAATTACAGGGCTGCTTTGTCTTGATTGTGACATGATTCGTAGGTACAATGTGTGCAACGATGTTGGTGGTCGCCGCATCGAGCCGCTCTTGTAGTGGATCAGTACCGTAGGCTACACATCCTTCGCAGCAGACAGAAACCGATCGCTGCGTTTAACTGTTGACAAAAGTGTTATTGTGATAAATGAATTACTTTTCTTCATTGTTCCCTTGGCATTGCTACTTAATGAATGTTATTGCTTAGTTAAATTACGCACGCAGAAGGGGACGAGTGATACGCCTGATTTGAAACGGTTGTAGCATGGCAACGGTACATTTCTGGACACGACTCCTATAAACGATCGTCTACTCGGTCCACTCTACAAGTCCTTAGAAGTTTGTGAGGGCAATTTCCGAGCAACCTGTATAAGAAGGTAGAGCCAGTGACATTTTTAAAAGCTTGATTTCAAAAGTGCCCATTTTACTGGGAACAGCCTATAACAGAGTTACAATTTTAGGCGTGTTTTCAAATACCAGTCTGTGTGGCTTTTGGTTTACCTCATGGTTAGTTAGTATATGTTAATAACTGATACAATGTAAACTTATAGCCAAATACGGCACACTTATTAAGGACAACCTTCTCCCGCTATATTGGATTCATGTTTTATAGAGCCCGTTTTCTGTTTTTAAAAAGAAAATTCCGAAAGTATCCATATGTCCAACTAGCTTTAGACCTTCCACTGCAGTACAGATGGAACAAGAGTACTACGAAGTCGTAATTACGCCACAATCTTAATTCTGCAAAAATTTTGAAAACTCAATATTGTTCGTGGTTTAGTCGTTATGCCTGTACTGCAAAGATTGGTACAAATATTGGTTGGATTTGATTAAATTATTTAATAGATATAATGTATGCATCACAATGTTTTTATGGCCACCATCTTGAAAAATATAACTTCCGAGCTAATTAAATTATGTTAAGTTTACATGACCTACCGTTTCACTTCTCGTGTCCAAAACTAGGTGTTAAGTAAGTTGACTAATTATCTAAATATAAATAAGGTTCCATTTCCTTAGAAGGACCATCTTATAAAAATACAGGCAAAAGAAACTTTCTGTTCTCATATTTGATATTTCTGAAGAATATTCAGTACACAAAGTTTGGTTGAGATCTGTTCAGTTGTTATGCACATATAATCTAAATTATTTAGATTGTCTGAATTTAACCAAATGCCTGCCCCAACTACAACATTAAATTTTATATAGTAGACTATCGTAGCCGTTCTCGCATGAAACATTTGATGGGAATCGGTTGATTGTTCGCCGAGGTATGGAATAGGCACTATTTTGTGCTAAATTCATAATGGATGGAAAAATAATTGTTTATTAGAACATTTTATGTTTGTCCCAGATACTGCCATCTTACAAAGTTCTAATGAGATGGTTTGGGACACATGGTAGCTTGTTATAAGTTATTAGTTTTGTTTCCTCGCTACAAAAATTAGTTAGTACTCGAATTCTCGTTTCCACATGAAAGGAGCTATTCCACGCGCGTTATAGTGTTCGTTTGATGTCAATGTGCTCGATAAAAAACTCGAAACGATAGCGAGGCCCTTCGGGGTTTTTGTTACGCAGTTTTACTATAAAAGCATGGCGCGTGTGTGGTGCAGGGTGTTATTTGTGACTGTGGAAGAAGAGAATCGTGAAGTAGTGAGCCTTCCTGCAATACAAAACATAAAATTATATTTAAAAAAAAAATATTTTAAAGGCACAAATTACACTTTTTGTTTTCATTTGTGAACCATATAAGAAGCGGTGTAATCTGGCTATTATGAGGGAATTTATTACTTAATTACAGGAGTTTATAATGAAATACGAGAGAAAAAACTGATTTATTAAAATTTTTTTTTTGAAAACATTGTAGCGTTTAAGAAATAAACTGTAAATAACTCTTGGGCGTATACAATGAAGTTGCTTTCTCTTGACAATAATCGAGTGAAAATTCATACCATATTGGAATTAATACAATCGACGACTAGAAACACAACACGTATAATATGCTGTAACAATCGACGACTAGAAACATCTCTGATTCTATAATTTTGGGCATTGAAAATAACAAACGACACAGTGTGATCGTAAATAGCTTGCAACCAAACAGCAAAATGGTCTCGGAGAAAAATCTTTGTACATATGACAGACAAAGTTCTGTCTGCTCTCTCTGCACATGCAAGTCGATTTGAACACACCGCATAAGAAATTACATCACATGTTCAACCTGGTAGAAAATAGCAGAATGTCAACGATGTCGACAGTAAATGTGACACACTTGACAAAATATATGTACTGTACCTGTTTGCTAGAATACCCACACAAAAAAAAAAAAAAGGCTTTACTGCCTTGGTATGTTAATATTTTCAAGCTAAAATATCCGCAATTTATAAACAAACCACAATAATTCAGTTAAAGTTCATGTGCGTAGTGTTATTATCTTCCATTCACTAACGAAAATTGCCGAAGTCTGGGAGGGCTGTAACGAAATATGACTTAGAATACTAAATTGCCTTTCTCGAAGATATTCGTTTCGGGAGCCTACGATACCAAACAAATACGAGAAACTAACGAATAACTTAGAATACGTCCCATGGCACATTGCAAGATAAGAAACTTTCTGGTAAACTTCCTAAACTGTAATGGAAGTGTTTGGAAATAATACCATACATCCGGCTGCAGATACAGGAATGTTTGGCGTCGGTATTATAGAAAGTGAGCAACTTCTCTACACATTTGACCTTTTCCAGAGCGAAGACAGGAATGCTGCAATGGATGTAAAGATAAAAAAATTACCACTCCCGCTCTGTCACTAAGCGTATAGGTATGGTGAATATCCGAATAATTTCTTAGAGTGTATCTTAAAATACCAGATGTCTCAAATTAATGTTTACACTTTCGTACGATAATAAAAGAGATACTAGCAAAGGCAATTTGAAGAGACAGCATATATTTGATTACATATGGTCAAAATTGAGCCTGTGCGAGTGCATATAACCATTCTACTGTTGTCAGTTCCATTTACAGCCTCAAGCGGCAGCACTAAAATTATGTACAAAACGGCGGAGGGGACAAGGTTTTCCTTCGAGCAATGCAAGTAAATTTTAAAGTGTTCTTCGAAATGCGAGAACATGACTGAGGCGTGGAGGGCAGAATTCGATACTGCGCCGTCGTTACGTGTAACAATGGCATTACATGAGACAAGTTCGAGAGGAATGGAGCTGTGTGTGATGTGAAGAAAGAGCGGTGCGGCAGGACGAACACTACAATGCAGGAAGTGATTGTGGATGCTTTGTTGCACATATTCACACCCACCCCCCCTCCCAGGAAGTCAAAGACCATACGACAATCTGCGCAGGTTCCACAATACAGCGATGCATTGCGGTGCGAATCGTTGCGATGAAATTGGTTGCGACAAGCTGCACACTTGAGCGATGATCTGTCGGTGAGGGATGCCGTCTGAGATGGTGCTGCTACCTGTTCTAAGGGTGAAAATAACATTTTCAGACCTCACGAGTGTAATAAAAGACGCCCAAAAACATCGACACTGTATGTTTAATTGGGCAGAAGACTAACGTGGCAATAGAACGTGACGTGTGATGAAAACTAGCGAGAAGGAGACATAATAAGACGAAGGATAACTATTTTGATGTCTAATAAACGAGTTTTATGACGTTCATATGTACAAGAAGCCTTGTATTCTATTTTGTGCATCTGTGCAGCAACAATAAAAATACAAGTACGAAGACGTCCGCTTAAACGAGATCGTCGTTTTCAAAACTAAAAATAAAAAAAAATAAAAAATAATAATGTTTTTATCCTACTTGAAAATAAACACAAATTCTTCTTCTTCTCCGTCGCAGGCTGTCGCCGACAATCGCAACACAAGAATTTCGCACAACGCACTCGACGCCGACGCACTGCGACGGACCACTGCTTCGTCCTAATTGGCTACCGCTCATCGCATCATTAGTAAGTTTGCGTATTTTGAAAGAGTGTTTTAATGCAAGTCATTTGGTTTATAATTAGTTTGTTCGATTAATTTAATATACGTGTGATTTAATGAAATTCGGTGAGTGAGTTTTGTTATCACTTGATTCATGTAATTTATTCTGGTGTTTCACGTACATTATATTGTTAGGGAAATAGTTTTGGGAGTCCGTAATATTTTGTTTGCGTATTTGTGTGCGATTATGCTGTAGATTTATCCTGTCGTGTTGCACATATTATATTGGTAGGGAAACAGGGTCGGATAGTAAACTGGTGCTTTATTAATATTTTGAACTTTTGGTCCATTCATTATGAAATGTAATGTGTGAAGTTCTTTCGTGTGTGATCCGTATTTGGAATTTTAAGTGCGTGTCATAGGAGTTTCTGTTGCTGGTCATAAATTATTTATTGCTAGGAAACAGGGCGGGTTAGTAAACTGGTGCTTGATTATTGAACGTGTGGTTCATAGTTTTGTTGTGAAATCGTTGCGTGTGCATCGCAATTGTCAGTCGGGGTAAGTCATTTAAATTTATTTGTGATAAATTATGTCATATTTGTGGCATGTGACGTGTTTTTCATTTGCTACTTAGTTTCTCTCGTGTTCTATAAAACGCAATTTTTTTATGTTGTGTAAACATTTCATGACAGGTCTTTGGTGCTTATTTGATATCTCGGAATACTATTCTCCGGTAATTTCACACAGTTATTTAGAAATAATATCGAAATACCCGTTTCCGCCGTTTCGCATATCCAAACCTCGGTATACAATCAGACATCGGCCAAAGCGGACATATCTCCAACACCCCCTCCCCTCGCCCAGCCTACAACCTCAGTCTTCTTCTAAACATCGGTCAAGGCGGACGTGTCTCTGACACCCCCTCCCCTCGTCCTGTCGCGGACCTCAATATACAACGACATTTAACACTCTCTTCCCCAAAAAAATAAAACTTATGCCACTCTAGCACCAAAATCAATACATATTACGCTGCTGCCCACATAAATACCCTACCCACCTCATCCGCCTATCAGACGTCCAAGGGTGAAGAACGATGCCACTCTCCAAAAATAGAACCCTATCAAACAATTACACATACTATTAAAACTAAACAAATCAAAATATTACAAAATTTTACAAAAACCGTTTAAGCCATTAATACGATTCATAAAATTTCATATCCATTTATTATATCGGAATGATACTCCAATCATTTCATCAAAGAAATTAGATCAAACGTCTTTGATCACATTTATTTGATCAAACTTTCGATTCATTTAACCGGATTAACAGAATCTTAATTCAACAGGCAAATATTTTAATCCGATTCGCAATTTAATCGGGTTAGCGAAGTAATCCGCTAATCCATCAATTAATCCCAATTAATCCCAGGTGAATTAGGATCGGCACACCTCTACTACTATAGTGCTTGTCATTTAAAAACTAAGATATAAACAAACACGTTATTCAGTGTTGTTGACCATGTGACTTTGACAGTTAGAAGAATGCAAACGTCTCGCCCCGCCCTACATTATGCAGGGATGGAGGACAAGCTTGACTTACACTATTATAGGGAGCTGTTTCGCCCGTTGAAGGCACACTATCAAGATAGCAATACGGGCGAATAACACTCGTGCACCAAAATTCCTAACGCTTCTACGTGAAATGGCGTGCAATATTCCCGTCGCTGAGCTATACTATGCAAATTATACCTGAAATATTTTAAAAATTTATCTCTTTTAAAACACTTATTAAAAACCCAGGATTGACCAGAAGGCTTTAGATAACTAATTTTTATCTCGGTTTCTTTCACTAAGCAATAATGACAGAATATTTATTTGCCGAGTTATGCATAGTCATCGTTTACAAATTTAGTTAAGAACATTATGTGTATGGCAAAAGCCATATTTTGCAAGCTGAGTGTGTTAATTTAAAATTTTAACATTTATTTATTATTTATTGCATTTCAACACCGCGCTGGAAATGTCTCCTGCGTAAACATCGTCTCCTAGAGAGATGGCAAAACACTGTATATTATTAATGGATGTCATAAGTTACAAAAGTTTATAATGATACCATTTGTCATTTAATATTTAAATAAAGTATTTAATATTTATGTAAAATTTTAGCAATAAACACATATTTAAAATCACAACCTTTATAAAATTAATCCCCTGGAATCAAATAAATATTACCTACCTACTTATTCTGATTCTGAGCTGAGACTCTCCTCTTCCGCCGAGTCACTCGTTCGGTCATACTTCACATGACATTTCGATTTCAACGATTATTATGTCAATTTCAATGTCCAACAGTCCATCAATTTTTAAATATGCCGTTTCAATTTAATGTTCTTTACGTGTTTGCAACATAGTTTCCATTGTTCGATAGGATAGCCTCCAAACAACTGTTCACACAACTTCTTGTTGCCGTCAAGAGACGAAGATATTTCTTCGCGTATCTTCCCTTTTATATTTCTCCAGACAAGTTCGATTGGGTTCAAATCTGCGTGATATGGGGCCAACCTGATGACATCATGACCATGTAATTTCATCAACGTTGAATGTGTTTACACTTGAAACTTGTTTCACTAACAGCAAATCGGCTTTCGTCAAGCCAGATGAAAATTAAATTTTATTCATTGTTAGCCACTCTTGAATGACTTGTTTTGTGTTTGCCGATGTGGGTTTCTTATTTAGCCGGACATTATGGTCACTTGCATTATTAAGAACAATTGCAAATTCCTCAGATAAATTTTGCAGCAATTTCTGTTTGACCCAAGTGGAAACATTTTTCGTAATTCATATCGTCATGGTAATCCCCCGATTTCTGCTTCGATCTGAAAATTAACGGTGCATTCGGGACAAAATCTTGTTCTCCCCCCCCCCACCCCCTGAATGAACGATAATCAACCGCGGACCTTTTCCAATAGGTTCGGTGACACCGAGTTCCTTGTCCGACTGCCAACAAGAACCAACACAATGTGAGGCATGCACGTATGTTTCATCGACATAAACAATCGCCCTACCGGGCTTCTCGAAATTGCCGCATTTCTTGTAGATATCGACCCCTCACCATGCAGCAATTTCAGGTTTCTTCACTAGAATTCTTCTCTTCGACTGGCACTACTTCCAACGGAATCCTAGCCGTTTTAACAATCGCCGCAAGTATTCCCTGCTACAATCTAAAACACCGTCCTCCCGCAAAGCCTTGTTCAAATGTTGGGACAGTTTTCTTGGCGGTATAAAACTCATGTACTTTTCTTCTCACAGCACCGCACTTAAAATCATCCACTTCCATTCCTTTCTTGTGTTGTGTTTTATTATCCGCCGGCGTTGAAAAACTGAGACTATTTTTACAGTTCACTTTTTCCTCAGCCATAGTCTTCTTCACTGTTGATGCTGAGACTCCCGTCGCTTCACCTATCGCATCAGCAATATCGTACTTCAGCAAGTACAAATTATTCTGGTCTTTTAAATGTGCTGCAACATTGTACACAATCTCTCGTGCCTGCCCCCCTCAAAGGCCGTCCCGAACTTATTGTTGACTTGAGTTCTTGCGAGGTCGATGCCATAGGTCCGGTCGGATCGTGTAACACGGATCACGAGGTGACGCGGTGAACGAGCCTGGAATGGTGGCTCTGCCTGCAGCAGCTCGATTACGTTTCTCTTAGTGTGAGACGTCGTATCTATGACGCGTCTTTCGTATGACGGCCTCGTTATGACGCCGCATGAAAAATATCGATTACCGTTCGACACGTCATAGCGGGCTAGTCGTACCTAAGGCGTCTTGTCCATGACGTCCGAGAAGTGTACTGTTTGCACAAGTTGGTAATTCTGTATCTCCGTATTTATCATTTCTCGCTGAAGTTGGTAACGCCATGACGTATTTGTTGGCCAATCAAGCGTTTTCGTCGTGTTACTGTCGTTACTGTACACAAACATAGCTGCGAACGTGTCAAAACAATGGACAAAAAGTACGTATTTCATTAAAGTTATTGTCTAACTGCTTTAGCGCATAATATACGTGTAAATCAGGCAAGCGATACATAATAACATCACGGGCACAGAATTATTGATGTATGTTATGAAATTCCGCGCAGGACAATTTTAGTAATGTTGAAAATTATTGCATACAAGATCAAACGAGAATATTAAAATTACATTTTTTTCGACTGTTCAGGACAAAGTCGATGAGCTGTGGTAGAGTCACTGTTCTGCAGTGGGAAGAGTTGGTGGAATACGTGTTTACTCATCCAGAGCTTGCCACAGGACAGCTTTTGTGTGTGCAAGGAGCAAGGACTCTCACGGACATGAGTCTCTCCACGAGGCTAAATGAGAGAGGCCCGGAAAAGTCAGGGAGCAGTGGAAAAAGGTTAGTAAGATCCCTATAGTCTAATTCTAAAGGAAATGTAATAAAATATATGAGTGTGTGTAGTGCAAAACTTAATAAATTTAATAGTTTGTTTTGTGGAATGTTTGTGTATACTTTTGCACTTCATTTCTTTTTCAAGCTCACATACTTGTGTACTTTATTAATTTTTCAACCTTGCCTTCAGTAGCTCTTCATTGCTTTTTCAAACTCTTGTGCAAAGTTTACCTCAGTATTTCATACACAGCATGAAGTAAGTGGTTTTTTCAAAACATTGGACGTACTGTTTCAGCAAGCATGGTTATATTGCATGGACAGTCTCATATGCATTTATTCTGCTGGGTTAAAGCTTCAGAAAACCCTTCAGCATCCTAGACGAACACTAAAATATGACGGAAACACAAGAGCGTAGACAATAACAGTTTACAATAGTTTAATTTTTTTTTTTTTTTAATTTCTGTATCTCAAAACATACAATAAAATCGTGATTATATCTTTTAAACATTAAAATATTTTAAAAGGCCATCCTGGCACCCAATGACCGTCAAAGCAGGGCGCTCAAATAAAATGATAAAAAAATATGCATTAAAAATATAATTTGAATTGAATGTATCCCAAATAATCATTTGAAAGCAACAACAAAGATTAAATAAATTAGAATCATAATATATTATGGGCTATCAATTAAAATAATAAAATAATTCAAGTTACAAAAGGAGAATCTTACTGACAAGCATCACTATGAACGTTTAATTCACATTAAAGTAAAAAGTTGATGCTTAGAAAATATTAAACAGCCAAACTTTAAATAGATTAAAAGTCTCTATCCAAAGACCATCTGACCAAAAAATGAGACGTTCACAAAAAAAAAATACAAATTAAAACTTATTTAAGCAATTCAAGCACCGATGATCTCAAATGAATGAACTTGCAGGTGGGTTAATTCAGGGCTCTCAAACTGGCGCAAGTCGATACGGTCCCAATTCAACACCATGAACATTTCAGGTAACTTAGAGCAAAGAGTTTAAAGTTTAGTTATCACGAAAACGACTAAAAGAAAAGGTGCTATGGGCACCACATACTACAAGTCAATCCAAACTTGAATTGTGAAAACACCATGGAAACCAAACCGAATTTAGAGCACAAATAATACAGCGCGCTCACATAACACCCTAACTCGAATTACCAGAAAATTTCTACAAAATGTCACGAACCCCCCTCATCGTGCTACTCGTTGTGCATTGCTGGATACTTCCAGCTCTCTCAGATACTAGCAAGGTTTAGGCTTTTGAACAGAGTCTGTAGTGGACCGACGAGCAGAAATACCATAGAGGTATTCTCGCTGAGCTGACCTGAGTAGAAGTGGACGAGCTTTGCTCGAAAGCAAGCCTCGTCCAGCCATAAAGTTTTACCAACCAATAAAAATCGCTGTTGCTCGCGCATGTGCAGAAGGGGTAGGGGTAGCTAAGAGGTATGCTGGAAAACGGGAGGGGGGAGGAAGCCAAGGCAATCGCAGGTGGAGCAGCAGTTCAAAATCTTTACACCAGATCAGCGCACTCTATAACGCTGGCGATGCAAGCACAAGCTGCGCAACCCCTGCCTCCCCTGCTAGAACGAGTCACACCTCAGCTTTATTTTTCCAGTCAAGTCACAGTTCACACCGAAACAACACGTTGAGCACAGAAGAAATAGTTAGAATCAGAAGTAGATCAACAACGCAATTAGTAGCGTAGAAAAATTCAATAGACGTCTTGAAGTCAATGTCAGTTCACAACTCTCAATATTTTTAGAGATACATTTATGATGCAAATCTTCACAAACAGCACTAATTCAGTCAGCTGTCCCGGGAGGATACGCAGTCAATAGCCAGGGGTACAGGAGTAGGCATTCAGCGCCTGAACAACGCAACCTACCAAGCAAATGTGTCAGAGGAATTGCATCATCAGGAGCTATCAGGCTTAGTAGTTCCAAGACGGCCTCAGAAGAACCTCTTCTCGCGTTCAAACACCGCACGACGCCCAGGGGAATTTACCAAAACAAAACAAAGAAGAAGGGTGAGATTGAGAATATCGAAACTAAACTAAGAAAGGGGAGAGGGGAAGAGTATTACATATGCGAGCAGAAACCAACTTATAATGTTAACACAATTAAAACTCAAAATTACAAAAAAATTAAATACTATTGAACCAGAAATTTACAAAGTTAAATATCTTTAGGATCAAAATATCACAAATCTAATTACTTCAATACTACCAAAATTGATATATCAAAACATTTTATAAAATTCTAAAACAATCCAGAACCAATTAAACTTAAGATTTAGACTTATACCTCTTCAGATGACTCACATAAGATTTGCGAAACTCACGTGAAGTCCCCACAAAACTTAGCATTACAGTGTTGAATCCTAAATATTTAGAGTTTTGGTACGGCCCAATGAATTTAGGAATGAATTTAGAACCAAGTTCCTTTCTGCTGTCGGCCAGAATATGATTTCTGCAAAGAACCTTATCGCCGACAGAAATGGGAGGACCAATTCGCTTCACGTCATTAAGGCGGTTAGCAACCCCATAGAGGAGTCGGTCCAGCGAGCCAGAATCAAAGGAAGATGGCAGAGGAAGGTTCCAAATATTAAGTGAAGGATATGGCAAATGACGACCAAAAAAAGGAAGAGAAGGAGGTAAGCCAGTAGAGTCATGGATCGCCACATTAAACCCGACATTAATGAGCTCCAGATCGCGATCCCATTCAGCGTGGTCCCGGTTATGAAAGATGGTAAGACAAGCCTTAATATTTTTTGTTAAAACGTTCAACTTGGTTGCCCTTGGGAAAATACGGACTTGAGGTGTTAAACTTGATCACCCACTTAAAGCACATGTTCTTAAAACAATGCGACTGAAAGTAACGCGTGTTGTCCGTTACCAGATCGGCAGGGGCCCCAAAAACTTTCCAAACTTGTTCTTGCAGAACGTTCACACTAGAAGAAGCCTTCATGTTTTTTAGAGGGAGTAAAATAACAAATTTTGTGAAGGTGTCCAACAAAATTGAAAGACAAACATTCCCTCTCTTAGAACGAACTAAGGGCCCAAAAATATGTAAGTGTACTACATGGTACACTTGCATATTTTTGGGACCCTGGAGAAGGGTTATGCCAAAATTTGTAAACGGGGCCTGCTTACAATATTGAAAACCGTTGTGTTACATCCTGTTGTAAATTAGGCCAAGCAAAATGCAAGTAAATTTTTTCAAATGCTTTACTAATTCCTAGCTGATCACCATACAAAGAGTCATGAAAATATTTTTAAATCACGGGTCTTAACTTTTCCGGAACTACTAATTTACGTGCACGTCCGGTCTTGCCAGAAAAATATAACAATCCGTACTTTTCAAAATAAGGACACTGAATCCCAGAAGCCAAATTTCGTTTCACCTGTTGACACCATGTATCTGAATTTTGTACGTCACGAAGCTGGACAAAAAACTCCGGGAAGCCTTGAATTAACCCGAGAGAAGCTGGAGGGTCTACGGGATTAGGTTCAAATTAAGTTTCATCGAACATATGCGGTAATGCGTCTGCCACCGGATTTTACGCACCCCTAACATGGTGGATTTTAAAGCGAGATCTCGACAAGCGCAAAACCCATGTGCCCAATTTTCCCAGCCGATGGGGATGGGACAACACCCAGCTGAGGGCCTGATTATCTGTAAATAGGTCACACTAGTCATGTTCTGTGTAGGGGGGGAATTTTTCCAACCCGAAAAGGCACGCAAGCGTTTCTTTTTCGTACGTTCCAAGGACTCGTTCTGATTGATTCAAAGACCTACTAGCAAATGCTACTGGCGCAAAGTGACCGTCCCGCCATTGACCCAACGCCGCACCCAGAGCAAGTGACGAAGCGTCCACCTGGACCACAAACCGTTTATTAAAATCGGGTAAAATCAATACCGGCGACGATCTAAATTTCTCTTTCAAAATATTAAAGGCCAGCTCTTGCTCGTGGTCCCAAACAAACTCTACTCCTTTTTTCTTTGAAATGGTTTAAGGGGAGCAGCAATTTCCGAGTAATGTTCAATAAATCGTGAGTAATAGCCCATCATCCCTAAAAACCTTTGTACCCCTTTAAGGGCGCATGGACGGGGAAAGCTGACAATAGGGGCAACTCGCTCGAGGTCCAGTAACAATTTGCTCTCACAAATAACTTACCCTAAAATTTTTACTTTGTCAGCAGCTAGTGTGACTTTATCGGGATTTACCGTAAGACCTACCTCCCTAAACCGTTGCAATACTTTTCGTAAATGTTCCAGGTGGTCACTCATATTTTAACTATAAACAATCACGCCATCCACGTAATTGAAAACAAAATCATGTTTGGAATCTAAAAGTACGTGATCCAGCACTCTGGATAGGGTTTGGTTACCGAAGTTAGCACCCATTTGGATCCTGGTGAATTCAAACTGATGTCGTATAGGTAATACATTACATTTGCACTCCAGTGTTCAAAACTTTTGGTCATATGCTTTGCACCACGAAAAACACTATACCAAAACTCCAACAAAAAAAATTAGTATATCAGTTATTGCTCATTTACTATTAAATTTTGTTATAAAATGTATATATATATATATTAAATGTTGTAACATATGCGAAGCCACTTCAGATAGGCGGTTTTACTATGGACTCTAGCCGCCATATAGAATGCAGCCCAAAACATTGTGTTTGCATTAGAATGGCGTTGCGAGAAAGTTTACTTTAGTAACATTTCGTGTTGAACGAAGAGGACGAAGAATAAATATATATTACAATTCATGTGTGAAGTTTCACTAGTTTATTATTGGTTTGTGTTTGTTGTGCGATAAAATAATTTCCTCATATAAAATACCGATATTGAGTGTGATACCGCGGCCCAGCATTCGGTTATGGGCGATAATAAGCACGTGGTTAAGATATAGTGTTCATACATCAAGACTTGTAAAAAACTACTTTTTTAAAAATAAATTATTAAATAAAGTATAACAAGCGTGCTACCGTTGTCGTGTAGTGTGTTGCAGGTTGCGTATCAATAATTAGTGCAACAAAATCGCGACCAGCAGCCTAGCCGAATTTTTGGAAAGCAAATTTAGATGTTCTTGAGTCACGAATAAGTAATGATTTGCTCGCATTTATATTTAAATTCCTAACACTGGCCAGAGTCTCCAGCCAATCAGGGTAGAGACTACAACCGTCAGGATTGGCCAAGCACCTCAGTCAATCAGGAGGAAGACAGCCTGTGATTGGCCGAAGAGCACAATCAAGAAACAGCCCTCCAGAAATCAGAATATATAAGGACCTCTTCATTCGACTGTCCTCAATTTGTGAGGTATTGTTCCCTGATGATGACAGCTGCAACGACTGCCGAAACGTTGGAGAAGAAATCCACGACGTGGTTCAAACCCAAAAGCCTAGAAATTGAATAAATATTAAGTTACATATAATTTTATAGCAGGTATTTATAATGCATTTTTAATTAAATTCATTTAGTTACACAGTTTTGACTGGTATACTATTGTATGTTGGGTTTCTTTTCGTTATGATTAAATTCGATGTAGTGTCAGGCCATTCATTCGAACCATCCAGTGTTAGCAATTTTTAGTCGGCATTGTTTTCTGTCAATGGGTACATGATCTTCATGTTAGGGTCGTCCTCTTCCTCCACCTCCTGCAAGTGACCTCCAAAGTGAGGGTAACTGCCGTCCCCATACCGCTCTGCCACTCTCTTCACCAGATCCTTGGAAGGACACTTGAGGTCGTAGGCCCAGCCTATCTTAGCGAACAAGTTCAGGTAGAAGGTGGTCATGTTGAAGGCGTAGCTGCCCAACTCAGCTGCCCGGTAGTCCCAGGGAAACGTATGGTGGTAGTTGTGCCAACCCTCGCCCATCGTCATGAAGGCCACAGACATGTTCTCAGCTGCGTAAATGAGCCTGTACCAAAAACAAGTATACATCTGTCACTGCTCTGCTCATAAAAAGTTTCCTTATTTTCAGTATTCATCTAAAAAATCTCTACTTTGGCACTTCCAATCAATATAAGGGGGGAAATGTTTTTTGGAGACTTCTTACAACTGCATACAGAAGGGGGTATTCCCGTAAGAAACATATACATTAAAACCAACAAAACCAGATATTTCAGTGATTTTTATTCTATAAAATATATGCAATGGTTTTTAGTAGTTGTTCACCCTGGTTTGAGATAAAATATCACAACACCGATAGTAAGTACTTTTCGTTCAATGCAAGCGAAGGAGTGTGATTGTTCGAGCCTACGCCCCGGTGTTAGACTTAAATGTGTCCTGCGTGGTTTTATTTCTATTCTCCACTAAATTCAAGGGAATTAGTGTTAGATTATGTTGTTGTTTTTCTATTCATTATACTTTACATATCTAAGTTTTCATGGTTTCATTTGGTTTATGATCTTTTTTGTTGACCTTAATATTGCATAATGTTGTTTCGCATTGTTTTTTAGTTATTCCCATTGGTTCCTGTCATAATGTCATGGTTTGTGTACTGTGCATTGTCTTTTGTCACATTTATTTGTCACCGTTATAATTTATTTTGTTGTTCGTGTACTAGTGCTTCGCTTTGGTTGGGATTCTTCCTCTAGGTATCTGAGATTTTGTTATATTGTAATGTTTCCCAGTGGGGGTTTGTTGTGCGATAATGACTAATGGTGCATTGTAATGATGTAGGCGTATAATTGATTATGTTTTGGGTCATGGCTCAGGGGTAAGGATGGGAATCGACCATAAGGCTGTTCAAAAGCTATTTCTATCTAGATTGTGATATTTAATGGTTTAGAGACGTGGTATCGATACAACCTGATATAAATACAACTCATATGAAAAATAAGTTTCGTAATTATTTTTTAAGAAAAAATATTAGCATTTTAATTACAAAACTTAATTCGTATAAATTTCAGAAAGTTGTTTTAAGATAAGTTTTATTTCAGCTTATTGAAGTCATAGGAGTGGTTGTTTGCAATTTCTTTGAAATTCGACAGATGGTTCGCCTGCTTTTCGCTATGCTGACAATTTATTTCAAAAGTTAAAATATATGTAATAGCATATCTCAAACATGCGTTCTTCACGACGTTCGAATAACTCGAACAATTATTTCAAGTTGTGGCCTCACATAATTATTTTCTTCAGTTTTGAGATCTGTGCAAGTTACTTAAGCATATATAAATAGTATAGAAATGCCGGTTAGAGCGCAGCCCCCGACCATCAGAAAACCAACAGCAAATTGAATGCCCAAACCATCAGAATACCATCAGAAAAAATTACTGTTTGTTTTCCTGATCCAAAACATCAGCTGCCGGTTCGAGCGCAGCAGCAAAAAAGTGACTGCAAAAGTTGCGTTTAGAGTGCAACCGCAAAAAGTGACTGCAAAAAGTTGTGTTTGGGAGCAGCCTCCAGTCATCAGAAAACCAACGGCAAATTAAATGCTCTAGCCATCACAAAACATCAGCTGCCGATTCGAGCGCATCCGAAAAAATTGACTGCAAAAAGTTGCGTTTGGAGCATCAGCAAACAGTGACTGCAAAAGTTGTGTTAGAGTGCAGCCGCAAAAAGTTGCGTTAGAGTGCAACCGCACAAAGTGACTAAAAAAAGTTGCAGAGAGTGGCTCAAGAAAAAAAAAAACTGTCCATAATAAAGATGGACCAGTTGCTAAATGTATTGACTGGGACCCAACAATTTAAGAAACTTTCCGAACTTACAATCGGACAGACCTATCCCATAGACCATGCTGAAATATATGATACACGGTATGGATACAAAGTGGTAATTACTTCTGAAAATTTTAAAGTAACCTTGCCATACAGATATCTTCAGATTTTCAGCGAAAAAGTTTTAGATGGTGTTAATCAAGGAGGTATAAATTTTTCATATGATTGAATGGAGGATTGTGGCGTTAAACAAAGGCATTCTATTCGGTTTTTTAAAGAGTAAATAATCGTCGTATTAGAAATCAGTTGATTATCATTTGTGCTCATATCTCTATAAAGTTTTAATGATTGGATAACCATTAAAACACAATTATCGCTCTGACTTCGGCAATTTGTTGCAAAACATACTGTACGAACATCGTGTTATCGCGCCGTGCGACAGAGAAAAAGATTCATCCATCTGGGGCCAGACGTTTAATTCGTCCAAACTGAACGATTTGAAAAACAAGAGTGGCTCAATAAATTTTAATGGGTAAAAATTAAAATTTTTTATATTTTAAATGAGCGCAAATAAAAATCAACCAACGTCTAACATGATGACGACCATGGCAATGAAAAAGGTTAACGCAAGTGGTAATGTTTGGAAAGAATATAAGTTTAAGAAAGGCGTCTTTGTGGAAAGAAAGAAGAAGAAATCTCAAGAGAAGCATGTCAAGTGTGAAACTTGTAACCATTATTACAAACCGTCTCTTATAAGAAGCCATCTTAAAAGTAGATTGCACAAAGGTCTTACACCAATACGTAATAAATCACATGAACCAACAAATGTATGGGAAATTTCTAAAGTGCCACAACACTTAATATCAAAACAGAAGTTCCAAAGAGAGAAACAAGTGAAATGAGGAACGTGTAGCCACTATTACAAACCGTCTCTCATAAGAAGTCACTTGAGAAGTAAAATTCATAAGTACACAACCATATTCAGTGTAGAAGAAATCGAAACAGCATTTCAAAGTAGGATCAAGGCTTATGCTGTAAAGAATGTGAATGCATACAAAGACCGAAAGTATTTCCTAAACGATGTAAAAGAAACTGTCACAGAGCTAATTAGTAAGTATTAAAAATCATTCAAAGTGAACACGAAATTCTTCACTGAGTACAAAAGGAGAATTGGCGAGAATATTGAATATGTAGAAAGCTCCTTTAAAACAAAGAACGAAATTATACTGAAATCGACTAATCTGGAAGAATATTATACCAACAGCATATCGAAAATCATAGCTGAGATGGGGACATTCGAAACAAAGGGATCTCAGTGGGCGTGGAATTTCTATTAATGTATACACATACGAAGAAGATGGTGGTAAGAAATATATAATCTGTCCTTAAAAATAACAAAAAATAAGATGGATAAGCACATAAACCTACTCTATATCAAAGACGAAAAGAACGACCACTACTGCTGGGTAAAAAGTCTTTCGAGACTTGTAACATCACAAGTGACGAAAAATGATCACAAAAAATTTATATGTAATTTATGTTTGCAACATTTCTACTCTGTAAATAAGCTAAAAGATCACGAACAAGACTGTCGAGATCACGATGGTGTTAGAGTTGAACTACCATCTAAAGGAAAAAATGACATATTAAGATTTCAAAACCAAAATCATTCTTTGAGAGTTCCGTTTGTGGTATATGCTGATTTTGAATGTTTGTTGACTAAACTTGCCAACCAAACCCCGACAAATGTTACACGAAACCATACCAAAAACACGAGCTTATTAGCTTCTGTTACTATGTAAGATACGAACATGGATACTATAAACCACCAGTAACTTATGAAGGATCTGATGCATCTGCTATGTTCGTTAAAATGCTAATGGAAGAAGCAAAGTCTATTGGTGATATATACTCAAATGAAAACCAATGCTTCCATTAGCTCAGAAAGAACGAATTGTTTATGATACAGCTACCCATTGTCATATATGTGAAAAGCCTTTGAATTGTGATTCTGTGAGAGATCATTATCATCTCGCGGGGAAATTTAGGGGAGCTGCACACAGAGATTGTAACTCATCGTATAGAAATCCATGTTTTGTCCCAGTGTTTATACACAAGGTATCTGGTTATGACACACATTTATTCATAAGATATCTTGGCATCGATGAAAATAAAATTGATCTAATTCCCAACAATGAAGAATAATATATTTCTTTTACGAAACATGTTTGTAAAAGTGTAAATCTTAGATTTATTGATTCATTTAAATTTATGGCGATTAGTATCGATAAAATCTCTAGCAACCTTTCCAGAGGCCAATTCCGAGAAATGTGCAAGCATCTTTCCAATGAACTTCTTGACTTTATTACAAGAAAAGGTGTCTACCCATATGATTACATGGATAGTGCTGAAAAATTTCGTGATACATCGCTTCCATCCTAAGATACATTTTACAACAAACTCAATAAATGTGGCATTACAGACGAAGATTACGAATTTGCGAGAGTGGTGTGGGAAATATTCAAAATAAAATCTCTAAGATAGTACACAGAACTCTATAAAAAATATGAAGTGTTGATATTGTCTGATATAATGGAAAATTGTAAAGATGTGTGTCTCAAAACATATAAGCTAGATCCAGCATTTAATTTCACAGCCCCAGGGTTAGCGTGGGATGCTATGCTCAAACACACTAAAATAGAACTAGAATTATTAACAGATTACGACATGATTTTGATGATAGTAAAAGGTGTTCGTGGTGGAATTTCATAATGTTGTAAGCGATATGCTAAAGCAAATAATAAATACATGAATGCTTATGACAGCACAAAGGAAATCTTTTATCTTACATATCTGGATGCCAATAACTTATATGGATGGGCTATGAGCCAGTATTTACCCTATGGTGGGTTCAAGTGGGTAAATACAAATATAGATGTAACAAAAATAGAAGATGATGCTACCAAAGTGTATATATTGGAAGTTGCTTTGGAATACCCACATGAACTACACTATCTCCACAAAGATCTGACTTGGCACCAGAGAATAAAATACCAGAAGGTTCAAAAAACCCTAAACTTTTGACTAGTCTGAATGGTAAAGAGAAATATGTATTACACTATGTAAATCTTAAGCTATAACTATCTCTCGGAACGAAGTTGAAAAAGATCCATAGATTTCTGGAGTTTGATAAATCAGATTGGCTCAAGTCCTATATTGATCTAAACACAAATATGCGAACAAAGTTTACAAATGACTTAAAAAATATTTCTACAAGCTAATGAACAATTCGGTTTTTGGAAAAACAATGGAAAATATTAGAAACAGAGTGGATATATGGCTGTGCACAAGTTCTAAGCAAATGGATAAACTAGTGTCTAAACCAAACTTTAAAGATAGGACTTTATTTACTAGCTCTTTGATTGCAGTTCATATGAATAAAACAAAACTGTTCTTTAACAAACCCATTTATGTTGGGATGAGTATACTCGATCTATCGAAAGTCTTAATGTATGATTTTGACTATAATATAATATAATGAAGCCAAAGTATGGAGAAAATATTGAACTGTGCTACCAAGATACTGATTCGT
This sequence comes from Dryococelus australis, assembly GCA_029891345.1. Classification (NCBI taxonomy): domain Eukaryota; kingdom Metazoa; phylum Arthropoda; class Insecta; order Phasmatodea; family Phasmatidae; genus Dryococelus; species Dryococelus australis. Next base: position 318,696,477 of record CM056994.1, read on the forward strand.
ACATCTATTATATAAAAACACCAGACTTCTACAGTGACATGAAAGAAATGGTCGACCATTTTGATACTTCTGACTATAGAAAAGATAATCCATATGGTATACCGTTAGTTAACAAAAAGATTATTGGCAAAATGAAAGATGAATGTAATGGAAAAATAATGGAAGAATTTATTGTTTTGAAATCGAAAATGTATGCAATAAATGTGGAGGGTGGTGAAAATAAAAGAGCAAAGGGTGTGGAAAACACTGTAGTCAGAAATAAGATTAGTTTTGGTGACTACAAAAAGTGTTTGTTTGGTAAAAATGTATTGTACAAAAGTATGAATCTTATTAGAAGTAAGAAACATGAACTCAATATAATTGAGATGAGGAAAAAAGCAATAAGCCCCGAAGATGATAAAAGATTTATTCTTAAAGATGGCATTAATACACTACCATGGGAACACTACAAAATTGCAAAAGACTGACAATATGTAAGAGCAGTTGTCAAGCGCTAGTCGCCTTATCGCTGATATCATGCATGAGCTTAAAGGAAAGCATATGTATAATAAAATGCAATCGCTCATCAATATTGTAAATGGCAAACTCGTCTACGATAACAGAGAGGTTCAAACCGAAAGACGTTGCACAAATACAAACTGGGCAATCATACTAAACGTCGATGGCGGCGATAGAGACACCCTTCAAAAGTTGTGTATACAAAACGGTTTTCATAAACGAATCTCGCTTCCAAAAAGGACGAGGCTAAGACAGTAAATCATGCGCTGCCACCTACTGGTAATATCGGTAAGCATCGACAATCATGCGGTGTCGCCTACTGGCGATATCGGTGAGCATCGTCAAATCATGCGCTGCCTCCTACTGGCGAAAACCAATACTACCACATCAGATGCCATAATCGTCTGGTGAGGGTACGACTCGATGCGCTTAGGCAAGAGCACCCCGAAATGCAACTACCCATCACATCGCTAGGTAACTGCTTCAGTACGACAATGTGTTGCCTCATCGCTGATATTGTACACATTAAATCGTTCGCGACAGACAGTTTGCAACGATCGATCGAGTAGTGTTTCGAGATGACTTCTCGTTTCGAAATATCACAAGCAAAGCATGCCATGTATCGAAATTGTTCGAGTATCATGTGTAAGCCTATGAGAGTCTAACAAAATGCAATCGCTCATCGACATTGTAAATGGCAAGCTCGTATACGACTCTAGAGAGGTGTATGTAATCATGGATGTAGAAGGCAACCCGTGGTTCAAAGTAAAAGACGTTGCAAGAATACTGATCTGAAAAAAGCGCTGCAAGTGAATGTAATGAAAAAAGCCCAAAGAAACCGTTGGCACAATCACAAGGGGTGAGTTGAGTCACCCAACTTAAGAATGCACATCCTCAGACGGTTTTTATTTCAGAGCCCATTTAAAACACTCTTATAGTGCTATTATATAACAGTAAATGTTTTTAATGGATAACCATCCATTAAAAACTAATAACCGTACATGTTTGCATACTATTGGGCTTCGGTGATTCTTTCACTTTTAACATAATAAATTAGGTTTCTTTGGCTTACGAGTACCACATTACAAATAGTTGTAGCCGATATTGGTTTATTAAAATCAACTGTAAGTTTCAGATTAGTTCGATCTTTTACAGTAGCTGTTTTTCCGTAAGAACAATCAATAATATACAATGGCGCAGAGTTGAAGCACAGTTCATTATTACGATAAGGGGTATCTAGTTTAGTCTTTGAATTTCTAAAATCGTTGTAAGCAATATACTTCTTATCGAAAATTTTATCATCAATGTCTAAATACAAATTCTCTTTGGGAAACACTTCATTCTGTCCATTCTTAATAGAAATATTTTGGACGAAACAAGAGTCAAACATTGAACCTTGTGTGAATTGCACAGGATCTTCTTTTCAGCTATGCTGAAAACCAACAATGACAAAGTCTGGCATATCGAATTGGATTAAATTGAACTGATATTTTATATCAAACTGAAATGAGTTTGCATTAGTAGGTACTGGTTTTTCAAGACATTGCCAATAATTAAAACTAATTGGAATTTTGGAGTGTTTGTATAATTTTGCTTTAATTACGTCTCCATAAATAGAATCGAATACAACAATTGGCCACAGAATTTCCAATTTCTCAATAACAATTTTACCAGCATCTGGTTTATTATCTGCATCATCAGATCCATCCGCTTTCTTTTGAGGTCTTCTGTAAAGCGAAACATCGTCACTAGAATTTCGAATGATGTGATCTTGTACCCACCTTTACAGAATATTTCATTACAATCTCTCATAAACTCAAACAAATATCTTCATGGATAGGTAATTTCGTTAAGCTTATCTTTCCTAAGATATTTACCTAGTTCTGTCCCCGACATTTGGAAGTATGCTGGTTATGATTCCGAACCAAGCAATGTATGCATGATTGTTGAAGTGATGTCAGGGTTGTCAATACTTTCGATTATACAACCATGTTTTGAGATCTCTATTCTTGAGAATTGGAATGGGAAGAAATTCTCACAAAGATCAATAGTTGAAGTTTTTTCATAATCTGCATTTGTATCTCTTTTAGTTAACTTCTACTGTTGGTAAACATAAGCTTCATTTGGATGTGAAAATGTATCGCCAATAGGAATATCAAACTCAATGCGCTTGTTGTATTCATTCAAATTATTATTTTTTGGTCGTTTGGCGGAAGCGACTGATGCTCATAACTTTCAATTTTTTGTTGATCCATTTATTATATAGAAAAAAAATTTCTTATACAACTACACTTTTCTTATCAATCCAACAATTATGACTACTATCAAAACCTAGCCATTTAATTAGCAGTCTATTTTTCATACATTTGAGACAGTGTACATTTAAGTTATCATTGTTCAAAATGAGGCAACAAAAAATTGTAAACAATATAGAGAAGAATATAGAGAGAAGAAGACAGCTAATTGAAAAGTTTAAAACTTTTAGAAAATTTCGTCATGATGAATATGAAAAATAAAAAAACATGATCAACCATTGATAGGTGCGATACAAGATTTGGGGCAGAAAATTAGACATGTAACAAATGAGAATAAGAACTTAATAAAAGAACTTGTTCAAGTTGCTGTTAAGAATTTAGACTACCCAAAGACACCAACAGAAACATCTTTTGAAAGAAAACTGTTTGGTAAAACAGGCACCGATGAACGCTATGGCTATGAATTCTATGATGATGAACGCTATGGCGATGAATGCTATAACGATGGTTTTAAATGCATTGACAATTACGATGAACTTTATGACGAAGCGTTCGGGCATTTTAAAACTGATATCCGACAGATAACTAACTACAAAACAACATTTATTGATAAGACAGTGGCCGATTTCTTAATTGACTGCAAAGATGATGTTTTTGGTCTAAAGGCTGATAAAGGTAGATTCTATATTGGTGATAGTGAAGTAACATTCATCAATGACAAATTTACTGTAAAAGGCCGAACATACACTGCAACAGATGGGTTGATGAAATTACTAACTAGTAAAAACGCAACAGAAAGCGACTACACTGCAACCGACTATGAACACTATAGCCGTATCCTAGCAGATACGAACACATTTTTTTTCAAAGCAATGATCCAAACTTGGGAACACCAAAATCGAGTAAAGAGAATAAATGGAAAATTATTGTTAAACCTATTTACGATTCGCTTAAAAAGAAACGCCCCTCACCTAAAAAAGGGAAAGGCATAGAGAAATATGCAGACTATCTCAATGAACACATACAGATGGATATTGTTAGGATGCTTATTGGTCGACTTCTCGTTATTTATGGCGAAGAGAATACTGGAAATGATAACTATTACAATGAAAAAGTTGGAATAATGAATATGCTCAACAGCAAGTTTTGTGACTTTGTTGTGAATAATCCAAAAGGTATACCATATCCGATTCGAATGTTAAACACAATACCACATACTTTTTGGGAGACGAAGCATTACGGTAAAGGGTTACTCAATGACATAATAAATGTGCTACCTTTTGAGTTGCACACACCCAGTTATCAGTACTTAGGTCCAGGTATCAGACTAATAGAGAGTATTGAGCATGGTGATAAACCCACTAATCCACTAGATGCGGCTGCAATGGAACCTGATACAACTTATCATCATTATATAAAATCTAGCTGAAAGACATGTGGCTGACAAAGAACTAGAAAAGAAAGCGTTCAAAAGATTGTTAAGTTCAGATGCTGGTCTCAATGAGAGATTGTGGGCTGGTGTTACTGGATCTGCGATGCATATTAAACGTAAGCTTGGCTGGGGAATTAAAATAAAATGACAAGATATTTGTTACAATAAATGAAAGTAAAAAATATTGTATTTCAAGTTCCTAACGAGGAGTTGAAGGGTTTAAATATTGATTCTTTCCTAACGAAAGACCAACTGGATCATAAAAACAAGAAACTAAAGGAGGACAAAGGGATGGCTATCACAATTTCAGTTCCACAGTTTAAGAAAATGTCCAAAGAAATTAAAAATGGAAATGGTTTGATAGTTCATAAGGGTGGATTTTTACCCTTAATTTTCGCAGCATTGGGGGCTCTAGGAGCATTAGCTGGCGGTGCATCATCTATTGCTACATCTGTAATTAATGCCTAGAAGAATAACCAAGAATTATAAGATCAAAGCATACATAATTTAGCTATGGAGGAACACGGCAAGGGATTGAAGAAAGTTAAGTGGGGTAAGAATGTAAAAAAAAATAACTCCACTCAGTAATTTTGAAATTGATCAAATGGTTAAAAAATTAAACATTAAAAATTTTCGGGGTGTATTTATGATCGATGAGCTACTTAACACGCCACTCGAAAATGAATGCAGGATTGTTAATCTAGATGTTTCGACAATCTCTTGTACACACTGGGTATGCTATTGGAAAAAAGCAAAAAAAAAATATCACTTTGATTCATTTGGTGGAAATCCACCCCGACATTTAATAGCATATCTCAGAAGGAATATTTTTTATAACGATGAAAGAATTCAAAATTACAATCAAGTAACTTGTGGTCATTTGTGTGTAATTGTGCTAAATCTCTTTTCACATAATTTTAAATTTCCAAAAATTATTTCACTATTAATAAACAATGGATATATGCAGAAATGCATTAATGAGCTCTTGGATTGAAGATAAAATTAAAGAATGCATGAACAATGATGAGAAGATCAGTCCTAATGATTTTGTTTCCAACACACAGTTCAACGACTTTATAACAACACTGACAAGAAATAAAAGATCATTGGATAATGCCTATCTTTCTTACTTGGAAGTAGATAATAGTATAGATTTTGAACAAAAAAGACTAAGACGTGTGGAAAATCCTATTGCACCGATGGACGCAATCAATTTAAAGTATTATCAGAGAAACCGAAATAACATTATTCGTTTAGTTGGGAAATACAATTCAAAAGAAAAAGCATTTTACTTTGATAACCGATTAGAATATTTTTTTATGAGAGATGCAACTATAGCTGAAATAATAATAAAACCAGAAAAATATAAATGTGTTATCAACTGTTATCATGAACGGAAAAAAATTGACATGCATAAAACTTTTGAAGTATACACTGATGATATCATATATTTTAAAATACCAAATCCTACAATGTACCCAAAGGTACAATTGTGTTTATTGAAATAGGTATGGTATATAAATACGTTTTAAAAGATCAGATTATGTTAGTTTTTAATGGAAGCGTTTTTATTAAAAACAAAACTTACAATCTAAGAATTTAAAAAGTCTTTAATTTTTTATGGTACTTGCCATTATATAACTTACAAGTCATATCTATTGTAACAAAACCATATTCATTATTCCAACATTTTGAACACGTCTCCCTAAATTTCTCAAATTACTTATCACCACCAACAAAATAACTATGAATATGTTTAAGATTTGTATTGTCTTGTCTGAATATGCAAACTCTAAGTCTACCGTGAGTAAAGTAATCCCTTACCATATTTTGATTTTCAAGTATGATATCATTGAAAACAGCTACAGACTCTTTATGACATTCATTTACATCAACCATTTCTTCATTTGATGGAAAGAAGTATGCTATTGGTTCATTAAATAATTTTGATGCTACATCTATATCTTTCTTTAAATTGATATATTTGGGTTTGTCCAGACTTTTTGAACATACATAGAGAGTACCAAAGTCCAACCATCCCTGAGCATATATCAAATTATCTATCATAAGTGTTGTTTTCCCACAGTTACTAGGACCCACAATCAAACACCTAATATTAATAGGTAATAATTCTCTGTGTCGTTTTGCCAATACAGTCTTGTCTGGTATTTTTATTTTAGTATCCCAGTCTACACGTTTCTTGCTCATTTATTAACAGATTTTTTAAATAATGTAATAAATGAATAAAGTATTCAAACTAACAGATAAATCAGTGTTGAAGAAGAGACAACATTACCCTTTAGAGACAGAGGGACACTCATTGGCTTTAGTTCAGTTCTATACTACTTATCTAAGGCGGAACTTTGAGTGACTGGATAATGTCTAATGGTTCAAAGATTTGCAGGCACCACAACACCTGTTGCTGTCATAAAATCGTTTCATAGAAACAATCACTGTTTTTACCCTTATTACGAACTAATTTCCATGACGTAGTAGGTAACATATTTGGAATTTTAATGACGAATTATTTAGCCGCATTTCACACTTAACGAAGAAGGTTGCCTTCCGTAAATACCTGAATCCTCACTGCATTCGACGATTTCGTGTTGCCCTCCTGCCATGTATTATTCGCATGTATCTGTTGTGACGGGGTGTCCATCACATTTGAGGAAAGATTTTATATGGATGGTTGATTTCAGCTAGAATATGCCTGGGAGGTTCCCGCTATGCTACCTGTCGTGCGGCAAGGGTCACCGTGTTGCTTCAGGCGGCCGTAAGGGAACCTTATTAGCAACAAGCCCCCTGATTGGAGAAGAGTTCACACCAGTGAAAATACGTTTTCTGTAAAGGTTGTGCTAGTACAGTATAGGGGTCGCATCGATCGTAAAGACGGCGTTGGAGTGAAGGTCTCTCGGTAGAGGATGACAGAGAGTGGGGATTTGGGGTGTACATATTCGGGTTCACGAGGCTTCTCAGGGAGATCTGACCAACCGGCGAGCTGGATACCTCATGGGTGAGTATAAGAACTTAGAAGGATTACTCTCTCTCCGTATTTTCCGAGATAAATGGACTTAGTTTTTGGCAGGCCAGGAGAGCTGGGACTTAAAATTTTACCATGGCAGTGTGGGGACTTCAACTTTCTACGGGTAGAAGTGGGGCATAGATTTTCGTCATGGAGGAGCGAAGAGGCTGAAAATATATCTACCCGACAAGGAACTCTGATGAATTTTCTCTTCTTATGTCCGTAGTGGACTTAGTCTCCGAAATTAAGTGTGTGGGGACTTAGGCAGATCGCAGGGAAGAATGAACATAGTCTCTCGTGCTAGAGTTTACGCCTTGGTTAATGATCATTTGTGCGAGATACTCTCATGAGTTGGGATGGCGAGCTTTCCTGACGAACGATTGGAACTTTGCGAAATTCCTGCTGCGCGCGTGATTGGATTGTAACTCAATGCATATGGTATCGGACTTATTCTGGAACAAATGAAGTGATGCACGCAGAAAGTACTGGGGTTTTCTGCTAATGTGAAGCAGGGAAATACCTTAGAGTTATTCTTGCTCGGAAGTGAAGAACCAAGATTTGAAGTTTTAAAGTAGGATGAGCCTCTAAGTTCTGCATCTGGTTAAGGCGGTTTTAGCGGGTGAAACAAATTGGAAATTTCTAGGACACGTGAAAACGCAGCAGTAATTAGCAAAGAAAAGTGGACTGGGGGGGGGGTGCGCTCTGTTTTGGCTAGAATTAAATAAAGGGAATTTTGGGTGGGGCATGATTGTTTCTCGTTTTGATAAATGAGGTTGAATAGATTGTGTGGAAGTGTGGGCAAGCCTTTGTGGTGGGGGAACATCCCTAATTCTTACTCTATTATCAGTGTGTGTGTGTGTGTGTGTGTGTGTGTGTGTGTGTGTTGGTGTGTATGTGAGCGGAGTGGAGTCAAGGAGGCAAGCCTATTTGGTGGGGAGAGTATCACTGGCTTCCTTGCCACGGAGAGAAGGTTACGTGTGTTGGTCTAAAGGCAAGCTACCACGAAAGTGGATCGGTGGGGAGAGTATCCCTGGCCCAAGGACTGGTGTGTTCCTAGGTGGCTGTACTGGGTTTGGTGGATAAAATGGAATTGTTTGCCTCAGCCCAGAGTTTAATTAATGCTAGAAGAAACTTAGAAGATAATTAAATAAGATGCGAGACCATTCACTCTAGTGGCCGATATTTGTTAACGTACTGGAATGCTATTGAGGAAATCACCCTGCAGGGTGACTTAGCCATAAGGAATATTTTCAGTGTGTCGGGTAAAAAGACCCGTTTTAGAAGAGATTTCAAATAGTGTTTTCTAGAATTGTTGTTTTCTTTTAATTGAATATATATATAAGGTATTTGGTTACAAAATCATATAGCTCCCATTTGTGTGGTAGGCAATATTAGCCTGGTAATTTATATATATATATATAAATTACCAGGCTGATATTGCCAACCACATACATATGTGTGTGTACATATTTGTTTATAAATTTGGTGATAAAAGCCAAAGCAAAAATAAATGGTTGTGTTATGCACATACCCAAGTAAGGAAGAGTAAATCGTCGTGAAATATCAAAATGGGTTTTTTTTAACTTTGTGGTTAGAATTCAATATTGCAAGGAAATCGCTCTAAGCTTGCAATGTGTATAATGCTTCTTGTTATAGTGAAGAATAATGTGGAGAGTTGTGGATTTCACTGATCATTTTTGAGCATTCTAGTAGAGGTGAAAATTAAATTGATGTGTTCTGTTTTCTCTCTGGAAACTTCATTTTCCCAATCATTTTGAATAAGTTTAAACACACTGATATTAACAAGAAAACACTTGCTCTGCTAATGAATACTATTGATGATGTATACATTGTACCCTTCCCGATCCTATATCCTCATAAGTGAGTTAGACAGGAGGGTTTGGGTATAAGGTTGTGCTCCAGGAGTCGCGGCAAATGGGGCACACTATACTAATATTATAAAGAGGTAATGTGAGTTTGCTTGTTTATATGTAACGGCTAATCTCGGAAACTACAGGGCTGATTCTTATAATTCTTTCACTGTTAGAAAGCTACATTCTATCAGATGGTCATGGGGTTGGATTAATTTTTAAAATGTCCCTTGAGAAATTTCAAAATTTGTCAAATAAGACAGCGAAAAATGAGCTACTTGGCTCTACCAAAACCATTAAATGTAAATTGAAACAATATTACAAGAAAATGTCATAAGTTGTCGCAGGTAGTCACAAGTAGACTCGGGTGGTGGCAGGTAGTCGCAAGTAGTCGCAGGTAGTCACGGGTGGTCACAGATAGTCACAGGTAGTTACAGATAGTCACGGGTAGTCACAGGTAGTCACGGGTATTCGCAGGTTGTCGCTAGTTGTCGCAGGTAGTAACAGGTAGGATGGGTAGTCACAAGTAGTCACGGGTAGTCACGGGTAGTTACAGGTAGTCGCAGGTAGCCACTGGTAGTCGCAGGTAGTCGCGGGTAGTTGCATATATATAGATATGTATTTCAATAACACCATTATACCTAAGCGAAGAGATGGCGGGCGGCTAGTTATTTATAGACATTAATAGAGGATAGGGTTAGTAGCTGTGATTATTTCCATGAAATAATTTAATGACTATAGATGTTATGGTGTCTGGAGAGCTTTGTTCCGGTGCACATTATCCAGTCACTCAGTATTCCGTATTAAATATTTTCTCTAATATTTGTGATAAAATAGTACTTCAGGTCCATCTGCAAAGATGTGCTTTGTCATTAGGATTCACTTTAGACGATAGATCGTATATATGTTTTCAACTTCTTTTTTCGTGACCAATCTACAGCCGAAGATTGACGGTTGAATTTAGATACGTTCTGTGTTTGCATGCATATGTACAGGCCTTATGTATAAAGGCACACTCGCATGCATACATTTTTTCCTGTGGCTAATCTTTATAAAAAAATTTATACTTTTCAACTCCAATCGCACACTTCGTGAATTTCCATATCTACCATCAGCCATAAATTGTTGCAGCGGACCCGAAATTGCGACAGAACGTATTGTCTCAGCTACCAGTTAACATACCTATGGAATAATGAAGTATTTGATTAACAATCACTAGCAAGAGACGAACGCTGCTTCCTGTTATACACTTTTTTTTTTAATCTCGCGCGAGGCTGGAGATAGGCAACGTAGCGAGATGGAGATGACTTTGAGCCCGGCACGCAGCGGCGTCTTTGTTCCTTCGCAGAAACGAGAGGGTGTGGAGTGTCCTGGAGGCGCTGCGATGGACGCGCGGGAGAACGGAGGGACTACAACGGCCGTCACGGAGGAAAGAGGTCCTGCGGTAACCGCGTGGAGGCCGGCCGTCGTGTGGAGGGCTGCCATCTTCCTGGCGGCGTTGCACGTGGCCGCACTCTACGCCCTGCTCACCGTGCCACTGTTCGGCGCCTTCTACACTTACATGTGGGGTGAGTAGTCTGTCGACGCTATTCCTTACGTACACGCCATGTATGACGTGCTTAGCTGATACCTAAATATGCCGTGTATTACAAGTGTGCCATACTTGTGTTAACATTAGAGAAACTATGTTTTTTTAAATTGAACTTTTACTTATGTTTTGTCTATAAATTGTAGCATTTCATTTATAATTAACTAGCGACCCGCTCCGGCCTCGCTTGGGTACGATTTACAAATATGGCGTTCTAGGTTTACAAAAACATAGGATTTATACTGTGTTGTTCAATAAGTCTTCGTAAGTGAACCTCTATTTTTTGAAAAGACAAAAATGGTTACTGTGAGTCATCCTTAAAAGATAAACATATGCTGTAGCGGAATTTCTGTAGACCTTTTTGAGATCTACAACTATGTAGCACATTAATTTGACGTATCGCTTATGGTTTAATCAGCGTACGTCGTGTAAGCGCCCGAAAAGCGACTTTTTCTGACTTGATCAGAAAACGTCAACATTTTTCTACTGTTCTTACACTAAATATGAATGTATTATATACCTAAACCTTTCTCAATAAGTTCTCTAAATGATGGCGAAACCGTATTAAAATCCATCGAGTATATTAAAAGTCTTAGCCGAATACACAGACACACGCGGCGAGGCGACTTTGTTTAATACTATGTGTAGACATGGGTAAGAACAGGGAGAAAATAGGTGTGACGGTAATGCCTACTAACAAATAGTTCTTATGAACAGTATTATTTCACTGAGTGAGCACGAATGCGGTGCGTTGTCCCTTCTGTTTAATTTTCTAGACATAATAAAGCTTTGTTTGCACGAAGCACGGACGTAAAACGTCGGCAGGGCTTCAGAAAAGTTGGAAGTAACTGTGGTTGGACTATAGCCCACAAATGCCATGAAAAGTCAGTTGTATGTGCCTAGAATTGTTTCGGCCATTCGACGCGAGAGAGCGATAATGGCGACGCCGACCCAGGTACCCGCCCATCTCCCTGGCGCGTATCCACACGCGACTTTGTGTAGCGGAAAAACGGGAACGGCCTGCGGTGTTCCCGTTTTTCCGCTACAACTATGGAACATTTCGTGGCGACCCATTAATTTTTCTAGCGCCAAGTCTGTAACGAAGTTCATGGAATGTTCCTCCACTATCTCTGAGCGTTTCCGATCAGTGCAATTTGCGATAAGGAGGTGTGAAAACAAAAGGCAGTTTCCACCTATTTTGTAGAACTCGGAAATAGTGCTTGTGAAGTGCGAGGTATCTTTATGAAGTATTCTTCGTACTTTATTTTCGTAGGTCAGCGAATACGACGCACCTACTGTATTGTAGTTTAGCGAGAACACGTAGTATTCATAATAGAGCGTCGCGAACAGCGATGTGACGAGCGTTTTCTTGCGTCTTCACAATACAGCGATGTTCTGAAGCCGGCCGCCGGCGACACAGACCGTGCTGCCATCTGTTATCCTGCAAGGAAGCTTGCAACGAAATACTGGAAATGAATGAAAGGCAGTGATGTTGTATAACAGGAACAGCTTTTCAGGCGTCGGAAAACATACTTTTGTTTTCCAAAAGGTAGGTAAAATTGATATAAATTTGGACTCCAATCAGTATCTCTGCAAACCGTTTATGTTTGTTTCTGTTCTTTATCTCACTTTTTCGCCAATTTATCATGAAGTACAGAAATGTCATTCTTCTTATTTCTTCGACACTAGCGACGAGCGTCAAAACCAATGTTCGTCTTTCGTGCAACGTTCTCGACGCTCGACGCTAGCATCAAGGCTCGGATTGGCTGATGCTCGACGCGACACGTCGCAACGCTCTATTGTGAATACCTCGTTAATAAGCAATACCACGGGTGATCGTTTGGCCACACAAGAGGATCTCTCCTGTGATCAGTCAGAGAGTCGGACTCGCGGTGATAGTGAGACCTGGGGCCTGTATCATAAAACAGGCCCCAGGCCCTTAATATCATGTCGAAAAACAATAAAACATCCGCAAAATAAAAAAAAATGGCGCTTGAGTAGAGATATTTGAGCGTTTCTGAACAACGAGGTCTTGAAAGTAGATGAGGGCGAATTGAGATGAGAATGTAGAAGCACCGGAATGCAAGGGCGGGGGAAACAGGAGATTCCGAGTAAACCCGCCGACCATCGGCATCGTATGACACGTTACTCACTTGCGATAAAAAGCCGGAGAGACCCGGCCGGAGATCGAACCCGGTTCGCCTTGGTGTGAGAAAATGGCTCTTGGCTTGCCTTATTCGCCTCATGACTATTGTGGGCGGGTCGATGATAACGTTACTTAGTTTTGCATTTGGTAGAAGTTTACATCACGAGTATCAAAGGAGATAATAGCCAGTACAGAATATAGCAAAAATTACACAACCTAAGCTGCTGCGAGTATCATGTGATGTAGCTTGCTAGCGATAAGATATAAGGGCATTCAACGGTCAGGACTGGAAACGAACGATAAACCAACACTGCAAAAAAATTGAGTTCAAATTCCCTTACATGTAAGGGAAGCTAATTGCCTCTACATGTAAGTTAAAATTACCTCGTAAGTATACAGTAAATTTACATAACAGGTTAAGCACTATTCCCTAATCGTACGGGAAAATTACCTGACAAAAGAGGGGGGGAAATCCCATACAAGCAAGGGAAAATTAACTATATTGTATAATAAAATTATATTAAAAAATATCCGGGAGCATTAGAAATGTCAATATGTCTTATTACCTATATCCTCTGACTAATAGTAACCGAAACCCCAACACTAATTTCCTCGACACTTGGTGTGTGGGCGCGAACCATGGTCCGCTTACATGATAGTTCGATGCGCTATCCATTACACCACCACGACAGCGTATGGGCAAACGTGAATATTAGTGTGTTAATAGTCCAGTAGTTAACAGTTTGAACTATGCATTTTATGATTAAACGGTGAGCTTTGGAACATACCTCAATGGTCCCATCCTGAACAGTTCTGAAATTGGAGACATTGATTTCGACCGTGCAGGTTCAAGATGGCGGCCAATTGTTATCCTTAATGTGTGCTGAATATGTGAATGAATATGTATGTTATATGTTCTCATTGTATAGTATATTCGTTTTCTTATACTGGGAGTTTCATGTATTATTCTTTATTCCACGTGACCGTGGCAGCAGTCCTAGGTCTCCGGGCCGCTGTCGCGCAGCAACATCTAAAGTCACATTTATAACGTATATGCCATGGACTATTTGAGCACTTAGATTGCGTAGCTGCCTGACCTGTGAGAACCTTATGTGAGATAATATGAATTGAGAGCTTATCTGGTGAACTCTGTACTGTGAACTCTGCAACGTTGCAACTCTGATAAGACAAATTCTGCATATCGCACTTGCATCTTACAGTGTATCCTTTTTTTCAACGACAATAAATCAATTGTATTGATTCTAGTATAAGAGGTAAGGTTGACCAGGTGGGTGACCAGCCTTCAGTTGACTTGGACCAACCCCAATCAGTGGGACTTGGAATATCCTGTACTGACAGAGGGGATTGGACCCACACTCGTGTCTGGAAACATGCTCTCTTTGCTTGAAGATACAAGGCGTTTGCTGTAGGTGGGATCATATCAATCGTTCTTTTCTTTTTTGTGAACATTTCTCTTCTGGCCTCATTCACCAGTGTTTTTTTCGCATGATCTGTCGTATAGGATGATTACAAATTTCTCCACATTGTCCATGACAGAGTCCAGATTTCCTTCGGAAATAACAGCAAAGGCATCTGTGGTCTCAGGAAAAGCTGTCCATGCATCCCAAGCTTTCAGCTTACCTCTTCCACTGAAGGATGATACGGTGTCACAACCAGTCATTGCGTGGAATGCCAAAAGTTATCTTGCCCTTGCAGGTCCCAATGACTTAGAAACTTCGTGCAGTGGAATGTGTCTAATATTTTTTCCACTTCCGAAGTTTAGCCAGAGCTCTTCCAGTCCCATATCTTGATATATGGATACTCCTATGACTACTACATCAGTGTAGGTGGCACGAATAAGCACTCTCGGATGTCCAAGTTTGGCAGCATGAAGGAAAACGCGAGTATCAGCCTCGTCATGATTGCAGGGGCTTATACTCTCGATATTCATTCTGTCTGAAGAACAAATCACTGTGCTGCCTAAAGTAGAGTACACCTCCTTATTTTCACTTCTAATTGTTATAGCATGTTCCCAAAAGTTCAAAAAGCTCTTCCTTGTTAGCATCAAGCTTTAAATATTGTTCCCAATTGCTCTCCTTTGGAAGACGTTCATTTAAAGCTGCCCGTATTTTAAGTACAGAGCCATGCTTCACTCGAGTACCTTGATTCAAGCTGTCGCTTTTATAGATGTCCCATACAACATCGATGCACTGAACAGAGTTCTTATGTTTCTCCATGTATGGAAAGTATTTGTTATCTATATATTATTGGAAAGTCTGCACATGACCAGGTTTGATCATATGAATAACTGTTGATCCATCAAATATTATGGCATTAACTGAAGGCTCGGAAGGTGGTAACATTGTGGGTATGTGGTTCTGCAGTGCCTTAATCAAATCGGCCTTATTTAATGCACATGGAAAACCATATGCATAGAGTGAAGGTGGATAAGGGTGGTTCTCATGGTGGAAAAATTCATACATGTTACCCTCCCTTTCTTGGCAGGCAATATACAAACGGCTGAATAGGGCACAGTTTGTTTTCAAGGGTAATTTTTTAACTTTTTCTTTTGGCATTGATGTAGTTACTTGCCTCTTGAAAGTCGGGAATTTGTTTACAATTTATCAGATCCATTATCTTCTTTACTGGAGATACCAATCGTTTCGTCACGAACTCCTGGGATTGTTTATGTCCTTCCTTCTCAATTGCCGTATCGAAGCTGCCACCTTATCACTCATCACAACATGGTCATGCAGGCGATGTAGGTCCCCATTTGTTACACCAAAAGGGTTCCCTACAATCTCAACAGCCAAAATTTTGCTTCGACA
Source organism: Dryococelus australis (assembly GCA_029891345.1). Lineage (NCBI taxonomy): Eukaryota > Metazoa > Arthropoda > Insecta > Phasmatodea > Phasmatidae > Dryococelus > Dryococelus australis. The sequence continues at coordinate 318,712,117 of CM056994.1, forward strand.
TGTTTTGAGAATTTTTCTCTACACAAAAGAGTCTCTTCATGGTGCCTGAGTTGTGGCTTATTGTAACAATGCCTTTCTCCAAATAAGTGCTAATTCAGGACCTGCCACCATAAATCTGCGAAGTGCTTCTATATTCTGTGTGAGACCAACAATGCCTCCATCAGATTTCAGAACCGAATTCAGCTGTTCATATGTATGGTCTTATGCAATCGCTGAGAATGATTGCTCTGTTTCGGGTGCGACAAATGCACCATATATAGATGGAAGTTTGCTCCTCGGAAGGAGCGAATCAAAGAGAGAATGTAAAGCTCAATGTTTAATACTGTGTCCCAGTATTTGGACATAGGCTGCTCTTTCCTTATTATTTGTCTCTACTCATTCAGTGATGACGCAGTTCCATCACCACTCTCCCTATATCCTTCAAAAGCCCTGTTTTGTTGAAAGAACAATGCTGCTGTTGTCATTTCATGTATGCGTCTTGACTTTTTGATATGCGAAATTTTAAGAGCGCTTCAGCTTTTCCCCTTGTCGTAATTTCACTTTGAGTAATCATTTCGACCCACCCACTGCCTTCAAGCCAGTGTCCAGCCATGCGAAGAGCAGCTGGTTTTATGTGTAGTCCACCAATCATCACAACGAACTTATCTTCTCCATGTTCTTCGAGAAGAGAATACTGAATTCGATTCATCAGGACAAAGAGTGGCTGGTCACCAATAAGCACAGGTGTTTGGTTGGGATTAAGGTATTTGACACATGCTGTAACAACGTTCATAGAATGTAACATCATGGCAGGAGAATTGGAGCTCTCAAGGAATAAAGATAACATTGACATTGTAGTTATTGGTTTCCGAATGAGGCGATTAAATTATGATTGATATGCAGCCCAGTTTAATCGCTCTCCTAGATTCAATGTCTGTTCCAGCCACTCACATTCCTTAATGTTTGGGGCTGATTCTAGATGTGGCAGACTAAGTTCTTCTGGTGCTGCTATTTCATTCCCTGAAATTTGGAGGTACTATCGGATAGGACACAGGAAGGGTTGCTACTTATCGGCTTTTAGTGCACTCTGGTTGTAAGAATGCTTTTCTGATGTGTCCTGAATTTTCCAATTTAGGGTGTTGCATTAGTGAAATAGCTGTTCTGTGCAGGGAACTCTCGGCAGTGTTTGAGCTTGGATTGTGGTCTATATTATCTACGCAAGCAGTTGTAAGCAATGCTGTGTTGAGGTTTGGAGGGCAAACAACTTGTTCAGTGGAGTACATACACCACATATCATTAGCAATATCAGTTGAAATAGATCTCAGAAGTTCATAACAAATGCCAAAACCCAAGTTGTAAAGAATGACTACTAACTCCCTTTTCCTTGTCTCTGAATGAACCTTGGTAGCAAGATACATAGGTATGGGCATATTCCTGACTTTCCTGGTATTTTGGTACTTGTCTATCCATTTTTATTCAGGTTTTCTTTACTGTATTGAAACTAATTAGTTGTGCGATGCCGAGTATTGCTTGATATCTGTTGGATGTTTCTCTTTCATCTACTTTCACTGAAGGACCATTTACAATGAGACTAATTAGTGCAAACAAAGACTCTGGTATGCATTCCCTATGGCCTGAGTTCAGCAAAGATTTGGGAGAAGTATATATTTCATGCTTGAAAATATCCTTGCCAACTGTTTCTGCAGCTTTTACGAAATCTAAAGCTTCGAGGTCACAATTAGGGCAGGAGACATCCATTGCAGCTCCGACAGTTCGCTTAAATGCCAACGTCCATTCTTTTACTTGTTTTCCCAATGCTTTAAGGTCAGGGCACATAGAAAGAATGCGATATCTGAGTCTAGTGGAATAAATCTTTGTTTCAAGGTTAAATTCTCTCGGATACTTTTCGTACATTATACAAATATCTGACATTTTGAATACTGGTGCGACTTCTGCATCCTCTTCTTCCTTCTTCATAGATGCAATAATATCGGCTAAAGCGATACTCTCCAACTGCTCATTCTTCAAGGCCTTTTCTTCGTCTTCTGAAATTTTTTCAGCCTTTCGCACTCAGTTGTAAAACCTTGTTAAACATATAGAATGATATCTAGCATTAAGTGGAGCCATGTCTTGTATGGCGATTTTACACAGGATTTTAGTGTCCCGCAAGAGAGTAGATCCACTGCGCACTCTTTCGTTAATTTCATCAGTTAAAGCTACGTGTAATGGGGATTGCCTTGTTGCGGAGCCATCACAGAGCAGTCAGGTTTCTGGTATCTCTAGATCAGCCATTCGCCTCGTCTTTACAGGGGATCTTGTTCCTGGTACATATCCACATTCTTTCCTCATTCTTGCTCTATCCAACTGGGTATTATTGAATTTGAGGTAGCAGTCCTTGTGCCAAGATGCATCGATATTGCGCATAATTGTTTCTACACCTGAACCGTCATCCAAACGCTTAAGGTCAATGTCCAATGTACAGCTCTCACAACTTGAAATGCAATCAAGTTGACTCACAATACTGAGTAGCCATCTTTTCCAGTTTTATTTTTATTTCGTGATGGATTAATAAGAGCAGACGTAGTATCTTCTTGACAAAGCATACATAAATTCCAATTTGTGGGCTTAGAATGCTTTTGACCTCTGTCATGTAATGGACTAATAATTTTTAATATCTTTTCGATCTGCTGTGAAACAAGTTATGAGAAAAATTATTTAAAAATACTGCTTTCATGCACCAATGGCCTTAAGAGAAAATATCGCCGGGATGTGAGTACAGAACCGAACAAAAGATTGGTTTTGTGCAACGCCTGGAATGGTGTATTTATTCTTGACTGAGATGATTAACGTGTTTCACAGCAGATCGAAAAGATATTAAAAATTATTAGTCCATTACATGACAGAGGTCAAAAGCATTCTAAGCCCACAAATTGGAATTTATGTATGCTTTGTCAAGAAGATACTACGTCTGCTCTTATTAATCCATCACGAAATAAAAATAAAACTGGAAAAGATGGCTACTCAGTATTGTGAGTCAACTTGATTGCATTTCAAGTTGTGAGAGCTGTACATTGGACATTGACCTTAAGCGTTTGGATGACGGTTCAGGTGTAGAAACAATTATGCGCAATATCGATGCATCTTGGCACAAGGACTGCTACCTCAAATTCAATAATACCCAGTTGGATAGAGCAAGAATGAGGAAAGAATGTGGATATGTACCAGGAACAAGATCCCCTGTAAAGACGAGGCGAATGGCTGATCTAGAGATACCAGAAACCTGACTGCTCTGTGATGGCTCCGCAACAAGGCAATCCCCATTACACGTAGCTTTAACTGATGAAATTAACGAAAGAGTGCGCAGTGGATCTACTCTCTTGCGGGACACTAAAATCCTGTGTAAAATCGCCATACAAGACATGGCTCCACTTAATGCTAGATATCATTCTATATGTTTAACAAGGTTTTACAACTGAGTGCGAAAGGCTGAAAAAATTTCAGAAGACGAAGAAAAGGCCTTGAAGAATGAGCAGTTGGAGAGTATCGCTTTAGCCGATATTATTGCATCTATGAAGAAGGAAGAAGAGGATGCAGAAGTCGCACCAGTATTCAAAATGTCAGATATTTGTATAATGTACGAAAAGTATCCGAGAGAATTTAACCTTGAAACAAAGATTTATTCCACTAGACTCAGATATCGCATTCTTTCTATGTGCCCTGACCTTAAAGCATTGGGAAAACAAGTAAAAGAATGGACGTTGGCATTTAAGCGAACTGTCGGAGCTGCAATGGATGTCTCCTGCCCTAATTGTGACCTCGAAGCTTTAGATTTCGTAAAAGCTGCAGAAACAGTTGGCAAGGATATTTTCAAGCATGAAATATATACTTCTCCCAAATCTTTGCTGAACTCAGGCCATAGGGAATGCATACCAGAGTCTTTGTTTGCACTAATTAGTCTCATTGTAAATGGTCCTTCAGTGAAAGTAGATGAAAGAGAAACATCCAACAGATATCAAGCAATACTCGGCATCGCACAACTAATTAGTTTCAATACAGTAAAGAAAACCTGAATAAAAATGGATAGACAAGTACCAAAATACCAGGAAAGTCAGGAATATGCCCATACCTATGTATCTTGCTACCAAGGTTCATTCAGAGACAAGGAAAAGGGAGTTAGTAGTCATTCTTTACAACTTGGGTTTTGGCATTTGTTATGAACTTCTGAGATCTATTTCAACTGATATTGCTAATGATATGTGGTGTATGTACTCCACTGAACAAGTTGTTTGCCCTCCAAACCTCAACACAGCATTGCTTACAACTGCTTGCGTAGATAATATAGACCACAATCCAAGCTCAAACACTGCCGAGAGTTCCCTGCACAGAACAGCTATTTCACTAATGCAACACCCTAAATTGGAAAATTCAGGACACATCAGAAAAGCATTCTTACAACCAGAGTGCACTAAAAGCCGATAAGTAGCAACCCTTCCTGTGTCCTATCCGATAGTACCTCCAAATTTCAGGGAATGAAATAGCAGCACCAGAAGAACTTAGTCTGCCACATCTAGAATCAGCCCCAAACATTAAGGAATGTGAGTGGCTGGAACAGACATTGAATCTAGGAGAGCGATTAAACTGGGCTGCATATCAATCATAATTTAATCGCCTCATTCGGAAACCAATAACTACAATGTCAATGTTATCTTTATTCCTTGAGAGCTCCAATTCTCCTGCCATGATGTTACATTCTATGAACGTTGTTACAGCATGTGTCAAATACCTTAATCCCAACCAAACACCTGTGCTTATTGGTGACCAGCCACTCTTTGTCCTGATGAATCGAATTCAGTATTCTCTTCTCGAAGAACATGGAGAAGATAAGTTCGTTGTGATGATTGGTGGACTACACATAAAACCAGCTGCTCTTCGCATGGCTGGACACTGGCTTGAAGGCAGTGGGTGGGTCGAAATGATTACTCAAAGTGAAATTACGACAAGGGGAAAAGCTGAAGCGCTCTTAAAATTTCGCATATCAAAAAGTCAAGACGCATACATGAAATGACAACAGCAGCATTGTTCTTTCAACAAAACAGGGCTTTTGAAGGATATAGGGAGAGTGGTGATGGAACTGCGTCATCACTGAATGAGTAGAGACAAATAATAAGGAAAGAGCAGCCTATGTCCAAATACTGGGACACAGTATTAAACATTGAGCTTTACATTCTCTCTTTGATTCGCTCCTTCCGAGGAGCAAACTTCCATCTATATATGGTGCATTTGTCGCACCCGAAACAGAGCAATCATTCTCAGCGATTGCATAAGACCATACATATGAACAGCTGAATTCGGTTCTGAAATCTGATGGAGGCATTGTTGGTCTCACACAGAATATAGAAGCACTTCGCAGATTTATGGTGGCAGGTCCTGAATTAGCACTTATTTGGAGAAAGGCATTGTTACAATAAGCCACAACTCAGGCACCATGAAGAGACTCTTTTGTGTAGAGAAAAATTCTCAAAACATGTCGAAGCAAAATTTTGGCTGTTGAGATTGTAGGGAACCCTTTTGGTGTAACAAATGGGGACCTACATCGCCTGCATGACCATGTTGTGATGAGTGATAAGGTGGCAGCTTCGATACGGCAATTGAGAAGGAAGGACATAAACAATCCCAGGAGTTCGTGACGAAACGATTGGTATCTCCAGTAAAGAAGATAATGGATCTGATAAATTGTAAACAAATTCCCGACTTTCAAGAGGCAAGTAACTACATCAATGCCAAAAGAAAAAGTTAAAAAATTACCCTTGAAAACAAACTGTGCCCTATTCAGCCGTTTGTATATTGCCTGCCAAGAAAGGGAGGGTAACATGTATGAATTTTTCCACCATGAGAACCACCCTTATCCACCTTCACTCTATGCATATGGTTTTCCATGTGCATTAAATAAGGCCGATTTGATTAAGGCACTGCAGAACCACATACCCACAATGTTACCACCTTCCGAGCCTTCAGTTAATGCCATAATATTTGATGGATCAACAGTTATTCATATGATCAAACCTGGTCATGTGCAGACTTTCCAATAATATATAGATAACAAATACTTTCCATACATGGAGAAACATAAGAACTCTGTTCAGTGCATCGATGTTGTATGGGACATCTATAAAAGCGACAGCTTGAATCAAGGTACTCGAGTGAAGCATGGCTCTGTACTTAAAATACGGGCAGCTTTAAATGAACGTCTTCCAAAGGAGAGCAATTGGGAACAATATTTAAAGCTTGATGCTAACAAGGAAGAGCTTTTTGAACTTTTGGGAACATGCTATAACAATTAGAAGTGAAAATAAGGAGGTGTACTCTACTTTAGGCAGCACAGTGATTTGTTCTTCAGACAGAATGAATATCGAGAGTATAAGCCCCTGCAATCATGACGAGGCTGATACTCGCGTTTTCCTTCATGCTGCCAAACTTGGACATCCGAGAGTGCTTATTCGTGCCACCTACACTGATGTAGTAGTCATAGGAGTATCCATATATCAAGATATGGGACTGGAAGAGCTCTGGCTAAACTTCGGAAGTGGAAAAAATATTAGACACATTCCACTGCACGAAGTTTCTAAGTCATTGGGACCTGCAAGGGCAAGATAACTTTTGGCATTCCACGCAATGACTGGTTGTGACACCGTATCATCCTTCAGTGGAAGAGGTAAGCTGAAAGCTTGGGATGCATGGACAGCTTTTCCTGAGACCACAGATGCCTTTGCTGTTATTTCCGAAGGAAATCTGGACTCTGTCATGGACAATGTGGAGAAATTTGTAATCATCCTATACGACAGATCATGCGAAAAAAACACTGGTGAATGAGGCCAGAAGAGAAATGTTCACAAAAAAGAAAAGAACGATTGATATGATCCCACCTACAGCAAACGCCTTGTATCTTCAAGCAAAGAGAGCATGTTTCCAGACACGAGTGTGGGTCCAATCCCCTCTGTCAGTACAGGATATTCCAAGTCCCACTGATTGGGGTTGGTCCAAGTCAACTGAAGGCTGGTCACCCACCTGGTCAACCTTACCTCTTATACTAGAATCAATACAATTGATTTATTGTCGTTGAAAAAAAGGATACACTGTAAGATGCAAGTGCGATATGCAGAATTTGTCTTATCAGAGTTGCAACGTTGCAGAGTTCACAGTACAGAGTTCACCAGATAAGCTCTCAATTCATATTATCTCACATAAGGTTCTCACAGGTCAGGCAGCTACGCAATCTAAGTGCTCAAATAGTCCATGGCATATACGTTATAAATGTGACTTTAGATGTTGCTGCGCGACAGCGGCCCGGAGACCTAGGACTGCTGCCACGGTCACGTGGAATAAAGAATAATACATGAAACTCCCAGTATAAGAAAACGAATATACTATACAATGAGAACATATAACATACATATTCATTCACATATTCAGCACACATTAAGGATAACAATTGGCCGCCATCTTGAACCTGCACGGTCGAAATCAATGTCTCCAATTTCAGAACTGTTCAGGATGGGACCATTGAGGTATGTTCCAAAGCTCACCGTTTAATCATAAAATGCATAGTTCAAACTGTTAACTACTGGACTATTAACACACTAATATTCACGTTTGCCCATACGCTGTCGTGGTGGTGTAATGGATAGCGCATCGAACTATCATGTAAGCGGACCATGGTTCGCGCCCACCACACCAAGTGTCGAGGAAATTAGTGTTGGGGTTTCGGTTACTATTAGTCAGAGGATATAGGTAATAAGACATATTGACATTTCTAATGCTCCCGGATATTTTTTAATATAATTTTATTATACAATATAGTTAATTTTCCCTTGCTTGTATGGGATTTCCCCCCCTCTTTTGTCAGGTAATTTTCCCGTACGATTAGGGAATAGTGCTTAACCTGTTATGTAAATTTACTGTATACTTACGAGGTAATTTTAACTTACATGTAGAGGCAATTAGCTTCCCTTACATGTAAGGGAATTTGAACTCAATTTTTTTGCAGTGTTGGTTTATCGTTCGTTTCCAGTCCTGACCGTTGAATGCCCTTATATCTTATCGCTAGCAAGCTACATCACATGATACTCGCAGCAGCTTAGGTTGTGTAATTTTTGCTATATTCTGTACTGGCTATTATCTCCTTTGATACTCGTGATGTAAACTTCTACCAAATGCAAAACTAAGTAACGTTATCATCGACCCGCCCACAATAGTCATGAGGCGAATAAGGCAAGCCAAGAGCCATTTTCTCACACCAAGGCGAACCGGGTTCGATCTCCGGCCGGGTCTCTCCGGCTTTTTATCGCAAGTGAGTAACGTGTCATACGATGCCGATGGTCGGCGGGTTTACTCGGAATCTCCTGTTTCCCCCGCCCTTGCATTCCGGTGCTTCTACATTCTCATCTCAATTCGCCCTCATCTACTTTCAAGACCTCGTTGTTCAGAAACGCTCAAATATCTCTACTCAAGCGCCATTTTTTTTTATTTTGCGGATGTTTTATTGTTTTTCGACATGATATTAAGGGCCTGGGGCCTGTTTTATGATACAGGCCCCAGGTCTCACTATCACCGCGAGTCCGACTCTCTGACTGATCACAGGAGAGATCCTCTTGTGTGGCCAAACGATCACCCGTGGTATTGCTTATTAACGAGGTATTCACAATAGAGCGTTGCGACGTGTCGCGTCGAGCATCAGCCAATCCGAGCCTTGATGCTAGCGTCGAGCGTCGAGAACGTTGCACGAAAGACGAACATTGGTTTTGACGCTCGTCGCTAGTGTCGAAGAAATAAGAAGAATGACATTTCTGTACTTCATGATAAATTGGCGAAAAAGTGAGATAAAGAACAGAAACAAACATAAACGGTTTGCAGAGATACTGATTGGAGTCCAAATTTATATCAATTTTACCTACCTTTTGGAAAACAAAAGTATGTTTTCCGACGCCTGAAAAGCTGTTCCTGTTATACAACATCACTGCCTTTCATTCATTTCCAGTATTTCGTTGCAAGCTTCCTTGCAGGATAACAGATGGCAGCACGGTCTGTGTCGCCGGCGGCCGGCTTCAGAACATCGCTGTATTGTGAAGACGCAAGAAAACGCTCGTCACATCGCTGTTCGCGACGCTCTATTATGAATACTACGTGTTCTCGCTAAACTACAATACAGTAGGTGCGTCGTATTCGCTGACCTACGAAAATAAAGTACGAAGAATACTTCATAAAGATACCTCGCACTTCACAAGCACTATTTCCGAGTTCTACAAAATAGGTGGAAACTGCCTTTTGTTTTCACACCTCCTTATCGCAAATTGCACTGATCGGAAACGCTCAGAGATAGTGGAGGAACATTCCATGAACTTCGTTACAGACTTGGCGCTAGAAAAATTAATGGGTCGCCACGAAATGTTCCATAGTTGTAGCGGAAAAACGGGAACACCGCAGGCCGTTCCCGTTTTTTCCGCTACACAAAGTCGCGTGTGGATACGCGCCAGGGAGATGGGCGGGTACCTGGGTCGGCGTCGCCATTATCGCTCTCTCGCGTCGAATGGCCGAAACAATTCTAGGCACATACAACTGACTTTTCATGGCATTTGTGGGCTATAGTCCAACCACAGTTACTTCCAACTTTTCTGAAGCCCTGCCGACGTTTTACGTCCGTGCTTCGTGCAAACAAAGCTTTATTATGTCTAGAAAATTAAACAGAAGGGACAACGCACCGCATTCGTGCTCACTCAGTGAAATAATACTGTTCATAAGAACTATTTGTTAGTAGGCATTACCGTCACACCTATTTTCTCCCTGTTCTTACCCATGTCTACACATAGTATTAAACAAAGTCGCCTCGCCGCGTGTGTCTGTGTATTCGGCTAAGACTTTTAATATACTCGATGGATTTTAATACGGTTTCGCCATCATTTAGAGAACTTATTGAGAAAGGTTTAGGTATATAATACATTCATATTTAGTGTAAGAACAGTAGAAAAATGTTGACGTTTTCTGATCAAGTCAGAAAAAGTCGCTTTTCGGGCGCTTACACGACGTACGCTGATTAAACCATAAGCGATACGTCAAATTAATGTGCTACATAGTTGTAGATCTCAAAAAGGTCTACAGAAATTCCGCTACAGCATATGTTTATCTTTTAAGGATGACTCACAGTAACCATTTTTGTCTTTTCAAAAAATAGAGGTTCACTTACGAAGACTTATTGAACAACACAGTATAAATCCTATGTTTTTGTAAACCTAGAACGCCATATTTGTAAATCGTACCCAAGCGAGGCCGGAGCGGGTCGCTAGTTAATTATAAATGAAATGCTACAATTTATAGACAAAACATAAGTAAAAGTTCAATTTAAAAAAACATAGTTTCTCTAATGTTAACACAAGTATGGCACACTTGTAATACACGGCATATTTAGGTATCAGCTAAGCACGTCATACATGGCGTGTACGTAAGGAATAGCGTCGACAGACTACTCACCCCACATGTAAGTGTAGAAGGCGCCGAACAGTGGCACGGTGAGCAGGGCGTAGAGTGCGGCCACGTGCAACGCCGCCAGGAAGATGGCAGCCCTCCACACGACGGCCGGCCTCCACGCGGTTACCGCAGGACCTCTTTCCTCCGTGACGGCCGTTGTAGTCCCTCCGTTCTCCCGCGCGTCCATCGCAGCGCCTCCAGGACACTCCACACCCTCTCGTTTCTGCGAAGGAACAAAGACGCCGCTGCGTGCCGGGCTCAAAGTCATCTCCATCTCGCTACGTTGCCTATCTCCAGCCTCGCGCGAGATTAAAAAAAAAAGTGTATAACAGGAAGCAGCGTTCGTCTCTTGCTAGTGATTGTTAATCAAATACTTCATTATTCCATAGGTATGTTAACTGGTAGCTGAGACAATACGTTCTGTCGCAATTTCGGGTCCGCTGCAACAATTTATGGCTGATGGTAGATATGGAAATTCACGAAGTGTGCGATTGGAGTTGAAAAGTATAAATTTTTTTATAAAGATTAGCCACAGGAAAAAATGTATGCATGCGAGTGTGCCTTTATACATAAGGCCTGTACATATGCATGCAAACACAGAACGTATCTAAATTCAACCGTCAATCTTCGGCTGTAGATTGGTCACGAAAAAAGAAGTTGAAAACATATATACGATCTATCGTCTAAAGTGAATCCTAATGACAAAGCACATCTTTGCAGATGGACCTGAAGTACTATTTTATCACAAATATTAGAGAAAATATTTAATACGGAATACTGAGTGACTGGATAATGTGCACCGGAACAAAGCTCTCCAGACACCATAACATCTATAGTCATTAAATTATTTCATGGAAATAATCACAGCTACTAACCCTATCCTCTATTAATGTCTATAAATAACTAGCCGCCCGCCATCTCTTCGCTTAGGTATAATGGTGTTATTGAAATACATATCTATATATATGCAACTACCCGCGACTACCTGCGACTACCAGTGGCTACCTGCGACTACCTGTAACTACCCGTGACTACCCGTGACTACTTGTGACTACCCATCCTACCTGTTACTACCTGCGACAACTAGCGACAACCTGCGAATACCCGTGACTACCTGTGACTACCCGTGACTATCTGTAACTACCTGTGACTATCTGTGACCACCCGTGACTACCTGCGACTACTTGCGACTACCTGCCACCACCCGAGTCTACTTGTGACTACCTGCGACAACTTATGACATTTTCTTGTAATATTGTTTCAATTTACATTTAATGGTTTTGGTAGAGCCAAGTAGCTCATTTTTCGCTGTCTTATTTGACAAATTTTGAAATTTCTCAAGGGACATTTTAAAAATTAATCCAACCCCATGACCATCTGATAGAATGTAGCTTTCTAACAGTGAAAGAATTATAAGAATCAGCCCTGTAGTTTCCGAGATTAGCCGTTACATATAAACAAGCAAACTCACATTACCTCTTTATAATATTAGTATAGTGTGCCCCATTTGCCGCGACTCCTGGAGCACAACCTTATACCCAAACCCTCCTGTCTAACTCACTTATGAGGATATAGGATCGGGAAGGGTACAATGTATACATCATCAATAGTATTCATTAGCAGAGCAAGTGTTTTCTTGTTAATATCAGTGTGTTTAAACTTATTCAAAATGATTGGGAAAATGAAGTTTCCAGAGAGAAAACAGAACACATCAATTTAATTTTCACCTCTACTAGAATGCTCAAAAATGATCAGTGAAATCCACAACTCTCCACATTATTCTTCACTATAACAAGAAGCATTATACACATTGCAAGCTTAGAGCGATTTCCTTGCAATATTGAATTCTAACCACAAAGTTAAAAAAAACCCATTTTGATATTTCACGACGATTTACTCTTCCTTACTTGGGTATGTGCATAACACAACCATTTATTTTTGCTTTGGCTTTTATCACCAAATTTATAAACAAATATGTACACACACATATGTATGTGGTTGGCAATATCAGCCTGGTAATTTATATATATATATATAAATTACCAGGCTAATATTGCCTACCACACAAATGGGAGCTATATGATTTTGTAACCAAATACCTTATATATATATTCAATTAAAAGAAAACAACAATTCTAGAAAACACTATTTGAAATCTCTTCTAAAACGGGTCTTTTTACCCGACACACTGAAAATATTCCTTATGGCTAAGTCACCCTGCAGGGTGATTTCCTCAATAGCATTCCAGTACGTTAACAAATATCGGCCACTAGAGTGAATGGTCTCGCATCTTATTTAATTATCTTCTAAGTTTCTTCTAGCATTAATTAAACTCTGGGCTGAGGCAAACAATTCCATTTTATCCACCAAACCCAGTACAGCCACCTAGGAACACACCAGTCCTTGGGCCAGGGATACTCTCCCCACCGATCCACTTTCGTGGTAGCTTGCCTTTAGACCAACACACGTAACCTTCTCTCCGTGGCAAGGAAGCCAGTGATACTCTCCCCACCAAATAGGCTTGCCTCCTTGACTCCACTCCGCTCACATACACACACACACACACCACACACACACACACACACACACACACACACTGATAATAGAGTAAGAATTAGGGATGTTCCCCCACCACAAAGGCTTGCCCACACTTCCACACAATCTATTCAACCTCATTTATCAAAACGAGAAACAATCATGCCCCACCCAAAATTCCCTTTATTTAATTCTAGCCAAAACAGAGCGCACCCCCCCCCCCAGTCCACTTTTCTTTGCTAATTACTGCTGCGTTTTCACGTGTCCTAGAAATTTCCAATTTGTTTCACCCGCTAAAACCGCCTTAACCAGATGCAGAACTTAGAGGCTCATCCTACTTTAAAACTTCAAATCTTGGTTCTTCACTTCCGAGCAAGAATAACTCTAAGGTATTTCCCTGCTTCACATTAGCAGAAAACCCCAGTACTTTCTGCGTGCATCACTTCATTTGTTCCAGAATAAGTCCGATACCATATGCATTGAGTTACAATCCAATCACGCGCGCAGCAGGAATTTCGCAAAGTTCCAATCGTTCGTCAGGAAAGCTCGCCATCCCAACTCATGAGAGTATCTCGCACAAATGATCATTAACCAAGGCGTAAACTCTAGCACGAGAGACTATGTTCATTCTTCCCTGCGATCTGCCTAAGTCCCCACACACTTAATTTCGGAGACTAAGTCCACTACGGACATAAGAAGAGAAAATTCATCAGAGTTCCTTGTCGGGTAGATATATTTTCAGCCTCTTCGCTCCTCCATGACGAAAATCTATGCCCCACTTCTACCCGTAGAAAGTTGAAGTCCCCACACTGCCATGGTAAAATTTTAAGTCCCAGCTCTCCTGGCCTGCCAAAAACTAAGTCCATTTATCTCGGAAAATACGGAGAGAGAGTAATCCTTCTAAGTTCTTATACTCACCCATGAGGTATCCAGCTCGCCGGTTGGTCAGATCTCCCTGAGAAGCCTCGTGAACCCGAATATGTACACCCCAAATCCCCACTCTCTGTCATCCTCTACCGAGAGACCTTCACTCCAACGCCGTCTTTACGATCGATGCGACCCCTATACTGTACTAGCACAACCTTTACAGAAAACGTATTTTCACTGGTGTGAACTCTTCTCCAATCAGGGGGCTTGTTGCTAATAAGGTTCCCTTACGGCCGCCTGAAGCAACACGGTGACCCTTGCCGCACGACAGGTAGCATAGCGGGAACCTCCCAGGCATATTCTAGCTGAAATCAACCATCCATATAAAATCTTTCCTCAAATGTGATGGACACCCCGTCACAACAGATACATGCGAATAATACATGGCAGGAGGGCAACACGAAATCGTCGAATGCAGTGAGGATTCAGGTATTTACGGAAGGCAACCTTCTTCGTTAAGTGTGAAATGCGGCTAAATAATTCGTCATTAAAATTCCAAATATGTTACCTACTACGTCATGGAAATTAGTTCGTAATAAGGGTAAAAACAGTGATTGTTTCTATGAAACGATTTTATGACAGCAACAGGTGTTGTGGTGCCTGCAAATCTTTGAACCATTAGACATTATCCAGTCACTCAAAGTTCCGCCTTAATAATCTTCTCCAAATATGTGCTTCAGGTCCATCTTGCAAATATGTTCGCCGCACTTACGATTAGCTTTAGACTATTGGTTGTATGTTACCAACTTCTCTTTTATTGTCTAACCTGCAGCAGAAGTTTGTTGGTCGAATTTACATCAATCTTGTATATGTAATGAAATGCTTGGCGAAACTTGTATTATTCAAAAATATATCGCTATACAACATATGATAGACGTGGAAAATGCAAAGAATATCGAAAGGGGGGGGGGGTAATTTAAATTTAATTGGTTTAGTTCAAAATATTAGATTATACATGTGAGTAAACAACAGTACTAAGAATAAAGTTGAGAAATTTGGACGGCTCGTAACATCGATGTCTTGAGAGCCGATTAGGGTGAGTTAGGTGAGTATGGAGCATTGCCGGAATGAAGGAGCAGGGGCAAAGGGAGATCCCCGAGAAAACCCGCCCGACCAACGGCATCGTCTGGCACGATTCCCACATGCGAAAATCCGGACTGACCGGACGAGGATTGTACCCAGATCGCCTTGGTGGAATGTGAACAGTCTAACCGCTCAGCCACCGTGGCCCCTTTCTAGGAATAAAGTTTAATTAATGGAATACCTCGGACCTCTGAACATTTGGTTCTCGTCGTCTTCTCACTTCATGAATGAAACCCGAGTTGCTAGGTTACCATCGCAAAAATAGTTTCAACTTATAGCATTCTTTAGTGTTGATGTCTGAAGTCAATATATTCGTAGAAATTAATAAATAAGGTCGCTTGACTGAAAAATTCTCAGGCTAGACTTTCTTAAGGAGGAGGGGATTAGTTTTTAAAGAGAGCAGCGAGATAGCTGCATGGATAGGCGAATGCATATTTAGTAGGTAATTGAGAGGACATAAATTAGAGCGCATGCACAAATCAGACTGCTTGTTACAAAACGAAATAACAAATATGTGTTACATGACAAATATTAATTACCATTATCAATTGCAGCGTTTACTGCGACTCAAGGACTGCTACAATTGACAGTGCAGGTATGTACAGTTCACGATAAAGTGAGCACATTTGAAGCCTAAGTTCCCTTTTTCTTTTAGCCATTGCTTATATTTTAACCACCTTTCTAATAAATATTACCACAGGTATATAGTCAACTACACACTTAAGTTTATTTCCAAGCCTAAAATAAAATATATTTATTAACTATTTTTCCAAATGAGACGGCTTTCGAAAATGCTCACTTTACCGTAAATTGCCTATATACTTATATTTGTTAGCTGATCTGGCCACAGAGTAGAAAAGTACACTGAGACTAAATTGAATGTGGCAGTTCCTTTGATGTGGACGTACCCATTCCCTGATTGGCCGCGCGGATAACCGGGAACGTGTCTTCTGTCTAATTAGCCTCTACATGCTGCGAAAGGTCCCCTATTGGCTATGCTCCTGGGAAGAGTTTGGAGAGCTAACTAATGTAATAGTTAATACCGCAGTAATTGAAGATACCGACAGAGAATTTTTGTTGCAGGAATCAGCAGAGGGAAATGCCAATTGCCAAGAAATGTTATGTCCAGAGTTATTACTAGATGTCTGCGGAATCAGAGTACTGTGTCTACAAGACAGTGGGGCGGAAGTCAGTTGCATTTCAGAGAGTACGGTATATCGTATTCGAACTTCAGGACATGAATTACCCACAGTACCTGTACCACGATTGAAGATAATCGGTGCGATTTCTAGAGTAAGTACTGTCGTAAGCCAGCAAATACTTCTAACTGTGAATGTTTGAGAAAACCTAAAGAGGTACTAGCATTGGTAATTAAGGGTCTTACGAAATCAGTTATCTTAGGAGTATAATTTCTTACGTAGCACAAAATCACATTGGATTTTGGTGGCTGGATGGTAATTTCTCCTGACGGCTTAAATGACACAATAACATCTTCTGAATGTTGGAAAAGTTCTGATCATGTTATAAGTTTATTAACAAGAGACTTATGTAAGGTAAGCAGACTTATAAATGTAAATATGATAGCTACTCCAGCAATCATATAAAAAGATGTAGTCAGCATCGAGTCATTGAACAGATGTCTTAAAACCAGCTCTTATAACAGCTTTTGTTTGCAAATCAGCTGACATTCTCTGAAAAAGTGAGATGTAATAAATATTTCAAAACTGATATTCAAGTTACTCTGGGAGAGCCGTTTCGCTCCAAGCCCTATCCAATACCTGCCAAATATGTAAATGAAGCAAAAGAATATCTGAAATTAATGTTGTCATGGAATATTATCGGGCATGCTTCACGTCCATATTACAAGCTCATGGTTTGCGTGTCTAAGAAAGATGGATTGTTGGGCCTGAGTCTGAACGCGAGAAAATTGAATGACATTACAGTGCAGTCAAGGGAAAGCCCCCATTCTACTGAAGAATTGCTAAGGCTGCATTAGAGTGTGATGTTCATGACCACGACTGACTTGACGAACGGATATAGGCAAATACTCTTAACAAATGCTTCGCAGCAGTACACTGGATTTCTCTTCAGAAATCAGCAGTTTGTATTTTATGTGCTTCCTTTGGTTATGCAATGCTGTGGCCCAGTTTACGTGTTGTATGGATGCAACACTTGGAGAAGATTTCTCCGACTTTGCAAGATCATATGTGGATGATATACTCATTGTGTCTAGCTCGTTCGAACACATAGAGCACCTGAGAACAGTCCTCGTTAAGCTAGATAACTCAGGCATGATTGTAAAACTGAAAAAAGTTGTTGTTCTGTCGCGACGAAATAACTTTCCTGGGACACATCTTTATGCCGACTGGTATAAGAACTGCACTAGACAAACTAGTAGTAATGACTCATTTTCCTACACCACGGAATGTAAAGCAGTTTCGTGCATTTCTGAGCATAGTCGGATTCTACAACAGCCACTCGAACCGTGCTGCTGAAATTTGTTTGTCGCTGTTTGAACTATTGCGCAAAGACATCCCTTGGAAGTGGACAGAGGCCAGACAGAATGATTTGGAGGCAGTAAAGGATTTGTCCCTAAAAGAACACGTGATTCGCCATCCGATACAAGGGGCGACACACTATCTCTACACCCATGCCTCAGATTATGCAATGGGCAATCAGCTAGCACAGATAGGAGAAGACAGTGTGGAACACACTGTTGCAATGGCCAACCGCATGCTCAACAAAGCTGAAAAGAATTACTTAGTAATGGAAAAGGAAATGTTAAGGTTAGTTTGGTCACTACAATATTTCCATAATCTACTATTAGGAGAAAAGATAATTCTCTATACCGGCCACCAGGCTATTCTCAGTCTAAACACTAGAAAGGTGTTTAGCAGCCACCTAACCCATTGGACATTTCTAGTACAAGAGTTCGATGTAGAATCCCGACACATCAAAGGCACCGATAACATGGCAGCC
The DNA here is from genome assembly GCA_029891345.1 of Dryococelus australis. Taxonomy (NCBI): domain Eukaryota; kingdom Metazoa; phylum Arthropoda; class Insecta; order Phasmatodea; family Phasmatidae; genus Dryococelus; species Dryococelus australis. Next base: position 318,730,138 of record CM056994.1, read on the forward strand.
GACTATATAATTCTTATACATGATGGTTCACCAGGTGGTAAGGAGAAATGGCCACACGAGTTTACTGTAGCGCAACTGGGAAAGCAGAAGTCGCCTAATAATCACTGGCAGGATACTTTGAGTAACTTGAAATATGATCAAGAAAATGATCCACCCTGCAGTAAAATTTTGAGAATGTTACAAAACGCTCTGCTCGAACATCCGTTAAGTAACATATTTTGTAAGACCTAAGAAGGAACTTTGTCCCAACGTGTAATACCTAAATCTCCATCGGAAGAGGAATGAAAAATAATGATAGCAGAACAGCTACAGCTACAGCTAGTCATCGACACATACGAATTGTTGGGTCACATCGGTAGTAAGAAGACCTACCAGGCTGTACGCCAGCAATTTTAATGGAACAAGATGCAGCAACTAGTCACTAATTCAGTTCGTTCATGTGAATTGTGTCAATACTATAAGAATCCTCAGGAAAATTTAATGGATGAATGATAAGCAATTCTACCTAACGAACCTCTGGAGTTGATTAGCGTCGATTTATTTGGGCCATTGACAGGATCAAAAGCCTGAGTAAGTTATATATTTGTAATAATTGATATGTTTTCAAAGTATACGAAATTATATGCCATTGTACAGGATAATGGACGCACCATCTTGAGTAAACTGAAGATGTTTGTGGAAGAAGTAGCATTACCTACTTGCATACTATCAGATAAATGGTTCCCAGTTTATCAGGTGTGTATGGCAAGAAGGGACACATAATATGAAAATATTACCTACTACTACAGCAGTTCGCCATACCCAAGGTAATCCCATAGAATGCCAGGGGAAAACATTAGGTAGCAAGTTACAGGCTCTCTGTCACACCTTACAACAGAGTTGGCGAGTTAAGTTGAAATTGATTGAGTTCATCATGAACAACATGGTTCACAAATCGGCTACATTAACTCCGTAAGAATTGCTAACAGGACAGCGATCGGAAGTGTTCGATGTAAATAAGTTTCTCATCCACCAGTAAGCACCAAGAAAAGACACTCATCTGCAGATAAATTAAGGGACTAAATTACGAAGATAAAAAAAAAAAAAAAAATACGAAAAAATACTATTTATAGCAGCTGAAAAGCGACACAGAATAAAAGCTGTCTAAAACTAAGAAGTTTCTATCTGGACAACTAGTACTGACACGGGCTGCTAACTTTAGCTAGTATTGGGGCCAGATTACCAAGAAATCATTACCTATCTGGGGCGCTACATTGTTTCAAGTTGCATGAAAGAAAACTGTTATAAGCTAAAGCATCTGACCAGAGAATTCATAGGAGAATTTAACTTCGCTGTGCTGCAAGCCAATAAGCAATCACTGACAACAGTGTAATGAAGTTTGGTTTCGGCCTTGTATTTAGGTACTGTAGTCTAGAGATGTTCCCTTCAGTAGCACCATCCGAGAAATCATATGGATTGTAAAATCAAGCTTCTCAAATGAAAAACCAAGATTTGTTTTCATTATATGTTTTCAAATAAACCACCAAAATAACATAAGAGCAGATAGATCATTATTCGACCATTGCAATGTTAAAAAAACACTAAACTATTCAAGCTTACCCATACACAGACCTTAACATGCATTTCGCGAATTACGAGTATCTTTTTTGCTGCAATATGTGCAGACAATTCCAAGAAACACATTATTCGAAAGACAGTGAACTGATATTAGATCTTGAAACATTTAAAAATAAAGCCCCTTTGTTCATGTCTGCTGTTAGCAAACAACAAATTTTTATAAATAACAGTGTTATTGTATTAAATGTTGAAATAACTGCAAATGCAAACATTCTCCAAAATACTCAAGCTTACACGCTATTCATTCAAGATAGATTAATACCATACTTGTACCTCATTTATAATTTTTTTTTAGTGTACAATGTTCTGTCAATGAGTAAACATATTCTGAAATATTAAAGATTTCCAAGCGTAAGCAGTTTTATTATTAAGTAAATGGCTTTCACAGACCTACACAACCATACCACGGTCTTCACATTCAAACAACCTTTTTACTAGAAATGTTTAAGTCGTAAGTGTAAACGAACCAACACTTGGGATACAAAAAATCCCCATGTATTAATGTGGGAGAGTGGATGTTTGGAGTATGAGGGTATACCCTCTATTTGCAACAAATACCTTAAAGACAAGGAGATATTCATGTGTGAAGTTAAACAAAAAGTATTCTAGCAAGCATATGGAGTGGTAAAATAATACATTTACAGAAATAATTCAAGTGTCCATCATTCAAATTACGTAAATTGTATGGATATAAATCACCATTCGTCTCCACAGGTGACAATTCTAAATTAATAGTTAAATTGTCATTACTGAAGGAGTGTGGTAAGGAGGGGGATATCCCAGTTAACCTATAAATAAAGCGCGAATCGCGGTATTATTTCAGTGCAGTGCAGGGCGCTGTAAAGTAAATAACTTTATATGGTATGCAGTGAAATATAATTAGAACTGCATATGTCTGTATGTGCGACAGACCCAGTTAGTCGTTACTTATGCCCGGTGATAGCCAGGGCCGAGCAGCAAAAACTCCGTTGATACGTAACACCTTAACCAACAGACACACACATTATCGTACACAATTTGTGTACGAAACCCTTTGTTCATCAATGTCTAAATATTTAAACATTAACACCAACACTTGAGGGAGGAACAGGGGAAAATGCAACTGAAAAACTAGGACGCCTGGCAGAAATTCTTTACCATTAATTTTTATTCAGAATTCTTTTCAAATTTTTTTTAGCAACTGGGTTAGAAAACTCTTGGTAGCAATCAGCAAGAAATTAATGAAACCAAACAATCCTATTACTGCTGATAAGGGGCCATGCCTAGAATGAACTGCCCCAAGTTAACGTATTTATTTGCCAGGTCTACAGTCAAAGTTCATACACAAAATAAAAACGAAATAAAAAGTTACTGTTTCTCAGCTGTCTGAATATTAATATTCTGCACTACATTAAAATCTTCTAAGTAACGTAACTAGTTCAGGTAGGCACAGGGAATCTAACTCAAGTTTTCCGTAAGCGAATGTTAATACTGGCTTATGCAGTGCGGGTGCGATTAAACATGGTGGCTGGGACGCATCATTATGGCCGTCGATTCCGCACCACAAAATTAAAGTTAATATTTTCACCTGGTTCTGCAGATACCTCGGCGCTCTCGCAGCTGTATCTGACATCAATATGTACAACGGTCTCGTAGGCGACTCTCAGGGTATAAGGGGGTTTATTATTAAGGCTGTATGACGTGTAATTAAGTCCAGAAAAATTACGTGGCGTCGGCCTAACGGACTTCTACCTCCTGACACTAAACCTAGCGGGAAAGGAAATTTAATCTGTTCTTTCGACGGTGGTACCTTAAAATCACAGAGTATATGCCGGGGGAAGCCTAAAACACCCTAAAACTAAATTAACAACCCTACCCTTCGTTCACTTACGAACGATAGTCCTACGCCTATATCTGTACGTGATGGCCGCTGCAGGAAGATAGAGCGTTAGGGTAGATTGACTGAAGCTAATTTAAGAGGCCTGACATTCCAGCCAATCACATGTCAGGGTTTGAACCTGCGGGCCAATAATAAGCTAGGAACTACGGAACATCCCTTCATGGACCATTTTCAAACTGCCTAACCACTTAAATAATAGATTATAGGGTCTCAGAGCAAATACAACAATGTAATGATATCAGAAATATTCACAAAAATCGAGACTGAAGAAAAAATCAAAATTATTAAGAAAAATACAAAACATAAGCTAGCTAAACAAATTAAGTTAAACAATGTTTGGTTGCCACCGTGCATCTAACATATAAATCCTAATTATGAAAATAAAAGGAAAATAACACAATAAAAATATTATTTAATTCATAGATTAAAATTACTTGAATTACATGTGTGACAATATTTATATACGTTCGTACTGAAAATGATATGCAAAACTGCAAGTGTGTAAAATAGACAATAAAAGTATGTGTTAATAATATCGGCAAAACGACGTACATTTTAAAGCAGTACTGGGCAATGGAGAAATTTAATCCTGAATTCTATTACGCGAGTGTTCTCCCGGTATATAAAAAAATTTTGACTTCGGATTAATGAGAACACTCCTCTACAAATTAAAATGTGTAATGGAGAAGAACATTGAAGTTTTTCGGTAATTAGTCCGGGATACAAGTACGAAGAAGTCAGCAAATATAATGGATTCGAGTGTGCGGTGTTTAATTTGCGGCCAGGCACAGTATTGCCATGCAATTTAAATGGACTAGTGAATAGTTTTCTAGATGAACACATCTCATAATGTATGTCATATAGGCAAATCAAATATATGTTAATAAGATACTGTTGCCCCGTACCTACAATCTGGACTGAAAAATGTAATAAAATAGAAATACTGAAATCCACAGCAAACACTGGCAGTTAGTATCACCCTGTGGCATGTGGATATGTAGAATTTGCAAATTAAATCGAATGATTTCAGTTATAAATAAAAAAAATTCAATAATGCCACCAGCTTATATATTATGGCAAGGGATGCTATCTGCATAAGTCATTCATACATAAGCATGGAATGAGTTTTTACCCCAACAAGCGAGTACGAGGTGCTCTATATTAGTATATTTTAAAATATACGATGGTGTATTGCAGGTACAAGTATGCAACAGCATTGAACATTGGTGTTATATTTATACCCAGCTTTAACAAAGAGATTGTGGAAGAACGTTGCATTGGAAAAATCAACTACGAACCTACCCGCCCCGACTCTGGGAACAACATCCGGTGGAAGGAAGTTTGTGACGGGATATTCATACGTTTATTTTCCAAAGAGGAAATCTCTCATTTCCATCAGTAAGTAATAGTTGCGTGTGTGAAGTTGCCAACTCTTATCCCGATTAAGTTCGTTAAGTGCAAGAATGTAGTTTCATCCAAATGGCATGCACTCTCTCATCGAACGTGGTTTGTTTGCTGTGCGGTGTCAATTACCTCATGCATTTTACACATTTAAGGAAATGTGTGGGGACAATATTCATTTTTCGTATACATATGGCCCTGGTTTCATGTTAACAAGCAATAAGCCATCTATAAATTGACTGTAGTGTAACCAATTATGATAGTTGAAATTGTTATGTTAATAAATGTAGACTGTTAATAATGGCAAAAACACGGGATGTGAAATGTAAAGGTGGACACAAGGTATAGTAATGAATGAGGAAGTCGGGAACATAATATTTATAGATCAGGTCACACAACCATTACAATACTTTGAACATTGTAATGGTGATGTGCATATTTTTGAAGCAGTAAATGAGTTTGGGTATTTATTGGTTACAGGATGTATTTCAAGCAAAGCTAACCCCCCAAACGTTTCTTTATCACAGTATAGAATGGTAGAGGAAATAAGCGATTAATTCAATTTCTCATGTGAATGTATCGAAAAATCTAAATGTAAAATTAATATTACCAAGTTCTTTAGATTCTTCTTGTATTTTAAATGTTTAGTTGTTTGAGGAAATGTTAGTATTTGTGTATCAGTCATAAGTTGGCGTCTATAGTGTAGGGATGGGCTATTTTCATTGCAGTAACCATATGTTAGCATTACTCCAGGTAAACAGACTGTTGAGTATGCATATTAGAGTAATGGTTTCCTTAGATAGTCTATGGAAAGTTGTGAATTCATTTTTAATTTCCGAATTATGCATTTCCCATTATCGAATGAAAAGTCGCATGAGTTAGTTCATTGTTCCGACATAAACAAATGTCCTATACATCACATTACACCAAATACTTTGCTACCTGCAAGTGTTGAGGAGGTTTATTCTCGCTTTCTGAAAACATATCCCGACCTAATTCAAAATATAGTATTGTTTGCTTTAAATTGTAGTAAAGATGTTTGCAGTCAGACATAATGAACAGCCTAAACTAGGTAGAAGGAAATGTAAACAGTGCGAGAATTTATAGTCTCAGGAGCAATATAATCAAGGAATTGTAAAAAAAAAAAATTTATTAAATCATTATTTACTGAATTGTAAACACGCTGTAAGTTTTTGAATGCATAAGTAAAACGTATGTCAAAGTGTATGTCAAAAGTGTAATGTCAGAAGTGTAGTATATATCAAAGAGTAATGTCATCATGTATGTCTAAGTTTAATGACAAAGTTTAAACAAAATGTAATGCCAAAGTACATGTCAAAAGTTTATCAGATACATGACATGTATCTGATTAACTTTGTAAAATATGTATACAACACACTTTGTTGTACACATATTTTTATAACATAATAAATAGACTGATAACTTAATTGCATTTTTATGAATTAGAATGTCCTTTCTACATGCTTGTTAACACTATAATTACTAACTTGATGTTAACTTGAAATGAAAAGTGTGATGTTAACACTAAATGTGGTAACTTTACGTTACATTTGATTTCAGATTGTAATCGCATATTTTGCATGTAATCTTAACAAACGAAAGTACTAATGTAACATAAAGTAACTTGTGTTGGGGAAGAATTGTACACCCTAACACCCCCAGTATTTTCTGTCTTAAACTATGGAGATGACTGAAACTGTTGTGGTGTTACCTGCATTTCATCTCCTGCACGAACAAAGAACACGGGGCCCGTCACGTTTTTGTAAAACCCCACGACCTTACCTGACTTCTTCCCCCCACATGTTATGGGACCGGCTCTTTTGGTCCCAAAAGGATGGCGTGTTAATTTCGTAGCTTTCGCCTCGTTGCATAAATATTTTATAACCTACCCCGCAGTCTTTGGAACTGGGTTACTAGGACCGGGGGGGGGGGGGGGGTTAAATGGGGGGGGGGGGGTACAATGGTAAACTCCCCCTTCCTCTGTCAGTCACTCTTCAGCATCCGAGGTGTGCACATCGCTCTCTGCCCCATGAACTAGAGACTTTACAGGTGTTCTAGCTACCCTCCACGGACGAACGAAACGCCGTCAAACCGGTTTCGTGATCTCCGGTGTTAGAAGCAAGTAGAATGTGGTGTTATGGTTCCATCGACTTCTGCCCTAAGAAGTAAACACTTTAAAAAATATGTTTTTTTTATTTACTTGCTTTTTAAATTAATGTTTTTTTAATGATATATTTTTAAATATTAATTATTTTTAAAATAATAAATGATATTTAAATATTTTTTAAAATAATGTCTCTATTTTATTTTTATTAATTGTTTTTTATATTCGCATGTTGGGGTGATCCGGTAGAGTAGTCGGTAATGTGCTAGAGTAAAATGTGGAACGTCCCTAGTAGGGTTTTGGGTCCCATTCTGAGCAAATGTTTAGATACAGAGAAACGTGTTTATAATGAAGTGTCAATAACAGGGTGATTAGTTGCACGTAATTGGTGTTATGTACACATATTTTTTTGTACTTTTCTTCAGGTATATTGAAGACTGGTCGTCGTGCTGTCTTCGTGGTGTAATGGATAGCGCAACAGTCTCTCGTGCTTAAGGACCATAGTTCGCGCCCATCCTCCCGCAAATGTCGACGATTAATCTTTCGGTTGCTATTCCCTAAAGGATTTAAGTGATGAGAAAATTAAGAGTACTGATATCGCCGGGTAATTTTGAATTTAATGTTATTATACAATATAGTTAATATTACATTAATTGTATAGGATTTTGCCCAAATTTTGTCAGGTACTTTTTCCGTACGATTAGGAAATAATTCCTTACGTGTTATGTAAATTTACTCCGCATTTAACAGGTAATTTTACCTTACATGTAGAGGTAATTAGCTTCCCTACTGCACTATCTCAATTGGCGATGGTCTGTGCAGGAGGTGTCGGCCACAGAAGACGGTCTCCGCCAACACCTCCTACAGGTGCCAGGTAGCTTCTCCAAATCCATTCAGAAAACCTCCTAGCCAAGCGGTGACTATGTTTGTGTTAAACACATCTTTTAGAATGCTTGTTGATATTACCTCAAAGTTGTTCACGATAAAGCGAGTACTTTCGAAATCAACCTTAGAAAAAAGTCACTGCCCCTGGCTTCATTAATTTTAACTGGCGCAGTGAGTGACATGCGCAAAATGATGTTGGTAACGATGAATGGACACTAGTTCCATATCTTAACGTAAATAAAAAGTGTCATGTAACAATTCGTAATAACTTGAATTATTTCCTTAATTTTTTTTAAATTGAATCCATCGAAGTGTAAAAACGATCATATTTGCAAAATATTTACGTTTCAAATAATTTCACAATATCACTTGACCGACGCATTAATAAAGTGATGAAGTCAATGGTAATGTTAATTTTATATAAGATGGAGGAATACACAACGTGCACACAAGTAGATCTTAAGCAGGGATTTCAAAAGTGCACATTTTATCGTGAACAGCCTATACCAACATTCCTCACATAAACTTGTATTTTTTTAAAATCAACATCAGTAAACTAATACTTTTGTGCGTCAGTGACGTTTTATCGCGTAACCGTATTTTATTCTATGTGTTCCCAACCTGTTAAAGTCTACAAACCTTTTTTCCAGCACTTCATATTTTCCCACTTTGTGTAATTGTCAACTACGTTTTGCTCATGTAACCGTATCTCATTCTACGATTCTTGTTATCACAAATTTATTCCATAATTTTGTTTTATTTTCCCGCTTCGTGTGTGTCAGCTATGCTTTTTCATGTGACTGTTGTAACGCCTGCAATTCTTACATTTCGGAGGTATCATAATTATTATAGGGATACTATTATTTATTGATTCATATGTAATGATTACTTCTTTGATTAATCTAACGATCTACGTATTTTGTTTGTGTAGTATGTAAATATTCATTTTTTCAGTCTAATGGCATTAATCTATTTTATTTAATTTCAAGTGTTTATTTTGTACGTAATAATTTTAATTTGTCTATGTTTTATAATTGTTACAAAATTGGTAATGTTAGTTGCTATGGGTTACGTGGCCGTAAATAAGGTAAATGTTTGTTATTTGGTTGTCTTGACAACGCAGTGGCGTATCATTTGAACTGAGGTTTCCATGCCGTGATTGGCCGGGAAGAGGGACGTCTTAAGTTTTTGTTGGAGCGATCTCCATTATAGATTTTACCGTTAGGAAGGGGCTACGGCTAGTTTTTGTAGACCCAATAGGAATTTCATTTTAATTAGGGTTCATGTTGAGTCTCGTACTTTTAAGATAGCAGACGTGAAGATCAGAAGAAGGTATTTCAGTTTAACTAAGTCTGCTCGCGCTACCTACGCGTTTATTTAGGAATTGACGTGGGGTACTTATTCTAGATACTGTAATTTCTTCGTGTACCCAGCCTCGCTGGCCTAAAATGAGGGAAGCCTACGGACTTCAACAGGACTCTACATGCGGCCGACTACCAGTATCAGGGTCTACGCTTTGTTCAATTGTGAGTTAGATAACTCTACGTCTACTTTGGAAAATATGTTCATTATGGCCGAAAATTTTAATTATTTTCAGGAGAGATGCCATCCAGCCAGCCATATTGAAATTTGCACTTTCGTATTTTAATTTTTTTACGCGCACAAAACCCGGAGTGATTTTTATGAGTTCTTGCTTTCAAGTTTGGTGTGAGTTTTTCAGTAATAACCTACTTAGTAATTTGACAAGATACTTCCAACAGACATTTTAAGATTGCGATTAGGCTGATACTGGCATAGGTAATCTCAGTTGCAGCCACGTAAAATTCATAAAATTAGTTCTAGCATACAATCGAGTGCAATGCTAATATTTTAGTGTACGACCAATTAGAGTCATTGTGAGTTTGATATATATTTTTCTGAATATTTCCATTTGTAAATATTATAAAGGGTTACCCATTCTATGCGTGAACTTAATTCTTAGTCTCCCTGTGTCATTGCATTCTATTTCAACGTGTCCATAGTTACACACAGTTAAAATAAATTAAGTCAGTGAAATCAAAAGGGAACTGGCAGCAGGTTGACGATGCACAGGGCAAGAGTACCCTACCGCGATGAAGTGAGAGGGCAATCCTCCCATACAGCTGGAGATGCGGCGAACTAGCCTTGCAGTGGGATGGTGTTTACTTTGATGCTGTTGGATGCAGTGTAGAAAAATTTCTCTTGCAGGACAGTGTTTTTATTTGGATGATGTTTCCTTTGAAGCTGTTGAATGGTGTTTAGAAAAGTTGAAGTTACAGAGTGACGAAATATCCTTTGTAGTTAGTATAGGGCATTTAGCTGATGCTGCGAATATGACCCTGCGTCTTGCATCTTGACAGCTGTTGTTGCTGGCAGACAGTTGTATGGCAGGTTGAAGGTCAGGAGACGATATTGATGAGCATGTTAAATTTACTTTGGAATTTTATAATGCTCCGAAAGTAATGTCGACACAATATTCGCCTCGACATAGCATTTGTCTTCATCACTTGACAAAGCGACCTTGGTCACACGTTCGGTGAAGACATTATGGACACACGAATAGATATGATAATGGGTCCCCATAAACTGCAAATGGCATGAGGCAATCCAAATAATCCTTTTATAGGAGCGACTGCAACATGTTAGGCTTTACACCCTTAGCTCTATACACACACTACTCATTCAAAACAGTGCATGCATAAAGTTCAGGGCGTAAGCCTACAAAGTATGTGATGATGAGGCCAGCACATTAATCCTTCTTAAAGCCTGTAATGACTTTATTCACTAACATGTATTTTTGCAGATTATCTGACGCATAATTAGAAGTGTCAACTTGTGTAGGCAAACATGGTAAATACTTTCGTACGCATCGTGACAGTGTATTTCATAAATCAGGCTGTCGATATCGCAATAGAGGAGATGTAAAGCTGGCCAAGGAAATTTCTGTTGCCTATAATTATAATGTAAGTCATAGTCAACAAGAAAATACAAATCTACTTCCGCGAAAAACTGGTATTCCCGGCATTATCCATGTTTGCGAAATCGCAGGTTGAAATCTCAACCGACTCAACCCACTCAAAACTACCAATCGGTAAATTACGATTCATTATGTGGCTTTACAGTCAATTCACGCCGAAGTAACAAATGTACTTATCTGCCACCCTGGGATCGTACTTGTCACCCATGTAAATAACATTGGCTTCCACATGCCTTCTGGAAACCTGGGCAATACCGTCCCTGACTCCGCGCTTTACAAAAAAGTGTCTTCACCTGCATTCGTCATCAGTTCAAGCTGCACACTGGTTTTAAGTGAAATAAGATCATTCCACGAGAGAGAGAGAGAGAGAGAGAGAGAGAGAGATAGAGAGCTTTGATATACAAGGGGGGGGGGGGGTCACGACCGTATCCTGCCAAATATATGGTCATGAAATTTTCAAAAATATCGGCCAACAAAGACGTGTCCATACATAAATATTGTATTGTGTACTCCAGTAAATTTTGACAGTTGAATACAGTCCACACAGGCTGAGCATGAGCGTAATCCTCGGTGCTTAGGCCCTTGCCTTTCATTATATTATGAAATGCGTCCTATGGTGGGAGTGAGGTATGGTCCAGACTCTCCATAGACTTAACAAATTTATAAGGAAATACTCTCTTTCTTTGTGGAAAATCAAACTCAGTGTTGTCTGGAAACTGTGGCCAAGTGATAGTCCTCTCCGCGAAGACAAATTGCCTGCCAGTGTTTCCAGTGATGCGTTCATGACATTAAACGAGTCAACTGAATGCAAATGAACGACTCGCGTACCTCCCTGAGAGTTTCTCCCATGGGGAATATGTTTTGTACTGCATTTGTAATTTTCTAAGATGGTCCCAGTCACCTTTATCCCACCCGGATTTTCGATTTCTACTCTTCCGTTGGGCTGAGTGATGAGTCTTGGAGCCAATGGCTTCATTAGAAAGTGGGCATCATATTCCCGCAGATCATGAAAAAGTTGGTTAATTTTGTGTCTGAACAATATATAGCATTTATTATGTGCACGGTCTCTGATTGCACCCATCAAATGGTCATGGTGAACCCAAAAAATTTTCCGAGCAGCTTATTACAAATGTGACAACTTGTTTGAGCTCTGTCAGCTATTGTCATTGGCTTCATTGGAACTGTTGTGCTGTATATATCTGCAACCCACAATGTCAACTCAACTAATTTATCAACCAACATGTACATACAATCTTCACCCAAAAACTCATTGTACTGGGTTAAAGTGTAATCATGCACACACACGAATAAATTGCTACAGCATATGGAACATGTTTGTTGATGGTCGTTGTGCTACTATTATCATTATGCGGTAAGCAAGTGGACATGGATTTCAGATAAGCTTCAGTATTGCAGTATGCAATAAAATCTATTCTTTGCTGTTTGACAAAATTACTGAATTTAATATACTTATTTTCCTCAGTTGGGAGAGTACACTGAACAGCATCATGTGGTTGGCATAATTAATTATGTCTTGTGAGCTTCTCCTCAATTCTGAAATATTCATGGCAGTTCTCGCAAACAAAAATTCTTCTGTGCTCCTTAGTCAACTGACTGTGAACAAAATAGGCTAAATCTTTAATCATTGCAAAATGTAAATGAGTGATACTACCACTAGCACGAATGACTAACATAATTACATGATGCTCACATAGCACAGGAGAAATGCGAATCGGTACAACATGCCCTTCCTTAGTGTTATCAAACAACTCATTAACAATATTTCCATATTTATCTATTACTGAATATACATTAATAGAAATATGATTCAGCTCCTCGAAATGTTTGATTTCATGCAAAACTACGGGACTCGACAATTCTTTCGAATTCAGAACTCGATGAGGATCTGGGTACGAGTAGGATCAGTTGAGATTGTTTCTGGCAGGAAATAAACTTGCTACAATTGTATACAGGAAGCACTAACCTTCTGCACTGTTAACATTAATGCAGGCCATCCGATTGGCGATCAATTTAGGTAAGTTTATGTGAGATGCACCTATGGTGAATGGTATGCACTCCGAAATGTGTATGTCTATTTGTAGTATCAGCTTCATTCTCCAGCCGCTGCCTTTACCCAAAACTCACTCATATTCGTAGTGAGTTGAGGGACGATGTGATCCTCGAATATTTCACCAACATCGGACAAATTAAGGATGAGTGTGGCTTTACTGCAAAAATGGAACATCCCCATAGCTATTTCCTTGGCCGCCGTGTTTTTGAAAACCTTCACAGCTATGGAGTTATAGATTTTGAAAGGTCTGGGTGCTGTGTCGCTAACTGCCAGAACAAATGTCTTACATCTCTCAAAAAAGGAAACAATGCCCGCATCTCACTCTACTCTATCGTTACGTATTCGCATACCCATGATTCTTCTCCCGAAAGCAGTATTCAAAAGCACATAGGCCAAGTCCTGAGACCAACCAATGTCAAGTGTAGAATGAGAGTTTGAATGGGTCTCTGACTCAGAGGTAACGCGACGCCGTTTCCTGAAGGACCTCCATCGTAAATTTACTACTTACAAATAATCACCATTAATCCTAAACGTCAAACAAACAATTTAAAATGAAAAGGGAAAACACAAAATTATAGTTACACATAATGATTTTAATATACCTGAAGAAAAGTACAAAAAAAAATTTTTCTTTGCGGTTAAGAAAATGTTTTAACTGTGTATATGCACATGAATTGTCGGGTAAACGGCTGAAATAGGTTACTCTACTGGAAACCCCGCGGTAACTTCATTTTTTATCAGGTAAAGTGTGACATTCACTTTTTTTGCAATGCCAATTTGATGATAGTTCAACCACGAAATTCCTGATATAACTGGTCAGGCCTACTAGTTTGGGGCCCATTCAAATTACCCGGCCCCGTCACCTATATATATAGTCGTGCGTCTCGAAACGTAAATCGAAAAAGTTCCAAATTGTGGTGCTCAAAACACAGCGCTTGTAAAACGCTGTTTCGTTCAGGACGAAAGTAGTCTCGAAGCTTACTTGCTGTATCAACGGAGAGATGACAATGTAGTTGACACGGGAGTAACTCCAGGCGCCCTAGTTTCTGTTTAATGGCAGTAACAGCCCGAACTAAGCAGCACTCGACACTAATATGGGTACAGGTGCGGAGGTCGCGGGAAGTTATAGCTCGGCACTTGCCTCCTCGATAACAAAAACTCGTTATGCTGAGATAACCTACTTCGACGGTCGGTGCTCTGCGCGTGGAAAATGCATGCCGACATGTGATTTTTCCTATTGTGTAGTATGACGTCCCTGCATTTCTAGAGGCAATTTCCTAACGTAGTCTTTGTATTATTCGTACAGGGAATATACGGGAGAGTGTACATACTACATGCGCCGTAAACAGAACCCGTGTCCAAATATTGTACTATATTGTTTTGCTAATAGTTATTAATAGACCTGTTAAATCACATTGATTTTGCCCATGGTTATCCCAATTGCTAATATCAAACTGTACATTTTTTTTTTTTTTTACAAATAATTCCTTGGTAATAAGTTGCCGGGATTATTTTGTGACACTACCGGTGGACTAGATCAAATTTCACTGCACGATACTGGAAAATGTGTAAAACTAAAGTTGACTTTTAAAGACTCCAAATTTTATTCTAAACCTGGAGATATACAAACGATTTTGTATGCCTGATAAAACCGCGGGTTGTAAACATGTAATATTTTACTTGTAGCGATCCAAGAAAATTTTTGGCAACCACTTTCCAAAGAATTGTTCATAACACGTAAACCTTATTTCCCTTAATGTGTATGCTTTCAATGTTTTTGAACGTATTACTGTGACAAACATATTAAACTACACAAAATATAATTTTTTTTAAATGAACATATTTTTTGGAAAACGAAATTTGATCAAAGTCACGTCACTGATGGCATTATCTTGGCAGTTCTATTGGCAAATCGTGAGCCAGTGTTGTAGACATGCGAAGTAGACGATATCGCTCTACCTCAACTTTGTTCTATGATTTCTCTGCAAAAAATAAAACACGTTGTTCAGAAGAATCGGCAAATGTGTTTTCATGGCATTACTTGAGGCGACTTCCTAGCAACAGTTCAAAACCAGCACGCCGCCATCTTAAAGGAATTTGGTTTGAATTTACTGTTCCTCAGTTCCTCGCAAATTAGGTTTGCTACGAAATATTACCACAGGTCACGGAAGCCAATGTGCTAAACTAGTATAAATACTCAATGTTTTCTCACTTCTCTTACATAAACTATTTTTTAAATATCTAAACATGTGCTTTTTAACTTTAAAAAAAATCAATGATTGTATTTTCTTAACTTGCCAAATTCTGTAATAGAAAAAAAAAACCGAATACCTATTTACGTTTTCCTGAAGGAATATTTTTTCCTAGAATATTTACTCACTAGGAAGCCCTCTTTGGAGAAAGTATTCAACATAACCAAAAACTACGGTTGCAGGCGATACACGGTTAATTACAATTTTGAAAGCAGCTTAAAAAATATGCATTCCTACCTTGATTTGTATGTAGTCGTAAATATACATTCCTACCTTGATTTGTATGTAGTCGTAAATATACATTCTACCTTGATTTGTATGTAGTCGTAAATATACATTCCTACCATGATTTGTATGTAGTCGTAATATGCATTCCTACCTTGATTTGTATGTAGTCGTAAATATACATTCCTACCTTGATTTGTATGTAGTCGTAAATATACATTCCTACCATGATTTGTATGTAGTCGTAAATATACATTCCTACCTTGATTTGTATGTAGTCGTAAATATACATTCCTACCATGATTTGTATGTAGTAAATATACATTCCTACCTTGATTTGTATGTAGTCGTAAATATACATTCCTACCTTGATTTGTATGTAGTCGTAAATACCGATGAGAA